>CM060949.1:216452132-217133201 GCA_030765055.1 Mantis religiosa | reverse complement strand
TACTCTCTTGTTTACATATGGACCTGCCTTTTAAAACTTGGCGATCACTTCAATTTAGTGTTCCGTTGCTGTAGCTACAAGGAAATGTGCAAACAATTTAATTATCTCGATTAACCACAACACGTTTATGTAACAGTAGTAACAGTACAATAGTTAGAGAAAGACATGGCAGAACAACAATTTACTCAAACACTATATGTGTTTGATTTACATATGACACAGAACTGTGTACTAAGTAATGATGTCTTCAAGATTTACAGGTTTTAAGAGGAAAGGTACATCTAAACACGTTTTCGTTCTCCTAGTTTAAGCCTGATATAACAAATATACAGAACGATTCTTTTATAAGACATGAAGTAACCTGAGTTAGTGTCTAGTCACCGGAAGGAGACAGTTACTAAAAGAGTTCATAGTACATGCAGCAAATTGATAATAATCCTGATAGCATTTACAGTTGCTGCTTCCGCCACCAGGAGCGCAAGTGGTCAGTTAATTAACCCGGAGACGATAGATTGCGCTATGGAAGAAACCAAGGCATTGCGGGTTGCAATTGCAAAAAAGTTCAAGCAGTTTGTAATTTACAATATTAGTTTCATTTATAGTTTACAAATGTTTAGTAGCTTTTCTGTTCTTTCAAATGACATTTGATAAACATGTTAACATCTGAAAAAGAGATAACTGCCCTCTGCCGATTAGGAACAAGGAGCTAGCGTGCTGTCTACTAATTGACGGAGCATAAGGTTTTCTTTCATTTTAGGGTTCAAATACCCAATTATTGCTTAACGGTTAGCAATTCAATGCATTTCAGCACATGTAGGAAGACAAGCTGATATACTAGTAAGTCATTGCAAGTACTGATAAAATGTGGAATATCATTCTGAAAGTCAAGAAATATATTCCTGGTTATCCACAAAGAGAATCAGTGGCAATATTTCGGCTAACTACTGGTCATGACTCCTTAGAACTCCATACTGCACACTCTGTGAACTTCCAGATTCAATTATGGACAAAGAACATTTACCACTATGTATGTTGGCGGAATCAGCGAATTTTGGCTTTATCATGGGTGCCTTTAGAAATTGTTCCCTTCTGGTGAACGAATACTAACTCATGTTACTTCATGTCCTGTAAACGGTTCATGCTATATATTTGATATATTAGTTTTAAAGCAGAAGGACAAAAACGTATTCAAATTACCTTTCCCCTTAGACCATGCAAATCTGGATGCTGGTATTACTTAGTACTAAGTTCTAGATTTTATTGTGCAAATTCCGAAATTTTACAGTTCACAACTTTAAGCTACATTTATTTGTCTTTTCCTTGTTGATATCTTGGCTTACATAACACCCTGGTGTCATAAGCTTTCTTGAATACAGTTTATTAGAAAACGTCAATGAGGGTATCAAATCACGTATATCCTGAATACGTAAGTTAAATGTTTCACCTGGATAGGTACAAGTGTACTGAACTGAATCAACAGTTTGGTTGGAGTATTGCTTCGCTCTAAATCTGATTGGTCCATGTACACCGAGGTACACCAAATCTTTTAACTAATCTACAATACATGTTATTGTCAATAACAAATGGAATCACAATAATTTATTGACTTTATCCGCTATTAAAATGTTTCAAACATAAGTTATATAAATAGGCCAGAATTGAACAACGAAAGGTTTGAATGAGTAGAGCCAGACTGAAAAATTCAATGCCATAGCCGGGATTTGAAACACGGATCTCCAACTCTCCGTGCGGTTGCTCTAACCCACTGAGCTACTATGGCCAACATGCCGACATGACATTAAATTCCACAATTGACTCATATGTCCCGCCCCATCAGTGTCACCGCCTGCGGTGCCGTATGTAGTAAAAGCGGGCGTTAAACACTACACACACACACACGCGCGCGCGCGCGCGCGTATATGTTTCCCCGTAGACCACTAGGGGTTCTCATATGCTATTAGACACGCGCTTTTTGTGACGACTTACTACGCTGTAAGTACCTAAGTCCCAGGCTTCATAGTTAAACCACTATGTACTCAGGTATATTTATGGAAATAATCATTTCTTCCACACTAGCCGTGTGTAGGCTAAGGGTCAGATCCGTGGTTCAAATCCCGGCTGACATTGAAATTTTCAGTCTGTCTCTACTCATTCAAACCTTAGCCATCTCTCGGCTTGTGTGCAATTAACGATTATTTCCAATGCAAGGAATGTTTAAACGCCGATCTTCCAGCTTCAGAACAAAACTGACGGGTCGTAGTAATGATTGACATATTGGAATATCATCTCTTACATCACCCGAATAATACAATGTGCCTTAGAAGTACATTAACTGGCGTATTCGTAAGGACTGGTGCTCTGTCGTCGACCGCATTTGTTGCGAGGAAGCGCGGCCGACGCACACAGACAGATAGTGCCGCGCGGAGATAAAGAGCATTCCGAAGCAGGTAAAGTTAGATATCTAGAAGATTCTAGTGCCGTCTTGTTCATTCTAGAAGTATGAGTAGAGGTATATATAAGAAATCGGGACACGCCAGTAGACAGATTGTAAACGGAACTGAATCGTGTGGCTGCAGCTGTATTTTGAAAGTGAACGCTTTTGTCTGTGGTCAACGACCTCGGAAGATTCTATTTGTGCATGTTACGTAATTCTACCACTGTAAGGGTTGACCAAAGTTTATTTCTACGGAAATAAAGAACATTTTGAATTTCTGCAACTGTGACTTATAATCTCACGAACCCACAAAGCCACAATATGTATCTAAATATGAAGGTATCTATTTGTCAATGTATTTAAATAGTTTTATGTCAAATTTCCTTATCAACCAGAATTTACCAGGACTGATTTACGAAAAATCTGTACTCAACAAAATTGGTGTAACTTCAATATCAACAAATACAAAAACTGCACTCCACTGCAGGTTCATGCAGAGAGATCAGACAGAAATTGACTTTAGTACTTAAAACATAAGTTTCTAAGTTTTCCTAGATAACAGAGAGTATCAAAGTTTTATGCAAAGCTCATTTTGCACTTCACGAAGAGTAAATAATTGCTTAAATACTTATTACAAATGTGAATATACCGTTAAGAACACTCTTGATGAGAGGTGGGCGATATAACCAATGTATCTCATTGTTGTACAAATAAACTTACATTCCTCTTTCATCGTGGTTTTAAGTTTTTCTACACTTCTTGCAATTTGTTTGTGTTCCTGTACAAATTTGACGGTTGCATTGTACGTCGGTTGTTGTGTTTACTTCTATGTATGTAATTTATTTCTTCTAAAGTGTATTTTCTGGAGTGTTATGTTGAAGCTCCTACAATAAGTGTAATATACACTAATAATTCTGTTTATTTAGGTCATTCAAAGTTAAGTCACATCAGACGATGAATGAAATTGATGAAATGATACTCAAATGAGCCTAGGGTCCATATAACTTAAGAGTTATGTAACATTCCTCTAACAGGATAAGGGAAACACCGAAAAAGACCTTATCCAGATGACTTAATCTGCCGAGATTTAAACGCATGACTTTTTGTACATGAGGTATATCAAACCACAGTCACGGCCAATATTGATAATAATGTGTGCGGCAAAATAAAATTAATCCTCAGCCCTAAACTGTGTTTTATTATAACTAACAATGATAATATACAGAAAGCATATTTATTAATTATTTACTACGGCACTTCACATATTTCTAATAAACATTTCCACTTACAAACGACATTTAGAGGTGAAGGTGGGAATATGGAATACTAATTATATCTACAAATTTTTAGTTTTGGTTTAAATGCTTACACATTTATTAATGATGGCTGATGCTTTGTTCAGTTTTACATCAGCTGGCAGCATTGGAATTGTTTATAATTCTAATTCCACAGAATAGAGGACATCTTATGAAAAGGTGCATTTATTGTGCCACTGAAAATAGGGTGGTAATATGGAACACCTTTTACTCCAAAGATGAAGTGGTTTCATTTGCAGAAATCACACACATAATCTTCTGCACATTCTACATGTGCCCATATATTACATATAACACATTTAATCCAGGTTTCACCACTGCTCTCTTCGGAAAATTTTGTTTCACATAATATGCCCAAAGCATCTGCATCATCAGGCTTGTACCTAGTTCCTCCAAGTCGGTGTCATCATCTGAAACACAAACAACTTCCTCGCTGTCAGATGATGATTTGTCCACCCCCATGTTTCTTTTGGGTTTTCGTCGGTTACTTTTCTTTCCTTTAACGAACTTATTCCTTTTTGGTTTTGGTTTATTTTCTGACTTACCTGCTGATTTCGAAGGATGATTTTCTAGCAATGACTCCAAGTGGTTTAATAAGGAGAGGATGTTATCACATCTGCTGATCTGTATTTTCCATCTCTTCTAGAAGCAGCCTACTTGCTTACTGGTACAGGAGAGAGATGGAAGGGTAAAAACTACTATATTTTGCACTGATCTAGGTTCGTTGATTCCATTAACTTCTCCTGAATGGTCTTGTTCAAAAGCAGAACTGTTGTTGGCAAATTCGGTTTTCCATATTTGGTATTCGATATTACCACCATCGCCATATTTGAATTTAAGCTTTCATATAGCGTTTTGGGTTTAACATATGTTGCATCTGCTGGATAAAGGTACATTGACATGTTATTCAGTCGAAGGACACTAGATAACTTACCTTGCACCTCCGGAGAAGATTAGAAAAAACACAATTTGACGAACTACAAAAGTTTTTATGACACCCTTAACACGAAAACCTCTCCCCTCCATCGCAGACTCAAAACTTCATTCTCATACAAGGGTCTACTAGCACTGTCAGCTGTAGTTTAACGGACATCCGAGTGGCGTCGCTCAAATACCACAACCGCTAGACAAGGATTCCATATTACCACCATACTCCTTAACCCCACTTTCTCTTCTACCATATTACAATTAAATTTTGCTACAGCATTTCCATTTTCGTGATTTAACTTTCTTCCGAGCAGCATTATAATTTAGAATAACAGATGCAGAAAGACAAAGAAATGTGCAATTCTTGCTATTGAGTACAACAGAATAAATGGCTATGAATATTAACGTAGTTAATTATGCATGGGAGATTGCGAATGGCTGGCTCGTCGTCACTCGTCAGACGTCCTCACCATCGGCATTTGCCGCATTGCTTTTGTCCAGAAACTCGTAATTAGTGCAATGTTCGAAGCAGTTTCATTTTTAACTCAACAATCTCACTCCTTACCATAAGGAATTTACAACCATTATTGATTCTTGTGTATCTAAAGCGTCTTTTTCTTCAAAATTCTCGAAGTGGAAGAAGTAGAACGCGTGCTAGATATCCCCCCCCCCCCAAAAAAAAGTCGTTAACTTTTTGACAATACAAAATTTGAACGGCTTTAAATTTGGAAAACTTCTCTACGAAATCGTATAAGAGCATTGTTATGTTAATGTGTATTCTAGCCGATACAAAACTTTTAGCACAACTTCTTTCACATAACTTTATCACTGAATTAACCCGAGGAACAGCTACTTGGAATCACAAGATTAAAGAGGTTCAAAATTTTCAACATTACGTTATCATAGTGTAGAACACTTTTTAATAGGAACCCTAATATGAAATAAAAGCCGCCATTCTCCATGATCTAGTACACATTATTGTAGCCTCCTGCTCCATAACGACGGAGAACATTTATTTATTTTTCAGGTGTTGGCGTTTTCATCGTGAGTCTTTTGCAAGCAATCAAAAGCTGCTCAAGATTTACTTTTTGTAAATGAAAATAATACTCTAATATACCTGACTGAAGTTTTTTCTATGAGGATTACAATCCGCAAAGTCCAGATAGTCTCATGGCGCAATCTGTCGGCGATGATTTAACTACGTCACCACATGCACTCCTAGTGGCGGAATTAGTAACTGTTGGTTTTATCCTGGCTTCGTTTTTGTTTTAAAGCAGAAGGACAAAAACGCGTTCTAATGTACCTTTCCCCATAAACCATGTAAATTTTGAGGTCAGCATTACTTAGTACAAGATTTGTGTGTTATATGTTCACCGCTACACGCGTGATCTTTTACCTCCATTACACGTGAGCTGACCGAGAGTCCGAATTAGCTTTTACACAAGTTTGATATACCATTTAAATAATATGGCTTCGAAATATGAAATATTAGTATCTGAAGGATATAAACTTTAGGGAAATGCAAACATAATATATTTTAGCACCATTCCTGAAAGTAAACAACGTTAAGTCATTATTTACCCTTATACTCACTAAGTCATTATTCTAGTCACTGATATTAACGTTCTTTCTGTTTTAACTGTTTGAGTTAATACACATTAAAATATAAGTTTTAGTAAAATTGTTCAGAAGGTATTTTTTTTCATACAAATAATTATCACTGCCAATTTCAAGCAATTCATTCACTTTGGTTCCTGTTATCACTTTACAGATATGCTCGGATATTTTCCAGGCATAAAACTTTATTTTACAGTCTACAAGAAGACCTTGTTGGTCTGTTAGTCTTGCTGTCAGAGAAGTTACACCTTCCTCGGATATTTAGTTGTGGCGCTGTAGCAGTAAAGTCAACTTTCGGTAAACCCAATATTTCCCCGATGATATTCTTGATGCTTAGAGGAGGATTTAGCTGAATGACCTTCTTTTAAGATAAATATTTTTTCCTAAAGAAATAAACAAACTACTTCTCTAAATCTCATCATTTATACTTTGTAATATTAAAAGGAAGGAACCTCTCTTACCTACCAAACAGAATTCTAAAAATTGATGACGGAACAGACTCACAAGAACACACGTACATGTAGACAATAATGACTGTCTCCAATATTGACAGTGATTTGTTAAAGAAGGAGGGAAAGTAGAAAAGCTGCTAACAGAAATCTTGATTTTGTAATTAATTATTGACGGAAAATTAAACTGCGGACTCATATACCGCAGCTCCTGTAACGGAGGGTTAAGTGATATGTTTGTACTTACATGACTGGACTTATTCTAATGCTATGATTGTTACATATACATGTTGTTCTTAAGCGAGATAATTAAGTTAGATACTTGTATATATCTTTGCACGTACAACAGTATTGTACAGTAAATTGCTAGCTAAAGCATAACGCTATGAGATGTTCAGCTATCTGAGGGAGTAAACGAATAGCGACTTACTACATGAAAACTATAAATGAAATTATAAGTATCAAAAATAAATATTTGATGAATGAAATATTGCTCAAGTCAGTACAGGGTCCATAAAGCTTAGGTTGCCGGATATTTACCTTCCAAGGTAAAGGGAAACCCATTGAAAGCTTCATTCAAATAACTCTTAATTCGAGATTCGAACTAGGGAGCTCCTGAACGTGAAGCCGACACGTTAAACAGGACGGCATATGTGCATTGTGTGATCCGTTAACCGCAACAAATGAACAATGGTGTTCTAAATTCAAAACTAAGTCCATGTTTATAACTCAGATATGCTACTGATTTTTCAAGTGCAGCATATCACAATTGTAAATGGATTGTAGTTATATCTATATGACGTTATCTAAGAAAATAATACATTGTAGTATATTATGAATAAAAGTTACACCACATCTTTTAACATATATAAGCATGGACTCAGTAATGACTGACAAGTAATATCATATCAGTACATTTTTTCGTTAATATCAAAGTAATATCCAAGGACTTGAAATCGAATACATTATACCGACGTCATTGTAAGATTACATATCGATTTAAAGAAATAACAAACACCCACAACCTTGATGGGCGTGACCACGTGATCAAAACTTCCAGAATATGGACATGATTGTTTCTGTTGCACTTTGTGATGCCAGACAGTGATACACTTCCTCTACCCATGTCTTACTTGAGGCTCCCTCTACAAAGCAATTTTCTGTTAACAAACTCAAAGCCTAACCCAAGAAGAATGCCGTAGAAACTCGTTGTCCTCAATTGTGACAACCCGGGAGGCAAGCATATTCCCATTTATCCTCAAGGCGCTATGCTACAGAACATTTGTTCAGATGTTTCGTTTACCTGTATAGACGTCAGATGCACAAAAGACTAAGAATAGGGTGTTGAAGAATGGGTAGAGAAAATCAGTGAAAGTACGACATCAGATTCTCGCTTACACAAGTCCTGAGTACTTCACTTGGATAACTGTAGGTGAACTGAGCTCCCAGTTCGAACATAGAGTCTAATTTTTAAAAGAAGATACGTGAAGGTCATCAAGCAAGAGACGCGAAGGGTAAGAAGGGAAGGTCGTTGCTACGGTAACGTAAACAAAGTTTGCCAGATTGTTACTCTGGTGACTCACATACTCCTCAGGTCAGTTATCGCTAGTTGTATGCGGGAAAACAGAATTTGCTTTAGTGTTCAGTTTCGCCGTGTGTTGTTAGTCTACCTTGTTAAAACACAACAATTAAAATACGTTTTTATGGAAGCAAGGCGTAGTGGCGTTAGGATTAGAGTTGGACCGAGGAATCATGGTACAAAGCAAAGATCAGCTTATGGCGTTGTTGTTATATTACACAGCCAAGCTAGAGAATTTGTCTGTTTTCTTAGGGAATTCTTCCAACATGAAGTCGAGAGTTTGCTCCTTATGAATAAACAGCTTATTCCTTTTATGTAAAAGCGATAGTTCCATGCTTGCACGTACAAGAATTCCTGTGGTTCAAAATTCAGGCATATCGGCGGCGTTGATATGAACATGTCAATTAACAAAGTCGTTAACAATAGTATATTGCGATATTATTGTATACGGAACAAAAAACGTTTGAAAAACGAGGCGCTTGCACCGAGATTTTTTTCAATTATTGAGATTCCGTTATATGCTTACCACATGTTTGTTGCACATTATTTTTGGCACTATAGGTATTTATATCAATCTCAATTTTAGTAGTTAAGATATTATCTGAAATATTAATAAATATAATTGAAGATAAATGTTGGGTTTTATAACGTGCATCGCCTTATGTTTCTATGTAGAAATACTTATCGCACTAGTGCGGGAATGTCAACAAAAAATACATAGCAACAATAACGGTATTTATGGAATACTAGTTACATGGTACAAACAATTATTTTAAGGAATTCACATATGTGACGACGCTACTACGCAGTAAATGTGTGAACAACTTATTTCTGTTTTTAAAGTAGGCTAATACAGATTAACTGTGCATGTTTTTGTTGAGGGGTGATAACTCGAACCCTTGTTTATGTTTTGAGTGTTCAGAGAATAAAGAAAGGGCAACATTACAGCACCCTCGTGGAGAAACAGGTAACCTTCACGTATCTTCTTTTAAAAATCAGACTGTAACTCTACAGTATACCTGATTCGTGATCCACTTTTTACGTCTGGAAATGTGTGAGCTATCAAATAAACATTCTATGAAGTGGTGAGGAAGTGTATAGATAACGTACATTCTTTACATGACGTCAACTCCTATCTTAAACGTAATGAACTGTTCCCAGATATAGTAACAGGATATAGTAACCAGGAGATCCGTGGTTCAAATCCCGGCCATGGCATTGAATTTTTCATGTTGACTCTATCCATCAAGTATCTTAGCCTATAGACGGCTAGTGTGGAGAAATGATTAATTTCCATCAATTAACTAAAATAATAAGAGTTAAATGATGAAGCCTGGGACTTAAGTACTTACAATAGTAAGTCGCCACAAACGGTGTATCTCGGATGCGAGAGCCCCTAGTGGTCTACCGGGGAAATATACGAGTCAACTGGAGAATTTAATGTCAGGAAGGCACGTTGGCCATGGTAGCTCAAAGGTTAAGAGCGACTGGACGGAAACCAGGAGATCCGTGGTTCAAATCCCGGCCATGGCATTGAATTTTTCATGTTGACTCTATCCATCAAATATCTTAGCCTATAGACGGCTAGTGTGGAGAAATGATTAATTTCCATCAATTAACTAAAATATTAACATAAGTTGGGCTGTATTTTATCAAAGAGTAATAAGTAAATACTATCAATATATCATTGTTTCACCTGTCTTCTGTTTCACTATGTATATTTTTACACTGTGTACTCTGAATAACTAGTGAGCGAATTCTAATCCAGCTAAAATTTCAGTACCGAGATTTCAGTGGAATTAACTATTTTGAGGTCCCATGTCCCTAAATAAATATTCTTATAAAAACATCCACTTATAGTTTTGTACGTTTGTCTGTTCTTCTCTAAATAGCACAAATGAAACTATAAATCCGTTAAGTACCAAACTTGGTAGTTACGTAAGCTCAGCATCCTCCAAAGATGTTGCACGAAGATTTTCGGCACAATTCTCCCAATGCAGACACAAAGAATATTTTGAAACTTTGACTCTCTAAAAAGAGGTGAAACGACTTTTATCAAAATACTATATTCTTAAAACATATACAGGGTGAGTCACCTAAAACTTGCACCGTAAATATTTGTGAAATGGTATGTGCTATTGATATGCGGTTTTCACGGAATTGAACTATAGGCAGGGGCTCGCATTTTCAAATGATACACAGATTTTTATAATTTTTAGAAAGTGTATTTATGTACAAAAGTCACATTTTTTTAAATGGAACAATGCGTATTTACATTAAGAAAATAAAAGTAGAATAAATTAGAATGTCAATGGTGTTTTTTGCACGATTCTAATGTAAGTAGTTTACGAGAAATCGTCATTTGTACAAAACGGGACAATGGCTAGGACAGACTAAAGAAAAACAAGTGAATGAAGAAAAATGAGGATTCTGACAAGTAAACAAAACTGTACCCTCAAAGCCTGTGTTCAAAATGAGCACCGCCAGCTTCAATACAAGCTTCCAGTCTAGTATGTAAAGATTGCTGTACACTTTCTAGGATTTCAGTAGAAATTTCAGCGCAGGCAGCAGTAATACGCCGTTTCATATCTTCTGGTGTAGTTGGTATGTCCTTGTAGACAGTGTCTTTCAGCTTCCCCCACAGAAAAAAATCTAAAGGAGTCAAATCTGGTGAACGGGCCGGCCAAGGTACAGGTCCCCTTCGTCCAATCCACCGATTTTGAAACAATCCTTGAAGATAAGCTGTAGTAATTCGTGCACTATGGGCCGGACAGTCATCATGTTGATACCACAGATTCCTCCTAGTCTGAAGGGGAACGTCTTCTAACATCTGTGGAAGATCGTCTGTTAGGAGGTTGAGATACTTCTGTGAATTCAGTGTTCCTTCTATGAAAAAAGGGCCAATGATGTGATGGTTCACTATTCCACACCACACGTTCACACTCCATGGATGCCGACGTTCTACCTGACGCAGCCAACGAGGATTGTCAACAGACCAATAGTGCATATTTTTTTAGATTTACTTGGCCATGATTAGTAAATGTTGCTTCATCAGTGAACAAGATACATGACAAATTTGGAGTATCATGTCTCAATGCCCATGTACAAAAGTTCACAAGATTCTCAAAATCATTGCCATGCAGCACTTGATGGAGAGAGATGTGATACGGATGGAACTTATGACGATGGAGGATGCGGATTACACTTCTTTGACTGATGCCGCTTCCTCGTGCGATTGCACGAGAACTAATGTGGGGATCTACTGCAACAGCAGCTAGAACATTAATTTCTCCTTGCTCTCCAGTTGCTCTTTGTTTCTGGTGCGTTTTCTAGACGTTATACTACCACTTTCACGTAATTGGTTGAAGAGGTTCACAAATAATTGACGAGATGGTTGACGTCTATTCGGATATGTTTCCAAGTACACTGTACAAGAAAGAACTGCATTCTTTCTACATTCACCATAAACTATGAGCATATCTGCTTTTTCTGCATTGGTAAATACCATCTTCCAAGCACGTCCTACTGCTTCAACAATTCACAAAATAACTGCCAGTGTAGACAAAACACATTCTAAACAAACATAAAAACATCCTAGCCTAGCAACTAAGCAATTGAATGGAACAAACAACTGCCGGTGCGTTCAATTTTCAAATGACGATTTCTCGTAAACTACTTATATTAGAATCGTGCAAAAAACACCATTGACATTATAATTTATTCTTCTTTTATTTTCTTAATGTCAATACGCATTGTTCCATTTAAAAAAATGTAACTTTTGTACATAAATACACTTTCTAAAAATTATAAAAATCTGTGTATCATTTGAAAATGCGAGCCCCTGCCTATAGTTCAATTCCGTGAAAACCGCATATCAATAGCACATACCATTTCAGAAATATTTACGGTGCAAATTTTAGGTGACTCACCCTGTATATTGGGAAAAATTTATCTTATATCTTGAATGTTGAGGGACTGTCCTCAGAAGTCGCCTGCACTCTGGTGACCTTTGCCATAAAGAGATACACAAAATCGTAGTACACAAAAATGTGGTTCCGTTAAAACACACAATTTGTGTCATACAGTTTTTGTCGAGTGAGTCGTTTCATAGGCACTTGCCGTTGTGAGAATTTTATAATGCTTCAAATTTTTATCAAATGAGAAGACATTTTATCAATTTTTGGTCATGCAGTGAGAAGGGAATTTCAGAGCCAATTTAAACCAGCTTTAAATTATTTCGTTAGACTTAGAGTTTACTGCTTTTCTGTATTCCCTTGTACCTACAATAAGACAATGTATGTCCATTATCCTAAAAGAGAATAATAAGTGCTTGTGCAGAAGTGGTACAAAACTATATCACTTTTCATCATAATCTCCCCACGCTCAGTGCAAGTCCTCCAGATCTTACAAAGTGCATAAATGCCTTTAGAAAAAAGTTCTTTTGTCAGTCCGCACATCCACTCATGCACCACGTGGCGTACCTCTTCATCAGAACGGAATCTCTGTCCTCCCATTGAGGGTTTGAGTGGTCCAAACATATGGAAATCACTTGGGGCAAGGTCTGGTGAGCATGGTTGATGAGAAAGACACTCAAATTGCACGTATGTGATTGTTGCATCTGTTGTGCGGACAGTGAGGTGCCCTGCATTGTCATGTTGTAAAAGCACAGCTGCTCATAGCAATTCACGTCGCTTTGATTTGATTGCAGGCTGCAGATGTTATTTTAGGAGATCTCAGTTATACACTGGTGACAGTGGTCCCTCTAGACATGTAATTCTCCAAAATGACTCCTTTGCCGTCCCAAGAGAGTCAGCATAACCTTCCCTGCTGATGGAATTGTTCGAAACTTCCTTGGTTTTGGTAATGAGGGATGGCGCCATTCCTTTCTCGCTCTCTTCGTTTCCGGTTGGTGGAAGTGAACCCAGGTTTCGTCCCCAGTAACGATTCTTGCAAGGAAGCCATCACCTTCCCGTTCAAAGCGCCGAAAGGGTTCTTCACAAGCATCGACTGCCGTGGCACCATCTTGCAGACACTTTGTGAAAGTGGAGCACACCATGCACAATGTGGTGAGCTAACCCATGACTAATCTGTAAATATGTTGCCATGTTAATCAGTGTCACTCGGCGGTTTTCCTTCACTATGGCTTCAACTGCTGCTATGTTTTCTGGAGTCACAACTCGTTGTGCCTGACCAGGACGTGGAACATCTTCCACTGAAGTCACACCATTTGCGAACTTCCTACTACATTCGTAGTTTTGCTGCTGTGACAAACATTCATCACCGTACTGAACCTTCATTCATCGATGAATGTCGACAGAATTTACACCTACACTACGCAAAGACCGAATAACAGAACGCTGTTCTTCCCTGGTGCAAGTCGCGAGTGGGGCGGCCATCTTTATACTGATACTGCGACGTTGTGTGTGCATCTGCACTATGCTGCCAGCTACAGACCATTCTGCTCGCTGTTTATACCACGATTACCAACTTACAGGGTAATGGCGCGAAATTTCGATATTTATTACAAATTTGAAGTTTTTATTTGACTCACTCTGGTACAAGAGCACAGAAAGTCATGTGAGTACAACACAATATCTTTAGTATAAGCTTATATATACTTTTCTTTAATCATTCCAATCATAAAGCAGGAGTACAGAAAACATATGTGTACAATGTGCCGATACAGATAAAATATGAGGCTATTACATTTATAAGAATGGAAGCATCTGCTGATTATTCTTACTCTGAAGCTAATTGGCGTAGAGCAATAATCGGAACACTGTACTTTTAGGTGGCGGCTACGCTATCTAACCAAATAAAAGATAACAATCATTACCAGTGGCGGCTAGTGCCGAAAAATACAGCGTGCTGGGGGAAAGAAAATCCAAACAACTCACCTAGTTTGGAAAAATACAGTTCATGCGCCCATGTTTCTTCATTGTATAAACAAAAGTTCTACTTCCTTTCGCTTTTTGCTCAATTCCTTATTTATTGGTTAAAGTTTTCGTTACTCATACATTGAATAAAATGAATTTATAACATGTTTCACACTCGCACACAAAATAAAGAAACTGATATCAGTCACTAAATAATGCCACACAAAGAAATAATTGGATACAATGCGAGCATACGAACCACATTCACTTGTTATGGTCGCGGTAATGGAGTATCGTGTCAACATAAGATACATCACAATCTGTCCTCCGATTTAATAACCGTTAGATATTGCATCTGTTTGCGTAAGAAGGATGGAATTAGTTTCTAGAACTAACTAATGATATTTTATTTAATGATGTTCAATACATATTCAAGCTCTACAGCTATAACTATGAGTGTTGGTGGCCCTACTTCACCGTGCAGCGAATATTGACCACGCAACTCTCAGATGCAGCACGCGTTTGTGCGAAAATCTAGGGAGCTTAGGACATCAGGGAGGCAAGAGGGGAAGGTTGTACGCATGCGCAATAACTAATTACTGAGCCCGCTGGCTCCCAGCAAGTTGACGTCACGGAGCGTTCCATTAGTTACGCAGGTCTTCTCTATGCATCAAGAGTTCATTATTGGTCATACTCGATTTCTTATACTTACAATAATGTATTGCTATTTACATGGTATTTTAAAATTTCCACAATGTCATTTATAAAACAGAAAAGGGGGTGTTGCACCACTGCAGCACGTAAGGACGAGTCGCCCCTGCTCATTACCTTACTGAATCAATCAGAGAAGTCTATCTCACAATCACCTTCCCCCCATTTTCTCTCCCAGATGTTTACATCGACATTGCAGTAGCCTGAGATACGATTATATTTATTAAAAACACATGAGGATATAGTTTGTTTGTTACATAATAGAATATCGGAATTAGTACTCTGTGTGCTTTAAAAGCTAATTGGTTCACAAATCTCAGAGTTATCAGATGGCTATTTGGCAAACAGGATAAGGGAAAACTACGAGATGACATTCCCCGACAGGGATGCGAACAAGAAACCTCTTTTACCTGGGCAGATAGTCAATCACCAATCGCAGAGGCGAACATATCTTTTGCGACAAACGCCGCTTGGAATCAAGTAATCCAGGGTAATATCTCTCTCGAATATTAATCGCCAATTGAACTTACATCTGATTGTATTAATTGAATGGCAAATATTTCCCTCAAATAATAGAATCTCTTATCCTTAACGCAAGCGTCCTTTTATAATTTGGTTTCTCTAACTGCAGTAGGAAAATTGATCAGAACGTTTTTTTTTTCCATACAAATAATTACAGGTGTCAATAATAATTCTCAGTGTCAATTTCTAGCAAATCACTCACAGTGGTTACTGTTCTTTGAATTCAATTTCATAATGGCATGTTGCTATGGTAGCCTAGGGGTTAGAGTAAATGGACCCGTGTCCGTAAGAACCACAGTTCAAATCCCGGCTATGGTATTGAATTTTTCAGGCTGACTCTGCCTCTCAAAGTTTAAGATTAGACAAAATATCTAAAATGGTTGCTCTGAAGGTGCTCTCTACACTCGACTTTGTTCATCACTAGCTTATCCGGTACCTCCCTGGACTCTTACGAATATTATAATACTCTCATTCACTCTTTCTACTTATTCTTGAACAAACTATTTTTAAACAGCTTACTCTCCCATTTACTTACATCACTCGAGATAAACGCCAGAGTATAAACAGTTTTATTATCTATGTCTTTGTGGTTACAATGTATATGAATAAAGTTGGTAACCAGTCACCGGAAATGTCCTAAAGGCACCATGATAAATTTTCTGTAATAAATATATTACCTTTTAAAGTTACTGACTCCGCCACGAGGAGCGCATGGTGTCAGGTAATTAACCAACAGCCGATAGATGGCGCTAATGTAAGAATCAGTACGTTGCGGATTTAAATGCTAGACAAATTCAAGCAGTTTGAGATCTAAAATTTCAGTTTCTTTTGCCGTAAACAAATGATTAGCAGCTTTCGTTTCCTTAGTAAGGATGGGCGAACGATGCTTATACCTGAAAGGAAAAGTCACTACTTATCCGTCGTTATGGAACAGGAAGCTATATTTCTATCTACTAGATCAGGGAAAATGAAAAGTTTTGATCCGTGTTAGGGTTGAAATTCAGGATTATGATCTAGTAATTCATAGCTATTTTGAATATTTGACATTCTGAATGTAGTGGTTATTTGAATTACAAAAACACTTTAGGTACCTGATGTAGTACAAATTGTCAAGCCCACCTTGCCTTATTTATATTTGTCTTACATATATATTAATGCTGATAAGTTCCTTTTCTCTCTCTGCTAACATAATACGTATCTACTATCTTTCAAGAAAGTACATATAAATTTTCCGCGAGTTAGTATCATTCAGGCGTTCTCTGACCAGAGAGTATGGAAACTGAATTGTCCATGTTCGTAGATGTATGGTGTGATGGCGGCCAGTTTAACTTGTTACTCACTTCGTGTATATAGAAGATTATATTTAGCTAAAATGGTGAAAGAATGACTAAACTTGAGAAAGTAGCAATTCTCTCGTATCTGAGCTATTAACTACAGGGTGTTGCAGACAATGCAAGAAAACGGAAAGCCCTTGGAGAAGTGATTCTAACAGAACCTATGTGTATGTTGTATACAAGGAACGGTCTATCAACTGTTGTCGTAGGTCAATGACAAAACGCATGCTGTGACAAATAGCGCCAGGGTTGGCGGTTCGAAACCTAACCTGTGGACATACTTTCTTTCTCCAAATTGTTTACTTTGTTAGACGCTGTAACAAACTAACTTACAACTCTTGCAGGTAAACTATGGCTTTGCAGATAATCAAAGAAAATGGTAAACATATGGAACGCATATTTTTATAGATCCAACGTTACATTTGAAATTAAGCGGCACCAAATCACGGCTCTCGTAGCTCAATGGTAAAACGCACACTGTATCAAATCGAGGTTTCTCGCCTCAAACCCCGGTCTGGCACCAAAGTTTTGTTTCAATAGTTTTGGTTTCTTAGACATAGTAACGAAGCAATTTAGAAATGCGCATTACCTGGCATTAGAAGACATTCATGAACAGGAAAGACAAATAGAACGACGTTTCTTATAGTCCATATACATGTATATAGTCTACGTTACCGTATCTGTTGTTGTAGTGCACTGATCTTAAAGTATTAAAACCCAATTCTCTGGCGGTTTGTGAGGCGTTTTCAACATAAGTTGCAGAGCCAGCAATTTCACTTCTTTGAGCTGCTGTCAGCTCCACACAATTCCGTGTAGTGTGTGACATGCTACTTTACTGCGGTAAAATGTTAGTGGATGATTCCATTTCAGCGCATAAAATCTTCCAGGAGTATTTTTGTATTCGCAAGAAATACTAGATGAAAAGTTTGAAATAAAAGCTGTATATTTGTGCTGGTTCGAACCGTATTCCCTCTACCCTCTTTACAAAACGAGCA
This sequence comes from Mantis religiosa, assembly GCA_030765055.1. Lineage (NCBI taxonomy): Eukaryota > Metazoa > Arthropoda > Insecta > Mantodea > Mantidae > Mantis > Mantis religiosa. Next base: position 217,115,441 of record CM060949.1, on the reverse strand, counting down.
TTTTACCACTGAGCTGCTACATGTTAGAACATATGTTTAAACAACATAGATGCCGGTTCTATAAAACCTGCTGTTGCATGTCTTGTAATACTATGTAGTAATAACTTCGCTGTAAGACAGCATATGTAAATTGGTTCGTTACAGCGTCTAACATAGTAAGAGGGTTACAGATAAAAGTGTACCCACTTATTAGGTTTCGAACAGTGAACCCTCAGCTCGCGTGTTGCCACTCAACTACTAGAGCAATTAGTGGACTCAGACTTATATACAGCATAGATATTGCCAATTGATTCTTCTTTCACACTAGCCGTATATAGGACCGCTATGAAACGGTAGAGCCAGACTGAAAAATCCAATGCCATAGCCGGGATTTAAACCACGGATCTTGCGGTCTCCGTCCAGCCGCTCTAAACCATTGAGCTACTATGGCCAACGTGCCGACATGACATTAAATTCTCCAACTGACTCGTATGTTTCCCGGTAAACCAGTAGGAGTTCTCATAAACACATGAGACAACTACCTTAATGGCGACTTACTATGCTGTAAGTACTTTAACGCCCGGGCCTTATAGTTCGAACCAGTATTAGATACAATTAATGGAAATTAATTGTTCTTTCACACTAGCCGTGTGTAGGACGCACTATGAAAGGGTAGAACCAGACTGAAAAATTCAAGCGGATGGAGGGAGGCCAGAAGATCCGTGTTTCAAATCCAGGATATGGCATTGAATTTTTCAGTCTGGCACTACCCTTTCAACATAGATATTGGTACTGTTAAAATCACAATTCCAAAGATTTTCCGTTTTGTTGCATGGTCTCGTACGCCATATAGTTAAGAGCTTAATTGCAGGAGAATTGCTATTTGCTTTGTCATACACAATCTTCCGTCATATTGGGTTAATATAACCTTAGAAACATCTGAAGTGAGTAAGAGGTTAAAATTGCGTCCAGACATTATACATGTACATCTACAACCGATTTGTTTTCATACCCTCTAGTAAAATAGGATATTTATTTCTCATCTATCTGTATACATAACTTCACTAATGCATTACGATTTACACATTCCTAAAACATAATAACAAACTTCTTGTTCACATCCAATATACCTTTACTACCTGCTTGCCCTAAACTTCGATCTCAATACATACAGCCCCTGGTTTTCCGTGGATTCATGACCCGCTGTTCCCTTTCATCCCTAGTTCTTATTTCTCTAAGCTTAATTGTTATGTATTTTAATCATTGCTACCCATTTCTCTATGACTTTCTCCAAATAATTCCTATATTTCTTACATTACTTTCTCTTCTTACAGACAATATTTTGCTGATTATTAGTACCCCTCCTTAAAATGTTCTATTTCACTTGACAAATGTGTTCTATTCATTCCTTTGTTTGTTTGTAACATATTATACCATGCCGGTCTGCATCATCATCGCCACACATTGGGAATTTCGCTTTTTCCTTATGTCTAATTCCTTTCAAAATTCTAACTCCTGTCCTCGCTCAAGCAAATCCTTCTCGCCCTAGCTTATTACACATATTAGGTACTTTTCCCTCCCCCACACTAGTCCCTATATATCCTCAAAGAGTCTTTCTCTCTTGTACAAGTAAAAATAACATGACTATCAATATCTTCTAATCTTGATTCTACTTGTTTCCAAAAGCCTCTATGATAATACTCCCCATTACTCCATATATGTAGCATTCCGCTCTGTTCCATTAATTCCCTTACACTTGGTATACAAAATCCTGTGCATTTGTTTCTAATTTGCATAAGAAAACAATTTTAATAATATTATTTTCCTCTAAGTTAGCAACTCAATACAAATATTTCATTATCCTCGAGACAGTTTTTACCTTAGTTGAATGTCTTCCTGACTCTTGTTGTGCTGCCCCGTTAAGTGATGCTACCGTCAAGCCTAGAATATATTTACAAAAGGATCTGTTAGTAACGTGCACCTCTGTCCATGCTTCATATACTCCCCATATCTACCCTATAGTAATGGAACGACTGAATGATACAGATCCGTGGAAATTGTACATTTTTTTTCCTTGAAATGTGGTACGCGTCTATGTCAAGATATTAAATTATGTTGTACAAAGTGAAATCGAAATAAAATGTCCAATTGCGTTTCCTTTGAGGGTTAAGGAGAGACAGAACCTCTGTAGTGTTGGTAACTTCTTATGGTTAAATTAGTTAACTATTGGTTTTATTTTTTCATCGCGCTTGAACATGAGTAATAGAGATAAGATATTAATGTGTGACTCATGAAGGACATTTTCTATTTAAATATTTTCTGAATTACACTGTGTTTTTTTAATTTAATCTTCCACATTTACCTTGTCAGACATGACACCTCTGTTCAATAATGCCGTAGCAGTGGTTTGGACTTACAGCACGTCGCTGTTTTACTCTACCGCGGGAGAACACACAGAATATAATGATGATCAGGACAAAACGTTTTCAAGATCGAAACTCTCTCCCGATTTTGTAGGAATTTACCCTACTTTTGTATAATTGCTCCATGTCTCTACATGAGTATAAACGGACATCTTCAGATCTCTACTGCTCTTTTACTTTCACTCCATGGCAAAGAGTTGAGGCACATTGACCTTTAATGACGAGCGCTACATTGGCTGGTTATCTTGTTTATTAGAACAGTGAAGTATTAGTAGAATTGGGAAATTCCAAACTACAGTATGCTTGACCATACCGTGATGCTATCTATCGGCAGTTAGCTGACAACTGAAACCAACTCGAGAATAGAAATGTTAATCCTGAAGGTTGTATCCCTTAGCACATGGTTCTGTTATATATATGAGTATAAAAGTATGGTTTTTGACGTAACTTGGTCTATGAGGAATGTGTTGTAACAACTCTAGCGTTATCTGAGAAACATTACTGCTCTACCTTTAACAAATCAATATTACTTACTGGCCTCTAATAAAACATTCGCCATTATACCAGCAAGTTCAATACGAAGTGAATGAACAAGACTCTTTTCTATGTCGATAGTACATCTATTTATGACTACATCGCTAGCTGAGCTAATACTGTCTACCCACCACAAGAAGGCAAGCTAGAGGAATGTGCAACATAATCACTTTTCATGGGCTCACGATATTTATGCTCGCCTTCCTAGTATGTCAAGGATGCTAGACTCGTTTAAAATATGCAAGTTTTGTCACATAATTCACTCATACCTAATACATATCAGTGCAGTTACTGAAACAAACATTAGATCTGGCAGTATGGGTGACTCATATGAACTCTCAGACACTTATTTGCTAGTAAGCAGATCTACCAACAGAGTAGATAAACAGGTCAAACCCTCATCTCCTTCACTCTTCTCTTGCTCTGTTGTGGTGGGTACACAGTAGTTCCCCCTAACTCCTCCAGGAAAAGCATATCCCGCACACTTTTTCACCTGAGAGCAGGTGTTTGTCTTAACTCGGGGAAGCATCATCATTATCTACATCGATAACGATAACTGCGTAAACATGTATCCGATGACTCACTAAGAGACCATAACAATACTACATACACAGCCCGCCTCGGTAACGTAGATGCTGGCATGTCTGCCGCACGTTCAAGGGGTCCCGAGTTCGCATCTCGGTCAGGGTGACATACCTAGATAAGGCTTTACCGGGGTTTTCCCTTATCCTGCAAGACGAATTTCGGGTAACTCTAAGCTCCATGGACCCTGTACTCATTTGACCATCATTTCACCCAGTTCATTCACACCCCTATATAACTTAACGTTGGGGGGGGGGGGGAGCGTAAATTAAAAAAAAAGATACTACATACACCAGAATTCAGTAAGCATCTTCAAAAATGACTATACATGTGTGCAAAAGAAAAAATTGAACAAAATGAAACTAAAAGTAATATTCCTAACAAATAACCAATTTATATTAAAACCCCAAACATGTGGAGTAGAGGTAGACAATATTGGTTCATTTTTAAGTGAAAAATATTTATGTTGAATTCTCTACTCTATGCTGACTCAGGTAAGAGATGATATTTTATCAATTTTCCAGCATAATGATAATTTAATACTTTAAGTCAAACACTGCACATTTGTATGTGTTAGCAGGAAAGAGAATAGAACAAACATTTTATCAGCAATAAGTCTCTGTGTGATAAATACAAACGTGGGTAAGTGGTCTTGACGGTCTCTGCTATGTGTATAAAGATGTTATTTTGTTTATTACTTCAAGTGTGCCATATCGAGTTTGTTACAAGCCAAATATGGTATAATGTTTGTGTATCAGTCAGAGAATTACTCATTACATAAGTAGAAATCTTCTACTCCACGGCTTTGGACTTCTCAGGCCCGGTTGCATAAAAATCGCTACTTGCAGTTCATTTATAATCGAAGATCAAATTTGAACTAAGTTTGCGAACCCGCGTGGTTGTAAAATGCTGATCTTAAATCAGATGAACGCCGTTTATTACTGATCCGAGATCACAAAAACAAATGCGACAACATCGCCAAACGTGTTGCAACTTTCGTGTTGTATCGAAAGTATTCGAGAATTATCGGAATTACTCGACACTGTTTAATTCAATTACACAGAGTAGCCAATCCAGACATAACAAAAACTAAATAAATATTCCGCTTTATGCTTATTACTCCTAGAAATAATGTTATTTTAAATAAGCAGTATAAGAATTTACTCCATATGAAACAGTATTTTATAAAAGTTAATTATTTGGCCTACTTTATCTCTATTATGTGCCCAATATACGTCTCTCTCATTTTCGTCTGTTCCCAATACTGTGGATTGGAAAACATAAACAAAACATGGAAGTTCAAGCAAAAGAGAAGATGCGTTCAGCTAACTTTAAATCTCGCATAACCTTTCTTATTTCACCCTCTTCCATATGCATCCTGATGAAATGAGATCTGAAAGTTGCAATCTCCGTTGTAACTTTGTATATTGTTCTAAACGCAGTCCCTTTATTTATATTGAATATATTCTTAATCACCATCTGGAAGATTTTATTTCAATACTACCTTAATGCGAGAAGGATCATAGATATTGGTTTAACTGCGTAATTTCTCAGGGTTTGTGTTCTTAATTGTGCATGTAGTCTATGCTCCAGTTATTTAATTACATGCTTTGATAGTCGAAATCTCATTTTGCATTTTCTGTCATTTAGTTCTGTAATGGGATTTCCTCTATGTTGGAAAACATGAGGAGACCTTTCAAAATGAAAATTCTAATCATCAGAGATATCACAGTAATCTCAATTCTGCAAATAATGCAACTGTATAGGTTATGAACACAAATAAGGTATCATTAACATACATTTGTAAAATAAAGAGGCTAATTATTTATACAAGTAACCGCAAAAATGTTTTATTTACTATTTATTTAAAGCTACACTACTTATTTCTTCTCAGAAAGTATTGTGTAAATTCTGCAGTTCTGCTGATCTAAGTTCAATCATGTTTACTGGAGAAAATTCACAAGTTAGGTTTGATCATAGATCAAGAGGCCATGAACTTAGATCAATGTTTATACAACCAAAATTCTAAATTCAGCTTGACTGATGATCATTTTCATATGCTTGAACTTAGATTGTCGTTAATGCATCGGGGCCTAAGTCCGTTCCGGCTCCAATTTTGTCTGCCCACCTTTTTCTTCGGTCTTCCCTGGTTTCTTGTACATTTGGGTTTATAGTTTATGACTACTTTACGTGTTTTGTTATTAATATTAAAGTGATTGCTTCCATTTTTAATGTCTTTTTCTGTACCCGGTCTTACTGCTATTGAAAATGTATACTCTGATATCCGTATTAAATATCTATCTAGGTATCTGTATTAAGTAGAAGTGCATTTTTGGTACAAGGAATAATATGGTGTAAAATAACAACAAATCATATATCAGAAGTGCTCCATATACGACTGAACACATTCAAAACTTTCAGTATAACAGCATAGCTGCCCAATAGAATACGCAGGAATTGTGAATCAATATATACAATAAAAATGTATATCGAAGTTATTTTCAACCCTAACATGAAGTAAATCTTGGTATGTTCCGTGATCTAGTAGACGCAATGGTAGCTTTCTGTTCCGTACCGAGGAACAGCAGCCATTTAGTTTTTCAAGTGTAAACGTCTTTATCAAGTGTCTTTTGAAAGCAAGGAGTAACTGCTAGACAAGTATTTCTCCTAAATGAAATTAATATTTTAAATAATAAGCTGCTTTTATTTATTTGACAATTGCAATATGCGGCGTCCCGATTCTCCTATGGCGGAATCTATCGGCGATGAGTTAACTATGTCACTACAAGCGCTCGTAGTGGCGGAATTAGTGACTGTTGGTTTTATAATGGATGTCATTAGAAATTGTCCACGTCCGGTGACTGGATACTAACTCATGTTACTTCATGTCTTATAAACGGATCATTTTGTATATTATATTAGTTTCAAGAAGTAGGACAAGAAGGTTCTCAAACGAACCTTTCCCCTTAAACCATGTAAATCTTGAGGCCAGATTTACTTAGTACGTAGTTCTGTATTATATGTGAATCAAATGACATGTTGCACTTCTGTTACTATTCTTCCAAAGGTTATTGTTGTACTTACGTTTTGTTAATTAGGATACATTTTCTGGGAAAAACCGAATAACGACTTAATACCTAAAAGGGATGTACTTGAACGTACACAGAACAATTCGAAAATGTTCAGCACAGAGAAATTGAGGTACATAAGGAGAGAAAGAGAATTGTAAATTCTGCTCCGGTTATACAAATGATATTCATAATGATGGGAGCTGAAGCTGCTATTCCCGGATAATTATATATAGTTGACATGATACAATTTGTCTTCTAAATGCGTTAAATTTTTAGTATAAATATAATTATATAAGATCGAGAAAATTGAGCAATAAAAAGTTGTTTCAATGTATAAGCTAATTTGTGATGAAGGATTATCTACAAAACCTTCACATGGAAGTGAATGGTACCGAGATTTGACAACACACGGAGTCTGTATAATTTAGTGAGGTGCAGAATCGAAAGTATTTAAGAATCACATGCATTTGTGAGAGTACTTTTTAGTAAAGAACCTTCACTTCCAATTGAAGTTCTCTGATATTACAGTATCGTCACCCCTCAGTGCTCATCCCGGTTGTTATCGAATAAACTGAACCTTACATACAAGACTTTAGAACTGTTTTATAGAAAGTGACTAACGACTTGGATTGAGACGCCATGTTTAATATTGACAGATACCAAATGTAATCATTTTAATGCATTTTGCATAAAAGCAAACAATAATAGATATTACACAAATATATATATCTCGTTAAAGTGGACCGTTTGTTACAAATATATTTCTCGTGGATGGTAGAATTAACAAATATTTTAGTTATATCATGTAACCTGTACTCACAAAGTTTGCAGTAATAACTACACACACGAGCTAGGCAAGTAACGAAACCAGCAAGACATTTGTACATATAACAACTGCCGTTTGCATTCCGATTTGTTTGTGAGTGTTCGTATTTCATAAAAATATATTGTAATTCTCCAGTAAGTTCCTTTCTTCCTTAAAGTCTTGTTATCTTTATTTATTCCCTCCTCAAATATCACGTGTAGTTTTACACATTTGTCCACTGAATTGAAATACAACCAGTTTATATTTGTGTAGAGAGCGCTAGAAGTCTTATTAAATATGTTATGAAAAGACTCACAAGCATTAGTTGTATACTGGAAGTCTTGGAATTACTATCAAAATAGAACGTAGTAGATTTTAGATTAGATTTATTGTACATATTCCAAAATTTTACAATTTACAACTTCAGGCTACATTTATTTGTCTTTATCTTGTTGCTACCTTGGCTTACATGAAACCCTGGTCTTCTGCTCTGCCAGGTAGCTCTTAACCTCCATTACTCCTTGTTACTTAATTATATCGATTCTTGCCACTCATCTTCCTTTCTCATATTCTTAACATTTTTGCTCCATTTTTCTATTACTTTCCTCAAGAACTCACCAATACTTCTAACCTTCTTTTCCTCCCTTCCCGCTAACATTTTTGTAGATGCTATCCTCTTCTCTACCTTCTTTCATTTTTCCTCCCAAACCATTTTTCTCCACATTACGACCTCCTCGCATTCTGTTACATAGTGTTCTATGCTTTCCTTTCCCCCACACAGTTCACAAATTCGCTTTTCCATACCTCTTATCCCTCTGATCAGGTACGTAATAAGTAATCTCAAATATCCAACTTATCATCTTGTGACTTAATGGCCAACATCTCAAACAAAACAACCAACTTTGTGCTAATACAACCATTTGGCAATATATTTAAAGTATTTCTTCACATTTCGTTGTCAACTAATACTTATCAAGATTGACTTAGAGAGAATTTGCATCAAACACCATTGGTCTCAACCCATACAATATTTACTGCAGCACATTCAATATCGACAATAACAAAAACTGTATTCAGTTGCAAGTTCTGCTGAGACATCAGTCAGAAATTGATTTTAATACTTGAACACAAGTCTCCAAGTTTTCCCAGATAACAGAGAGCAGCAATGTTTTATCCAATGTCCCTTATGCTCTTCAGCGAAGGTAACCAATTGTTTGAACTACTTATTACAAATATGAATATTCTCTCTCAATGTTCTTAAAGAGACGTGGACGGTCTTAGCATTGTGCCTCATTGTTGAACAGAACCACGTTCATTCTCCCTTTGTTGATGTATTAAGTTGTTCAATACATCTTGCAACTTCCATAGAGCTTAGAGTTATCCCACATTCATCTTTCAGAATAAGGGAAGTGGCATATAAGTAACTCAAACTGATCGGGATGCCAACTAGGGTCCTCTTCAACTTGAGGTAGACCAAACCACAGTGACCGGCAACATCGACAAAAATGTGAGTAGAGAAATAAACTAAAATTCAAGTCTAAGTTAAACCTTCTGAAAATGCTAGCCCAACCCCCCAATTGGAACAAATTGATTCGACCACCGCTGGGCAGGTGGTTTGTTTTGCCATGCCAAGTTATAGAATTTAACATTCAAAACGTTGTGCATGCTTTTTGTGTTTTATTAATTGTTATTTATGACTTTTCATTGGTTTTGTACCCTAATGGTGCATATTCATTTTATTGCCATTTTGTTTTGCTTTTTAAGTACTTAGATAAGTTTATCTCTGACTATTGCCATAGTTTAGTTTTCGAAAGGGCGCTCATGACAAAAAGTTTAACCCGCTTATATATAAATCATCATAATCACTCACTGACTTACTCTACTCATTCGAGATACTCATTCAGGATTCCTGCTTCCCTACTTTACCTCACTCGACATGATTGTTATTATATAAATAGTTATATTATATAGGTCTTTGAGGATGCAATGGATATGAATACAATAGTGTTAAACTACAGGCAAGAGTTTTAAGAGTTGGAGATGAAGTGATAACTTTAAAATACTATTCTCCTTTCAAGGTCAGAACAAAAGAACAGCATTAAATACAAGAACAAGGCTACTAAGACCCTATTGTAGCAAACATAAATATTGAAAAGCTAAAACTAATAAGAGGGAATGTCTTGGAAATAGTTGAACTTACCAAACAAATGTTTGCATTTATTATGCATTTTATCTATATTTATATTTTATTGCTTTGTTTAGCTATTATTGTTTACCAGTTATGCAAAAGTCATTCAGGATAAATGGAATTTCTTAAACAGTTATTAGGAAATGTAAGACATATATTGTAAAGTTAGTGAGCACTTTAAAGGAATATTTAGTCGCTTTTGAAAATATAAAAAATTTTGAAAAACGCTCTTTGTAAAGGGTAGTCTAAAGTGATAGTCGCTGTGTCGTTCCTGGGTACCTCAGAAAGTTTATTAGTTTTACTTTCAGCTTCTTCCGAGATTGTCCTACTAAGAGTTTCAAGAAAATTATTTTATACGAAATTCCCTTTTGCACCGTGTGCTCCTCGGTGTTTTAGCATTACCCGGGTTGCCTCCGCGGTGTTTACTCTCTCTGGCCCGGCGCGTTGAGTTTTCTGAGCGTACCTCTTTTCCGGGACACGCTGGCGCTCGTGGATTGGCTGCCCGGTGTTGGCTGGGTGTGTGAGTGGGACACGGGTGTTGGTGGTACGCCCAGGTGTGTGTGTGTGTGTGTGTGTGTCTGTGTGTGTGTGTGTGTGTGTGTGTGTGTGTGTCTGTGTGTGTGTCTGTGTGTGTGTCTGTGTGTCTGTGTGTCTGTGTATCTGTGTGTCTGTGTGTGTGTCTGTGTGTGTGTATGTGTGTCTGTGTGTCTGTGTGTGTGTCTGTGTGTGTCTGTGTGTCTGTGTGTCTGTGTCTGTGTCTGTGTGTCTGTGTCTGTGTGTCTGTGTCTGTGTGTCTGTGTGTCTGTGTCTGTGTCTGTGTGTGTGTGTCTGTGTCTGTGTGTCTGTGTGTCTGTGTCTGTGTGTCTGTGTCTGTGTGTCTGTGTCTGTGTGTCTGTGTCTGTGTGTCTGTGTCTGTGTCTGTGTGTCTGTGTCTGTGTGTCTGTGTCTGTGTGTCTGTGTCTGTGTCTGTGTGTCTGTGTCTGTGTGTCTGTGTGTGTGTCTGTGTGTGTGTGTCTGTGTGTGTGTGTCTGTGTGTGTGTCTGGGTGTCTGTGTGTGTCTGTGTGTGTGTCTGTGTGTGTGTCTGTGTGTGTGTGTGTGTCTGTGTGTGTGTGTGTCTGTGTGTGTGTGTCTGTGTGTGTGTGTGTGTCTGTGTGTGTGTGTGTGTGTGTGTGTGTGTGTGTGTGTGTGTGTGTGTGTGTAAATAAAAGCACAAAATAAGCGCTTGTAAATATTGTACATAACAAAAAAGGACACTCAAAGACACTAACATAATAAAACTGTTCTCGGTGGCCTAAGAAAGGTCAGGGTATGGGATTTGTATATACCCTCGTAGACAATAAGCATTTAATTCCCAAAATATAACCTCAATGAAAATTTTAGCCTGTAAGCCGGGCCCCTTTGTACCGGCACCATGCCATGAAACTCAAAATAGAAACCTCAAACCTTTGCTTCATACTAGGATTAATAATATGTGAATGGACAATGAGAAAAGTATGTAGTTATGTTGAGAACTTTTGAGTCTTAAATCTCTTGACGATTGCACATTTGCCTTATTCTATGCATTTGAGGTTTTCTCATGCATTTCTACTTATTCCTTGTTTCCCATCAGCTTATCTCGTATCTCTTAAGGCTCACGTGACCTAATAACCTCTCATTCGCTGCTGTCGTGGTATAGAGTGTAGTGTGGTCAAATAAGTTATTTATTTAACATGATGATATATCTTATTATAAATCTTAATATGTTCGAAGAGAATTATCAAATTTATAGTTTCATAACAGTATTAAAGTGAGTGCAGAAAAGCTTTTACTGTGCAGTAGAATAACAGGCTCGGAAAACAAAAGAACACAGAAAGGCTGTTGCACGTGTAAAGTGAAGTAATACAACCCACTCTCTTCTTAGTCCAAGCTCGGGAGAAGCATACAAATTAATAGACATCTTTGTAGAACGTTGGTTTCTACCGAAAGTCCGTTAGCAGAAATGAATAACGCTATATTACGGCAATTTCTGGAGCAGTACACTTATGGGCAAAACATCCCAAATGAATCTTCCATTTGAAATGGTTACCCGTTATCTGAGAAAGATTACGGCTCTACTTTCAACATATCAACATGGCTTACTGGTCTCTTTTAAAAGATTCGCTGTTGCACCAGCAGAGGTGAATACAGTATGTGAGCGAATTTACAAGGGTCGTTGTCACTGTAGATACATCATCGCGAGCTGATACTATAGTTGCCATTGACTCCTCCAGGAATAGCATCCGTACTTGCTTTTACCTGAGAGCAAGTGTTCTTAACGCGGGGAAGCACATCGATATAGATACATCTACATCGATAACGATAACTGCGTAAACACGTATCCAGTGACTCACTGAGAGACCATAACAATACTACACACAGCAGAATTGAGTAAACAGCTGCAACAATGACTATACATGTGAATAAAGTACAAAATTGTGCTTAAAGCGTAGAAAGCGAACAAAAGACAACATAAGTACATTTCCTAAAAATTAAAAGCTTAACAGAGAAGCCCCAAAAATGAAAAATGGAAGTATATTGGCTCATTTTAAAAGGAATGAACTTATATTTTATTCTGTATTGTCTGTAGTAACTCAGAGAAAAGATCATATTTCATTAAATTCTCAGCCGAATGATAATTTCATATCTTGAGTTAAACACTGCACATTTGTATGTGTTAGCAAGAAAGAGAATCGAGCAAAAATTTTACTAGCAATAAGTCTCTGTGTCATAAATACAAACGCGGAAAAGTGGTCTTGACAATCTATCCTAGGTATGTAAAGATGCTATTTGTTTATTACTTCAAGTGTGTCATATCGAGTATGTTACAAGCCAAATATGGTAAAATGTTTGCGTATCAATTTGAGAATTACTCATTACATAAGTAGAAATCTTCGTCTACTTTAGGGCTTTGAACTTTTCTCTCTGTTCCGGCTCCAATTTGGTCTGCCCCTATTGTTTCCTGGGCTCTTGTACATTTGGTTTTATAGTTTATGGCTATTTAAATGTTCTGTTATTGTTCATTCTTTAGGGATGCTTTTGCCGTTGATTTATTTCACTTTTATTTATTTCCTAATATCCTGACTTCATTTCTTCTCCTTTTTTATTGTACACCGCTACTGCGCTTATAAATTTCTTCCCTAATGTCTGTATTAAGTAGATGGCTTAAAAGGATTGTTTCATATAACTTTGCCCGCTGAGAGTATCCCTCCGCATTTTACTGGATTCCCCTTTACTCTAATTGTCTAGTGTTTTCGCTGCCGTAGGCGGTGCAGTGTACGTCATATTCAGTTCAAAGCGATGTCAGTGTTAAATGTCATACAAACAAATACCAATACCGATAAGGCACCTGCCACGTCAGTTGATCCAAGGAACAGGTTTGAAGTAAGGGGTCCTTCTGTTCATTTTAAGAAGTGAGATGTGTTCTAGATAAATTAACCCTGTTGCGTAATAAATATTATTCATACTGTTATAGAAATATAAATTTTAAAATTCTCTTTTAACATATTAAGATATATCATGTTAAATAATGAACCCATCTTTACCGCCAAGCATTCTGTACTACGACAGTAGCCAATGAGAGGTGAGAGGCGTTACGCGAGCATCAAGAAATACGAGAGCAGCTGATGTGAAAGACGGAATAAGTACATGTCTGTAAACGGAAATGAATGGTGAAACCTCAAGAACATGGACTTATGCAGTGTCGTGTGACATAATATCAAAATCAATTGTGTAATAAGCATTAGATATATGAGGCTCAAAAGATTCAACATACCATTTTTACGTCATCCTAATACGAATTAAAATTTGTTAAACTCCGTGTTCTAGTAGACGTCATGATAGCTTTGTGTTCCAAAAGGATGGAGGACAGTAATTTATATTTCAGCTATAAACATCTTTATAATGAGTCTTTCTAAAGGAAGCAAAAGCTGCTAAAACTTTATTTGTCGTAAGTGAAAGTAATACTCTAAAATTGTCTGTGTGAAGTATATTTTGACAATTCCAACCGGCAGCGTTCTGATTCCCCGAAGGCTCAATCTGTCGGCTGACGTTTTAAACTACGAGACCACATGCGCTCCTAGTGGCGGAATCAGTGACTGTTGGTTTTATCATGGGCGTCTTTTAGTTTTAAAGCAAAAACGTGTTCTAATGTACATTTCCCCATAAACCATGTAAATTTTGACGCCAGGATTACTTACTACAGAGTTGTGTGTTAAATGTTCACCGCTACACGCGTGATCTTTTACCTCCATTAAATGCGCGCTGACCGAGAGTCCGTATTAGTTTTTACGGAACTTTGATATAAGATTTTAATACTATGGTTTCGAAATATAAAGTATCTGCATCTGAACAATATACAAATGCAGGTACTTTGCAAACATGGTATATCTAACTATCGCTGCTGAAAATAAATAATTTTCAATCATAATTTACTCATAAATCACTAAGAACATTTATTGTAGTCATTTATATTAACGTTCCTCTATTTTAACTGGTTTTAGGATTACACATTAAAACATTTTGCTGTAGAAACATTGTTAAGAAAGTTTGTTTTTTTCATAGAAATAATTCTCACTGTCAATTTCACGGTGGTTGCTGTTCTCACTGCACAGATCTGCTGTGAAATTTTCCAGGCTCGCAAATTTACTGTACAGTCTATAACAAAATTTTCTTGTTATGTTTGTCTTTCTGACAGAGAAGTTACATCTTCCTCGGATATTTAGTTTTGGAGCTGTAGGAGTAAATTCAACTTTCGGTAAACCCAATATTTCCCTGATGATGTTCTTGATGCTTGTAGGAGTATTAGCTGAAAGATCTACATTTACGATAAATAATAATCTTTCTAAGTAAGTAAATAAAAAACTTTTCTAAAGCTTATATTTTATGTTTTGTAATTTTAGAAGGCAGAAACCTGTCTTACCTGCAAAACAGAATGGAACAATTTGATGACGGAACAGACTCACAAGAGTACACACACATGTAGACAATATTAACAGTGATTCGTTAAGGAAGGATATTGGACTGTAGGATATTGTCGAGTCCTTAATACTGTAATTGAATACTTCACTCGATTATGCTCAAGTTTAAGATTTCTAGTTTGTATATATCCCAATTACAATATTGAAACTCATCACTTAGATTGGTCCAGATGTATTGAACTCTGTGGAGATCTTCGTTCGAATAAGCTTTGTCCTAAATTTGATTGATGCTCACATCTTAAAGCTAATATGTAAACCTTGTACACTTGTGAGTAAAGAAGGACGTGGTGAGCTGACTAACAAATATCCTATAAGATAATTCCCTGACCAGGACGTAACATGAGTATATGACATACAGATAAAATATATTCTTAACTCGTCGTCAACTTCTTTCTACGTTAAAGCTAATTAACTGTTCCCAAATATAGCAATATAATTTAGACTGTATTTTAATGAATAATAACAAATGAATAGTGTCAGTGTATTACAATTCCGTATGCCATTTGTCTAATCTATATTTGTTTTACCTTCTCTACTATATAGTTACAATAAATAGGGAAAGTATTGCATTCCACCCAAAAGTTTTGTACCGACATCTCAGAGAAAATACATATTTTGTTGTCCCTTGTATCATATATAAGTATTGTTAGAGAAATATTAGCTAAAATGTGAGTGTCTTTCCCTGAACGTTGTAACTAATAAACAAGAAGTCGGTTAAATACCAAATTTGGTAGATACATAACTTCAGTATCCTTCTAAGATGTGACAAGATGATTTTCAGGAAAATCGTTCCATCCCGGACTATGTACCATATTATGGAAATATTTTGACCACTTTGATTTTCGCAAAAATTTTTAAAGACGTTTATTAAAAGACTATATCTTTAAGAAAGTGTTAGGACAAATGAAATATCTCTAATGTCGAGGTACGTCTTCAGAAGTCATCTTTACTCTGGGTGACTTTTGCCTTCACAGAAAGACAATATTATAGTAAGAAATATGAAGACCTCTTTAAAATATAAAACTTGTGTCATACATGTTTGTTGGAGGTATTCCTTGTTACTTGTGAGAACTTTGCAAGAGATTACATTGTTATATCAAATGAGAACCTGACACTCTCTTCTTTATCCCTTGTTTATGCAAAGATGACGTAATTTAGAGCCACCATAGACAAAGAAACTTCAAAAGATCTGACAATCGCTTATACTACTGCATTTCTGTATTACCTTTTACGTACAACAATGTTATAAATTCAAAACTAAAATCCTATTTATAAAACTGACCAGCTGCTGAATTTTTAGTATTGAAAATCGCAGTTGTAAATTTGATTGTAATGAAATGATAAAATCTATACACGATAATTACAATTTTGAACATACATTTGAATAGTAATGTCATATTTTCGGTGGATCACATCAATACTTGTCGATAACGACCAGAGAAGGATGTTACCATAATATCCGAGAACTTGAATTCGAATAATTCACACCGATTACGTTGTAAGATTACATTTCGATGTAAGCAAATGACATACACAGACGGCTGTGATTGGAGGGACCACGTGATCGACATGTCCGAGATAAGAAAACGACTGTCTTGTCTCTTACCGATGTTACGTTGCCTCCGTTGTATTTTGTCGTGACAGAAAGCACACAGCACTAGGGTGTCGTTGAAGGTGAATCCTGCTCCTTGGAGCAGGGGCCTTCGACTTGTTGCCATACCGGGACACTGTCCCTTACTGGCATTATGTTGAGATTAATTCATCGGGCGGTGGTTAGATGGTTGGCTTTTGTTCTAGGTTTCTTTTTATGTTTGATGAGAATTAGCAGAGATATTTCAAGAGAAATGGTGTATGATGGGGAGGTTAGAATTTATGGTAGGCCTAAGGTGGTTCGTGGGTGTTTGTAGGTAGCCCCGTGGTCGATATCATATTCCCCGAGACCCCTGATGAGGTGGTTGAAACTGGATGGTAGATTGGTGTAGAATTTGTATGAAAGTGTTCTGATGTAACTGGTGAGAGTGGGAAATGACAGGTCGTTCTGTATATTGGTGTTGGGGATGTACCAATCAGCACCTGTAGCAATACGGAGAAATCGGTTCTGCAGGACCTGGAGTTTGTTTAATTGTGATGATGCTGCAGCACCCCAGACTTGACATGCGTAAGTGATAGCTGGTCTCAATATTTGTTGATATATGAGAATCTTATTTCTGAGACTCGTTGGTGACTTTTTGTTGTATAACGGATATAGCATACCCATTCGTTTTGTGATTTTTGAGGCAACAGATGTAATGTGTGTTTTCCATGTGAGACGCATGTCGAGCTGGACTCCAAGATATTGGGCCTGATTACTCCAGGGGATGTCTTCTCCTGCTATGTGGAGTTCTGGAACGTCTTGAACTTGGCTACGGGTGAAGGTAACTGCCTGTGATTTTGTGGCGTTTATGCGTAGGCGCCATGTGAGAAACCAGGCGGAAAGCATGTCAGCATAGCGCTGAAGACGTTGTACAGCTGTGAGGTGTCGACAAGAGGCTGTGGTGATTGCTGTGTCATCAGCGAACAGGTACAGGTTGCAGCTCCAGATAGTGGGAAGTGTGTTGATATTAGTTAAGAAAAGAATGGGGCCAAGTACACTACCTTGGGGTACCCCTGTATTGATAAGGTAGGGTCGGGAAGTAATGTCATCTCTGACAACGGAGAAGGTGCGATGGATAAGGTAATGGTTGACAATATGAATTATGTAGGGAAGAAAGTTATATATTTTATCACTTTATCTACTCTTATCGGATTTGAGGCACACTGTACAAGGCAACATTCTGCTAAGAAACTCAAAACCTATCCACAACAAGAATCACATAGAAAATCATCCCAAATGTTGGCAACCATGGAACACAGTTTAGAGCTTGTAGTACGTTTCTTTGTGGCTAGAGGATCGTTTTGTATTTTGACTTTTGTTTCACTAAAGTCTATTTTAACCGTTGGCGCTATCTATCGGTGGCGGACTAATCACTTGAGACCCCACGCACCTAGTGACGGATACAGTAACTACATCAGTTACCAAGATTACAAAGACCGTGTCACAGTAGATATCGACTGCGACACAGATATCCGGGTTTAATGTCTTCACGTACAGGAACGTTTATCATTAATTAAGATTTACTGGACTCAATAACAAGAATAGCATTTGTGTGATTCTTGCCTTCAACTTTGTCCATAGATAACAGCAGTATACCAGGAAACTATCTCACGTTACGTTTGTATTTCTGAATTACTAAGGATCATCCGTTTATTGTTTAAATGTTGATATTTTGCTGCTAAAACGGAGGAGAAACATGTTGTTGACATACCTAGCTTTAGTCTTACATCTATACGGAAATAGAAAAAATAATCTAGAAGTGAACATTGCTTAGTATGGAGTTGTGTTATATGTGAGTCAAACAGATATACATATCTAAAATAAATAACATAAAATTGGTATGTTACATTCACCTGACTATCTCTACTTACTCTTCTATAACTATTCTCACAAAATGAATGCTGTTGTTTCTACGTCTTGTCAACTGAGACAAACTTTCATTAGATATTTACACATTTTCTTGCAGTTACGAGGACGACATTGTAAACTGAAGCGGTAATCACGCTTTTAAAATATCGATCTTTATGTGATGTCTTTGAAGTTGCATGGTCCTTATCTAAGAGAAAAAAACACGAATAGCGACTTACTGCCTAAAAGGTATACGTATATCAACGTTCAAACTTTTAACAAAGAATGCTCCGAAGATTTATAGCAGCAGCAAATATTTTACGTAAGTTTCAGGGAACGTTATTACCGAGTGGAATGGCTTAAGCTTGGGTTCAATTCCAGTGGTCGACCTACCTGATCCACGAGTCTTTTCGGTGGTTTTCCCGGGTTGCTAGGCGAATGTTGGGTAGAGTAATTGCATCCCCAGAATTTCTACTTCAGTCCATTATCACACCCTTTGTTCCATTATTCTATCAAGCCAATAAACAGGCTTTTATAAATTAATTTTCACTATCTCTAGCTCATTTTTGGTCATTTGCGGATCATGTTTAGTTTTCTTTTGTGTTAGCTAATGAATAACCTGTGCTTTTCAAGATGAAGTGTTAGGGACTTTATTTTCCTGTACGGTATGGCACAACAATGATTTCAGGTGGAATGGTTCATATTAATTTCTCTTCTACCCCCTTTTTATAATTTTGACTGTACTATGCATCATGGTAATTCGCTGATTTGGAGTTTGAATGGGAAATCAATTCTGCTCCATCAATAAACCCCATGGACCCCGCACCATGTACAACATTGATCTTTGACCAGCACTAGTATTAGTCAAAACACCTGTTACTTCGTAATATTGCCAGCACGTCTAGATGGTTTAGTGAGTATGGACCCTAGACTCGTTCGTATAAACTCCTGGTATACGTGTTCCTTTTTAATTTTCACTAATAGCCCTTGAGTACTCTGCAAGTTTTACAACAATTTGTGGTTCCTCCATTAGCATAGGTCGTAATATTTTGCATTTCTTTCATTGAAATCCCATTATTCTTAATATTTTTCTAAATGTTCCTTTGCCACCCTGAATATTTATTCTTTAGCGAAGTTCAGGAGTTCCCTCAAAGTAAGAATTTCCTTTTTCTGTTCATAGTACTCCAAAAATTTTCTAGGCACAACGCACATATCAAACTCATCCAGAGATATGATTCTGCATAATTTTCGATTTTTCCTCGAAGTTCTAACCTTAACCCCGGTTGTTGAAGCATTTACTGTTCATGATGGCTCTCACAAACTTTCCCACTAACTTTGCTGCCCTAACTGTGGCTTTCTCAAGGAGTAGGAGTAATCTTTTCACCTTTATTTCTTCTCTCTCTCTCTCTCTCTCTCTCTCTCTCTCTCTCTCTCTATATATATATATATATATATATATATATATATATGCTTTTCATCAGAATGGGATACTTTTCTTGTTTTTTACTTTGTAGATGCCTCCATAATTAAACTCTTCACAAGCAGACGTCAGAGCGAGCACTGCAACTGCTACTATACTATTAGAATTTTAACTGCACAAGAAAAGCTTCAAAGAAACACCGTGTTGAACTCCACTACATCGCGCGTCACATTGGAAGCATCTCGGTATTGTTGTTTGCGTTATCCGCACTGTACCTGAGGTACTCCGCCCACTTGTGAAGTAACTGTTTCGTAAAGCTTCTCGTCGAGTGCATTCATATCGTGGCCGTCGAGTATATACGAGGCTAATGATGAAATGAATTAATGTATACACGATATTAAAATTTGCAATATACGTAAGCATGTGGTCAATAATTGAAGACATGTGATAGTGAACAACCAGGTCCGCTTACCATAATATGAGAATTTGACCGGCTCCGTTGTAAGAATACTTGACGATATAAACAAACGACAAACACCGAGGTACGCAATTGGAGTGACGACGCGATCAACATGTTCAGAATGACAACAGTCTTATACCGATATTACTGTAGATTCAGTTGCCTTACTCTACCGTTATGTGTCCAGCATACTTAGCTTAGGATAAATGTTATATTGTTTAAAACGTTTGTTGTGAACAATTGATACTCTGGATTGTATGTGCTCATTTACCTATACCTAATAGTTCATGAGAAGGAAATTAAAGTAATATAATAGAGTTCTCTTGAATGTTTATCAAATTTCTGTTTTCAATGTCAATAATTATTAAGCTGTTTCATATATTCCTAACAAAACCAAATGTTATTGTACACATATCAAGGTATATACATATATGCAAAACTTACAAATAGTGATTGAAAACTTCAGTGTCTGGAGTATTTTGACTATTAAAAAATGATAAGAATTGTACACAATGAAAATTTAGTTGGAAGCTCTAAATATAAACAAACATATTTTGTTATAAAACTCCCCTTGCCCTATATGTAGGCCCTCAGCTAGTTTAATATCATGTTTTTCTTTTAATTTAGCCACTTTTCACAGCTTCCTAGTAGATTTATATGTGCTCAATGAACTTTAAGCACCTGGTTTACCTTTCGCCTGCCCCTAATACTACTAATTTTCTTTTAACAGGACTTACTTTGCTTATTACAACCTTCTCTTGGCATTTAGACTAGCTTTATAACCCATATTAAATCACTAACAGCTGCAGTCACTGCAATGTGCAATTTCTTTCTAGTTACAAAATTTTCTCTTTGACATTTACTGCAAAATTTCATAAGAATTCTGTGCAACTCTCCAGTAGATTGGCACTATCTAATCTCTTTACTTTTGTCTGTGAGATGAGAATTATAAGTAGAATAGTTCATGCAATACATACTCATGGTCATACAAAACTTCTGCATAGAAGTGTGGCCCTCACCAATGTCCAGAAATGCATCAGCCATTCTTCTAATTACATCAGAAGGTGGCTACTAGAATTACTGGTAACTCTAGAGCTGGTGTATGTCTTCACATAACCTTTACTAAATGAGAGCATTCTATTATCACTTTACTAGTAAACCTTAAGTTTTCATTACACTTTGCCTGCAAATAGCCACCTGTTGATACACGTACTCCAAAGCAAATATGCTACGAATTATATACTGTTGCAGCAAGAAAGTAATATACATAATGCTAAATAAAGCTTTGTTCCTGTTCTAAACAACCCTTATCTGCTATACACGGCTCGCACTTATCTGAAAACCACATTTCACAATCACAAACACCAACTTGTGGAAATGTTTACACTTAGAGCAGGAAAAAATTTATAAAATTGGACGCTGAAGTGTTAAGTAGCTTTCACAAATATTCCCAATTTCTCTGTGCTTATTACTGCAAAAGTTTCGACACTGGAATCAAATCGTCTAGTATAAATGTGAATTGCACCAATTAGGAAGAGTTTGTTTTAGAAAGACTTCCAGACTAATTCTCGGGTAGGTGTAAGTTTGAATTTGGAATAGCAAATTTATTGTTGCCGGGTATGCTCACAAGCCATGCTAAGGATACAGTGGCGGTGTAAGCGGCATTCATTAGGTTGATAGATCCCAAGAGACCTAAACAGGGCGCTCTCACGGTGAGGCAAGCTCGCGTTAAATTCTGCGGCCCGGCGCGCAATGACTTCTGCCACAGATTGGAGAGATGAGGCTTCGTGCCCCACAAATACGTCACTACATGGTTAATTCCGTCTGGGACAAGTACACGCATGACACACAACGCGCTGACCCTCAGTCGCCAACTGCCGTGACTCTTTGCAACAAGCTAGCAAAGGTAATTTAAATGGTCACTTCCACGTCCACACGGGCATTTAGTTCAAAACGTGGTATTTCTTTAAATGGCGCTAGGGCGTAACTGACGGCTAATTCAGAAACTACAATGTTTAAATATAATTTTAAAGCAAATAAAGGAAAATGGTACATTTTGTCATTTTTCACGAAATTTCACTGACGCTTCACCTAAAGTGTACTTTCTGAAGTGTTATGATGAAGCTGCTTCAATACCTAACTGTAATATACTCTAAGAATTTGTTTATTTAGGCACTCCCCACATTAGATCACATCGGACGATGAATGAAATGGGTGAAACAATGCTCAATTAAGCCAAGGGAGCATACAGCGCAGTTTTACCCGGGATTCATGTCTAAATATAAGGGAAAATCCCGGAAGAGAACCTTATCCAGATAACTCGTCCTGACTGAGTTTCAAACTCGGGACTTCTTGACAGGAGGCACACCACATCATAATGACGGACAATATTGATAATAATGTATGTAGCAAAATAAAACAAAAGGTTCAACTGTAAACTGTGTTTAATTTTAAATAATCATAATGAACCCGTAAATGATAGTATATTGAAGACATATTTGTGTAATTATTTTGGATGACATTTCACATATACTTAACATCTCGTCTTCCGAACGACATGTACCGAATTACAATTAATTTTGCTATATAATTTCCATGTTTGTGACCTAACTATTGTCTGGCCAACAGAATAAGTAAGGATACATAGAATTTTTGTTTACTGCAACACCAAATATGTCATCATATATAAGTTCTCTAAACTTGTAAAATGTTAATAGCTTTAAACCTTTCAACGATTACCGACAGTTTTAAACTTCTTTAAATTTAATTTCATAATGCCATGTTGCTATGATATCTCAGTGGTTACAGTAACTGAACTGTGACCGGGACAACAATGCTTCAAATACCGGGTAGTGTATTGAATTTTTCAGGCCGACTCTGCCTTTCAAAATTTAAGATTAGACAGAACTTCTACCAAGGTTATACTTAATGTGCTCTCTGCACTCGACCTTGTATATGCAGCTCGTCCGGTACATCCCTGAACTCATTTACTCTTTCTATCCATTCTTGAGCAAATTATTTTTAAACATCTTACTGTCCCATTTACTTACATCACTCGAGATAAACGTTATTGTATAAATAGTTTATGATATATGCCTTTGTGGACACAGTATATATGAATACAGTTAGTATCCAGTCACCGGACATTTCCTAAGGACACCATGATAAACGTTCTGCGATCGTATTAGCTTTTAAAGTTAGTGTCTCTGCCACTAGGAGCGCACGTGGTCAGCTAGTTACCCAAAAGCCGAAAGATTGCGCTGATGTAAGAATCAGGACGTTGTTAATTGAAATGCCAAAGAAGTTCAGGCAATTTTGGAATTAAAGTATTAGTTTCATATAGAGTAAATAAATATTTAGCTGCTTTCGTTTCCCTTGATAAGGCGGATGTTAGAGACGCTTACACCTGAAAGAAAAAATCACGGCTCTCCGTCGTAATGGAACAGGAAGCAACCATTCTATCTATTAGATCACGGAGTATGACAAGTTTTGGCTTATATTACGATTCCTAATTCTCGGTTGCTGATTGTTAATTTGTTGCTATGTTGAACATTTTGGATATTTGACATATTCAGACGCTACTGGTTATTTGGATTTGAATAAACTTCATATGCCACATATAGCACAGACTCTCAAGTGAACTTTCCTATGTTTGTATTTATCTCACAGAGACCTCTTGCTGGTAGATTCTTCGTTCCTGTTTCTTTTCTGTTAACATAACACGTACGTGTCTAAGTAAAAGTGTTAAATTATAGCATACGAAGTCAAATCGAAATTAAATGTTCACTTATTTGTGGTTGAGGCTTAAGGAGTAACAGATGTTCTGTAATATTGGGAAAATTAGAATATTAGTGCTTTTATTTTTCACTGCGCCTGAACATAAGTAATAGAGTTAAGGCATTAATCTGTTATTCTTAAAGTAAACTTCCTATTTAAAATATTTTCTGTTCTATCTCCTGTTTTTATAAATCCAATCTTCTACATGTGCTCAAGCAGACATAGCACCTTTGTTCAATAATGCAGTGGCACAGATTTACACATATAGCACGTCTAACGTTAAACTTTACCGCATGAAAACATACAGAATATAATGATGGAAGGATAAAACGTTTGCAAGATTTGAACTCCTTTATGAATTTGTAGGGACTGTTCCTACTTTTCTATAACTCTCCCATATCCCTACTTGAGTATGACGAGATATCTTCAGATCCCTGCATTGGTTTTATTTTTACTTTATGGCAAAACGTTGAGGTAACCTTTACTGTCCTGCGCTACATTCGCTTGTTACATTATTTATTAGAACAGCGAAATATTAGTATAATTGGACAATTCAAAACCACAGAATAATCTGACTTTTTGGGTTCGTGAAGTTAAAAGTCTAGTTTGCAGAAATTCAAATACTCTTTATTTCCGTCGCGGTATTGTTTGTACAGCTCTAAGCAGCCAAATTACCTGACATACACAAATACAACCTTTAAGGTCGTCTGCCACTAGACCACAAACAAAAGTGTTCACTTTCAAATCACAGCTGCACGCACAAGATTATCGAATTCAATTACGACTGTCACCCGACAAACTGGCCGCGGTTTCTTTTATATCTCCACTCATTGCTCCAGAATTTTGTGGAAAGTTCTGTAACAATCAAGACGGCACCAGAAGAAAGATGAACCTTCCAGACATCTAACTCTTTCTTTCTCCGTTTCGACAAACTGTTATCTCCGCCTTGCACTATCTGACTCTTCGCGCGGCCGTCGCAACAATGCCTTGCAACAATACAGATTATATCATGCTGATCCATATCGGCAGTGAGCTGACAACTGAAAATAAGTCGGAAATAGAAATATTAATACAGAGGGCAGTATTCCTTAGAACATAGTTCTGTGTTATATATGTGAATATAAACGTATGGTTTTTTATATAAATGATTCTGTTTACTATTCTTGCAGAATTTATTCCTTATTTTGTCTGTTAAACAAAATAGCTTTAATTAGATATTTCCACATTTGTACGCAAAAGAGCGATATTATAAAAGTGACAAAAGCACGTCGCTATATATTCCCAAGTTGTGCACTTTAACGAGAGGTAAAACATTTTGTATCCACTTCCAGTTTCGATGGTACATTATATGCAATATTACTATATATTATTTTATGTAATGTATAACAAATGTATGACAGTATCTGTGTATAAGACGTATGCTGTATTAATTAAACTGGGTAGAGTAATTTATTGTGTACACAAAATGGTAGAGGAAATATTTCTAAGAAATAAGCAATTTTAGGTTAAAGAATTTCTTCAAAACCTTAGTATCGTATCCTCGAAAAATGCTCAATTTAAATGTAATATATTGTTAGGTGTGCTGAAACGAAAAAAGCTACTTTTATAAATTGCGGCAGTTAGGTAGTTTCGGGTGCAACAGCCCTGGTGCACTGCTGATGAATTGCATTTCAAAATGAGTGACCTAATCTTGTATTCCAGACAAATTCAATATGTGAAGAAGATACAGTAGCTGTAGTTTTGGGGTTATATGTAGAATATTCAGCTTCCAGCTTTGCCTGTACAGGATATGTTTTACCTGAGAAAATTATGGCTTTATTTGTCAGTCTATATCACTGAAATCAGATAGTGCACACTTTTATTTATACCACGAAGGTGTGGCTAAACGAGGACTAGATGTGGTGTATACCTCTTAGCAAGTTTGCCTTTCTGATCTTCCACTTATTGCGAAGACGCACCATTTATTTAGTGATTCGTGCGGAGGTAAAAACAGGAATCATACAGTTGTGCCATTTTTATTATCATTATCAATGGCAGTAAGAGTCAATGTCATTCAGCAGTACTTTCCAGCAAGCGGTCACTCTTCATTGCCGTGTGACCGCGACTTTGGTCTCCGTCGCTATGATACAGTGTATACACCATTTGAATATCTTTCACTGGTATTATCATCTGGGAAACACCCAAATGCTTCCATGGCAACAGTGAGTCACTGAGAACCTCATAGACTTCAAAAACTGGTTACAGAACTATTTTAAGAAGACAACCAAAGCGGTTTTCTAGTCATGATAGTTCTCATTGTGGTTCTGGTGTGACAGTTTCCAAATATAGGGAACTGATTTACTACAGAGAAAATTATGGTTACCTCGCGGCACGTTAGTATATTGTTGGGTTCGTCCAGTAGACAAAAGGCAGGGCAACTCCAGATGTATCTCTCAAGAAATTTTGACAAAGCTGTCCTCCCATCATCAAAAGGAACATAGTAGATGTCAAAAATAACATAATACATCCCACATGAACTTTTCCACTGCTATCAGCACATTTTGACATGGACAAAGACTGAAGTCGAGTTGATGATGAGTAGAAGTGTACATTAACATTGAAGTAGTCTGAGATACCGTTATATTTATTATAAGCACGTGAATATAAAGCCTCATTATTAAGTAATAGAATATCGGATTATGTATTATGCCTTTAAAAATATGTTACGTCCTCCAGCGTTAAGTGAAGTCGAAGGATGAATGAAGTGTGTGGAATGGTTCTCAAACGAGCCCAGGTTACATAGAGCTTAGTGTTACCAGATATTTACCTTTGAGGATAAGGGAAAGCTTTATCCAGATAACTCACACTGACCGAGATTCCAACTCGAGAAGTCTTGACCTGAGCAGACAGGTTACCTCCTTCGTTACAGAGACGAGCATAAGTCCATTGTGTGGTCAGCTAACAACGTTATAGTAAGGAAGTAATACTTATATTGAAGTAGTGGCACTTTTTAAACATGAGTCATAGGTACCACACCACATAGACGGGCGATATTGATAATACTGTGTGTAGCAAAATAAAACTACAGATTCAGCTCTAAACTATGTTTGATGTTAAATAATCATAACGCACACGTTGATGATAATATATTGAAGACATATTGTGTAATTATATAATTATTTTGCATGGCATAATTTTCATGTTTGAATTAACTTTTTTCTTCCAACGGAATAAATAATGATATATGTTATTCCTGTACACAGCAACACAAATATATCTTCATATTTAAGTTCTGTAGACTTGTAAAATAATAATAACTTTAAACCTTGCGACGATTACCAACAGTTTTAAACTGCTTTGAATTCGATTTCATAATGGCATGTTGCTATGGTAGCTCAGTGTTTAGAGTAACCGCACCCGTGACCGTAAGATCCGTGGTTACAATCCCGGCTATGGTATTGAATTTTTCAGGCTGACTCTGTCCTTCAAAATTTAAGATAGGAGAGTATTTCTACCAAGTTTGTACTTAATGTGCTCTATGCATTTGCCGTTGTATATCCCGTACTTCGCTGGACTCTTAGGAATTATATCATACTTTCATTTACTATTTCTACCTATTCTTAAACAAACTATTTTTAAACGGCTTACTGTTCTATTTACTTTACATCAAACAAGATAGACGTTATTGTATAAATCGTTTTATTGTATAACTCTTTGTGGTTACAATGTATATGAATACAGTTAGTAGCCAGTCACCTGATATTTCCTAAAGACACCATGATAAACTTTCTGAAATGGTTACTGAGTCCGCCACTAGGAGCACAAGGGGTCAGGTAGTTAACCCACAGCCGACAGATGGTGCTGATGTAAGAATCAGGACGTTGCAGATTGAAATGCCTGAAAAATTCAAGCAATTTGGGATTTTTAGGTTTAGTTTCATTTATCGTAAATAAATGTTTAGCAGCTTTCGCTTCCTTAGTATAGATGGGCGATAGATTTTACACCTGAAAGAAAAAATCACTGCAAATCCGTCGGTATGGAACAGGAAGCTATAGTTTCGTTTAAGTATCACGAAACATGACAAGTTTTGATTTGTATTAGGGTTGAGGATGAAGTGGGCTATAGCTATTTTGAATATTTGACATGTTCAGACTTTACTGGTTAGTTGAATTCTGAAAAACTTCATGTACCACAATTAGTAAAGATCGTCAAACCCACTTTGCCATATTTATCTTACAGATATATTAATGCTGGTTAATTCCTTGTTCCTTTTTCCTTCCTGCAAATACAGCACGTACCTACAATCTTTCAAGAGAGTAAATGTAAATTTGCCACGAGTCAGTATCATTCAGGCGTTCTCTGACCAGAGAGTATGGAAACTGAATTGTCCATGGTATTAGACGTATGGTGTGGTGGCGCCCATTTTAACTTGTGTGTATAGAAGATTATATTTAGCCAACATGATGAAAGAATGGCTAAATATAACAATGTAGCAATTCTCTTGTATCTGAGCTATTAACTACACGGTGTTGCCGACAATACAAGAAAACGTAAAGCTCTTGGAGAAATGAGTTTAACAGAACCTATATGTATGTTGTATACAAGGAACGGTCTATCAACTGTTCTCGTAGGTCAATGGCAAAACGCAGGCTGTGACAAATAGCGCCAGGGTTGGTGGTTCGATACCTAACGTGTGTGCATACTTTCTTTCTCCAAATTGTTTACTTTGTTAGACGCTGTAACAAACTAATTTACAACTGTGCTCTTGCAGGTAAACTATGGCATTGCAGAATATGAAAGGAAATGGTAAACATATGGAACGCTGAATTTTATAGAACCAACGTTACATTCGAAATTAAGCGGCACGAAACCGCGGCTTACGTAGGCCAAAATGAACGCTGTAGCAAATCCAAGCTTCGCGATTCGAACACCTCTCTGGAACCAAAATATTTGCTTCAATACTTTCAGTTAGACGCAGTAACGACGCTATTTAGAATTGCACAATTATTACTACCTGACATTAGAAGACATTCAAGAATAGGAAAGAGAAATGGAACGACGTCTTTATAGTCCATATTTTAAATAGCCTACGTTCTAATATCTCTTGTCGTAGTTCACTGATTTTCAACTATTAATACCCAATTCTCTGGTGGTTTGCGGGGCGTTTTCAACATAAGTAGCAGGGCCAACAATTTAACTCTTGAGCTGCTGGCAGCTCCACACAACTCCGTGTAGTGGCATGCTACTTTACTGTGATAAAATGTTAGTTGATGATTCCATTGCAGTGCATAAATAACTTCCAGCTACAGTTTTCATGCACAAGAAATACAAGATGAAAAGTTTGGAATAAAAGCTATAACTTTGAACTGGGTTCGAACCGTAAGCCCTCTGACCTCTTTACAAAACGAGCATTTTATTACTGAGCTGCGAGAACATGCCAGAACATAAGTTATATACAACATAGATGGCGGTTCTATAAAAGCCTGTTGTTGCATACCTTCTAATACTATGTAGTAATAACTTCGCTGTAAAAGAACATTAATAAATTGATTCGTTACAGCGTCTAACATAGTAAAAGTGTTACAGATATCTTCAGGTCCCTACTGTTGCTTTACTTTTACCTCACGGCAAAGAATTGAGGCACATTGACTTTTACTGATGAGCGCTACATTGGCTGGTTATCTTGTATATTAGAACAGTGAAATATTAATACAATTGG
Organism: Mantis religiosa; assembly: GCA_030765055.1. Classification (NCBI taxonomy): domain Eukaryota; kingdom Metazoa; phylum Arthropoda; class Insecta; order Mantodea; family Mantidae; genus Mantis; species Mantis religiosa. The sequence continues at coordinate 217,086,028 of CM060949.1, read as the reverse complement.
GAAATTCCAAACCACAGTATATTGATTATACAGCGCTACTATCTATCGGCAGTGAGCTGAAAACTGAAACCAACGCGAAAATAGAAATGTTAATACTGAGGGTAGTAATCCTTAGCATATGGTTCTGTGTTATATATATATGAGTATAAACGTATGGTTTTTGACGTAACTCGGTCTGTGAGGAATGTGCTGACGTAACAACTCTAGCGTTATCTGAGAAAGAATACGGCTCTACATTGCCTACTGGCCTCTCATAAAACATTCACCCTTTCACCAACATGTTCAATTCGAAGTGAATGAACAGAGATTCTTTTCCATATCGACAGTGCATCTATTTATGACGTCATCGCTAGCTGTTCTTATACTGTCTACCAACCACAAAAAGGCAAGCTATAATCTATCTTAACCTAGTTTAATCCTGCTGTAAACATCTGGGCAGGAAGAGTAACAGAGACAGAGATAATTGGAGAGAAAACGGTTAAGCTGTTGATTGGTTTAGCGAAGTTAATGGACGTTTTCTTTTATTTGCATACGCACGATAAACTCCTCCTTTAAGTACAGTAGTGTAAGTAATTTTCTAATCACTGTTCTGTGCGAGATAATTTCGGAGATGGAAAAGTATGCAAATGTTTCGATTCTTATAAATGTAATAGCCCCACATTTTATCTTTCTGCTTCACATACCACACAGATATATACAGGTTACACGTAAGAGAGGTGAAATTATACACACTATTAACTTATTATGTGCAATTAAGCTTCATTTAATTTAAAAATTACTAGAGGACATTGTTAATATATAATATTTTCCTGTATCAGACAGCTCTCTCACAACAAGAACTGTATCGAGTCGAATGCTGAATCAGATGTTATTTTTTATAGTGTGGAGTTACTGTAGTACATCTCACGTACCTCAGAAGCCCAAGAACACATATGTACATGCAATTTAAAATCAGTAAGCTCTTCATTATGAAGCAGGTCGGTGCTTCAGGCGAAATAAAACACAATCGAGGCAAACATTTAAAAAGTGGCGAGAGGTGAATGATCGTGAATTGTTTCGCGGTGCTTAAAGAAACAAACCCGGAATCATCTATAAAAAATTGAGAAAGAAACTGGTGATCTCTTTGGCATTTCCGCAAGTAGTGTACATAGTGTTAAAATGGAACAGCAAGCATCCAGAACTGTAAAAACACCGGGAAGATAGCGTAAATGGAAACAGCGCTTGGAGAAACTCGACGATTTTAAGTAAAGTGCCATACGCAGTAAAGTTCATGATTATTCTTTTCAGAAGTGAAACAACTCATATATTTAATAAGTTAATGTGTAGCCGAACTATATTTATTTATTGTATAGAAGTTAGCGCTGCTATATATACTGCCAGTGTTGCAAAGCTTATGTGCGTACATGTAGCGTCTAACACGTGGCGAGTTTAGTAAGTTCCGCCTTGTTTACAGCAGGATTAAACTAGCTTGAGATAGAGTATAGAGAAATGTCCAACATAATCACTTTTCTGTTTCCACGGTGTTTATGCTCGCCTTCCCAGTATGACAAGTATGCTAGATTCGTTTAAAGTACGCAAGTGTTGTCACATAACTCACCCATACATGATATCTATCACTACACTTACTCAAAACAATTAGATCTGACAGTATGGATGACTCATATGCACTGTCAAACACTCATTTCCTAGTAAACAGATCCACTAACAGAGTAGATGAACACTTCAAACCTCTCTCCCCTTCATTCGTCTCTTGTTTTCTTGTGGTGGGTAGACAGTAGTTCCCCCTGACTCCTCCAGGAAAAGCATCTCCCGCACACGTTTTCACCTGAGAGCAAGTGTTTGTCTTAACGCGGGGAAGCACCATCATTATCTACATCGATAACGATAACTGCGTAAACACGTATCCAATGACTCACTAAGAGACCATAAGTATACTACTCACAGCAGAGGCCAGTAAGCAAATTCAACAATGACTACACATGTGTGTTTACAAGAAAAAATATGAAACAAAATGGAACTAAAAGTACATTTCCTAAAAAATAACCAATTGATATCAAGACCCCAAACGTGCACAGTAGAAGTGCACGATATTGGTTCTGTTTAAGTGAAAAGAATTTTTATGTGATGACTCAGGAAAGAGATGGTATTTCATAAATTTTCCAGCCTAATGATAATTTAATATCTTGAGTCAAACACTGCACATTTGTGTGTGTTAACAGGAAAGAGAATGGAACAAAACATTTTATCAGCAATAAGTCTCTGTGTGATATATACAAACGTGGGAAAGTGTCTTGACAGTCTCTCCTATGTACGTAAAAATGTTATTTGTTTATTACCTCAGGTGTGCCATATCGAGTTTGTTACATTTCAAATATTGTATAATGTGTGTTTTTCAATCAGAGAATTACTAATTACCTAAGTAGAAATCTTTTTCTACTTACAGTTTTTGGACTTCTCAGGCCCGGTAGCATAAAAATCGCTAACTGCAGTTCATTTAAAATCGAAGTTCAAAACTGAACTAAGTTTGGGGGCCCACGTGGGTTGTAAAATGCTAATCTTAGATCAGATGAACGTCGTTTAGTACTGATCCGAGATCACAAAAACAAATGCGTCAACATCGCCAAACATGTTGCAACTTTCGTGTTGTATCGAAAGGATTCGAGAATTATCGGAATTACTCGACACTGTTTAATGAAAGTATACAGAGTAGCCAATCTAGACATAACAAAAACTGAAAAAATATTTCGCTTTATGTTTATTTTTCCTAGAAATACTGTTATTTCAAATAAACAGTATAAGAATTTACTACATATGAAACAGTATTTATCAAATGTTAATTATTTGGCTTACTTTATCTCCATTACATGCCCAATGCACATATTTTTCATTTTCGTCTGTTTACAATACTGTGAGTTGGAAAACATAAAAAACAACTGAAGTTCAAGCCAAAGAGAAGACGCGTTCCACTAAATTTAAATCTATCATAAACCTTCTTACTTCACCCTTTTCCATAGGCATCCTGATGAAATGAGATCTTAAATCTGTAATCTCCCTTGTAATTTTGTGTATTGTTCTAAACACAGTCCCTTTATTTGTATTGAATATATTTCTAATCACCATCTGGAGGATTTCAGTTCCATTGAACCGTAATGCGAGTAGGATCATAAATATTGAATTAAGTGCGTAATTCCTTAGGTTTTGTGTTCTTAATTGTGCAAGTAGCCCATGCTCCAGTTGTTTAATTACATGCTTTTATAGTCCAAATCTCATTTTGAATTTTCTGTCATTTAGTTCTGTGATGGGATTGCCTCTATGTTGGAAAACACGAGGGGACCTTTCAAATTGAAAATTTCAATCAGAGATATCAGAGATATCACAGTAATCTAAATATAGGTTATGAACAAAATAATGCATCATTAACATACAGTTGTGAAATAAAGACGCTAATTATTTATACAAGTATCCACAAAAATGCTTTATTTACTATTTATTTATAGCTGTACTACTTATTTCTTCTCAGAAACTATGGTGTAAATTCTGAAGTTCTGCTGATCTAAGTTCAATCAGGTTAACTGGAGAAAATTCACCAGTTAGATTTGATATTAGATCAAGAGGCCATGAACTTAGATCAACCAAAATTCTAAGTTCAGCTTGACTGAAGGTCATTTTCATGTGCTTGAACTTAGATTATCTTTAATGCAACCGGGCTACAGTTAGTTCCGGCTCCAATTTGGTCTGCCCACCTTTTATTCGGTCTTCCCTGGTTTCTTGTACATTTGGGTTTATAGTTGTGACTACTTATTTTGTTGTTAGTAATAATGCACTGATTGCTTCTATTTTAAATTTCTTATTCTGTGTGCGGAGTTATTGCTATAGCAAATTTCTTCTCTGATATCCGTATTAAATATCTATCTAGGTAGTGTATTAAGTAGAAGTGCATTAGAAAACTTCTAGAACAAGGAATAATATGGTGTTAAATGATAATCATCAAACAGAAATGTTCCATAAGCGACTGAACAGATCCAAAACTTTCAATATATCAGCATAGTTGCCCAATTGAATATGCAAATATTGTGTTGCAAAAATATCAACCCTTGCATGAAGTAAAACTTGTTAAGTTCCGTGAACTAGTAGAAGGAATGGTAGCTTTCTGTTCCTTACCGAGGGAGAGCAGTCATTTATTTTTTAAGTATAAACGTCTTTATCAAGTGTCTTTTCAGAACAAGAAGTAGTTGCTAGACAAGTATTTGTCCTAAATGAACGTAATATTTTAAATAATAAACCGTCTTTGTTTATTTGACAATTGCAATATGCAGCGTCCTGATTCTCCTATGCCGGAATCTATCGGCGATGCGTTAACTACGTGACCACAAGCGCTCCTTGTAGTGGAATTAGGGACTGTTGGTTTTATAATGAATGGCATTAGAAATTGTCCCCGTCCAGTGACTGGATACTAACTCATTTTACTTCATGTCTTATAAACGGATCATTTTGTATATTATATTAGTTTTAAAGCAGCAGGACAAGTTGGTTTTCAAACGTACCTTTCCCCTTAAACCATGTAAATCTTGAGGCCAGAATTACTTAGTACTCAGTTCTGTGTTATATGTGAGTCAAATGACGTGTTGCCCTTCTGTTACTATTCTTCCAAAGGTTATTGTTGTATTTACGTTATGTTAAACAAAATAAATTTTCTGGGAAAAAGCGAATAACGACTTACTACTTAAAAGTGATGTACATGAAATATACTTAGAAAAAATCGGAAATGTATAGCATCAGAGAAATGGAGGTACATAAGAAGAGAAAGAGAATTGTAAATTCTGCTCCGGTTATACAAATGATATTCATAATATTGGGAGCTGAAACTGCTATTCCCGGAAAATTAAATATGGTTGACAAAATATAATTTGCCTTCTAAATGCGTTAAAAATTTAGTATAAATATCATTATATAAGATTATTGAGAAAATTATACAATAAAAGGTTGTTTCGATGTATAAGCTAATTTTCTACAAAACCTTCACATGGAAGTGAATGATACCGAGATCTGACAACGCACGGAGTCTGTATAACTTAGTGAGGTGCAAAATCGAACGTTTTTAAGAACGTTTCCACCAAATGGTGGAACCAAAATTTTACTCAAAAACAAAGTTGCTCATGCCCCTGTCACGCTTCCACCACTAACAGCGTCAGAGTGCACGGCTCTTAAAACACGTATTAAAGTCTGTGAGGTTTATCTTGGCGTATTCTCTACTATCCTTGTCTAACACAGAATGCTGTCCTTGTCTAGCACACGTGGGCGGGTCAGCAACCACTGCTTTGTCCTGATTCGTGGAAAGTAGACGCTGGCAACCCCCACTCCGCTGTGTGTTGATTAAAGGTTGTCAGTGGCGTATGAGCGATAGAACTGTGCATTTATTGTTTTGTGGATTTACACGACACACAAAATTTTTTCATTGTTGCAACATATGGATATATTGTTGAATTATTTTCTTGTAGTTTTAGTTGTGTTTGTGTTGTTTCAAGTTGAATCTCGAGGGAAAGTTCTAAAATCAGATTCTAGGGAAATTGTAGTCAAAGTTCACGGTTTCTTCAGTGGTGAATGTGAAGCTTTTAAATGTAGAAAGCCGACTATTTCAGTGACCATCATCATTGAGAGAACTGCTGCTGCTACAGGTATTTCTTCTAGTTCTGTCCAACGAATTTTAAAAGAAGACAAAAATGCAGAAGCTAGAGGCGGTAGACTGCAAACACCAGGCAAGAAGCGCCCTAATAGAAGACTGCGAAAAACAGAAATTGTTTCACTCACAGCTGCTGCTATTAAGCGAACAATCTATTCGCTGTATCGTAGGGACTTTCTACCTAGTTTGCTGGACATATATGAGGCTGTAAGAGCTAAAAACTTAGTTAAAGGAAGCGTGTGACCCTTAAACAAATTCTTAAAAGGCTTAATTTCAGTTACGGTAAAAATTCACAGGGAATACACTTTTTAATGGAACGAATGGATATTGTTTCTAAAAGATTTAAATTTTTAAGACGAATGTAAGAACTGAGATCTACAGGTAGGCCTAGAGTGTACTTTGACGAAACTTGGTTAAATATAAACCATACGAGAAATACGGTGTGGAAGTGTATTGCTGACGAAAATGTAACTGATTTCCCTCTTAAAACACCAATCGACAAAGGGCAGCCAATTATATATGAACATGCTGGATATTCACCAGGATTTATTCCTAATGCTTTGCTAACTTTTAAGTCAAATTCAACCAAAGACTACCATGAAGAAATTGATAATAATATTTTCATGGATTGGTTTGTTAATACATTTCTACCTAACATCCCGTCTAGTGATGTCATCATTATGGACAATGCCCCTTATCATTCCATAGAAATTAATAAAGCACCCACTTCATCTTCACTCAAATCCCATATGCAGGAATGGCTTCGTTATAGGAATATTGAGTTTGATCCACAAGCGACAAATCCAGTGCTATACGAATTAGTTAAACTGAAAAGGATAATTTCAAAGTGTATGAAATAGTCTCGCAGAGGTACACGGTCATACTGTAGTAAGATTGCCACCTTATCACTGCAACTTTAATGCTATAGAACTTATTTGGGCACAAGTGAAGGATGATGATGCCAAACATAACATTTCATTTAAAAGTGTCGATGTAAGAGCCTTGTTTCATAATGCGATTAGAAAAGTGACCCCAGAAAGCTGGAAAAGCACGTGTGAGCATGTACAAAACACTGAATAGTTTTACCGGGGAAAAGACGGTCTGATAGATGAAATTACAGACAGATTAGTTATAAATTTAAAAGACTTGGAATCGGAAGAAAACAACGAAGATTCGTTTGAAATTTCTGACTGTGTATCGGGGGATGAGCAACAATCGGACGGAGTGGAGAAGGGGTGCTCCGCCACTGATGCACGCTAGGCTGGGGTGTCTGCTTTGCCCGCTCCCCGATTTCTGACAAGACCTCGAACAAATCCTCGCAGTGGAGAAGCACGTTATAATTGCAGGAGATTTTAACGTCCGGCACCCCTGGTGGTACTCCCGCCGAGCGAACGCGGCTGGATATCTCCTGGTAGAACTTATAACAGAAAATGATGACCTCGAGGTTCACCTTCTTCCAGAACCCACATTTTGGCACAAATCAGGGCACTCCGACCCTGAAATTGTGGACTTCGCACTCACAAAAATTGAGGCACTAGGAAACAACTTCATTGTGTATCACAGCCTGGACTCCGTCCATCTTCCAGTGCATTTCGACATCTGCGGCGCCATTACGACCGGTTTGACCGAACCTCTGAGGCGCGCAGATATACACTGGAATAAATTTACGCTCGAAATGCACAAGATGGCGCAACCTGGGCTGTCATACTACAACGAGGCCCCATTGACGCCCCATTGAAAATCACCCCGCCTCGCTGCACACGGCCAAAAGAAATTCTACCAGCTATACCATATGCCCACCAGTTTTTGCACGTATCCTGAGGTGGAGCAGCTCATCGCCAGGAGGTGGCTCTTGACGAGACATTTGGCGGCTTACCCGCCAGCCCGAGTACAAAGTGCTAGCAAAATTTCTACGTAGCATTATTCGGCAACAAATTAAACTCCACAAAATTGAACAGAGGGAGCAGAAAATGTTAAACACCACACATTCGGATCATTCTTTGTGGAAATTATTAAGGGCATTTAAAGTCCCCTCTAGCGCCAACTCAGGCATGAGGCGCTGCACACACGCCTCGGCCTGCACTTCTCCTCCGAGGAGAAAGCCGAGGTTTTTGCAGACTGCTGGCAGAAAAACTCACGGAGAACCCTGCGACGAACCCCGAGTTAGACAGACATGGATACAAAACTGAGTGGCACCGAGGCATGAGCAACACTTGCCCCTCACAACACCGCAATAGGTCTACAAGCTCATTAGGAAGCTACCTAATGGGAAAGCCGCCGGCCCGGACAGGGTGACTAATGAGAATATCAAGCATATCCCGAGAAAAGCCCTGGTGCACCTCACAAAAATTTTCAACTCGTGTTTGCAGCACAAATACTTCCCTGACATTTGGAAGCAAGCCAAGATCATAATGCTCCCGAAGCATGGGAAAAGCACCAAGCAGCCTCACAACTACTGCCCCATTAGTCTCCTGTCTACTAATGGTAAATTTCTCGAAAAGGTGATACTGTTTCGACTACAAAATCAACTTTCGTCACTGGATGACATTTCCAACTGCCAATTCGGCTTTCGAAAACAACATTCAACAGATCTACAACTCTTAAGATTAACTGATGACGAGACAGCGCAATTTAACAATGGGGCTTCAACGTTCGCACTATTTCTGGACGTAGAAGACGCCTTTGATCGGTGCTGGCACAACGGCCTGATTTACAAACTGTACCGAAAGTTTCGCGGACTCCAAATTTCCTTAGCACTGCTGCACAACTTGTTAGAAAACAGACGCTTCTACGTCCAAGTGGGCGGCTCTTCCTCTGAGGAGAGAGTCATGTATGCTGGCGTCCCGCTAGGGGCCATCATGTCCCCGCTATTGTACATACTGTTTACCAACAGATTCCGCGTGGACGCCAGATGCAAAGTGGCCATGTACGCTGACGACACTGCAATATACAACCACCATAAAAATCCTCGTTTCGGTCTATTAGAGATGCAGCGGTATGTTAACCGCTTCCTTTCATGGCTCCAGGACTGGAAAAATAAAATTAATGGAAATAAATGCCAGCTTACCAATTTTTCAAATCGGCGTCCTTTGGCTATGGACCTAACGATCGGTGGTCAAGTATTGCACTGCCGTCAGCAAGCCAAATACCTCGGCGTGCCTTTGACATGCACAAAGTACTGGTCCATCCACATAAAAGATAGCGCCAACAAAGGGCGGCAGCGATTAAAGATGTGCGCCCCCATATTTAGGAGTAAACAACTGAAACTCCGCTCGAAGGTTATCTTGTACAAGTCGTTCATTCTGTCAGTGGCTCTATACGCACGTGTGGCCTGGGCAAATACATCCAAAACAACCATCAAATACCTTCAAACACTGCAGAACCTCTCCCTCAGGAAAATCTTTTCCGCTCCCATCCGCACCACAAATGACTCCCTCCATCAAGAAGTCCGCATCCCGACCATCCCCGAGGCATTGGAAAAACAGCCTCTTCCATTGGGGCGCACCTTCTTCGGCATACAGACCCTTTAATCCATAACTTCGGAAAAGGTGAATCAAAACACCGCAAACATAAACGGGTGAAAATACTGTAAATAAGGACGGCTCACCAACCAATGCGCGCCCAAAATTCCCGCCCAAGGCCTCACAAACCGCCGGCAGGGGCCGTCTCTCCCACAAAGTCACAATATATATTCTTTAACCTTGTTTCATGACGATGGAAAAATGTCGCTTTGAATATAAAAGTTTAGTAACGGAAAATCAATAATCTTCATAGATGTGTTCTGTAATCTGGTGAGTGATGAATAGACGTACAGGAGTAAGGAGTTTTATGTAATAATTGGAACTGTTTTTATTAAGAAAGTAAGAATTTATCGATATGCTAGAGGTACCCTGCAATTGACTAGGAAAGAAATTTCAATTAAATTGTAATCCAGATAATACAATTAAATTATTTGTAACAAAGTTACAAGTCTCCAAAACTTTATTTATTTTAATCCGTACCACACCTGAAGTCCAGAGATCTCACGACTTTAATTTATAATAAGGTGATGCAATTGGTGAGTAGAAGAAACTGAGAGCAGCAAAATCGCACGTGAAGAGAAAGAATTGCGCTTTCTGCTCCAGTTATAAACTCGTATATGCTCATTTGTCTATGTTTAATGGATCATGGGAAAGAAATTTCCGGAGTCTAATATAAGTTTTTGAATGTTTATCAATTTTATGTTTTAATAACACTGATTACCAAATTCATTCTTTGATATAATACCAAATTTTATTGTACACATATATAGGAATATACATATATGCAAAACTTAGAAAAATTCATTGAAAACTTCAATGTCTACAGTATTTTGAGCATTAAAAACGTACTAAAAATTGCACAGGATAAAATTCTAGCTAGAAGCTCTAAATATAAATAAAATGTTATAAGCTTTAAAATCCTTCTGCACTATAAGGTCCCTCAGCTGGTCTTCTATCATAATTTAGTTACCTTTAACTCTTCCAGTAGATTTATATGTGCTCAATGACCTTTAAGTACTCTGGTTTACCTTTCACCTATCCCTAATACTACTAAATCTCTTGCTAACAGGACGTACTTTGCTTACTGCAACTTTCCTCTTAACATTTAGACTAGCTTTATGTCCCATATTAAAATCCCTAACAGCTGCAGTCACTTCAATTTGCAATTTCTTTCCAGTTATAAAATCTCCTTTTTGACATTTACTACTAAATTTAATTAGAATTCCGTCTTTTTCGTTTCGTACAACTCTTCAGTAGACTAGTCCCAACTAATCTCCTTACTTTTTTCTGTGAGATGGGAATTGTAGGTATATTACTTCATGCTATTCATACTCGTGTTCATATAAAACTGCTGCATAGACGTGTGGCCCTTACCAATGCCCAGAAATGCATCAGCCATTCTTCTATTTACATCAGAAAGTGGCTACTAGAATCACTGGTAACCCCAGGGCTGGTGTATATTTTCACATAACATTTACCAAATGCAGAGAATTCTATTATCACTTTGCTAGCAAAACTTAAAGTTTCATTATACTTTGCCTCCAAATAGCCACCTGTTGATATACGAAATTGAAAACAAATATGGTACAAATTACATACTGTTGCAGCAAGAAAGTAATATAACTAATGCTAAATAAAGCATCATTCCTGTTCTAAACAATAATTATCTTAATATAAGCTGATCTAACTTATCTGAAAACCACATTTGACAATCACAAACACGAAATTGTGAAAATGTTTACAGTTAGGGCAAGAACTAATATATAAAATTGGAAGCAGAAGTGTTCGGTAGCTTTCACAAATATCCATAAAATGTTCGTGGACTTTACTAAAAATAATGTTGACACTGGAATCAAATCGCCTAGTATAAATGTGAATTACACCAATTAGGAAAGCTTAATGTAGAAAAACTTCCAGTCTAATTCTCGGGTAGGTATAATTTTGAAGTTGGAATAGCAAATTTATTGTTACCAGTTATGCCCGCAAGCCATGCGGAGAAGCCAGTGGCGCTATAAGCGGCGTGCATTAGGTCGATAGATCCCAAGAGACCTAACCAGGGCGCTCTGATCGTGAGGCAAACTCGTGCAGAATTTTGCGGCCCGGCGTCCAATGACATCCGCCACATAATGGAGAGATGAGGTTTCGTGCATCACAAATCCGTCGCTACGTGGTTAAGTCCGTCTGGGACAGGTACACGCATGACACATAAGGCGCTGACCCTCAGTCGCCAACTGCCGTGACTCTTTGCAACAAGTTAGCAAACGTAATTTAAATGTTCACTTCCACCTCCACACGGTCATTTAGATCATGACGTGCTTGTGTTTTAAAAGGCGCTAGGGCATAACGGTCGCCAGATTCAGAAACTACAATGCTTAAACGTAATTTCAAAGCAAGACAAGGAAAATGACACATTGGTCTTTTTTGACGAAATTTCACTGACGCTTCCCCTAAAGTATACTTTCTGAAGTGTTATGTTGAAGCTTCAATACCTAACTGTAATATACTCTAAGAATTTTGTTTATTTTGACACTCCCACATTAGATCATATCAGACGTTCGATGAAATGGGGGAAATGATACTCAATTGATCCAAGGGAACATAGAGCTTAGAGTTACCTCAGATTCATTTCTAAATATAAGGGAAAAACCGGAAGACAACCTTAACCAGATAACTTGCCCTGACTGAGTTTCAAACTCGGTACCTCTTGAACTTGAAGGACACAACATCACATGGAAGGGCAATATTGATAATAATGTGTGTAGCAAAATAAAACAAAAGGTTCAACTATAAACTGTGTTTGATTTTCAATAATCATAATGATCCCGTTAATGATAATATGTTGAAGGCATTTGTGTAGTTTGGACGGCGTTATACATAGTTCTAACAAACGTCTCGTCTTCCAAACGAAATGTACCTTATTACAATTAGTTTTGCTACATAATTTCAATGTTTGGAAATTAACCTTTGCCCGGCCAAGAGATTAATAATAATATATATTAATATATTAACTATTTTTGTTTAGAGCAACACCAAATATGTCTTCAGATTGAAGTTATCTAAACTTGTAAAATGTTAATATCTTTAAACCTCTCAAAAATAACAACAGCTTGAAAAATCTATGAATCAAATTTCGTTATGGAATGTTGTTATGGTAGCTCAGTGGTTAGAGTACCTGGACCGTGACCTTAAGATCCCTAGTTCAAATACCGGCTATGGAACTGAATTTTTCAGGCTGAATCTGCCTCTCAAAATTTAAGATTAGGCAGAATTTCTATCAAGGTTGTAGTTAACGCTCTTTCTACACTGGACCTTGTATATCACCTGCTTATCCGGTACTTCCCTGGACTCTTAGGAGTATTATAATACACTCATTTACTCGTTCGACCCATGCTTGAACAAACTGTTTTTAAACAGGGCACTGTCCCTCTTATTTCCCATCTCTCAATATAAAGGTTATTGTATTAATAGTTTATTATATATGTTCTTGTGGTTACAATGTATATGAATACAGTTATTATTCAGTCACCGGACACTTCCTAAAAGCACCATGATAGACTTTTGTGTGATCGTTTTAGCCACAGGCTTTAGCTCTTAAAGTTTGTGTCTCCGCCACTAGTAGCGCATGTGGTCAGGTAGTTAACCAACAGCCGATAGATGGAGCGGAAGTAAGAATCAGGACGTTGAGGATTGAAATGCCAAAAAGGTTCAGGCAATTTGGGATTTAAAGTATTAGTTTCATTTAGAGTAAATAAATATTTAGAAGCTTTCGCTTCCTTTGTTAGGGTGGTTGATAGAGACGTTTACACCTGAAAGAAAAACTAACGGCTCTCCATCGTAATGGAACAGGAAGCGACCGTTCTATCTACTACATCACAGAGAATGACAGGTTTTGTTGTATATTAGGGTTTGCTTTTGCTGACTCGTAGGAAGTTTTTGCTAAGTTGAACATTTCTAACATCAGACGCTAATTGTTATGTGGTTTTCAGTTCCATATTTCACAGATAGTGGGTTGAGAATAGTCTAGCTAAACTTTCCAATTTCGTCCTTTTAATAGTGTGAATTTTGTAAGTTTTATAACATGTCCCAGGCAGTGCAGTTTTTCTTTTAGAAACCGTAAATTTCAGATTTCTATATACGACAGTTATAAAATTTTTTCAGAGTGTTTCAAGGAGTTTGGTTAAAAATAAATTATGGGCGAATAAATTAAATTTTCCTTAGATTTTTGGCAATTTTGACGTTTTAAGTTTATAATAAATTAAGTATTCAATTTGCTACTGATATAATATCAAGTTTTATGAAACATTTATTTGGGAATATGCATGCAAGTGTGATAAAATTTTATTAAAAATTGTATATGCATTAACCATACAAATCAGTTGAAATATGAGAGAAAGAAGTTACACTTTAGGATAAAAGTTATATTAGTTTATTTGCTTCAAAATCTCCTTTCATCATATGTAGGCTCTGCAGCTACCTTATTGGCTTCCTTAGCTTAATCTGGTTACTTTTAGCTCTTTCCTAATAATTTTTCTGTCTAAAATAGATATTATAAAAATGATTATTTTATTTTTGCAGCTAATTCTTTAGCTTAAGATATATGTTGCATTCTTTACAAAGTTTGTTATGAATGATTGAAACTTTGGATTCCTGTTTCTTTAGATAAGTAGTTAGAAACTCGTATATGCAGATTTGCATATGTCTATTGTTTACGAGAAGGAAATTTCGGAATTTTTCTTCACATTTATCAATTTTATGGTTTCATTACCAGTGATTATTAAGTTTTTTCCTATAATACCAACTTTTAATGTGCACATATCGAGGATTATACACATATGCAAAACGTATAGAAGTTCATTGAAAACTTCAAGGTCTAGTGTATTTTGAGCATTAAAAATATGCTAAAAATTGGACAGGAGAAAATTAGGGACCTTATTAGAGTAAATGGATCCGTGAGCGTAAGATCCATGGTTCAAATCCCGGCTATGATAGGTGTTGAACTTTCAGGCCGACTGTGCCTCTGAAAATTTAAGATTAGGCAGAATTTCTCTCAAGGTTGCACTTACTGTGCTCTCTGCTCTCGATTTTGTATATCATCTGCTTATCGGGCACTTCCCTGGTATTATAAGTTGTTTTCTCTTAGGTTTAACAATCTCAAGATTGCTCAGAGAAGATTTTTTGACTTGTTCAACATTTTGAATTTCTTCAATATTGGGTTTCATTAAAGTTCATATGCCACATTTAGAAGAGACTCTCAAGCACACTCTCCCATGTTTATGTTTGTCTCAGTGAGACCTATTGCTGGTAGATTCTTCGTTCCTTTTTCTTTTCTGTTAACATAACAAGTACGTGTCTAAGTTGAGACGTTAAATTTCATAATTTAAAGCCAAATCGAAATAAAATGCTCATTTGCCTTGTGGTTGAGGCTTAAGGAGTAACAGATGTTCTGTAACGTTGGTAACTTCTGATGGTTAAATTAGCTTTTTAGTGATTTTATTTTACACTACGCCTGAACATGAGTAATAGAGATAAGACATTAACGTGTTATTCATAAAGCAAACTTCCTATTTAATACATTTTCTGTTCTATCTCCTATTTTTATAAATCCAATCTTCTACATGTGCTCTGGCAGACACAGCACCTTTGTTCAATAATGCAGTGGCACTGATTTGCACTTATAGCACGTCAAACGTTGTTAAACTTTACCGCATGAAAACATACAGAATATGATGGAAGGATAAAACGTTTACAAGATTTGAACTCCTTTCCGAATTTGTAGGGATTGCCCCTACTTTTCTATAACGGTCCCATGTCCCTGCTTGAGTATGACGAGATATCTTCAGGTCCCTACTGTTGTTTTACTTTTACTTCCTGGCAAAGAGATGAGGCAAACTTTACTGACAAGCGCTACATTCGCTTGTTATTTTATTTATTAGTACAATTGGACAATTCCAAGTCACAGCATAGTGTGACTTTGTGGGTTTGTGAAATTAGAAGTCCAGTTTGCAGGATTTCAATATGCTCTTTATTTCCATAGAGACACTTTTTGTACAGCCCTGAGCAACTGAATTACGTAACATACTCAAACACAACGTTTAAAGTCGTCTTTCGCTCAACCACAAACAAAAGAGTTCACCTTAAAATCACAGCTGCACGCACACGATTATAGAGTCCAATTACGACTGTCTCCCGACAAACTGGCCGCGGCTTTTTTTATATCTTTACTCATTGTTCTAGAGATTTGTGGAATGATCTCTAACAATCAAGACGGCACCAGAAGAAAGACAAAGCTTCCAGACATCTGTCTCTTTCTGCTTTTCGGCAAGCTTTTATCTCCGCGCTGCACTATCTGTCTCTTTGCGCGCTCCAGCCGCACCGTCGCAACAGTGCCTCGTGACAAAACTGGTTATACCGTGCTGCTCCCTATGAGCAGTGAGCTAACAAGTGAAATCAAGTCGGAAATAAATATGTTAATACAGAGGGTAGTATTCCTTAGAACAAAGTTCTGTGTTATATATGTGAATATAAACGTATGGCGATGTTTTATACAACTGGCTCTATTTACTGACAGTCACTTCTAAACATCACACTAATGCGGTGAAGCGGACTCAATTTTGTGCCGACATGCTGACCGCTTGGTTTACTATCGGGCGCCTAAAAATAAATGATACAAAATCTCAGGCAGTTACTTTTACCAGGCGAGTGCTTCAAGACGTCCGCAATCTCCGGTTAGCAGGAGAAGTGGCATGGTCCAAAACGGCGACTTATCTAGATGTCACTGTAGATATGAAGCTTACATGGAAGGCCCATATAACAACTTTAGCAAATAAAGCCAACAGGAAGATGTCAATGCTGTACCCGCTCTATAGTAGAAGATCGACACTGGCGCTCAGCAATAAGATCCTTTTGTATAAACAGGTTCTGCGACCTGTAATCACATTTGCCTGCCAAGTCTGGAGAGTTGCAGCGAAAACCCACCTATATAAACTGCAGATTCTCCAAAACCGATATCTTCGTAGCGCTACATCATCTCATTGGTATATTCACAATGTCAACTTTCACTCAGACCTTAATTTTCCAAAACTCACAAATCACATCCTAAAGCTTTCTCGAAGCTTCTGTGCTCAACTAGCTTCAAGTTTCAATCACCTCATACGCGGTCTCGGGGAATACGACCTCGACCCCGAGAAACTTACAAAAGACACAGCCTTGTGCCAGGCCCACCATAAACTCATAAAATCACAAATTACACCTCCAGAAACTTTCTTAGAACTTCCAAAATATTTCTCTAATCACTACCACCATCATTTAACCACCACCCCATAGCTAAAAACCAATCTTTATGCCAGTAAGCGACGTAGTCCTTTGTAGCAATAGTCGAGGGACCCTCCTTTGCGGAGGAGGATTCCCTTCAACGACACCTCTGTGCTGTGTGTGGCTCTATTTAATATTCTTGCAGAATTTATTTCATATTTTGTTTGTTGTTAATCAAGATAACTTTCATAGATATTTCCTCATTTGTACGTACAAGAACGATGTTATAAAAGTGACAAAAGCACATCGCTATATATTGCATAAGTTGTGCACATCACTGAGATGTAAAACACCTTGTGTATCAGGCATTTATCCACTTCCTGTTTCGATTGTACAGTAAATGCAATATTAATATATATTATTTTATGTTATGTATAACACATTTATGGCAGTATCTGTGTATAAGGCGTATGCTGTATTAATTAAACTCAGTAGAGTAATTTGTTGTGTACACAAAATGGTAGAGGAAGTATTTCCAAGTAATATGCAATTTGAGGTGAAAAGAATTTCTTCAAACCCTTAGTATAGTAACCTCGGAAAGTGCCCAATTTAAATGTAATATCGTGTTAGGTGTGCTGATACGGAACAAAGCAACTTTTATAAAATGCGGCAGTTAGACAGTATCGGGTGCTACAGTTCTGGTGTACTGCTTATAGATTGGATTTCAAAATGAGTGACAATTCCAGAAAATTCAATATCTGAAGAAGATGATGCTGCAGTAGCTGCTTTATATGTAGAATATTGAGCTTCCAGCTTTGTCTGCACAGGAAATGTTTTACCTGAGAACATTATGACTTTATTTGTCCTATATAAAAGACATGAAATCAGATAACGGACACTTTTATTTATATCACAAATGTGAGGCTAAACGAGGACCACATGAAGTGTATACCTTTTTGCAAGGCTAGTTTTCTCATCCTCCGCCAATTGCGAAGACGCTCTATCTATTAAGTGATTCGTCCGGAGGTGGAAACAGGAATCATACAGTTGTGCGATTTTTGTTATCATTGACAATGACAAAAAGATTCAATGGCATTCAGCAGTACTTTCCTGAAAGGGGTCACTCTTTGTTGCCGTGTGGCCGCAACTTTGGTCTCCGTTGCCATAATACATCCTATATAACATTGGAACATCTTTCTCCGATATTAGCAACTAGGAAACGCCCAAATGCTTTCATGGCAACAGTAACAGTCACTGAGAACCTCATAGAGTACAAAAGCTGGTATCAGAACTATTTTAAGAAGACAACCAAGGCTGTTGCTGGTCCAGGCAATTCTCGTTGTGGGCCTGGTGTGTCTGTTCCCAAGTATGAGCATCTGCAGGTATGTACTGCTGTTTTACCTTCATCTCATGGCAAAGAATTAAGGCACATTGACTTCTACTGACGAGCGCCACATTGCCTATTTATCTTGTTTATTAGAATAGTGAAGTATTAGAAGAATTGGGAAATTCCAAAGCATACTAATCATACAGCGATGCTGTGTATAAGCAGTGAGGTGACAACCGAAATCAACGCTAAAATATAAATGTTAATATTGAGGGTGGTAATCCTTAGCACATGGTTCTGTATTATATATGAGAATGTGAACGTATGGTTTTTGACGTAACTTGATCTATGAGGAATGTGTTCTTGTAACATATCTAGCGTTACCTGAGATAGATTACGGCTCTACCTCTAACAAATCAACATTACTTACTGGCCCCTAATAAGACACTCACCCTTACACAGCATGTTCAATACGAAGTGAATGAACAAGATTGTTTTCTCTGTCGATAGTACATCTATTTATGACATCATCGGTAGCTGATCTTATACTATCTACCCACCATTAGAAAGCAAGAATGTGCAACATAATTTTGCGGCCCCCGCGCAGTTTATGCTCGCCTTCCCAGTATGATAATGATGCTAAATTAGTTTAAAATACACAAGTGTTGTCACATAACTTATACATAATACCTGTCACTGCAGTTACTGCAACAAACATTAGATCTGGCAGCATGGGTGATTCATATGTACTCTCTTACACTCATTTCCTAGTATACATATCTACTAACAGAGTAGATAAGCAGTTCAAACCCCTCTTCCCTTCATTCGTCTCTTGCTTTCTTGTGGTGGGTAGACAGTAGTTCTCCCTGACTCCTCCAGGAAAAGCATCTCCCGCACACGTTTTCACCTAAGAGCAAGTGTTTGTCTTAACGCGGGGAAGCATCATCATTATCTACATCGATAACGATAACTGAGTAAACACGTATCCATGACTCACTAAGAGACCATCAGAATACTACACACAGCAGTATTCAGTAAGCAGCTTCAACAAATACTATACATGTGTATTTAAAAGAAAACAAGAATTGAACAAAGTGGAACTAAAAGTACATTTTACTAAAAATAACCAATTGGCATTAAAATCCCAAACCTGCAGAGTAGAAGTAAACAATATTGGTTTAATTTTAAGTGAAAAAAAATTATAATGAATTCTCTAATCCATACGATGACTCACGAAAAAGATGTTTCATCAATATCCCAGTCTAATGATAATTAATATCTTGAGAAAAAAAAACTGCAAAGTTGTATGTCTTAGCAGGAAAGAGAATTGAACAAAACATTTTATCAGCAATAAGTCTCTGTGTGATAAATACAAACGTGGGAAAAGGTTGACATTCACTACTATATATGTAAAGTTGTTATTTGTTCATTACTTCAAGTGTGTCATATTGTTTATGTTACAAGCCAAATATGGTATGTCTCTTGTATGGTTGAGAGAATTAGCCTTCTAATTCACGAGTTTGAACTTTTCAATCCGTTCCAGGTCCAATTTGGTCTGCCCATCTGTTATTCGATCGTTCCTCGTTTCTTGTACATTTAGTTTTATACTTCGTGACACTTTACGTATTTTGTTGTTAGTAATAATATGATTGATTGCTTCTATTTTTAATTACCTTTTTAATTCATTGATCCTCCTTTTTGTCTCTTTTTGTGTACGGAGTTATTGTTGTTGTAAGGTGCTTCTCTGATATCTGTATTAAATATACGACATCTAACTATATATCTGTATTAAGTAGAAATGCATTAGAAAACATCTGTTATAAGGTATTATATGGTGTTAAACGACAACAAATCATGAAAAAGGAACGTTCAAAACTTCAACATAAGAGTACATTTGTCCAAGTGTATAAACTGAGAACCATAATACAAAACAAAATTCACGGCAGTTGACAGCTGACTGAGTGTCAGCGCGTTTTGTCATACGTGTACCTGTCCTAGACGGACTTATGACAGGATATGTGAGGGTTTTGTAGGGTGGCGGGTTTAGTTTAAATGGATTAAAGAAGGGAGGTAGCCGTAGCTCCTCAACGGTTGCCGACTCGGGTGCAACGTCTGTGTACACCGCTGGTATGAGAATATTTAGAATAATTGTCAGTCTAATTCTCAGGTAGGTATAATTTTGAAGTTGTAATGTCAACTGTATTGTTACCGGATATGTCCGCATGCTATGTGGGGAAGCCGGTAGAGCTTGAAGCGTCGTTCTCTGGGCTGAAAATTCCCAAGAGACCTTACCAGGGCACTCTGATTTTGAGGAAAGGTCGCGTAGAATTTTGTAGCCTGGCGTCTAATGACATCTTCCACATACTGGAGAGATTAAGCTTCATGAAAGTATCTCATGGGAAAGCAGCGATATACAGAATAGATAGCCCTAAGACATCTATATAGTACACGCTGAAGCTGCAGCAATTTGGATCCCGCGGCCATGCCCCAATCTCGCACGCATAAAGCATTATTGGAAGAAACAAAGTCTGAAAAAGACGCAATTTTAGCGGTGTCATATCCCTGACCGCATCATGTGGTATAACGAAGCCGAAGTCCCACATGCCCGATGTGCTAACTGTTGGATGTGACCCCAAAAAGTTAGGCCCTTGTCCAGCTTAACACCTAAATAAGTGAGAGAATTTGTCCACTCTATCCTTCGACCAGAATAATTAAAATAAGGTAAGTTGGCGGGAAAGAGGCGCTTGGTGAAAGGTATGCCTTGGTTTTTATCCGAGTTGATGGACAATCGCCAAAGTCTGCCACAATCCTGAATGAGGCTTAGGTGTCGCTGTATTAGGATGAAGGCTCTGCGTGAGTCTTTATCTGTGTTATAGAGCAGCACGTCATCAGCATACTGAGTTATGTTGACGTGCGGCTGAGTATGAAGATCGGCTACATATACGCTAAAGGGCGTAGGGGATTAAACAGAACCTTCGGGGACTCCGCCTCTGAAGGATCCTCTCGTGGATATCTTTCCCGCCACGGTGACAATAAAATATATAAAATAAGACTTGAAGCTTTCCTGGCGACTAATACGCTCACTTTCATCTCGGGCAGCCAGCCAGGTGAAAAGATGATTAGATATTATCGTTTCGGGAGTGTGCAACTCTCCCATCATCAGGATATTTATAAAATTTTATAACCACAAATGAAATACTGGGTATAACACAACTATAAACAAAGACAAAACACTATCAAAATTTTCATTACTGAACAAAAAACTGTTTTCAGTAAATTAAATGCCTGATCAGGAGATGGCGTGAGTATAGAAAATATTGTCAAAGAAACTTAACTACTTAACTTGATTACCGAGCTGTATTAATATTTGCTTCTTAATTCGATGTATTTCCATTTTAAGGCCGGGTTTCCAAGTGGAGGTGAACTGAAATCCAGCATCACGATTAAGCATACTCCTTTCAGAGGAAATCACCAAAGCCTCCTTAATTCTCCGCTCCCACTAACTGTTGCATTTCGTCAAGATGCTCGTCTCCCGAAAATTGGCTCTATGGTCGTTATCAATACAATGCTACTGACTTTCAAGTACATCAGATCATGTTTGTAAATTGTATTGTGCTTATATCTGATTATATGAATTAATATATACAGGATAAAAATATTTCTAACATAGGTATGTAAGTATGTGGTCAATAACAACTGACATTTGATTGGCAACACTAACCAATACTTCTTTTCGTTAACAACCAAGACGAGCGCTGCAACCTTAATATGAGAACTTGACCGACTCCGTTGTACGAATACTTGGCGATGTAAACAAATGAGAGCACACCCACACCTGTGATTGTAGTGACCACTAGATGAACATGTCCACATTGAAATCAAATTATAGCGATGTTACTGTAGTTCCTTGCCTTTGCTCTACCTGCGCATGGTAAATAACAAAAAACATCCAAATAACACCACCTGGTTTGGAACATTTACATTACTGTAGTTACGCCCGTCTCGGTAGCGTAGATGCTAGCATGTCTGCCTCGCGTACAAAGGTCCTGAGTTCGAATCTCGGTGAGGGTGAAATACCTGGATAAGATTTTCCCGGGGTTTACCCTTTCCCTTCAAGACATATGTCGGGTAACTCTAAGCTCCATGGACCCATGACTCATTTGACCATAATTTCACCAAATTCATTCACCGTCCGATATTACTTAACCTTGAGGCGGACGTAAATTACCCACACAAAAATAATTACATTAGTTCCATGGGATAATAACCAAAAGTCACTCTCTTCCGTAAACTAGTAGATTTTATTGGAGCTTTCAGTTCTAGGCTAACAGAGAAAGAAGTTTTATTTTCAGATATAAATATGTTTTCATTGACTTCTTTTGATAACTACGTACACATAATATTAAGCTCAATTCCAAATAATAGAATCTCATATGCTGAGCCAAAATGTCCTTTAACTATTTTGGTTTATCTAACTGCAGTGTCCTGACATATTGTTAGCACCATCTGTCGGTGGTGAGTCAATACCTGAATTCATGCGCACCTAGTGGCGGAATCAGTGACTACATGAATAAAAGAGATTACAAAGTGCTCCAACAGATATCCTCTGGTATATAATGAACATATGAAATGCGAGTGTAATGTCTTCACATACAGGAAGGATTATCATTGATCAATATATTTTTGTATATTGATTTCTCTTCTTGCTAGTAATGTGTTTCATTTACATATCCAGCCACTTCAAAATGTATTTATTTGAGCTTAAATAATTAGTGGTTAGGTGTCAATCTTTTTACTGCGAGTAAAAATTTTTGCGCAATTTCATCTTTTATTTCTTGACGGTTAAACATATGCAAGTAATAAGTTTATTATAACTTAAAAGATGTTTGCTAAGGAAGTTTTGTGATGCATTTAAGTGGATAGTTGAGGCGTTAGTGCATATTTAACTAATTTGTTCATATTTATTCATATATTTTAGTTATTCAGCACTGATTCGTACTTTTTTAATTTAACTGATGGAAATCAATCATTTCTTCGCACTAGCCGTTGTAAAGGTAGTTTTTGTTTGTACTGAAAATGGTTTTGTTTTCTGATCTGACCATTAATGGACTATGTAATGACATAAAAAGTGATAAACGGTTGTTAGGGGAAGAAAATTAATAATCTTGTTTCATGGTGATGGAAAATGTCGCGGTGAACATAAAAGTTTTGAATAGTAACTGAAAATCAATAATCTTCAAAAAGAGAGATATTCTGTAATCTTGATAGTGATGAGCGAATGTGCATGAGCGAGGAATTTTATGTAATTAACGGAAACTATTTATTAAGTAAGTAAGGATTTATAGATTTGTTGGAGGGAACCTGCAATGATTGACTAGGAGAGATAATTCGAGTAAAATGTTATCCAGATTATACAATTAAATTATATAATACGAAGTTAGACTTTCTAAAATTTTATTTATTTCACTGGAAACAACACCTGAAAACGAGAGATCTCATAACTCTTATTTAATCAGACACAATCATCAAGAAACAATTCAAACTACAATGAAGTAACCCTGTTACATCTGGCTTCCCAACTTGGGTCTTCGAAACAGTCAAAGTGCATCCCGTCTGCAAAAAATAGAAAATCTGGTTACACCGTATATAGGCTAAAGTCTTTGATAGTCAACACAACAAATTCAATAACAAGTCCGGGATTTGAACCACGGGTCTCCTGGTTTCCGTCCAGTCGCTCTTACCCATTGAGCTAGCATGGCCAATTTGCCGTTACGACATTAAATTCTCCATTTGACTCGTATACTTCCCCGGTAGACCACTAGGGGCTCTCGTGTTCGAAATACACCGTTTGTAGCGACTTACTATCGGAATTACTTGAATCCCAGGCTTAATCATTTAACTCTTATTATTTTAGTTAATTGATGGAAATTATTAAATTCTTCACACTAGCCGTGTCTAAACTAGGGTTTCTGATAGATAGAGTCAACATGGAAAATTCAATACCACGGCTGGGATTTGAACCACAGAATTTGAGTTTTCATGTTTAGTCTATCAATGTATCGTAAAGTTATTTCCCGTTGATATCTTAAGAAGAGAAGAATACGAGAAACTTTCTCATGTATTGTTGTTTTGTGTAGCATAACGGAATAGTTTGGACGGCACTAGTCACGGAAACCACACTTGGTTTAATGTATCTATGCCATCAAGTGGGCATGCCCGTAGAGGAAGGATGAGGCGAGAGGATACAGATGGCGACCGACCCAAGGTGTCACGCCAGTACAGAGGACAGGGTCCTTACATTTCACTTAGATGGAAACTTTCCCCGCGAGACCAGAATAAGAGACATCCCCACCCCTGTGTTTGGATAACTGTCCCACCACGAGACCCATGTGAGGAGACCGGCAACTCTCCTACCGGAGGAGGAATTGGTTTACACAGAGCATATCTCCCTGCCATGCAGCACCGAGACATTCGCCAATACTTCGATCCTCATAAAGACCACCAGATTTGGGGTAACGTGAAATAATAATGGAGATTAACGAAGGGAAACTTAATTCGGGGGATGTAATTAACCAATCTACCTGCATTCGGCTGACAACCCGAGAAAACTGTACAGTGTATAACAAAAAAATCCGGATTTTAATATTTTATGTTCTGTTAGCAAATATCTCCAAGGTGACAGTGTGATGACTCCTTCAGAGCTTTTAAGTGCTGTAGCTACTGTCCAATCATGTCTGTGGATGATGAGAGGACCCTCTCTGCATATTATTTAATAAACGTCATACATTTACTACTAAAATTTTGGAAAAATGATGATCGTATACTACGAATCAAATTATCTCCTCCATGATGACGCAATATAAGGAAGAATATTCGATGCGAGTAAATGTATCAAATTGTTTACCTATATATAGTGAATATTAGCACATTTTAAATATTTTATAGATAAATGCTTGCACATTTCAGACGTTTTAAGGGAATATAAAAAGCTGTCTAATTATTATCTATATCGATAACGATAACTGCGTAAACACGTATCCAATGACTCACTAAGAGACCATAAGAATACCACACACAGCAGAATTCAGTAAGCAGCTTCAACAGTAACTATACCTGTGGATAACGCAAAAAGTGTGCTAAAAGCACAACACTGTAGAAAATGAAAGCAAATTTCATAAAAAAGTTAACAATCATCATAAAAAGCCCCAAGAATGCGAAGAAATACGGAATGTTTTTAAGAGGAATGAATTTATATTCAATTCTACATCTTTTGAATGACTCCGAAAGAGAATATATCTCATCAAGTTCCCAACCTAATGATAACTTATTACCTTAAGTCCAACACTGCACATTTGTGTTATCAGGAAAGAGAATGGAACAAAACAATTTATCAGCAATAAATCTCTGTGTCATAAATACAAACGTGGGAAGGTGGTCTTGAGAGTTCCTCCTATGTATGTAAAGATGTTATTTATTACTTCAAGTGTGCTATATCGAGTTTGTTACAAGCCAAATATGGTATAATGTTTGTGTATCGGTCATAGAATTACTCATTATATAAGTACAAATCTTCTACTTTACGGCTTTGGACATTTAATCTGTTCCGTGTGCAATTTTTTCTAGCCATCTCTTCTTCGACTCTCTCTGGTTTCTTCTACCTTTGAGTTTGTGGCTATTTCAGGTATTCTGTTATCAATCATTGACATACTTTCCCATTGATTTCTGTTATTAGTAATTAAAATTATTTATTTATTTCACTTGTAATACTTTCCTAATGGCTTGATAACACTTTTTATCATACTTAGTGCACCCACTCATAAATTTCGTCTTCGATGTCCGTATTAAATAGATGACATCTAAGGATATGTCTAGAATATATGGCAATGCATGAGAAAACTTGTAGAACAACACGGCTCATGAATGACAGTAAATATCAGAATTTCAATGCAATGGATGCAAGACTTAAAAGCTGTAGAATTTTCAACAAAGCAACATATTCGTTTTAAAGGAACACATTCACAATAATTATTAAGTTCAGCAGTTCAAAAGAATCGAAAGCTCTAATATGGACTAATACTTGCCATGCACCGAGAACTAGTAGACGGTAAGCTAGGTTTCTGTTCCTAACGGACAGAAAGCTGTGATTTATTTTTCAGGTATAAACATCAGTATCGTCAGTTCTTTGAAAGGAAACAAAAGCTACTAAATATTTATTTCCTAAAATGAAATCAGCATTTAAAATCACAAAAACTGCTTGAAGTTCTTTTGACAATCACTATCCACAGCATCTTTAGTGCCTCTTAGCGCAATCTATCGGAAGAGAGTCAACTACTTACCACATGCGCTCCTAGTGGTGCAAACAGTGACTGTTGGCTTAGAGATAGTCCCGCTCCGGTGTCTTCATTCCTTATAAACAGATCATTGTGTATATGTTTGTTATATTTTAAAGCAGGAGAACAAAAACATGTTCAGTTGTATCTTTCCCCTTAAACCATGTAAATTTTACAGTCAACTTTATACAGTAAACAGTTCTGTGTTGTATGTGAATCAACTGATGTCTGTTACTATTCTACCAAAGGTTATTGTATTTACCGACGCTTAATCCAGATATATTTTCTTCGGATATTTATAAATGTTCTCATAATTACAAGAACGATGTTATTAAATATAACGATAAACATGTTTTTTAAATGTTATCGCTGTGGGGCGACCAAACCTCATCAGACCAAGGAAAAAAGCGAATCGCGACTTGTTACTTAAAAAGGATAACTGTTTGAACTTATACAATGAACAACTTGGAAATGTTTAACGCCAGGGATAAAGACAGAAAGAGAGAATTTGTAAATGTGCTTTAATAAAAAGAAAATGTTTTGGTTTATTAAAGATTATGCCGAATTCTTATGTTACGAAAAGACTCGCAATCATTAGTTGTATGCTGTAAGTCTGTGGCAGTAGCTGTCAAAATGTGAGGTAGTATGATCAGCTTATACATATGTAATAAATAATAACAAAATATATGAAGCTTCTCATCTTGTGACTTAATGGACAGGGTCCGAGTAAAACAGCCGTTAACTTAGTGTTACTCTAGTCATCTGTCAATATCTTTAAGTCATTTCTTCACATTTACGTATCAACTTGTACTTACTAGGATTGACTTACGGATAATCTACATCCAACAACTTTGGCCTCACCCCACACAGTATTTATTGCAGCATGTTCAATATCAGTAATTACAAAAACTGTATTTTGTTGCAGGTTCATGCTGAGACATCAGTCAGAAATCGACTTTAATACATAAACACACGTTTCTAAGTCTTCCCACATAACAGACAGTGCCAAAATTTTATCCAATATCCATGTTATACCCCATACACGCAAATGATTGTTTAAAATACTTTAAAAAGTGCATGTGAAGTCATTGATGAGGGGTGGACAATATAACGCAGGGGAAGACAGGTATTGGCGGTGTGGCGTCTGCTCTGGCAGCACTCACCGCAAAATGTGCTCCCGAACGATAGGCAGGTTAGCGTGTGACGTCACAGCGCTGATGACTGCTGTCGAAGGGGGAGGAACAGTTTGATGTGTGCGGGTAGGAAGGGCAGGAAACGTATTGGGCATTAATAATATGTACAACTTGCAACTTGGGTGTTGTTATATTAATGCTGACTGCTTTAGTGACACAATTGGTCACAAATTATAAACTATTACATTTTGTCTCTGTGCTATGAGCAACTTAAGCAACTTCAAACTCAAGACTTTTAAAAATAAAATGAAACAAAACTTCAAGTAATTTGCTCTGCATATTAGACTCGACCTATACAGAACGAAACTTCGTGGACATTTTCCGACACTTTCTATTTGGTTTTTCTTTAACTACTTTATCAAAGTAAAAAAATTGGTAATCTAAAACTGCTCATTACACTTTGCCTCCAAATAGCCAGCTGTTGATGTACGTACTCCAAAACAAATGTAGCACGAATTATATACTGTTGCAGCAAGAAAGTAATATACATAATGTTAAATCAAGCTTTATTCTTGTTCGAAACAATACTTATCCTACTATAAGCTGCGATACAAGGCTCTAACTTATCTGAAAACCACCTTTGACAATCACAAACAAGAACTTGTGGAAATGTTTGCTTTTAAAAGCAGGAACAAATGTATAAAACTGAGGTCGAAATGTCCAGTAGCTTTCACAAATGTTCAGAAGATGTCTGTGCACACTACTAAAAAGAATTTCAACACTGGAATCAAATCGCTTAGTTTAAATGTGAATTGCGCCATTTAGGAAGAGTATAATGTAGAAAGTCTTCCAGTCTGAGTCTCGGGTAGGTATAATTTTGAAGTTCGAATAGCAAAATTATTGCTACCTGTTATGCCCTGAAGCCATGCGAAGAAGCCAGTGGCGTTTTAAGAGGCGTGCATTAGGTCGATAGATCCCAAGAACCAAACCAGGGCACTTTGAAGGTGACGCAAACTCGCGTAGTTTTTTGCGGCCCAGGGTCTAATGACATCTGCCACATAAAGGAGAGATGAGCCTTCGTGCCTTCCAAATCCGTCGCTACGTGGTTAAGTCCGTCTAGGACAGGTACACGCATGACACACAGCGCGCTGACCCTCAGGCGACAACTGCCATGACTCTTTGCAACAAGCTAGCAAAGGTAATTTAAATGATTAATTCGATATCCACATGGGTATTTAGATCATGACGTGGTTGTTCCTTAAATGGCGCTAGAGCGTAACTGACGGCAGATTCAGAAACTACTATGTTCAAACATAATTTCAAAACAAAAAAATGAAAATGCCCCATTTTGTCATTTTTGACGAAATTTCAGACGCCTCCCCCAAAAGTGTACTTTCTGATGTGTTATGATGAAGCTGCTTCAATACCTAACTATAAAATATTTTCAGAACTTTGTTTATTTAGGCACTCCAACATTATATTATATCGGACGATGAATGAAATGGATGAAATAATACTCAATTGAACCAAAGAAACATAGAGCTTAGTGTTACCCGGGATTCATCTCTAAATATAAATAAAAAAACGGAAAAGAACCTTATTCACATAACTCTTCCTGGCTGAGGTCCAAACTAGGGGCCTCTAGAACTTGAAGCCCACCACATCACATGGACGGGCAATATTGATAATAATGTGTGTAGCAAAATAAAACTAAAGGTTCAACTGTAAACTGTGTTTGACTTTAAATAATCATAATGATCCCGAGAATGATAATATATTGAAGACATGATTGTGTAATAATTTTGGATGACATTTCACATATTTCTAATAAACATCTCGTCTTCCAAACGAAATGTATCGTATTATAATTAGTTTCGCTACATAATTTCCATGTTTGTAATCTAAGTTTTGTCTTCCCAGTACAATAAATAATATATATTATTTTTGTTTACAGCAACATCAAATATGTCATCGTATTTAAGTTCTCTAAACTTGCAAAATGTTAATAACTTTAAACCTTTCAAAGGTTTCCAACAGTTTGACAATTCTCTGAATTCAATTTCATACTGGAATGCTGCTATGGTAGCTAAGTGGTTTGAGTAAATGGACCCGTGACTTTAAGATCCGTAGTTCAAATCCCGCATTTGAAATTTTCAGGCCGACTCTGCCCCTCATAGTTTAAGATTAGGCAGAATTTCTACCAGGGTTGTACTTAATGTGCTCTCTGCACTCGACCTTGTATATCACTAGCTCATGCGGTAACTCCCTGGGTTCTTACGAATATTATAATACTCTCATTTACTCTTTCTATCCATTCTTGAATAAACTATTTTTAAACATCTTACTGTCCCATTTACTTGACATCACTCGAATTAAATGTTATTGTACAAATAGCTTTATTATATATGTCCTTTGTGGATACAATGTATATGAATACAGTTAATATCCAGTCACCGGACAATTTCTAAAGCTTATAAGCTTTCTGTGATAGTATTAGCTTTTAAAGTTAGTGACTCCGCCACTAGGAGCGCATACGGTCAGATAGTTAATCAACAGCCGATAGATGGCGCTGATGTAAGAATCAGGACGTTGCGGATTGAAATACCTGAAAAGTTCAGGCAATTTGGGATTAAAAGTATTGGTTTTATTTGGGGTAAATAACTATTTAGCAGCCTTCGTTTCCTTTTATATGGCGGATGATAGAGTCGTTTACACCTGAAAGAAAAGATCACGGCTCTCCCTCAAAATGGAACAGGAAGCGACCGTTTTATCTATTAGATCACGGAGTATGGCAAGGTTGCTCTATATTAAGATTGACGATGTCACTGTGTTGACCATATGACGTATTCATAAACTACTGGTTATTTGGGTTTCAAAAACGTCATATGCCACATATAGCAGACTCTCAAGCACATTTTCCCAGGTTTGTATATATCTCACAGAGAGCTAATTTTTGTAGATTCTTTATTCAGTTTCCTTTACTGCTACTATAACACGTACGTGTCTAAGTCAAGATATTAAATTATATTATACAGGTTCAAATCAAAATAAAATATTCCTTTGCCTTCTGGTTGAGGCTGGAGTAAAAGTTGTTCCGTAATGTTAACTTCTGAAGGTTAAGTTAGTTTATTAGTGTTCTTATTTTACACTGCACCTGAACATGAGTACTAGAGATAAGACATTAATGTGTTATTCATAAAGCAAACTTCCTATTTAAAACATTTTCTGTTCTATCTCCTGTTTTTATAAATCCAATCTTCTACATGTGCTCGGGCAGACGTGGCACATTGGTTCAATAATGCAGTGGCACAGATTTGCACTTATAGCACGTCAAACTTTGTTAAACTTTGCCGCATGAAAACATACAGAATATTATGATGGAAGGATAAAACGTTTACAAGATTTGACCTTGCTTCCGAATTTGTAGAGATTGTCCCTACCTTTCTGTACCTGTCCCATGTCCCTACTCGAGTATGACGAGATATCTTCAGGTTCCTACTGTTGTTTTACTTTTACTTTATGGCAAAGAGTGGAGGCAATCTTTACTGACCAGCGCTACATTCACTTGTTATTTTATTTATTATAACAACGAAATATTATAACAATTGGACAATTCCAAATCAGAGCATAGCGTGGCTTTGTGGGTTCGTAAAATTAAATGTCGAGTTTGCAGAAATTCAAAATGCTCTATATTTCTGAAGAAAGGCACTTTTTACAGTCCTGAGCAGCCGATTTACGTAACATACTTAAATACAACGCTCAAGGTCGCCTGCCACTCGACCACAATCCCCCAGGGGCCTACTGCGGTATGTACGGGAATTGGCGATCACGGGGTCCCGAGCCAACCTGACACCCTCGATGTGGGTTCCTCTTAGTGGTAAGGGGTCAGTCAAAACACCCACCCACGTGTAGGCCGTGAGTGAAAATCCGTGTCGGCGGAAATGTTTGTCCTGGTGGTTGAGGGATGCGCAATTGAGTTCGTTACAGTGTTCTTCTGAATTCGGGGAGTGTGCGCATTTCCAATGCACTACTTTGGTTTCTGCTTCGCCTAAACGGGAGGTTAGGGAATAACCCGCCCCTAATCAGTCGGCCAGGACTAGGTACTGTACCGAACTCCAGGGTGAGTGGGACGGCGAGCCCGTTATATCCCCGTGTAGCCCTGTCATCCTAGTGGGATGACCCCTTGTTGGGCTCCATTGTGGGTGGGGAGCACTGGGGGATGAAATTTATTGCATTTCTTATGGTTAAACGAAATATTAATAAAATCATTAGCAAAAATGGAA
Source organism: Mantis religiosa (assembly GCA_030765055.1). Taxonomy (NCBI): domain Eukaryota; kingdom Metazoa; phylum Arthropoda; class Insecta; order Mantodea; family Mantidae; genus Mantis; species Mantis religiosa. Next base: position 217,054,503 of record CM060949.1, on the reverse strand, counting down.
AGGAAATGGCCAAGTGTTGTGGTCCTCGCTATTTAGTTATGTATAGAACTGAGAAAGGTCTGAAGTTTAATACCGTGAACCCGTTCCTTATTTAGAAGGGTTTACATAGTATTGCTGGGCCTGTGAACTCATGTACTCGATTTCGCAATGGCACGCTCTTAGTCGAAGCAGTTTCTCCGACACAGACTGCTAACATTTTGAAAGCCAATATGCTATCGAGCTATCCGGTAAGCGTTGAAGTGCATAGGACCCTGAACACCTCGCGTGGTGTTGTAAGCACCAGCGCATTGGATTGTATGTCCAATGAAAACATTGTATGAAAACATGGCGGAACAAGGTGTGACTAAAGTATATCGAGTTCACCGCAAAGAACAAGGTGAACTAGTGCCCACACGCAGCCTGTTTCTTACCCTTGATCGCGAAGAACTCCCGCAAATGATTAAGGCAGGGTATGAGGCTATTGAAGTGAGGCAGTATATACCAAATCCACTGAGGTGTTATAAATGCCAGCGCTTTGACCACACGAGTGATTCTTGTAATGGAGTTGCTACTTGCGTTGACTGTGGGGAAGTGAAACATGATAATGCTTGTACTCCACCTACAGGATGTGTTAACTGCAGTGCTAATCATTCATCTAACTGCAGAGAGTGCCCGCGATTTATGGAGGAGAAGGTGATCCAAGAGATCCGGGTAAGAGAGAGACTGTCCTTGGAAGCCCAGAAACTCTTGCGTATTCAACCCTCTGTCAGTAGGAGCGTTACTTGTAGTACAGTTGCAGCTAAGCCGGTACCAAGACGTGAAATAGCAACACAAACGAGCGACATAACGGGGAAGTAATATCTGAACGATCAATTACACCAAGATCACAGCCAAAGCAACAAACACCAGCACGAACAACAGTGAACGCGCCGACCAAGTTCTGTCCTAAGAAGAACCATTCAGCCAAGTCTCCGCCGAAAGCATCGACTTCTAAAACATGTGAACCGGTAATATATAATGTATTGCCAAGGAAATTTAAGTCCTCGTATGACAAAACTGACTTCCTCAAGAAAAATAGTAAGACAAGTGAAAGGAAAGCTAGTCAGCTCAAAAATCCGCAAAAATCTCCGTCAACATCAAGGATAGGAGAGGACGCTAATCGGCGACTTCCATCTTCGCCGGTCGCAGTTTCCAATGCTGTCGAGAGACTGGATTCGAAGTTACCAGTACACAAGCCGTCCTCCTTCATTAAGGATGCGGAGCGGGTACATCCGGTCCTCACTGTCCTAACGACAGTGAGGAAAACGAAGGAAAAACCTGCTGAAAGTGCTAGCCCAGCCCCAAAGAAAAGGAATAAACTGATTCGTCCGCCACTGGGCAGGTAGCCTTTGTCATGGCAAGTTGATATTGAAAGTTGCAATTGTTTATGCCTTTTGGTATTTTATTGGAAGTTATAGCTTTTCATTGGTATTTTTAAAACATTTAGGTTTATTTATGTTATTATCATTTTGCTTTGATCCGTTTTTTAAATTTTGAATAATTTATAACGGGCTATAACCATGAATTAATTTTCTTTGTAAGGGCGCTGATGACCATGCAGCTGAACGCCCTTATATACAAATCAATCAATATCGACCACATACCAAAGACTTCACTTTCAAAACAACAGCTGCACGCACACGATTATCGAGTCCAATTACGACTGCCACCCAACAAACTGGCCGCGGCTTCTTTTATATCTCCACTCATTGTTCTAAAATTTTATGGAATGTTCTCTAACAAACAAGACGGCACCAGAAGAAAGACGAACCACAGTCAACTGTCTCTTTCCTACTTCTTTTCGACAAGCTTTTATCTCCGCACAGCACTATCTGCTTCTTTGCGCGCGTCAGCCGCGCCCGCCGCAACAATGCCTCGCGACAATACTGATTATACCGTGCTGCTCTCTATGGGCAGTGAGATGACAAATGAAACCAAGTCGGAAATAGATATTTTAATACATAGGGTAGGATTCTTTAGAACATAGTTCTGTGATATATATGTGAATATAAACGTATGGTGATCTTTTATACAACTGGCTCTATTTACTGTTCTTGCAGAATTTGTTCCATATTTTGTCTGTTGTTAGTCAAGCTAACTTTCATTAGAGATTTCCACATTTTTACTTCATAGAACGATATTATAAAAGTGCTAAAGGCACATCGCTATATATTTCATAAGTTGTGCACTTTATTGAGGTGTAAAACATCTTGTGTATCAGGTATTTATCCACTTCCGGTTTAGATTGTATAGTAAACGCACTGTTACTATATATTATTTTATGTTATGTATAACACATGTATGGCAGTATCTTTGTATAAGACGTATGCTGTATTAATTAAAATCAGTAGAGTAACTTGTTGTGTACACAAAATGTTAGAGGAAGTATTTCCAAGTAAGAAGCAATTTGAGGTGAAAGGAATTTCTTCAAAACCTTAGTGTCGTATCCTCGGAAAATGCTCAATTTAAGTTTAATATCGTGTTAGGTGTGCAGAAACGGAAAAATGCAAATTTTAGAAATTGTGGCAGTTAGGCAGTTTCGGGTGCAACAGTCCTGGTGTACTGTTGATCAATTGGATTTCAAAATGAGTGACTTAATCTTCACTTCCAGACGAATTCAATATGTGAAGAAGATGATGCTGCAGTAGTTGTATTATATGTAAAATATTCAGCTTCCAGCTTTATCTGCACAGGAAATGTTTTACCTGAGAACATTATGGCTTTATTTGTTCTATATACATGACATCAAATCAAATAACGGAAACTTTTATTTATATCACAAATGTGAAGCAAAACGAGGACCAGATGAAGTGTATCCCTTTTTGCAAGGCTAGCTTTCTTAGGTTCCTCCAATTGCGAAGACGCTCTATTTATTTAGCGATTCGTGCGGAGGTCAAAACAGGAATCATACAGTTGTGCGATCTGTATTATCATTGACAATGTCAAGAAGATTCAATGTCATTCAGCAGTACTTTCCTGAAAGGGGTCACTCTTTATTGCCGTGTGACCACGACTTTGGTCACCGTCGCCATGATACAGTGTATACATCATTTGAATATCTTTCTCTGTTAATATCATCTGGGAAACACCCAAATGCTTTCATGCCAGCAGTATCAGACACTGAGGACCTCATAGACTTCAGAACCTGGTTACAGAACTAGTTTAAGAAGACAACCAAGGCTGTTGCTCGTCCAGGCATTCTCTTTGTGGAACTCGTGTGACTGTTTCCAAGTATAAGCATCTTCAGGTCCCTACTGCTGTTTTACCTTCATTTCATGGCAAAGAATTGAAACACAGTGTCCTTTACTGTCAAGCGCTACATTGGCTGTTTATCGTGTTTATTAGAACAGTGAAGTATAAGTAGAATTGGGAAATTCCAAACCACAGTATACTGATTATGCCGTGCTGGCATCTATCGACAGCGAGCTGACAACAGAAACCAACGCTAAAATAGAAATGTTAATACTGGGGGTAGCAATCCTTAGCACATGGTTCCTTGTTATATATGTGAGTGTGAACGTATGGTTTTTGACTTAACTTGGTCTGTGAGGAATGTGTTGTTGTAACAACTCTAGCGTTATCTGAGATGGATTACGGCTCTACCTTTAATAAATCAACATTCCTTACTGGCCTCTCATAAAGCATTCGCCCTTACACCAGCAAGTTCACTACGAAGTGAATGAACAAGATTGTTTTTCATGTCGATAGTACATCTATTTATGACATCATCGCCAGCTGAGCTAATACTGTCTACCCATCACTAGAAAGCAAGAATGTGCAACATAATCACTTTTGCGGGCCCCACGGTGTTTATGCTCGCCTTCCCTGTATGATAACGATGCTAACTTAGTTTAAAATACACAAGTGTTGTCGCATAACTTATACATAATACCTGTCACTGCAAAAAAACATTAGATCTGGCAGCATGGGTGATTCATATGTACTCTCTTACACTAATTCCCTAGTAAACAGATCTACTAACAGAGCAGATTAACAGTTCAAAACCCGCTCCCCATCATTCGTCTCTTGCTTTCTTGTGGTGGGTAGACAGTAGTTACCTTTAACTCCTCCAGGAAAAGCATCTTCCTCAAAAGTTTTCACCTGAGAGCAAGTGTTTGTCTTAATGCGGGGAAGCACCATCATTATCTACATCAATAATGATAACTGCGTAAACACGTATTCAATGACTCACTAAGAGACCATAACAATACTACAGACAGCAGAGTTCAGTAAGCAGTTTCAACAATGACTATACATGTGTGTTTAAAAGTAAATAAAATTGAACAAAGTGTAACTAAGTACATTTCCTAAAAATAACCAATTGTCATTAAAATCCCAAACATGCAGAGTAGAAGTAGACAATAATGGTTCATTTTTAAGTGAAAAGAATTTATATTGAATTCTGTACTCTATGTGATGACTCAGGAAATTGATGATATTTCACCAATTTCCCAGTCTAATGATAATTAATATCTTGAGTCAAAAACTGCAAATTTGTTTGTATTAGCAGGAAAGAGAATTGAACAAAACATTTTATCAGCAATAAGTCTCTGTGTGATAAATACAAATGTTGGGTAGTGGTTTTGACCAATGTCTACTATATACGTAAAGATGTCATTTTTTTATTACTTCAAGTGTGTCATATTGTGTATGTTACAAGCCAAATATGGTATAATGTTTTTTGTATCGATGAGAGAATTACTCATTGGCTAAGTAGAAATGTTATACTTCACTAATTTGGACTTTTCAGTCCGTTCAGGCTCCAATTAGGGCTGCCCATCTTTTCTTCGGTCTTCCCTGGTTTCTTGTACATTTAAGTTTATAGTCCATGACCCTTTACGTATTTTGTTGTTAGTAGTAATATGACTGATTGCTTCTATTTTTAATTTCGTTTTTAATACATTGTCCCTCATTTTTGTCCCGTTTTGGGTATCGGAGTTATTGCTATTGAAAAGTCCTTCTCTGATATCTGTATTAAATATACGACATCTGACTATATATCTGTATTAAGTAGAAATGCATTAGAAAACATCTAGTAAAGGTGTTATATGTTGTTAAATGACAACAAATCATGAAAAGTAACGTTCAAAGCTTCAACATGACAGCACATTTGTCCAAGTTCATAAACTGAGAACCATAATACAAAACAAAATTCACGGCAGTTGGCAGCTGACTGAGGGTCAGCGCGTTGTGTCATACGTGTACCAGACCTAGACGGACTTAACCACTTAATGACAGGATATGTGAGGGTTTTGTAGGGTGGCGGGTTTAGTTTAAGTGGATGAAAGAAGGGGGGTAGGCGTAGCTCCTCTAAGGTTGCCGACTCGGGTGCGCCGCCCGTGTGAGAAAATTAAGAAGAGTTAAATTTAGAATAATTGCCAGTCCAATTCTAAGGTAGGTATAATTTTGAAGTTAAATGTCAACTTTATTGTTACCGGTTTTGCCCGCATGCCTTATGGAGAAGCCGGTAGAGCTTGAAGCGGCATTCCGTTGGTTGATAGTTCCCAAGAGACCTAACCAGGGCGCATTTAGGTTGAAGCAAACTCGCGTAGAATTTTGTGGCCCGGAGTCTAAAGAAAACTTCTACATACTGGAGAGATGAGGCTTCATGAAGGCATCTCACGGGAAAGCAGCAATATACAGAATAGATAGCCCTAAGACATCTATTTTGTACACGCTGAAGCTGTAGCAATTTGGATTCTGCAGCCACGCCCCAGATCTCGCACGCATAAAGCATTATAGTATCATATAAAGCATTATATTAACGGCGTCGGCATCCCTGACCGTATCATGGGGTACAACGAAGCCGAAGTCCCGCATGCCCGTTGTGCTAACTCCTGGATGTGACCCTGAAGAGTTAGGCCCTTGTCCAGCTTTACACCCAAATAAGTGAGAGGTTTTGTCCACTCTATCCTTCGACCAGAATAATTAAAAGAAGGTAAGTTGGCGGGAAAGGGGCGCTTGGTGAAAAGTATGCCTTGGATTTTATCCGAGTTGATGGACAATCGCCAAAGCCTGCCACAATCCTGAATAAAGCTTAGGTGTCGCTTTATTGGGTTGAAGGCTCTGCGTGAGTGTTTATGTGAGTCATCGGCATAGTAAGCTACCATAGCTTGCGTAGGAGATAAAACAGAACCTTCGGTGACTCCGCCTCTAAAGGGTCTTCTGGTGGATAGCTTCCCCGCCACGGTGACAATAAAGTATCTAATATAAGACCTGAAGCTTTCCTGGCGACGAATACGCTCACTTTCTACTCGGTCAGCCAGCCAGGTGAAAATATGATTAGCTCTCAACGTTTCGGGAGTGTGCATCTCTCCCATCATCAGGATATTTATAAAATGTTATAACCATAATTGAAATACTGGATATAACACAACTATAAACAAAGACAAAACACTATCAAAATTCGCATTACTGAACAAAAGACTGTTTGCAGTAAATTATGCGCCTGATCAGGAAATGGCGTGAGTATAGAAAATTGATTATAGAGCTGTAATAATCTTTGCTTCTTAATTCGATGTATTTCCATTTTTATGGCCAGTTTCCAAGAGGAGCTGAACTGAAATCCAGCATCAGGATGAAGCTTGCTCCTTTCAGAGGAAATCGCTGAAGTCTCCTTAGTTCTCCGCTCCCAGTAACTGTTGCATTTTGTCAAGATGGTCGTCTCCGAAAATTGGCTCTATTGCCGTTATCAAAACAATGCTACTGATTTTCAAAGACATCAGATCATGTTTGTAAATTGTATTGTGGTTATATCTGATTCTATGAATTAGTAAACAGGATGTTACAAAAGGGTACGGCCAAACTTTCAGGAAACATTCCTCACACACAAAGAAAGAAAATATGTTATGTGGACATGTGGCCGGAAACGCTAAATTTCCATGTTAGAGCTCATTTTAGTATTTCTCTTAAAATGTAAATTGAAATCATTCGTGCAGACAATTGTCAAAATACTCCATTGTGGTTCATGCACGATGGAGCTCCTGGAACATTTCAGTCGAAGTGTTCGTACGCTTCTCAACAACAGATTCGGTGACCAATAGATTGGTAGAGGCGGACCAATTCCATGGCCTCCACGCCCTCCTGACCTCAGCCCTCTTGACTTTCATTTATGGGGGCATTTGAAAGCTTTTGTCTACACAACCCAGGTACCAAATGTAGAGACTTTTCGTGCTCGTATTGTGGACAGCTGTGATACAATACGCCATTCTCCAGGGCTGCATCAGCGCATCAGGGATTCCATGCGACGGAGGATGGATGGATAGAAGCTCGCTAACGGAGAACGTTTTGAACATTTCCTGTAATAAAGTGTTTGAAGTCACGCTGGTACGTTCTGTTGTCGTGTGTTTCCATTCCATGATTAATGTGATTTGAAGAGAAGTAATAAAATGAGCTCTAACATGGAAATTATGCGTTTCCGGACACATGTCCGCATAACATATTTTCTTTCTTTGTGTGTGAGGAATGTTTCCTGAAAGTTTGGCCGTACCTTTTTGTAACATCCTGTATACGGGATAAAAATATTTCTAACTTAGGTAAGTAAGTATGTGGTCAATAACGACTGACATTTGATAGGTAACTCTAATAAATACTTCTTTTCGTTAATAACCAAGACGAGCGCTGCTACCTTAATATGAGAATTGACCGACTCCGTTGTACGAATTCTTGGCGATGTAAACAAATGAGAACACACCCAGATCTGTGATTGTGGTGACCACTTGATGAACATGTCCACATTCAAATCAAATTATAGCGATGTTACTGTAGATGCTTTACTTTGCTCTACCTGAGCACGTTATATAACAAAAACATCCAAATTCTGCCACCTGGTTTGAATTATGGCAATTGACAATAGTAAAGTTACATTGGATTATAACCAAAACTCACTATCTTCCGCAAACTAGTAGCCATCATTGGGGCTTTCAGTTCTGCTCTAACAGAGAAAGAAGTTTTATTTTCAGATATAAAAAACTTTTTATTGACTTCTTTTAATAACTAAGCACACGCCATATAAAGTTAAATTGCAAATAATAAAATGTCACACCCTTAGCCGATGTGTCCTCTAACTTTTTTGGTTTCTCTTACTGCAGTGTCCTGACACATTCTTAGCACTGTCTGTCGGTGGTGGTCCAATGCCTGAATTCATGTGCACCTAGTGGCGGAATTGGTGATTACATGAATAAAATAGGTTACAAAGTGCGCCAACAGATATAGAACACATGAAATGCAAGTATAATGTCTCCACATACTGGAAAGATTATTATTAATTAATATCATTTTTGTATATTGATATCTCTTCTTGCTAATATGCTTTGTTCACATATCATGGCCCTCCAAAATGTATTTATTTGAGCTCAAATAGTTGGTAGATTATGTATCAATCTCTTTACTATAATTACTATAACTTGAAATTTTGGGCAATTGCATCTTTTATTCCTTGACGGTTAAACTTTGAATGCAATAAACTTCTTATAAATTAAAAAGAGCTTGATAAGGAAGTTTTATAATGCATTTAAAAGGATAGTTGAGGCGTTAGTGTATATTTAACTAATGTGTGCATATTTATGCATATATTTTATTTTTCCAGCCATAATTCGTAAAATTTTTAGTTAATTGCTGGAAATTGGTAACTTCTTCACACTAGCCGTATATAGCCTGAGGTCTTTGATAGATAGAGTCGACATGAACATTCAATTCCACGCCGGGATTTGAACCATGAATCTTCTGGTTTCCGTCCAGACACTCTAACCAATTGAGCTACATGACCAATTGGCCGTCATGTCACTACATTCTCCATTTGACACATATTTCCCGGATAGACCACTGGGGACTCCCGCATTCGAGATACACCGTTTGTGGCGACTTGCTATCGTAAGTACTTGAATCCCAGACTTCATCATTTAACTCTTATTGTTGTAGTTAATTAATGGAAATTGATCCTTTCTTCACACTAGCCGTATATAGGCTGGTTTCTGATAGATTCAACATGAAAAATTTAATGCCATGAACGGGATTTCAACGACGAATCACCTGGTTTCCGTCCAGTCGCTCTAACCTTCTGAACTGCCATTGCCAACTTGCCGTTACAAACATTAAACTCTCCAATTTACTCATATATTTCCCCGGTAGACCACTAGGGGCTCTCGCATGCGAGATCCACCGTTTGTGGCGACTTACTATTGTAAGTACTTGAGTCACAGGCTTCATCATTTAACTCTTATTATTTTAGTTAATTGCTGGAAGTTATTCATTTCTTCAGTCTAGCCGTATGTTTGCCAAATATTTTGATAGATAGATAAAGTCAATATGAAAAATTCAATTTCATGTCCGGGATTTGAACCACGGCATTGAAGTTTTCATGTTTACTCCATCAATGATTCGTACATTTATTTCCCGTCGATTTATTTCAGAGGTATACGAGAAACTTTCACCTTTATTGCTCTTTTGTGTGTAGCATAATGGATTAGTTCGGGCGGGACTTGTCAGGGAAACCACACTTGGTTTAATGTATCTATGTCATCAAGTGGGCTTACCTGTGGAGAAAGGACGAGGCGAGAGGACACAGATGGCGGCCGACCCAAGGTGTCACGACTGTACAGAGGACAGGTTCCCTACATTTCACTTAGATGGAAATTTCCCCGGCTGACCAGGATAACGGACATCGCGACTAACTGTGGTTGTGTAACTGTCCCACCACGAGACCTATGTGAGGAGACCTTCAACTGTCCTACCGGAGGAGGAATTGGTTTACACAAAGCATATATCCCTGCCATGCAGCACCAAGAAATCCGTCAATATTTCGAGCCTCAAAGAGACCACCAGATGCGAAATAACGTGAAATGATAATGGAAATTAATGAAGGGACACTTAATTCGGGAAATGGAGTTAACCAACCAACCTGCATTCGGCTGACAACCAGAGAAAAGTGTACAGTGTATTACAAACAATGCGGATTTTAATATTTTATGTTCTGTTAGCAAATATCTCCAAGGCGAAAGTGTGGTGCTTCCTTCACAGCTTTTTAGTGCTATAGCTACTGTCCAATCAGGTATGTGGATGACGAGAGGTCCCTCTGCGTATTATTTGATAAAGGTGATACATTTACTACTAAAAATTTGGAAAAATGATGAACATGCACTGCTGATCAAATTATCTCCTCCATGATGACGCAATATAAGGAACAAGATTCCACGCGAGTAAATGTATAAGATTGTTAACCTATATATAGTGCATATTAGCATATTTTAAATTTTAGATAAATGCTTGCATATTTTAGACGTTTTAAGTGCATATAAACACGATGTCTTATTATTATCTATATCGATAACGGGAACTGCGTAAACACGTATCCAATGGCTCACTAAGAGACCATAACAGTACTACACACAGCAGAATTTAGTAAACAGCTTCAACAATGACTTTACCATGTGAATAAGGTAAAAAATTGTGCTAAAAGCAGAACACTGTAGAAAATGAAAGTAAATTTCCTAAAGAAATGAACAATAGTCATTTAAATCCCCAAGAATGCAAAGTAGAAATACGGAATATTGGTTCATTTTTAAGAGGAATGAATTTATATTCAATTCTACATTTTCTGAGTGACTCCGAAAAGAGAGGATAACTCATAAAGTTCCCAGTCTAATGTTAATTTTTACCTTGAGTCAAACACTGCACATTTGTACTTGCTATCAGAAAGAGAATGGAACAAATCAATTGATCAGTAATAAGTCTCTGTGTGATACATACAAACGTAGGAAGGTGGTCTTGAGAGTCCCTCCTATGTATGTAAAGATGTTATTTGTTTATTACGTGAAGTGTGTCATATTGAGTATGTTACAAGCCAAATATGGTATAACGTTTGTGCATCGGTCAGAGAATTACTCATTATATAAGTACAAATCTTCTACTTTACGGCTTTGGACTTTTCAATCCGTTCCTGCACCAATTCGTTCTGTCCATCTCTTCTTCGACCCTCTCTGGTTTCTTCTACCTTTGAGTTTGTGGCTATTTTAGGTATTCTGTTATTATTCATTAATATACTTCCCCATTGATTTCTCTCGTTAACAATAAAATGATTTATTCATTTCACTTGTACTACACTCCTAATATCTTGACACAACTTTTATCATATTTAGTGCATCCGCTCATAAATTTTGTCTCCGATATCTGTATTAAATAGATGACATCTAAGTAGATGTCTATAATAAATAGAAATGTATGAGAAAACTTGTAGAAGAACACGGTTCTTGACTTACAGCCAATCATAAAACTTTTATGTAATGGATGCAAAACTTTTGAGACAATCTACGGAATCTGAGTAAGTTGCTTCAGAGACTGCAGGCGACCAACATGAAGCAGAACGCGAAGAAGTACCAGCTCTTCCGCAAGGAGGTCAACTACATGGCCACATAATCTCAGCAACCGGAGTGGCCACAGACCCGCAGAAGACGCAGGCTATGTGTGATTGACCTCGCCCAAAGGATAAGAAAGTGCTGCGCAGTTTCCTAGGGCTGTGCAGTTAGTACCGGCGCTACATAAAGGGGTTGTCCAACATCGCCAATCCCCTCACTCACCTGACAGAAGAACACCGCGTTTATGTGTGACGGATGACGCCGAAGGCGCTTTCCAGCACCTGAAAAAGACACTGTGCAGTACTCCTATGGTGGGATTTTCACAAACAGGCGCCGCCTTCAATGTAGACACCGACGCCAGCGACCACTGTATTGGAGGCGTCCTATACCAAGTCCAGGACGGCCATGCGCAGGTGATATCCTACTACAACAAGACGCTATCCAAGGTAGAGAAGAACTACTGCGTCACCCGGTGAGAATTACTGCTGGTAGTAAAGACCTTGGAGCACATCCACAAGTACCTGTACGGTCAGCCATTCCACCTGAGGACGGACCATTCCGCCCTAACCGAGCTATTGAGCTTCAAGAACCTGGTAGGCCAGACAGCACGTTGGGACCAGAGGCTGCACGACGGTAACGCATACGCTATGTCCCGAAGACACTGTCCAGAAGAGTGCGGCCAGTGCACAAGAGTGAAAGAGAAGGAGCATGCCGCAGCAGTCCGAGTAGTCACGGTAGTGCCTGCGGATGGCTAGAATAGCTTAGGCCTGAGGAGGGAGCAGCTGGCGGACGCAGACTTGGATCCACTCTTGAGGAAAGTGGAGGCAGGGACAAGACCGACCAGGGAGGACGTCGCACCGAGGAACACTGCATACAAGTCGTACTGGGTCCAGTGGAACTCGTTGAAAATCAGAGAGGGCGTGCTGTTCCGGGTATGGGAATCACCCGATGGGAAGACGCAGAGAGAACAGTTGGTACTTCCCCGGAGTAAGGCCTGGGAAGTCCTGTAGGAATTGCACGCCGGTACTTCAGGAGAACACCTGGGAGCGAACCGAACGATTGACAATCTACGGCAGCGCTACTACTGGCTGAGGCTCCGAGCAGAAGCTGACAGATGGTGCTGTCAGCGTCATGTGTTCGCGGCGATTTGCGGACCGCAGACTAGGAGCCGGCGTCGCATGCAGCACTACAACGTCGGAGAGCCATTTGTAAGGATCGCCGTCGACATAACTGACCGTTCCCAGTGTCCGACAGAGGCAGCAAGTACCTGATGGTGGCAACAAGTACCTGGAAGCCATTCCGAACCAGCAGGTGAAGACAATGACGGACTGCTTTGTGGAGCAAGTGTTCTGCCGATTTGGGGTGCCGTTGAAGCTCCACAGCGACCAGGACACCAATTTTAAGTCCAACCTGATGAAGGAGGCACTAGAAAGGCTTGGAATTAACAAGACACGCACAACACCTTTACATCTCCAGTGGTATGGCATTTTCGAAAGGTACATCAAGACCTTAGGGGAACAACTGAGGAAAGTCGTGGCCAGCCCTAAACGAGACTGGGACTTCAAGGTGCCACTGGAACCTAGCATGGTGGCCAGTGGTGCTTGCCTACCGCTCATCTACACACCACACAACTGGGATGACGCCAGCCAGCTTAATGTTTGGCCGAGTTACGCTTCCCCTGTGACCTTGCCTTTGGAAGCCATCCGGAGGCGGAACAGCCAGCGACCGTGTACGTAGAGAACCTGGTGGACCACCTTCGCGACATGTACGAGATGGCTCGTCAGAACATCCAGAAGGCGAGCGACCGCACGAAGACACGATACGACAGGCACACAAACAGCCAAGGGTTCCAGCAAGATGGCCGTCCTACCCGGACCAAGGCGCGCTGCCCAAAGCCTCAGCAGCCATGGCAAGGACCGTATCTGGTACTGAAGAGGACTAACGACTTAGTCCACCGCATCCAGAAGGTGCCACGAGGAAAGATGTTGGTGGTACACCTGGATCGCCCGACGCTCTACGATGGTGCGATACATACCATATATCGACTAATGAAATCTTTGCAATGTCAATCCTAATACGAAATAAAATTTGTTATATTCCGTCATCTAGTAGACTGCATGGTAGCTTTCTGTTCTATAAGGACGGAGGACAATAATTTATATTTCAGCTATAAACATATTTATTATGCGCCTTTAGAAAGGAAGCAAAGGCTGCTAAAATTTTATTTGTCCTAAATGAAAGCAATACTCTAAAATTGTCTGTGTGAAGTATATTTTGACAATTACAATGCACAGCGTACTGATCCTCCCATGGCTCAATCTGTCGGTCCAAGATTTAACTACGTGGCCACATGCGCTCCTAGTGGTGGAATCAGTGACTGTTGGTATTATCATGGGTGGCATTTAGTTTTAAAGCAGGAGGACAAGAACGTGTTCCAATATAGCTTTCCCGATAAACCATGTAAATGTTGAGGCTAGCATTACTTAGTACAGAGTTGTGTGTTATATGTTCACCGCTACACGCGCGATCTTTTAGCTCTAATACACGCGCGCTGACTGAGAGTTCGTATTAGCTTTTACGGAACTTTGATATAGCACTTTAATATCATAATTTCGAAATACAAAATATCTGCATGTGAACAATATACAAATGCAGGGAATTTGCAAACATAATATATTTAAGCATCACTGGTGAAATTAGTCATTATTTACTCTTAAATCACTAAGAACATTTATTGTAGCCACTGAAATTAACGTTATTACTATTTTAACTGGTTTTAGGAATACACATTAAAACGTTTGTTTGTAGAAAAGTTGTTCAGAAAGTTTATTTCTCCATACAAATAATCCTCACTGTCAATTTGAAGCAAATCATTCACAGTGGTTGTTGTTCTCACTGTACAGATATGCTGAGATTTTCCAGGTACACAAATTTACTGAACAGTCTACAAGAAAACCTTGTTGGTCTGTTTGTCTTGCTGTCAGAGAAGTTTTACATTCCACGGATATTTAGTTGTGGAGCTGTAGGAGTAAATTCAAATTTCGGTAAACACTATATTTCCCTGGTGATGTTCTTGATGCTTGTAGGGGCATTTAGTTGAATGACCTTTATATACGATAAGTAATCTTTCTAAACAAATAACTTATCTAAAACTTATGCTTTAGTTTTTTTAACATTAAAATGCAGAATACATGTGCTTCTGATTTACATAGGTTTACATACAGCAGGGAGTGGACTGCAATTAGGCCTATTTATATAATAATGTTATAATTAACAAAAATTAATCATTGATGTATTAAAGAGGTTCTTAAAATTCAATCAGGAATGGCAATATATATAGTGGAGGAAAAATCCATTTATGGACTTGCCCCAGCTGTACTGAGATGGCACAGCCAGGAGTTTGAGAAACACCCTAAGGTAGTACTCACTAAAACACCTCCACTGGAGATTAGTTTGCAGAGGAATTCCAACAGTACCGCTAGATGCACCTGCGGATTAATGGAGAGGACGTGTTGGTAAGGCCGTATGGCGTTACCGAGGTGAGACTTGTTGCTAGGACATAAGCATGGCCGAGGCCCTGAATATGCCCTTGCGGATTCAAGGTGAAGGTGGTGTTTATGTGTGTTATGGTGTTTCCTGCGGTAAACGCGGTCTTACCCTAGTACTTTCGTCCTCCAATAGAGGAGAAGTCTTTTGTTTTGCGTACTTAGCATCTGTGTGGTTAGTGTAGTCATTACTTTGTAATTATTGTCTAATGGTGTTCACTCTAATACAATTAGGGTGTGTCATTAATGTTAGTAGAGATCACCAAAACAGCGTTAGTCACTCGTTTTTTATATTTCATATAAGTATGTGTTAACAAGGACTAGATGAGGTGTGTATTTTCTTTAAACACTGCCTCTCTAATCTTCTATCAACTGCGAAGACGCTCTATTTATTCAGTGATTCATGCGGAGGTCAAAACAGGAATCATACAGTTGTGCGACTTTTATCATCATTGACAGTGGCAGGAAGATTGAATATGCTTCACCAGAACTTTCCCGAAAGGCGTCACTCCTTGTTGCCGTGTGACCGCGACTTGGGTCTCCGTCGTCATGATACAGTGTATACAACATTTGAATATCTTTCTCTGATATTATCATCTAGGAAACGCCCAAATGCTTTCATGACAACAATAACAGTCACTGAGAATCTCATAGACTTCAAAATCTGGTTACAGAACTATTTTAAGAAGACAACAGCTGTTGCTGGTCCTGATAGTTCTCATTGTGGGTCTGGTGTGACTGTTTCCAAATATAAGCATCTAACTTATGAAAGAGAACATTATGGTTACCTCGCGGCACGTTGATATATTGTTGGGCCCGTCCATGCACTTTTATTATGGCAAAAGGGAAGGCACGTCCAGATCTAACATTCAAGAAAGTTTATGACACAGCTGTTCTCCCAATCAACAGAAAGAAAATAGTAGACGTTAAAAACGTAGCACAATACATCCCACATGAACATTTTCACTTCTACGAGAACATTTTGACATGGACAAAGACTAAAGTCAAAGTTGATGATGAGTAGATGCTGAAATTAATTCAGTAAGAGTACTTCCACATAGTACAATATGTTCATTAACCTTATTACAGGTTTATTGCACTCTTACATTGTTTCATAAGTCCAAAAATAAACAAATAACAGACACTCTATTGTGTTCCACTAAACATCCCATAATTATTTCAAAGGGGAAATTCCTCCGCGGTATAAAACATGTATATACATCAAAGACATGTAAACCTGAAGTAACTGAGTAGCCCACATTATTATCTCTTTGGATAACGATAACTGAGTAGATACGTATCCAATAACTCACTAAGAGACCATAAGTATACTACACAGCAGAATTTAATAAGAAGCTTCAACAATGACTATACCATGTGAGTAAGTTAAGAAAGTGTGCTAACAATAGAAAGCTGTAAAAAGTACATTCCCCAAAAAACTAACCAATAGTCATTAAACGCCCCAAGAATGCAATGTAGAAGTACCAAATAATCGTTCTAAGAATGAATTTATATTCAATTCCACATTTTCTGAATGACTCCGAAAAGAGAGGATATCTCATCAGTTTCCTAGCCTAATGATAATTTATTACCTTGAGTCAAACACTGCACATTTGTACGTGTTAGCAGGAAATAGAATGGAGCAAAACAATTTATCAGCAACAAGTCTCTGTGTGATAAATACAAACGTCGGAAAGTGGTCTTGAAAGTCCCTGCTATGTATGTAAAGATGCTATCTGTTTATTACCTCAAATGTGTCATATTGAGTATCTTACAAGTCAAATTTGGTATAAAATTTGTGTATCGGTCGGAGAATTACTCATTATATAAGTACAAATCTGCTACTTCACGACGTAGGACTTTTCAATCCGTTCCGGCTCCAATTTGTTCTGTCCATCTCTTCTTCGACCCTCTCTGGTTTCTTCTACCTTTGAGTTTGTGGCTATTTTAGGTATTCTGTTATTATTCATTAACATACTTTCCCAATGATATCTTTCGTTAACAATAAAATGATTTATTCATTTCACTTGTAAGGCTTTCCTAATGTCTTGACTCCACTTTTATTATACTTAGTGCACCCACT
The DNA here is from genome assembly GCA_030765055.1 of Mantis religiosa. NCBI lineage: Eukaryota > Metazoa > Arthropoda > Insecta > Mantodea > Mantidae > Mantis > Mantis religiosa. The sequence continues at coordinate 217,037,506 of CM060949.1, read as the reverse complement.
CATAAATTTCGTCTCCGATGTCTGTATTAAATAGATGTCCATAGTAAATATAAATGTATGAGAAAGGTAGAACAACACGGTTCTTGACTGATAGCAAATCACAGAACTTCTATGTAATGGATGCAAGATTCAAATGCTTCACAATTATCAACAGAACAACATATTTGTCTTTAAAGAGAACCTAATTCATTGCCACCTCTAATATAGAGTAAGACTTGTCATGCACCGTCATCTAGTAGACCGCATGCTAGGTATCTGTTCCTAATAGACGGAGGGCTGTGATTTATTTTACAGGTATAAACATCAGTATCGTCAGTTCTTTGAAAGGAAACAAGAGCTACTAAAAATTATTTGCTATAAATGAAAGCAACATTCAAAATCACAACTCCTTTAAGTTATTTTGACAATTCCAATACGCAGCGTCTTGATTGCCTCTTAGCGCAAACTATCGAAAGAGAGTTAACTACTTGACCGCATGCGCTCCTAGTGGTGGAATCAGCGACTGTTGGTTTAGAGATAGTCCCGCTCCGGTGTCTTCATTCCTTATAAACAGATCATTGTGTATGCTTCTTATATTTTTGAGTAGGAGGACAAAGACATGTTGAAATGTACATTTCCCTTTAAACTATGTAAATTTTAAAGTCAACGTTATACAGTAAACAGTTTTGTGCTATATGTGAACCAAGTGATGTCTGCTACTATTCTTCCAAGGGTTATTGTTGTATTTACCTTAGCTTAATCGGGATATATTTTCTTCGCATATTTATACATTTTCTCATAATTACAAGAACAATGATATTAAATAAAACGATAAACATGTTTTTTAAAATTATATCGCTATGGGACGACCGAACCTCATCTGATCAAGGAAAAAAGCGAAAGGCGGCTTCTTACTTAAAAGGGATAACTGTTAGAACTTATACAAGGAACAGCAGTTTAAAAATGTTTAGTCCCAGGGATAAGGACACAAAGGGAATTTGTAAATATACTTTAATAAAAAGGAAAACGTTTTGGTTTATTGAGATTATGCCGAATTATTTTGTTATGAAAGGACTCACAATCATTAGTTGTATATTGCAAGTCTGTGGTAGTAACTGTCAAAATATAAGGTAGTATGATCAGCTTATACATATGTAATAACTAATCACAAAATTTATCAAACTTCTCATCTCCTGACTTAATGGACAGTCGTTAACTTAGTGTTACTCTAGTCATCGGTCAATATCTTTAAGTAATTTTTGTCACATTTACCTATCAACTTGTACTTACGATGATTCACTTACGGACAATCTACATCCAACGACATTGGCCTCACCCCACACAGTATTTATTGCAGCACGTTCAATATCAGTAATTACAAAAACTATATTTAGCTGCAGGTTCGTACTGAGACATCAGTCAGAAATCGATTTTAATATTTAATCATAAGTTTCTAATTTTCTTATATAACAGACAGTATTCAAATTTTATAAAGCATCCATTTTACGCCTCATGCATGGCAAATGTTTTTTTTTTTTTTTTTTTTTTTTTAAATACTTAATACAAAAGTGAATGTGCGTCATTGTTGAGGGGTGGACAATCTAACCCAGGGAGAAACAGGTAGTGGCGGTGTGACATCAGGTCCGACAGCTCTCACCACAAAATATGCTGCCAAACGAAAGCAGGTTAGCGTGTGACGTCACGTCGCTGATCTCTGTTGCCGAAATAGTATAAAAGAATAGTAATAGTTTGATGTGTGCGGGTAGAAAAGACAGGAAACGTATTGTAATAATATGTACAACTTACCTCTTGGGTGTTGTAATATTAATGCTGACTGCTTTAGATACACAATTGGTCACATTTTATAAACAATTATATTTTGGCTCTGTGCTATGAGAAAATATATAAAACTTCAAACTCGAGTTTATCTGAAGTTCAGGCATGTTATAACGTAAATAAAATGTAACTTCAAGTAATTTTCTCTGCAAATTAGAGGAGACCCATTCAGAACAAAACTTCTTGGACATTTCCGATACTTTTCCTTTCGTTTTTATTTAACTAGTTTATCAATGTCAGGACGTAATATCTGGAGAATTTGTAATCGGAGGCTACATGTTAGATTGTGAACCGACAAGGTACTTCGAGTTTTGGACTTAGCTAATTTCATAAAGAGAGCAAAATGGTTCGCACACATATGTCGAGGCCACACACACTCAATGTCCGGGCGGCAACGTCGGAAATCTGGTTTGGGGGACATTCTTGTAAAAATCAGCCAAGTCTTTCCTGTGTGTATATTTGTCATTCAATGAATAGTCATATTGTAATTTAGCAGTTCCATTTCGTACCTGGCAGCTACTTTGTTTTCATGGAGAACGCTAGACCTGACTGAACTCTCAGATTCTGTACTCACAGCGCCATTTATATAGGCAACTTGGTACTACACGGCTCCTGCCTGACGTCACACGCAATGCAGGCCTCGCTTCCGGCTGAAATACGTCACAACTCCAGAAACTGTCTTCCTCTCATCTAAACACTGTGTCTTATTGTTGGAAGGAAGAAATAAAATAACTGATATTACCATTAGTTGATGGATTTAAGTTGTTCAACACGACTTACAATTTGTTTTTGTTCCTGGACAAACTTAACGCTTGCATTTTACGTCGGTTCCTGTGTATGCTCATATGTACGTAATTTATTCCTTGTAAAGAGAAAAACTGCTGTGAAAAATGCTAAAATTTGAATTTTACATCAGAACTGTTTGAAATTTTGTCATAAGTGGGTTAAGAGGAGTCTAGCTATGCTTCAAAATTTCATCCTTCTAACTTTAATGGTTAATTTCCAAAAACGTATTTATTGCTTTTCATAGTGTGAATTTCGTAAGGTTTATAAAATGCCCCAGGCCGTAGAGTTTTTCTTTTAGAAACTTTAAATTTCAAATTCTCACTTGTATGTAAGTCAGTTATAAAAGTGTTTTAGTTTGTGTCAAGTAGTTTGGTTATAAAACAAATTATGTGTTAATATACGATGGTGATTCAGATGAAAACCTTGAATTTGTAATAAGAAGTCAATATTTCGCGCCGATATCCTGTAAGTTGGTAAGCGTGCTACAAACAGCGTGCAGAATGGCCTGTAGGTGATAGCATAGGGCAGATGCACACATACCGTCGCAGTATCAGTATAAAGATGGCCGCCCCACTTGCGACCTGCACCGGGGAAGAATAGCGTTCTGTTATTCGGTTTTTGCGTAGTGAAGATGTGAAACCTATTGAAATTCATTGACGAATGAAGGTTCAGTACGGTGATGCATGTTTGTTACAGCAGCAAGTCTACGAATGGAGTAGGAGGTTCGAAAATGGTGTGACCTCAGTGGAAGGTGCTCCACATCCAGGTCAGGCACAAGGAGTTGTTACTCCACAGAACATTGCAGCAGTTGAAACCAAAGTGAAGGAAAACCGCCGATTGACACTGGATGACATTGCAGCATGTTTACAGAATAGTCATGGGTCAGGACACCACATTGTGCATGAAGTGCTCCAGTTTCACAAAGTGTCTGCAAGGTGGGTGCCACGGCAGCTTACTCCTGAAATGAGAAAACGACGTTGATGCTTAAGAACAACTTCTTAGGCGCTTTGAACGAGAAGGTGATGGTTTGCTTGCAAGAATCGTTAATGAGGACGAAACCCGGGTTCACTTCCACCAACCGGAAACGAAGAGAGCAAGCAAGGAATGTTACCGTCCCTCATCAACAAAAGCAAAAAAGGTTTCAAACGGAACCATCAGCAGGGAAGGTTATGCTGACTCTTTTGGGACGAAAAGTCGTCATTTTGGAGCATTACATGCCTAGAGGGACCACTGTCACCAGTGTATCATACACAGATCTCCTAAAAATCATCTGCGGCCTGCAATCAAATCAAAGCAACATGGATTACTGTCAGCAGGTGTCCTTTTTCAACATCACAATGCAGGACTCTACACTGCCCGTACAACAGTTGCAACGATTGCAGACCTGTATTTTGAGTGTCTTCCTCATCCACCATACTCACCAGATCTTGGCCCACTTGGACCACTCAAAGACGCAATGCGAGGAGAGTAGTTCCGCTCCGATGAAGAGGAACGCGACGCGGTGCAGGAATTGTTGCGCGGAGTACCAAAGAATTCTTTTCTAAAGGAATTTATGCACTTTATAAGCGATGGAAGACTTGCGTTGAGCGTGGGGGAGATTACGTTGAAAAGTGGTAGAGCTTTGTACCCCTTCTGCACAGTAAATAATATTTTATAAAATATTTCATATTTTCATTTGACTCCTTAAATTTGTTTGCAATTTTGAAGTTTTAAATTTAATAATAAATTGACTATTAAATTTACCTCTGAAATAATACCAAGTTTTATTAAACATTTATTAAGAAATATTCATGCAAGTGCGATACCATTTTATTGAAAATTGTGGGTACTGGGGCATTTTAACCATACAAAATATTTGAAATATGAAAGCCGGGAAAAATGAATTTAAAAATTAGGATAGAAATTACATTACTTTGCTTCAAAATTCCATTTCATCACGTGTGGGCCCTGCAGCTATCTTATTAGCTTCCTTGTCTTTAATTTGGTTACTCTTAGCCCGTTCCTAATAGCTGTTTTTGCCAAAAATTGCTTTCATAAAAATGATTATTGTATTTTTTGCTTCAATTCCTTTAACTTATTGAAAATGTTACATTCTTTACATTTGTTACAAAAGATTGAAACTTTGGGTTCCTCTTTCTTTAGATAATAGTTGTAAACTGGAATATACTCATTTGCCTATATATAATGGTAAATGAGAAGGAAATTTAAGGAATTTAATTTAATTTTCTTGAATGTTTATCGATTTTCTGTTTTCAATAACAGTGATTATTAATTTGTTGCACCTAATACCACCTTTTAATATACACGTATCGGGGATTATACATATATGCAAAACTTCAAGAAGTTCATTGAAAACTTCAATGTCTAGAGTATTTTGATTATTAAAAATATGTTAGAAATTGGACAGGCAAAAATTCTAGTTAGCTCTAAATATAAACAAACATTTCTATATGCATTAAAAGCCTCCTGCATTATAAGAAGGTCACTCGGCTAGTTTTCTATCATAATTTAGTCGCTTTGACTGCTTTCTAGCAGATTTATGTGTTGAATGACTTTTAAGCGCTCTAGTTTACCTGTCACCTACGCCTAATACCCTTAATTTTCTTGCTAACAGGAATTACTTTGCGTACTGCAGCTTTTATCTTAACATTTACACTAATTTAATAATCTATATTAAATTCACTAACAGCTGCAGTCACTTTAATTTGCAATTTCTTTCTAGTTACAAAATCTTCTTTTTGACATTTACAGCAAAACTTCATTAGAATTCTGTGTTTCTCCTTTCGTACAACTCTGCAGTAGGTTAGTCCTAACTGATCTCTCTACTTTTGTCTGTGAGATGGGAATTGTAAGTATAATGGTTCATGCAATTCATACTCATGGTCAGACAAAACTGCTGCATAGAAGTGTGGCCTTTATCAATGTCCAGAAATGCATCAGCCATTCTTCTACTTACATTAGAAGGTGGCTGCTGGAATCACTGGTAACCCTAGGACTGCTATATGTTTTCACATAACATTTACGAAAAGCAGAGCTTTCTATTATCACTTTACCAGCAAACCTTAAAGTTTCATTACACTTTGCTTCCAAATAGCCCCCTGTTGATATACGTACTCCGAAACAAATATGGTGCGAATTATATACTGTTGCAGAAAGAAAGTAATATCATGTTAAAACAAGCTTTATTCCAGTTCTAAACAATACTTATCTCAATATAAGCTACCATACACTGCTCTCACTAATATGAAAAACACATTTCACAATCACAAACACGAACTTGTGGAAATGTTTACTTTATAAAGCAGGAGCTAATATATAAAATTAGAAGCAGAAGTGTTCAATAGCTTTCACAAGTATCCAGAAGATGTCGCTGCACATGACTACAAAGAATGTCTACACTGGAATCAAATCACATTGCTTAATGTGAAATGCACCAATTAAGAAGAGTTTAATTTAGAAAGAGTACCAGTCTAATTCTCGGGTAGGTATAATTTTGAAGTTGGAAAAGCAAATTTATCGTTACCGGTTATGCCCGCAAGCCATGCGGAGAAGCCATTGGCGTTTTAAGCGGCGTTCATTAGGTCGATAGATCCCAAGAGACCTAACCACGGCGCTCTGATGCTGAGGCAAACTCGCGTAGTATTTTGCGGCCCGGCGTCTAATGACATCTGCCACGTAATGTAGAGATGAGGCTTCGTGCCTCACAAATCCTTTACTACGTGGTTAAGTCCGACTAAAGCAGGTACACAAATGACACAACGCGCTGACCCCCAGCCACCAACTGCCGTGACTCTTTGCAACAAGCTAGCAAACGTAATTTAAATGGTCACTTCCACCTCCACACGGGCATTTAGATCATGACGTAGTTGTTCCTTATATGGCGCTAGGGCGTAACTGATGGCAGATTCAGAAACTACAATATTTAACATAATTTCAAAGAAAAACAAGAAATGCCACATTTTGTCATTTTTGACGAACTTTCACTCACGCTTCCCCTAAAGTTTACTTTCTGATGTGTTATGATGAAGCTGCTTCAATACCTAACTATAATATATTTTCAGAATTTTGTTTATTTAAGCACTCCAACATTAGATCATATCGGACGATGAATGAAATTGGATGAAGTAATACTCAATTGAGCCAAGAGAGCAGAGAGCTTAGAACTACCCGGGAATCATTTCTAAAAATAAGAGAAAAGCCCGGAAGAGAACCTTATCCAGATAACTCGCCCTGACTGATGTTCAAACAACGGACCTCCTGAACTTGAGACAGACTACATCTCATGGACGTGCAATATTGATAATACTGTGTGTTGCAAAATAAAACAAAAGGTCCAAATGTAAACTGTGTTTTGATTTTAAATAAACACAATGATCCCGTGAATGATAATATATTGAAGACATATTTGTGTAGTTATTTCGGATGGCGTTTCACATATTTATGATAAACATCTCGTCTTCCAAATGAAAAGTACCGTATGACAATTAATTTTGCTAATAATTTCCATGCTTGTAATTTAAGCTTAGACCAGCCAACAGAATAAATAAAAATGTATCTTACTTTTGTTTACAGCAACAGTAAATGTGTCTTCATATTTAAGTTCTCTAATCTTCTAAAATGTTAATAGCTTTAAACCATTCAAAGGCTACCTACAATTTCACAATTTTTTGAATTCAATTTCATAATGGAATTTTGTTATGGTAGCTCAGTGGTTAGAGTAAATGGACCCGTGACCTTAAGGTCCCTGGTTCAAATCCCGGCTATGGTATGTATTGAAATTTTCAGGCTGACTCTGCTTCTCAACATTCAATATTAGAGAGCATTTTTAACAAGGTTGTACTTAATGTGCTCTCTACACTCGACCTTGTATATCAACTGCTTATCCGGTACTTGCCTTGGCTCTTACGGATATTATAATACTCTCATTTACTCTTTCTATTCATTCTTGAACAAAATATTTTAAAACAGCTTACTGTCCCATTTATTTTACATCATCGAGATAGACGTTTCTGTATAAATAGTTTATTATATGTGTCTTTGTGGTTACAACGTATATGAATTCAGTTAGTGTCCAATCTCCGGACACTTCCTAAAGACACAATGATAAACGTTCTGTGATCGTATTCCCTTTTAAAGTTAGTGATTAGGCCACTGTGAGCGCATATGGTCAGATAGTTAATCAACATCCGATAGATGGTGCTGATATAAGAATCAAGACGTTGCAGATTGAAATACCAAAAAAGTTCAGACAATTTGGGATCTAAAGTATTATTTTTACTTAGGGTGAATAAATATTTAGCAACTTTCGCTTCTTTTGATAGGGTGGATGATAGAGACGTTAACACCTGAGAGAAAAAAATCACGGCTCTCCGTGGTAATGGAACAGGAAGCGACCGTTCTATCTATTAGATCACGGAGTATGACAAGTTTTGATTTGTGTTAGGATTGACCATTTTGTTAGTTTGTCGTTCAAATTTGTTGCTATGTTGAATATTTTGAACATCTGCTATTTTCACACGCAACTGGATATATGGGTTTCAAAAAGCTTCATATGCCACATATAGCTCATACTCTCAAGCACACTTTCCCATGTTTGTATTTATCTCACAGAGACTTATTGCTGGTGGATTCTTCGTTCCTTTTTCTTTTCTGCTTACTTAACACGTAGGTCTCTAAGTTAAGATATTAAAATATATTATAGAGGGTCAAATCGAAATAAAATGTTCATTTGCCTTGTGACTGAGGATTAAGGATTAACAGATGTTCTGTAATGTTGGTAACTTGTGATGGTTAAATTAGTTTATTAGTGCTTTTATTTTTCACTGCGCCTGAACATAAGTAATAGAGATAAGACATTAATGTTTAATTCATAAAACAAACTTCCTATTTAAAACATTTTTTCTGTTATATCTCCTGTTTTTATAAATCCAATCTTCTACATGTGCTCTGGCTGACATAGCACGTTTGTTCAATAATGCAGTGGCACAGATTTGTACTTATAGCACGTCAAACGATGTTAAACTTTACCGCATGGAAACATACAGAATATATTAATGGAAGGATAAAACGTTTACAAGATTTGAACTCCTTCCGAATTTATAGGGAGTGTTGCTACTTTTCTATAACTGTCCCACTTCCTACTTGAGTATGACGAAATATCTTCAGGTCCCTACTGGTGTTTTACTTTTACTTCATGGCAAAGAGTTGAGGCAACTTTTACTGACTAGCACTACATTCGCTTGTTATCCTATTTATTAGAACAACGAAATATTAGTAAAATTGCACAATTCGAAATCACAGCATAGTGTGACTTTGTGGGTTCGTGAAATTAAAAGTCCAGTTTGCAGATATTCAAAATACCCTATATTTCCGGAGAAACACACTTTTTGTACAGTCCTGAGCAGCCGAATTACGTAACATACACAAATACAACCCTCAAATTGTAGTCTGCCTCTCGACCACAAACAAAAGAGTTCACTTTCAACCACAGCTGTATGCACACGATTATGAGTCCAGTTACGGCTGCCAACCAACAAACTGGCCACGGCTTCTCTTATATATCCACTCATTGCTCTAGAAATTTGTGGAATGTTCTGTAACAATCAACACGGCACCAGAAGAAAGAGGAACCTTCCAGACGTCTACCTCTCTCTTTCTCCGTTTCGGCAAGCTTTTATCCCTGAGCTGCACTATCTGCCTATTTGCGTGCGCCTGCCGCGCACGTCGCAACAATGCCTCGCGACAATACTGCTTATTTTGTGCTGCTCCCTATGGGCAGTGAGCTGACAACTGAAATCAAGCCGGAGATAGAAATGTTAATACAGAGTGTAGTATTCCTTAGAACATAGTTCTGTGTTATATATGTAAATATAAACGTATGGTTATTTTATACAACTGGCCCTGTTAAAAATCTTGTAGAATTTGTTCCATTTTTGTCTGTTATTAATCAAGATAAATCTCATTACATATTTTCAGATTTGTACGTACAAGAACGATATTATAAAAGTGACAACAGCACATTGCCATATATTCCATAAGCTGTGCACTTTACTGAGATGTAAAACATCTTGTGTAGCAGGCATTTATCCACTTCCGATTATGATTAACAAATAAATGCAATATTAATATAAATAATTTTATGTTATGGATAACAAACGTATGGCAGTGTCTGTGTATAAGACGTATGCTGTATTAATTAAACTCAGTAGAGTAATTTGTTGTGTACACAAAATGGTAGAGGAAGTATTTCCAAGTAAGAAGGAATTTGAGGTGAAAGGAATTTATTCAAAACCTTAGTATCGTATCCTCGGAAAATGCTACATTTAAATGTAATATCGTGTTAGGTGTGCTGAAACGGAAAAAAACAATTTTTATAAATTGTGGAAGTTAGACAGCTTCGGGTGCAACAGTCCTGGTACACTGTTGATGGATTGGATTTCAAAATGAGTGACTTAATCTTGAATTGCAGACAAATTCAATATGTGTAGAAGATGATGCTGCGGTAGCTGTATTATATCTAGAATATTCAGCTTCCAGCTTTGTCGGTACACGAAATGTTTTATTGATAATGTATGTAGCAAAATAAAACTAAAGGTTCAGCTCTAAATGTGTTTGATGTTAAGTTATCATGATGGACACGTTGATGATAATATATTGAAGACACATTGTGTAATTATTTTGAACAGCATGTCAGATGTTTCGAATTAACATCTCTGCTTCCAAACGACATTTTCCATATTACAATTAATTTTGAGACATAATTTCCATGTTTGATTTAACTTTTGTTTGCCAATGGAACAAATAATTATATGTTATTTTCGTATACAGCAACACAAATATGTCGTCATATTAAAGACCTGTAAACTTGTCAAATATATATAGCTTTAAACCTTCCGACGATTACCAACAGTATTAAACTTCTTTGAATTTAATTTCATAATGACATGTTGCCATGGTAGCTCAGTGGTTAGAGTAAATGAACCCGTGACCTAAAGATCCATGGTACAAATCCCGGTTATGGTATTGAGTTTCTAATGCTAACTCTGCCTTTCAAAATTTAAGATTATAAAGTATTTCTACTAAGTTTGTACTTAATGTTCTCTATGCATTCGATCTTGTATCTCACCAGCTCATCCCGTACTTCCCTCGACTCTTAGGAAATATATAATACTTTCATTTGCTATTTCTAGGTATTCTTGAACAAACTATTTTAAACAGCTTACTGTCTTATTTACTTTACACCACTCGAGATAAACGTTATTGTATAAATACTTTATTATATATGTCTCTGTGATTACAATGTATATGAATACAGTTAGTATCCAGTCACCGGACATTTCCTAAAGACACCATGATAAATTTTCTGTAATGGTATTACCCTTTAAAGTTACTGAGACCGCCACTAGGAGCGCAAGCTTTCAGGTAGTTAAGCGGTAGCCGATAAATGATGCTAATGTAAGAATCAGGACGTTGCGGATTGAAATGCCTAAAAAATTAAAGCAATTTGGGATATAAAGTATCAGTTTCATTCACAGTAAATAAATGTCTATCAGCTTTCGTTTCCTTAGTAAAGATGGGCGGTAGATGTTTACCCATGAAAGGAAAACTCACTGCAAATCCGTCGTTATGGAACAGGAAGCTATAGTTCTATCTACTACATCACGGAACATGAAAAGTTTTGATTTGTATTAGGGTTGAAAATTACTTAACGATTGAGTGGTTTCTTAAGTGGTTTATAGCTATTTTGAATATTTCACATATTCAGAAGTTACTGGTTAGTTGAATTCTAAAAAACTTTATGTACCACCAATAGTAAAGATTGTCAAGCCCACTTTGCCATATTTTTATTTATCTTACAGATATATTAATGCTGGTAAATTCCTTGTTCCTTTTTCCTTCCTGCTAATACAGCACGTACCTACAATCTTTCAAGGGAGTAAATGTAAATTTGCCGCGAGTCAGTATCATGCAGGCGTTTTCTGACCAGAGAGTATGGAAACTGAATTGTCCATGTTCGTAGATGTATGGTGTGCTGGCGCCCATTTTAACTTATTACTCACTTCGTGAATATGATTTTCACAGAACCTATATGTATGTTGTATACAAGGAACGGTCTATTAACTGTTCTCGTAGGTCAATGGCAAAACGCAGGCTGTGACAACTAGCGCCAGGGTTGGCGGTTCGAAACATAACGTGTGGGCATACCTTCTTTCTCGAAATTGTTTACTTTGTTAGACGCTGTAACGAACTAACTCACGACTGTGCTCTTGCAGGTAAACTAAGTCATTGCAGAATATCAAAGAGAATGGAAAACATATGGAACGCTGATTTTTATAAAACCAACGTTACATTCGAATTTAAGCGGCACCAAACCGCGGCTCTCGTAGCTCAATGATAAAAAGGCACGCTGTATCAAATCGAGGTTTCGTGGTTTAACCCCGGTCTGGAACCAAAAGCTTGCTTCAAAAGTATTGGTTTGTTATACATAGTAACGAAGCTATTTAGAAATGCACATGACCTGGCATTAGAAGACATTCAAGAACAGGAAAGACAATTGGAACGACGTTCTTTATAGTCCATATATATGTATATAGTCGAAGTTACGGTATCTGTTGTCGTAGCTCAACGTAGTAGTTCAGTTATCTTCAATTATTAAAACCCAATTCTCTGGTGGTTTGCGAGGCGTTTTCAACATAAGTAGCAGGGCTAACAATTTCACACTTTTGAACTGCTGTCAGCTCCGCACAACTCCGTGTATGTGGCATACTACCTTACTGTGAGGGAATGTTTGTGAAAGATGCCATTTCAGTGCATAAATAACTTCCAGCAGTATATTTGTATGCGCAAGAAACAAAAGATGAAACGTTTGGAATAAAAACTATAACTTAGAGATGGGTTCGAACTGTAATCCCTCTACCCTCTTTACAAAACGAGTATTTTACTACTGAGCTGCGACAACAAGTCAGAACATAAGCTACATACAACATAGATGGAGGTTCTATAAAACCTGTTGTTGCATATCTTCTAATACTATGTAGTAATAACTTCACTGTAAGAGAACATCTGTAAATTGGTTCGTTACAGCGTCTAACATAGTAACAGGGTTATAAATAAAAAGTGTACCCACTTAATAGGTTTCGAACGGTGAACCCTCAGCTCGCGTGTTGCCAGTCAACTACTAGAGCAGTTAGTGGACTCAGACTTATGTACAACATAGATATTAAACATCAATTGTCCTTTCAGATTAGTCGTGTTCAGGATGCACTATGAAAGGGTGGAGCCAGACTGAAAAATTCAATGCCATAGCTGGGATTTAAACCACGGGTCTTCTACTCTCCATCCATCCGCTCTAAATCATTGAACTACTAGGGCCAACGTGCCGACATGACATTAAATTCTCCAAATGACTCGTATTTTTTCCGGTAAACCATTAAGGTTCTTATAAACACATGAGTCAACTACCTTAATGGCGACTTACTATGCTGTAAGTACTTTAAGGCCCGGACATTATAGTTTGGACCACTATTAGGTACAATTAATAGAAATGAATTGTTCTTTCACACTTGCCGTGTGTAGTACGTACTATGAAAGGGCAGACCCAGACTGAAAAATTCAAGCGGCTGGACGGAGACTAGAAAATGTGTGGCTCAAATCCCGGCTACGGCAATGCTTTTTTCAGTCTGTCTCTACCCTCTAAACATAGATACTAGTTCTGTTAAAATCATAATTCCAAGGGTTCTCCGTTTTCGTCCATTGTCTCGTACGCCATATAGTTAATAGCCCAGACGCAGGAGAGTTGTTACATGGCTTTGTCATGCACGATCTTCCGTCATAATGGGTTAATATAACCTTAGAAACATCTGAAGTGAGTCAGAGGTTAAAATGGCGTCCAGACATTATACATGTGCATCTACAACCGAGTTGTTTTCATACCCTCTAGTAAAATAGGAATATTTATTTCTCATTTTCTGTATACATAAATTCACCAATGCATTGCCATTTACACATTCCTAACACGTAATAACAAACTTCTTGTTCACATCCAATATACCCTTCCCATCTGCTTGCCCTAAACTTCGATCTCAATACATACAACCCCTGGTTTTCCGTGTAGTCATGACCCGCTGTTCCCTTTAATCACTTGTTCTTATTTCCCTAACCATAATTGTTATGTATTTTTAATCATCGTTACCCATTTCACTTTCACTTTCTCCAAATAAATACCTATATTTCTTACATTACTTTCTCATCTTAGACAATATTCTCCTGACTATTATTACCTCTCCCCCCTCCTGAAAAATGTTATATTTGAGTTGACAAATTTATTCTATGCATACCTTTGTTTGTAACATATTACACCGTGACAGTCTGTATCATCATCGCCACACATTGGGAGTTTCGCTTTTTCCTGATCATGCCTAATTCCTTTCAAAGTTCTAACTCCTGTCCTCGCTCAAGCAAATCCTTCTCGCCCTAGCTTATTACACATATTAGGTACTTTTACCTCCCCCACACTATTCCCTATATATCCTCAAAGAGGCGTTATCTCTTGTACAAGTAAAAATAACTTGACTATCAATATCTTCTAATCTTGATTCTACTTGTTTCCAAAAGCCTCTATAATAATACTCCCCATTACTCCAAATATGTACTATTCCTCTCTGTTGCAATTCCCTTGCATTTGCTTCTAATTTGCATAAGAAAAGATTTTCAATAATATTATTTTCATCCAAGTTAGGAACTCTATACAAATATTTCATTACCCTTGTGACAATTTTGACCTTAGTTAAATCTATTCCTAACTCTAGTTGTGCTGTCCTTTTAGGTGATGCTACCGGCAAGCCTAGAGTATATTTACAAAAGGATCTGTCAGTAACGTCCAACTCTGCTCATCTAATCTATTCCCCATATCTACCCTCTAGTATTGAGTCGCTTCCTGGTAGCGGTCGTGTCAACACGTTGGGCCACACCGCTCTGAGACCAGGCTAGCAGTGTACGAGTATTTCTCGATTCTTTCAAAATGGAAACAAAAGTAGTGCGTGTTAATGCTATAAAAGCAACGTTTACTCCAACACAAACGAGGCGCTCTGTATTGGATATACACAACTGGGTGGATGACGAACTTAAGGTGCGTGTTGATGAATTGCAAACTTTACAGCTTGTAGCCAAAGAAAATGCAGTCTACTTAAAATTTAAAACCAATATCAGTTATGAAAATCACTTGCGCAGACATGCTGGAGAAGCAACAGTAACTCTAATGAATGGGGAAATGGTCGATGTTATCACTCCGGCTGATAAGGAATTTAATACAGTCAGATTATACAATATTCCACCGGAAATTTCTGATGACCGAATTACGAATCTATTACAAAATTATGGGACTGTGCACATGGTCAAAAGGGACAACTGGACAGTCAAATGGAAATTTGCTAATGTAGAGACAGGCATTCGACTGGCGCAAATGGTAATTACGAAACCCATTCCCTCGAACTTATAGGGAAATGTGAGGTATTTGTCACCTATTTAGGACAGGAAAAAACCTGCTTTAAATGTGGCAGTTCAACTCATATAAGGCAACATTGCCCTCAACGTTTGCAGTTCGCCCAACCTGCACCTGTTAAGAGAACGTTTAGTGAATTATTTCCTGCGGTGGCCCACAGCATAGAGCCAACTGAAGGGTCCTCACAAAGTCGGGGAATGGAACCTAGCTATCTGCAGCAAAGTATTCCTGCCCCACAGGATGACTTTAAGTTGCCGGAAGTACGTGGTAAAGTGTGCAGTCCACATGACAAGGAGAGTGCGCCTAACACCTCTTCGGATACTGAAATGTTGATGGAATGTGTTGCCCGGCCGGTATCGGTTCGACATACACAAAACAAAGGGAAGAGCGGTGTCGAATTGGCCGTGGATATTTACACTGACACAGCGGAGGATGATTCTGTTGGTGAGAGGGCAAAGTGCAGCAATAGTGACGCGGACAGCCTACAGGTAAATAAACCCCCGAGAGAAAAGAAGAAAGGCAGAAGTCGTGGTTCGGTGGTTATCATCGGCGAGTCGGAACATAAACAAACAACACCCAAGGGCGCCACTGTTAAAGATATGGGTACAACTCGCGATTCGCGGTTACGAAAGAAAGCTCCTACAGCAATTATGACTTGGAATGAAGTTGAGGTTTTCCATGGACAGGAACATATGAATAAGGACGGTGTACAGGCAGATGCGTCATTATTTATGGAAACAACCGGAGATTCCCCTCACAAACCAGTGAGGGGAAAGTAAACATGGTTTTCCTTTGGTTTTCCGAAGGACTAAATATAGTTTTGGGACATTTAGTGCTCTTCTGAATGTCGTGGTTTCCTTTTAGTTTTCATATGGCGCTGACCTTGACGGTGATAACCTTAAATTTCAATGGTAATTGCTCCTCAACGAAAATGGCGATGCTACAGTCTTTTTTAACAGTTAATGACGTTGATGTACTTTTTCCCCAGGAGGTAAAACTCCTGATTTTTCAGTTATTAGACATTATAATGCATATGTCAATATGGGAAGTGAATCATTTGGCACCGCCATTTTAACTAAATCAGGCATTGAATTAACTTCCATTGCAAAACTGCCTACCGGAAGAGGAATAATTGGAGTATATAAAAATTTTCTTTCTGTTAATATTTATGCACCATTAGGCTCTAATAAGTACAAGGAAAGGAGTTTGTTTTCTCAGTCGGATCTTCCATATCTCCTGCGTTCCTTACCACAGTGTTATATTCTTGGAGGGGATTTTAATTGTGTTCTGCGGGCAGCAGAGTGTACTGGGACATTACGACCGAGTAATACTTTAAATGAGCTAATCAGAGTGATGCAAATGTGCGATGTTTGGCTACAGGTGCAATCAGCGGTACGCTATACACATTATACAGGAAGCTCAGCGGCAAGATAGGATCGCATGTATATTCCCGCCCGCCTGCAAAGGCACATACAAGCTGTTGAACTCATACCAGTAGCCTTTAGTGATCATGAGGCGGTCAGTCTGCATATTTCCTTAAATTTGTCTTTTATTCCACATGGACGGTCATATTGGAAACTTAATACCTCTTTACTGACTGATCCCACGGTGACAGCAAGATTTGTAGCGGTATGGATGGTGTGGAAGTCACGCTTGTCATCCTTCCCCAATTATACAGAATGGTGGGAGCGGCTTGTTAACCCACAAATCAAACGATTCTTTCAACAGTGCTCCTGTGCTAAACGCAAAGATGAGGAACATTTCATCAATGTTTATTTTCGATGTATTCGTGAATTGCATAATGCTTACCAACCAACAACAGACAATGGGATGCGATTGAGACAACTCAAAGCAAAAATTCATACGATATATCGCAAACGAATAGAAGGGATCCAACTTCGCAGTGGAGATACAATAACAATCGGTGATGAACGGATCGGATTTTATCATCTGATGAAATTGAGCAAGAGACGTCAAAGCAACACGATTAAGCAACTTCAGTTAGATGGGATTGAGGAGACGACCCAGCATGGAATCAGTGCTGCCTTCTATAGGCATTTTTCTTCCCTGTTCATCGAGCCTACTGGAGAATTGGCCAGTTTACAACATGTGAAATTCCCATCTCTGCCAAAAGTAACTTCGGAAGAGAAAAGTGCATTAGAGCAGCCCATTACAAAGGATGAACTGTATGAAGCCTTGAAACAAGGAAAAACATTTAAAACACCCGGTTCTGATGGCATCCCGCATGAGTTTTATGCAGTTTTTTGGGATGTTATTGGTGATGATTTAGTGCATCTGTTTAATTGTATAATACAGCACAAAAAATTATGTGCGTCACAACAGAAGAGTGTTATACTGCTATTCAGCAAGAAACGAGATAAAGCTCAGGTTACTAATTACAGACCAATTACTTTAGTGAATTATGATTATAAGTTATTGGCCAGAATAGTAGTCAATCGAATCCGGCCTTTACTTGATAAGTTGCTTCATCCAGCACAGGCATGTGGAAATTCTGGTCGCTCTATCTATGATTTAACGTGTTCTCTACGGGATGCTGTAGCCTATTGTGGATATACTGTAAAACAAGCAGTTATAGCCTCACTGGATTTTAAGAATGATTTTGATAGCGAGTATCATCGGTACTTGTTTCAGATCCTGAATTGGCATGGTTTTTATGAAAAAGTTATATCCGTCATAAAGAGTTTATATAGCGGCATCATCTGCAGATTGCAAATTAACGGATTTTTGACCAGATAAATACCAATTAAGCGCTCCATTCGTCAAGGTTGTCCAGCATCCAGGATGTTGTTTGCAATGGCCCTCAATCCTTTATTATATAAATTACATGACACAGTGAATGGTGTACAACAGAACGGCTATAAATTGGCAGTTTTAGCCTATGCGGACGATGTAAGTGTTCTGTCCACGGAGTCAGATGCCTCCAACATGACATGCATCCTTCAGGAGTATGGCCATGTCTCTGGCTTGGCACTTAATGCTGATAAATCATGTATGTTGCCCATAGGTCCATGGAGAGAACCGCCTGCCCTACCACCCTTGAAGACTGTGTTGCAGATAAGAATTTTAGGTGTACTATCTTCCGCCTATATAAGCGAAATGCAGTTGATAAATTGGGCACCAATGGTACAGTCAATCAAAGTACACTGCAAAACTATGTATCACCGAGAACTTTGCTTATATGAAAGAATGTGGGTCATACACACTTATGTGCTTTCCCGGCTGTGGTACTTGGCACAAATACTTCCCATATCGAAGCAACATCATCGACAAATAACTGCAGCGGTTGGATGGTATATATGGCAGGGGAATATTTTCAAAGTGCCTGTGACAACCCTCTATCAGCAACCGAAAGAAGGTGGTATTGATCTTTGGAATATAGAGCTAAGTTGTAGAGCGCTTCTCTTCAGCAGGAATTATATACTACAGCACAAAGATTGTACATTCTCCAGCAAGTGGATACAACATTGGGTTACTGCCGTCGGACTAGACGCCCCACTAGATGTTGGACGGATTCCAACAACCCTAGACTATATGCGAAGCTATGTGCATTTCTGCCTGCAAATGACTACACCTCGAAGAAAATCTATGAGCTATTGATGCTTCCCTGTAAGGCTCATGCTATGCGCATATCCAGGAATTGGAGAGCGGACACTCACTATTCAGCTATGTTCTCTAACATCTCATCGAAACATCTGTCGGCAAGGCTCCGATCCCTATGGTTCATGGTGGTATATGATATCCTGACCACCCGCAGTCGTTTACATAGTATACGGCTCTCAGATTCAAGTAAGTGTATGCAATGTGATGGAGAGGATCTTTGCAGTCTTTGCAGTTAGACAATCTGCCAAGTTTTATAAGGCATATCAATTCCTTTTTGAACGAAGGTAATTGTTTCTGTAGCTATTTAGTGTTTAGTAATTTTGTTTCATTGTGAAACAAGTTTGTTCTCCCATTTGTTCTTGTCCAATATGTAAATATCAGAATGCGAAACAAATGTAAATAACAGAATGTGAAATAAATGTATTAAAAAAATTAAAAACAATTACAAAGTGGGTGTATAAAAAGAAGCCAAAAAGTAATGGAACGGCTGAATGATACAGACCCGCGGAAATTGTACATTTTCCTTCTTGAAGGACAGTACGCGTCTATGTCAAGATATTCAATTATGTTATACAAAGTCAAATCGAAATAAAATGTGCATTGACGTTGCGATTGAGGCTTAAGGAGAAACATAACCTCTGCAGTGTTGGTAACTTTTTAAGGTTAAATTAGTTTACCAGTTCTTTTATTTTTTAATTGCACGTGAACATGAGTAATAGAGATAAGACATTAATGTGTGATTCATAAAGGACATTTTCTATTTAAATATTTTCTGAATTACACTGTTTTTTTAATACAATATTCTACAATTACCTTGTCAGACATGGCACCTTTGTTCAATAATGCCGTGGCAGTGATTTGGACGTACAGCACGTCACTGTTGAACTCTACCGCGGGAGAACACACAGAATATAATGGTGCACGGGATAAAACGTTTTCAAGATCGAAACTCTCTCCCGATTTTGTAGGGATTTTCTCTACATTTGTGTAATTGCCCCATGTCTCTATAAGAGTATAAAGGGTCATCTTCAGGTCCCTACTGTTGTTTAACCTTCACTTTCTGGCAAAAAATTGACGGACATTGAGTTTTACTTACGAGTGATACATTGACTGGTTATCTTGTTTACTAGAACAGTGAAGTATTAGTATAATGAGCAAATTCCAAACCATAGCATATTGATTATACAGTGCTGCTCTCTATCGGCAGTGAGCTGACAACTGAAACCAACTGGAAAATGTAAATGTTAATACTGAGGGTAGTAATAATTAGCACATGGTTCTGCGTTATATATGTGAGTATAAACGTAAGGTTTTTGACGTAATTTGATCTGTGAGGAATGTGCTGTAACAACTCTAGCGTTATCTAAGATAGATTACGGCTCTACCTTTAACACATTAACATTACTTACTGGCCTCTCGGAAGGCATTCACTCTTACACCAGCATGTTCAATACGAAGTGAATGAACAGAGTATGTTCTCCATGTCGATTGTACATCTATTTATGACATCATCGCTAGATGATCTTATAGTGTCTGCCCGTCACAAGAAAGCAAGCTAGAGGAATTTGCAGCATAATCACTTTCGCTGTCCCCACGGTTTATGCTCGTCTTCCGAGTATGAAAAGGATGCTAGGTTCGTTTAAAGTATGCAAGTGTTGTCACATAACTCACCCATACATAATACTGTCACGATCCATTATTGCGATAGCGCAGCCGGCGCGCACAAAGGGACAGATAGGGCATTACGGAGATAAAAGGCTTGCCGAAACAGATAAAGGTAAGTGACTGGAAAGTTCGTGTTTCTTCTGGTGCTGTCTTGTTTGTTACAGAACATTTGATTAATTTCTAGAAATCAGAGTAGAGGTATATAAATACCAGAGACAGTGACATAGTCGTAATCGGAACTTGATAATTGTGCGCGTGCAGCTGTGTTTTGAAAGTGAATACTTTTCTTTGTGGTCGAGGACCTTGTCGATCGTATTTGTGTATGTTACGTAATTCTGCTACTGCCAAAGGTGTACAAAGTGTATTTCTACGGAAATAAAGAACATTTTGAATTTCTGCAAATTGAACCTTTAATTTTACTAACCCACAAAGTCATAATACCTATCACTACACTTCCTGCAACCAACATTAGATCTGGCAGCATGGGTGACCCATATGCACTCTCAAACACTCATTTCCTAGTAAACAGATCTACTGACAGAGTAGATAAACAGTTCAAACGCCTCGCCCCTTCATTCGTCTCTTGCTCTCTTGTGGTGGGTAGACAGTAGTTCCCCATGACTCCTCAAGGAAAAGCATCTCCCGCACACGTTTTCACCTGAGAGCAAGTGTTTGTCCTAACGCGGGGAAGCACCATCATTATCTGCATCGATAACGATAACCGCGTAAACACGTATCCGATGACTCACTAAGAGACCATACACCAGAACTCAGTATGCAGCTTCAACAATGACTATACATGAGTGTTTAAAAGAAAAAAATTGAACAAAATGAAACCAAAAGTAACTTTCCTAACAAATAACCAATTTACATTAAAACCCCAAACATACAGAGTAGAAGTAGACAATACTGGTTCATTTTTAAGTGAAAAGTATTTATACTGAATTCTCTACTTTGTGATGACTCAGGAAAGAGATGACATTTAATCAGTTTCCCAACCTAATGATAATTTAATATCTTGAGTCAAACACTGCACATTTGTATGTGTTAGCAGGAAATAGAATGGAACAAAACAATTTATCAGCGATAAGTCTCTGTGTAATAAACACAAACGTGGGAAAGTGGTCTTGACAGTCTCTCCTATGTGTGTAAAGATGTTATTTGTTTATTACTTCAAATGTGCCATATCGAGTTTGTTACAAGCCTAATATGGTATAATGTTTGTGTTTCAATCTGAGAATTAGTCATTATATAAGTAGAAATCTTCTACTTCAGGCTTTGGACTTCTCAGCCCCGGTTGCATAAAAATCGCTAACTGCAGTTCATTTATAATCGAAGATCAAACTTGAACTGGGTTTGCGAACCTGCGTGGGTTGTAAAATGCTGATCTTAGATCAGATGAACGTCGTTTAGTACTGATCCCAGATCACAAAAGCAAATGCGGCATCGCCAAACATGTTGCAACTTTCGTGTTGTATCGAAAGTATTCCAGAATTATCGGAATTACTCGACACTGTTTAATTCAAGTACACAGAGTAGCCAATCTAGACATAAATAAACTAAATAAATCTTTCGGTTTATGCTTATTTGTCCTAGAAATAATGTTATTTTAAATAAACAGTGTAAGAATTTACTCCATATGAAACAGTATTTTATAAAATTTAATTATTTGGCTTACTTTATCTCTATTATGTGCCCAATGTACAACTTTTTCATTTTTGTCTGTTTACATTACTGTGAGTTGGAAAACATGAACAAAAAATGGAAGTTCAAGCAAAAGAGAAAATGCGTTCAGCTAACTATAACTCCCGCATAACCCTTCTTATTTAACCCTTTTCCGTAAGCATCCTGATGAAATGAGATCTTGAAGCTGTAATATCCCTTGTATCTTTGTGTATTGTTCTAAACGCATTCCCTTTATTTATATTGAATATATTCCTAATCACCATCTGGAAGATTTTAGTTCAATACTACCGTGATGCAAGAAGGATCATGTATATTGGATTAAGTGCGTAATTCCTCAGGGTTTGCGTTCTTAATTGTCATGTATCTTATGCTGCAGTTCTTTAATTACATGCTTTGATAGTCGAAATCTCATTTTGAATTTTCTGTCATTTAGTTCTGTGATGGATTTTCCTCTATGTTGGAAAACACGAGGTGACCTTTCAAATTGAAAATTCTAATCATCAGAGATATCACAGTAATCTGAATTCTGCAAATATAAAGGTTATGAACACAAAGAATATACCATTGACATACATTCGTGAAATAAAGAGGCTAATTATTTATACAAGTAACCACAAAAGTGCTTTATTTACTATTTATTGACAGCTGTACCACTTATTTCTTCTCAGAAACTATTGTGTAAATTCACAATTCTGCTGATCTAAGTTCAATCATGTTAACTGGAGAAAATTCACCAGTTAGATTTGATCTTAGATCAAGAGGCCATGAACTTAGATCAATGTTTATACAACCAAAATTCTAAGTTCAGCTTGACTGAAGATCATTTTCATGTGCTTGAACTTCGATATTCTTTAATGCATCCGGGCCTCAGTCCGTTCCGGCCCAAATTTGGTCTGCCCACCTTTTCTTCAGTCTTCCCTGGTATCTTGTACATTTGAGTTTATAGTTTCTGAATATTTTACTTACGTTGTTAGTAACAAAAGAGCGGTTGCTTCTATTTTTGATGTCTTTTCTGTGCACTGAGTTATTGCTATTGCAAAATTCTTCCCTGATATCCGTATCAAATATCTATCTAGCTATCTGTATTAAATAGAGGTGCATTGGAAAACTCCTAGAACAACAAATCATAAATGCTCCATATCAAACTGAACAGATCCAAATCTTTCAATATCACACCATAACAGTTCAATAAAACACACAGGGATTGTGCACCAAAATATACTAAATAAAGCTTATGCTATCTCATTATTAACCCTAACATGAAGTAAAACTTGTCAAGTTCCGTGATCTAGTAGACAGCATGGTAGCTTTCTGTTCCTTACCGAGGGAGAGCAGTCATTTATTTCTCAAGTGTAAACGTCTTTATCAAGTGTCTTTTGAAATCAAGGAGTAGCTGCTAGACAAGTATTTCCCCTAAATTAAAGTAATATTTTAACTAATAAACCACTTTTATTTATATGACACTTGCAATATGCAGCGTCCTGATTCTCCTATGGCGATATCTATCGGCTATGAGTTAAGTACGTGACCACAAGCGCTCCTAGTGGCGGAATCAGGGACTGTTGGTTTTATCATGGATGGCATTAGAAATTGTCCCCGTGCGGTGACTGGATGCTAACTCATGTTACTTCTTGTCTTATAAACGGATCATTTTGTATATTATATTAGTTTTAAAGCAGCAGGACGAGAAGGTTGACAAACGAACCTTTCCCCTTAAACCATGTAAATCTTGAGGCCAGAATTACTTAGTACTCAGTTCTGTGTTATATGTGAATCAAATGAAATGTTGCTCTTCTGTTACTATTTTTCCAAATGTTATTGTTGTATTTACGTTATGTTGTTCAAGATAACTTTTCTGGGAAAAACCGAATAGCGACTTACTACTTAAAGGGAATGTACTTGAGCTATACAAAGAACAATTCGGAAATGTTTAGCACCAGAGAAATGCAGGAACATCAGAAGAGAAAGAGAATTGTAAATTCTGCTCCGGTTATACAAATAATATTCATAATGATGGGAGCTGAAACTGCTATTCCCGGATAATTAGATATAGTTGACATAACATAATTTGTCTTATAAATGCGTTAAACATTTAGTATAAATGTCATTATATAAGATTAATGAGAAAATTGTACAATAAAAAGTTGTTTTAACATATAAGTTAATTTATGATGAAGGATTTTCTGTAAAACCTTCACATGGAAGTGAATGGTAACGAGATTTGACAACGCACGGAGTCTGTATAATTTACTGAGGTGCACAATCGAAAGTTTTTATGAATCGTATACATTTTTGACAGTACTTTTAAGTAAAGAACGAACCTGCACTTCCAATTGAAGTTCTCTGGTATTATAGTATCGTCACCCCTCAGTCCTCATCCTGTTTGTTATCGATTAAACTGTACCTTACATAGAAGACTGTCAGAACTGTTTCTATAGGAAGTGACTAATGACTTGACTTAAGACGCAATGTTTAATAAATGACAAATACCAAATATTTTGAATGTATTTTGCATAATATGAAAACAATAATAGATATTACACAAAGATATAGATCTCGTAAAAGTAGACCGTTTGTTACAGATATATTTGTCGTGGATGGTAGAATAAACAAATATTTTAGTTATATCATGTAAGCTGTACACAAAAAGTTTGCCGTAATAGCTACACACACGAGCTAGGCAAGTAACGAAACCGGCAAGACATTTGTACATATAACAACTGCCGTTTGCATTACGTTTTATTTCTATGTGTTCATATTTCCTTAAAATATATTGTAACTATCCAAAGAGTCCCTTTCTTCCTAATGTCCTGTTATTTTCATTTACTCCTTACTCAAATATCACGTATAGTTTCACACATTCCTGGGTAATTCAGAAAGTGTATTAGTTTTACTTTCAGCTTCTTCCGAGGTTGTTGCACTAAGATTTTCAAGAAACTTATTTTGTACAAAATCCCTATTGCGCCGTGAGCTCCTCGATGTTTTAGCCTTACCCAAATTGCCACCGTGGTGTTTACTCTCTCTGGGCTGACGAGTTCAGTTTTCTGAGTGTACCGCCTTTCCGGGACACGCTGGCGCCCGTTGATTGGCTGCCCGCTGGTGGCTGGGTGTGTGAGTAGGACACGGGTGTTGTTGGTGATTTTGGTTATGCGTGAGCCGGAGGAGGAGAAGAAATGTGACCTTTGCTGGTGCCTGGTGTACCACATTTCATTGACTCTTCGTAAACCTGGGTAAGTTGCGAGTGTTTTTAGGCTTTCCTTGTTGGGCGTACAGTAGTAAAATTTTCAATAATTTTGGTTACGCTTTCCTTATCGTGGGTTTTCCTCCGCTTATAGTATACATTAGGTTGACTTAGCTTTCATACTTCCTTCTGTTTTGGTGCCACACGTGTTTGTGCATACATTTAACTGTATTTTGAATATGGAATTGTCGGGTTTTGCTGTGTACGTTTCAGTTAATAAGGGGGAAGGTAATTCAGAGGAATTTGGCTTCAAAGTATATATACAGTGATATAATTGCGATACAGCTAGGTTTGATACAGAATTGTTATCTTATATCTTTTTATATTATACGTTTTGTATAGAATTTTATATGGAATTTGAATAATATCACGCTTTTTCTTTTGTTTTGCGAGTATTGGCTTAGTGAAATAACTACTTTTGCATCTTATCTTTTTGTTAACGGCTTTCTGCCTTCTTGTGTCTGTAAGATGTACATTCGCTACAAGGTCTGCCCCATTTGATTTGCCATAGCAGCTGTCTAATTTTGTTTACTTATTCCTGAATTCTGACTGTTAGGTTAATTAATTATGTACATTTATTTTATATTAATCAATCATCAGGGGCAGTTGTATATAGTGGATTTATATTGTATTTTCAAATTGGTTTTGATTCTTACATCGCTAAGCCTTTATTTCTTTCTGGATGTTATTTTTCTGTCTGTAAGGTTGTAAAATAAGTAACAGACAAAAAGAAAAGAGACTGAAGTTTATTGTATATGATATCCGCATGATGTTGGGCAAGTTCAATAAATACTTGTTACATCAGGAAAATGGTTGTTCTAGCAACTAAAGCCGTTTTCCTGTGTTCCTTCTTACAGTGAGAGGATCCTTATGTTTACTTCCTTACGTCACTTGAGATTGTTTTGCTGCTTGTCAGTCGTACGGGGAAGCTACGGGCTCACTTTTCAGAGAGAAGAGTTTTTATCCTTCTATTTCCTTCCGATCATCTATAGAGTTTGAGTAATGTACAATATGAATTCTTTTTAACCTTTTGAACGTGCAAATGGGTACCTTAAAGTAAAAAGTCGCTATTCGTTTATACTCTTGTTCACATATGAACCTGCCTTTTAAAACTTGGCTATCACTTCAATTTACAATGCCATTTGCAACTACAAGGTAATGTGTAAACAATTAAATTTACTATCTCGATTAATTTAACTATCCTTCGTTGGTCAAACACCTATACCAAAATTTTATTCTTTCCATTATTGTTCCATTTCTTCTTGTCTTTCCTAAATCTATTAAAGCTACTTCCCTAGGTGCTGATCTTGTTAAGCCTAGTAGCTCTTTAAAAAACCTTCTCTAGATTTGGCCCACCGTTTTGTGTACCTCTGGGCCCCCCACCCAGGTCTCCAATGCATACAACACTTTTTATTCATCTAGTTCTGTGTTATAAGTGAATCAAGTATGTTTTGATCTTCTATTAGTATTCTTCCAAATGCTATTGTTATATTTACCTCAAGATAATAGAAATAAATGTTCTTCAGATATTTTATAAATTTTGTTCTAATTGCAAGAAACATGTTAAATAAAATGATAATTGTCATAAAACGAGGTCGCTGTTTTACGGACGGCCCTCATTTGAACAAGAGAAAAACCGAATAGCGACTTGCCACCTAAATGGGATAACTATGTAAACTTATACAAAGTACTACTCAGAAATATTTAACGTGAGAAAAGGAGCTACAATGTGTGTGTGTGTGTGTGTGTTTGCGCGCGCGCGTGCGTGCGCGTGCGCGCGTGCGCGCCCTTAGCAACTGTCCCCCTCCTTAACTGGATACTAACTCATGTTACTTCATGCCTTATTAACGTATCATTCTGTATATTTGTTATATTAGTTTTAGAAAAGGAGGACAAAAACGTGTTCAAATGTACCTTTCCCCTTAAACCATTTAAATCTTAAGGCCAGCATTACTTAGTACAGAGTTCTGTCACTGAAGTGATATGTTACTCTTCTAATAGTAAAACACAAAAAAAAATCATTGTTATATACGTATGTCAATCAAGATAAGTTTTCTTCAGATATTTATAAATTTTGTTGTAATTTGAAGAACGATGTTGTTAAATAAAACTGTAAGTATGTCTTAAAAATGATATCGCTCTGGGAAGGCGACCCTTATCTGACCAAGAAAAAGAAACGAATAGCGACCTACTACTTAAAAGGATAACTGTTAACCAGAGATAAGGAGAGTAAGAGAGTTCTAAATATGCTTTATTAAGAATGTAATGTTTCGTTTAGTAAGATTCTGCCAAATTCCAGTTCCAGTTACAAAACTACTATTCATTATGATGAGAGCTTAACGTGCTCTTCCGACATAGTTATAGTTGACATAATATAATTTGTCTTCCAAATGTATTAAACGTTTCGTATAAATATCATTACAGAAGATTGTCGAGAAAATAAAGAATAAAAAGTGTTTCAATGTAAAAGCTAATTTGTGATGAATTGTCTACAAACTCTTCACATAGGAATGACTGATACCGAGATAGGAACACGGTTTATCAACGCCAAAAGCCAGTACGTACCATGAGCTGCGGTGATGTTCAGTATGTCACCTCAAGCAGTCTATTGTTAATGAATTGTTACATAACTAGCAAATCGTAAGATAGACATAATACTACCACAAAGTAAATGTAAATATCTATAAGGTACACGATCTATGCGAATAACTTTCTCGTTGGTTTAGCCAAAGTCCATCATCGCCTTCTACTATGTCTTCAGAATCTACTTTGCTAATTGTACAAAATGAACAAAATTACGAAAACATCACTTGAAGACCTGCTCTTAAAATATCTGAGAATTGTTTAAACCCAGTACTCCCCTGTTCACAAATTATCTAGTTGAAAATATCAAATATAAAACCATTTACAGAAAATTTTATAAACATCAAGTAAATAAGATAATAAACTTCCTTGAGTAGAGTTTGTTATAGAAAGTCAATGAAGGTATCATATCAGGTTTTTACTGACGAATGCCCTGAATACTTTAAAAATTTCACCCGGATAGGTACAAGTGTACTGAACTGAATCAAGAGTTTTGTTAGGAAGTCAATATATTACAGTATTAACTACACACACAAACTGGCAGATGATATATGTAGCCGTAAAACCACAGAAAAGAAGCAATTATGTGTTTAAAAAGTTACAATACATTCAATAAAAGGAATATTGCTGTTATCGAAAGAAAAAATTACTACAATGGGCAGTATTGTGTGTTTGTGTGTATTCTATTTTGTTTCACATTTCATTAAAGCATAGTGTTTTCCCATGGTTTCTTCCTTCCTTAAAATCGTGTTATTTTTATGTATCTCTGTCTTACATGTCACACATACCTCAAATATTTATCTACGTATTTGAGATCTATCCTGGGATAGAGAGCAGTAGATGTGTTATTAAATGTGTTATGAAAAGACTCACAAACATTACCTGTATGCTGCAGGCCTGCGGTAGTAACTGTCAAAATGTAAGGTAGTATGATTTATTACATATGTAATAAATAACCAGAAAAATTATCAAACTTCTCATATTGAGACTTAATGGGCAATGTCTGAATAAAACAGTCATCAACTTAGTGTGATCTAATCATCTCTCATAATACTTTTGATATATTTTGTCACAATTGCTTATCAACTTGTAGTTACCAGTATTGGCTTCCGGACAATCTACATCCGACAACATTGGCCCCACACCACACAATATTTATTGCAGCATCTTCAGCATCAACAACTACAAAAACTGGATTAAATTACAGGTTCATACTGATACATCAGTCAGAAATCGATTTTAATACATAAGCATACGTTTATAAGTTTTCCCATATAACAGAGAGTATCCAAATTCTATGTAATGTCATTTTGTACACTTCATGCACAGCAAATGGTTGTTTGAAATACTTATTACAAATGTGAATGTGCAGTCATTAGTATACTTAATGAGGGTTGGACGGTCTCACCATTGTGCCTCATAGCTGAAAAAATAAAAATGAAAAAAAGGAACATTTCTATTTTTTTATAAAATATAACAATTTGTAACTTAAAACGTTCCTTATCTTAAAAGAAATGATGATAATTCCTGCAAATTCTCCGGGATCGCGATTTGATGTAAAATTATACACATCTTCAGCCGGAAACAACAAAGCTGTCGTCATCGCTACGAACGCTGGATGTTAATATGTTCTTGTTAGTACTACCAAAATCTGAAAATAAAACAAATTTAAAAACAGAATCCACTTCCGGTACTTCAAAATTCATTACGCGATGTTTGTTATTTAAAATAAATATCTTTTCCCAAACCATTAAGTCTATCGGGCCATTTAATTGTTTTAATAATTTAACTTCCAAGTTCATTTAATGGTTAAATGACCAAAAATTATGTGCTACGGCCGATTTATCAGTCTGTTTGTAATTAATGTTACGAAAATGTTCTTTCTTTCTAGTTTCTAAATTACGTTTTGTTTTCCAATATAAACTTTATCACAAACGAAACAACTACACTGATAAGTGCCAGATTTTTTATTATATAGAATTTTATCTTTTATAGAGAAATTCAACAAACTTTTAATACTACATTTATTTTGAGGAACGTAAGTCTTACCAAACTCTTTAAAGAAAATTTTAAACTGTTTATTAGCCCAAGGAAAGTAGGTAATTTTTTTAAGATTATAAACGCCTTTTGTTTTTCTTAGGGTAGAAATATCATTAACAGCTTTTTGATATTTCATTTTTCAATACTTTAAGTATAAAGTCTTTATTAAAACTATTAATTAAAGCAGTATTAATAATGTTTATATTCTTTATTAAATTCATGTTTATTCAGGGGTACATTTATTAATCTATAAATAAAACTATTGAGAACAGCAAATGTTTTGAAAAAGGGTTAAAAAGGTTTAGGCATAACTAAAGACAGATTCAGAAACTACAATGTTATAACATAATTTTAAGGCAAAAAAGAAGAAGAAAATTACAATTTTTCTCGATTTTGACGAAATGTCACTGACGCCTGCATTAAAGGATACTGTCTGATGTGTTATGATGAAGCTCCTTCAATTCCTAAATGTAATATACTCTAATAATTCTGTTTATTTAAGTACTCCAACATTAGGTCATATGGGACGATGAATGAAATGGGTTAAATTATGCTTAATTAAGCCCAGGATACAAAGAGCTTAGAGTTACCCGACATTTATCTCTAATTATAGCCGGAAAACCCAGTACAGCAGCTTATTCAGATGATTCTAATGACCGAGATGCAAACTCGGGACATTTTAAAATTGAGACAGACCTACTGCATGGACGGGCAATAATGATAGTAATATGTATAGTCAACTAAAACTAAAGATTCAGCTCTAAGCTCTGTTGTTGAATGATCATGTTATCTACGTTGATGATAATATATTGAAGACAGATTGTGTAATTATTTTAGATGGACTTTCACATATTTCTAATAAACATTTCGTCTTCCAAATAACATTTTCCTTATTATAATTAATTTTGCTACATAATTTGCATGTTTAATTTTACTTTTGTTTACAGCAACACCAAATATGTCCTCATATTTATGTTCTCTAAACCTGTAAAATGTTAATAACCTTAAGGCTTTCAACGGTACCCACAGTTTTAACTTCTTTGAGTTCAATTTTATAATGGAATGTTGCTATGGTAGCTGAGTGGTTAGAGAAACGGGACGGAGCCCCGAATTTTCATTGTTCAAAACCCGGCTATGGTATTGAAATTTTCAAGCCGACTCTGCCATTCGAAATTTTAAGTTTACACAGAATTTATATCATTTTTGTAGTTAATGTTCCCTGTGTACTAGACCTTGTATATCACCAGCTTACAAGGCACCTCCCTAGACTCTTAGGAATATTATAATACTCTCATTTACCCTTTCTATCCATTCTTGATCAAACTACTTTTAAACACCTTATTGTTCCATTTACTTTACATAACTCGAGCTAAACGATATTGTTTAAATAGTTCAATACATATGTCGTTGTGGTCACAATGTATATGAATAGAGTTAGTATCCAGTCACCGGATATTTCCTAAAGACACAATGATAAACGTTCTGTGATCGTATTAGCTTTTTAAGTTAGTGACTCCAACACTAGGAGCGCTTGTGGTCAGGTAGTTAACCAACAGCCGATAGATGGAGCTGATGTAAGAATCAGGATGTTACAGATTGAAATGCCAAAAAAGTTTAGGCAATTTGGGATTTAAAGTATTAGTTTCATTTAGAGTAAGTAAATGTTTAGCAGCTTTCGTTTCCTTTGATAAGGCGGATGATAGAGACGTTTACACCTGAAAGAAAAAATCACGGCTCTCCGCCGTAATGGAACATGAAGCTACCATTCTATCTATTAGATCACGGAGTATGACAAGTTAATTTTTATATTAGGGCTGAAACTTGCGACATAAAACACATTAATTGATGAGCAAATTTGTTACTCTGCTGAACATTTTGAACAAATGATACTTTCAGACGCTACTGGTTATTTCGATTCCAAAAACTTCATATGCCACATATAGCAGAGACTGTCGAGCACACTTTCCCATGTTTGTATTTATCTCAGAAACTTATTGCTGGTAAATTATTCGTTCCTTTTTCTTTTCTGCTAACTTAACACGTAAGTGTCTAAGCTAAGAAATTAAATGTTGGTTTGCCTTGTGGTTGAGGATTAAGGAGTAACAGATGTTCTGTGTTGTTTGTAATTTTGTATGATTAAATTAGTTTACTGTTTATTAATTGCGTCTGAACATGAGTAATAGGGATAAGACAAGGTGTTATTCATAAAACAAATTTCTTATTTAAAGCATTTTGTGATATTTCTGTAATTCCTGAATGCAGTACATATCCCAGTGTGCTCCCAGTCCATCACCACTACACAGCAAGCAGTTGGGTGTAGGAAAAAGCTTCATTTGATGGAGATGTTTAGCCAGACAATGATGTCGCGTTATCCTCCGTAATGCGGCCACAGTTTCACTCAGTGGAGCTCTGGCATTGCTCTGTTGTTTGCGAGTAGATCCATCCACTTTTTCATGTACAATTTTATTTACTCTGTCTGATCTTTCAGCTTTGAAAGAAGATTTTATTTTGAGTTTTGACGAATAGAAAGATAATGGTGTTGTATTAAAATACATGATATTTAAAATCAAGCAGGGTCATCTGAAATCGTTTATACTCTGGGCGAGTTTTTCCATAACAGATAGAAAAGTTGTAGCACACAAAACTGAATGACACGATTTGTGTCATACATTATTTGGGTGAAAATCATTTCAAAGTAATTACTCTTTATTTCGCTTATTTAAAATTTTTCAAACGGGAAGTGGTCATTCTTTTCTTTATCTCTTGGTCATGCAAAGAGGTTGAAATCTGAGAGCTATCGTAGAAAAAACAGCTTTAAAATATATGAAGTTGATATGTGTTCCACATGTGAGGCTTTAAATGTTAAGATGAATTCCTCATCACTCAATGCAGCGGACAGCAGCAGAAAGATCATGCATAAAAGACGAGCAGTTAAGTGTTACAAGAAATTGGATGAAGCAAGGGAAATTTGTGAAGAAGATGATGCTACTGCAGCAGTTGTAGTTTGGGATTATATGTAGAATATTCAGCTTCCAGCTTTTTCTGTACAGGAAATGTTTTACCTGAGAAAATTATGACATTATCTGTTCAGTAAACATGAGATCAAATCAGATTATGCACGTTCTTGTTTTTACAACGAACGTATGACAAAACGAGGACCAGATAATGTGTATATCTTCTTTGCAAAACTACCTTTTTCATCTTGCACCAACTGCGAAGACACTCAACTTATTTAGTGATTCGTGTGGAGGTCTAAACAGGAATCATACAGTTGTACGGTTTTTATTATCATTGCCAATGGCAGTAAGATTCAATGTCATTCATTAGCACCTTCCAGAAAGCATTATTTCCGTGTGACCGCAACTTTGGTCTCCGTCGCCATGATACAGTGTATACACCATTTGAATATCTTTTTCGGATATTATCTTCTAGGAAACGGCCAAATGATTTCATGACAACAGTAAGTCGCTGAGAACTTCATAGACTTCTAAACCTGGTTACAGAACTATTTTAAGAAGGCAACCAAGGCTGTTGCTGGTCCTGGTAGTTTTTACGGTGTGTCTGGTGTGACAGTTTCCAAATATAAGAATCTAACTTGTGATAGAGAATATTATGGTTACCTCGCGGCACGTTAGTATATTGATAGATTTGTCCAGTACTCTTTCATGATGGCTAGAGGAAAGGCACGTCCAGATCTACATTTCAGTAAAGTGACACAGTGGTCCTCCCAATCACCAGAAAGGATATAGTAGACGTTAAAAAATAGCACAATACGTCCCACATGAACATCTCTACTGCCAACAGAACATTTTGATATGGCCAAAGATTTAAGTCAACGTTTATGATGAGTAGATGCAGAAATTTATTCAGTAAGAGTATTTCCACATTGCACAGGATGTTCATTAGCCTCATTACAGATTTATTGCACGATTACATTTTTCCATAAGTCAAAAAATGAACATATCACAATTTTGTTGTTTTCTACTAAATATACCATAATTATTATAAAAGGGAAATTCGTCCATGATATAAAAACATGTATATACATCACAGACATGTAAATTTGAAGTAACTGAGTAGCCCATATTACTATCTATATGGATAACGATAACTGCGTAAACACGTATCCAATGACTCACTAAGAAACCATAAATATACTACACACAGCAGAATTCAGTAAGCAGCTTCAACTATGACTACACTGAGGATTAAGTTAAAAAAGTGTGCTAAAAGCAGAAAACTGTAGAAAATGAAAGTACATTCCCCAAAAACTAACCAATAGTCATTGAAAGCCCCATGAATACAAAGTAGAAGTACGGAATATTGATTCATGTATAAGAGAAATGAATTTATATTCAATTCTGCATTTTCTGAATGACCCCAAAAAGAGAGGAGCTCATCCCTTTCCCAGCCTAATGATAATTTTTTACCTTGAGTCAAACACTGCACATTTGTGTTATCAGGAAAGAGAATGGAACAAAACAATTTATCAGTAATAAGTCTCTGTGTCATAAATACAAACGTGGGAAGGTGGTCTTGAAAGTCTCTCCTGTGTATGTAAAGATGTTATTTGTTTATTACTTCAATTTTGTGATATTGAGTATGTTACGAGCCAAATATGGTACAATGTTTGTGTATCGGTCAGAAAATTAGTCCTTATGTAAGTACAAATCTTTTACTTTACGGATTTGAACATTTAAACCCTTTTCGGCTCCAATTTGTTCTGTCCATCTCTTCTTCGGTCCTCTCTGGTTTCTTCTACCTTTGAGTTTCTGGCTGTTTTAAGTATTCTGTTATAATTCATAAACATACTTTCTCATTGATTTCCCTCCTTAACAATAAAATGATTTATTCATTTCACTTGTAATACTTTCCTAATGTCTTGACACCACTTTTTGTAATGCTTCGTGCACCCACTCCTAAATTTCGTCTGCAATATCTGTATTAAATAGATGATATCCAATTAAATGTCCATAATAAATAGAAATGTATGAGAAATCTTGTAGAACAACACGGTTCTGGACTGACATCAAATCACAGAACTTCTATGTAATGGATGGAAGATTGAAATGGCTAAGAATTTTCAACAGAGCAGCATATTTACCCTGAGATAAATTTAAAAAATTGTAACCCCTGATATAGAGTAAAAGTTGTCATGCACCGTGAACTAGTAGACGGCACCCTAGGCTTCTGTTCCTAACGGAGGAGAAGTGATTCATTTTTCAGGTATAAACATCAGTATCATCAGTACCTAGAGAGGAAACAAAAGCTACTAAAGATTTATTTGCTATAAATGACAGCAACATTTAAAATCACAAACTGCTTGAAGTTCTTTTGACAATTCCTATACGCAGCATGCGTCTTGACTGCCTCTTAGCGCAATCTATCGGCAGAGAGTTAACTACTTGATCATATACGCTCCTAGTGGTGGAATCAGTGACTGTTGGTTTAAAGATAGTCGCCCTT
This sequence comes from Mantis religiosa, assembly GCA_030765055.1. Classification (NCBI taxonomy): domain Eukaryota; kingdom Metazoa; phylum Arthropoda; class Insecta; order Mantodea; family Mantidae; genus Mantis; species Mantis religiosa. Next base: position 217,002,104 of record CM060949.1, on the reverse strand, counting down.
CGGTGTCTTCATTCATTATAAACAGATCAAAAACCTGTTCAAATGTACATTTCCCTTTAAACCATGTAAATATGAAAGTCAACTTTATTCAGTAAACAGTTCTGTGTTATGTGAATGAAGTGAAGTCTATCACTATTCTTACAAAGGTTATTGTTGTATTTACCTTAGCTTAATCGAGATATATTTTCTTCGGATATTTATAAATTTTCTTATAATTACAAGAACGATGTTACTCAATAAAACGATAAACATGTTTTTAAAATGACATCACTGTGAGACGACCGAACTTCATCTGACCAAGGAAAAAAGCAATTAGCGACTTATTACTTAAAAGGGATAACTGTTAGAACTTACACAAAGAACAGCAGTTTAGAAATGTTTAACACCAGGGATAAGGAGGAAAAGGGAATTTGTAAATATAGTTAGTATAAAGGATATATTTTCGTTTATTGGGGTTATGCCGAATTCTTTTGTTATCAAAGAATCACAAGCATTAGTTTTATGCTGTAAGTCTGTGGCAGTAACTGTCAAAATTTAAGTTGGCATGATCAGCTTAATCATATGTAATAAATAATCACAAAGTTTATGAATCTTCTCATCTTGTGAGTTAATGGAGAGGGTGCGAATAAAACAGTCGTTAACTTAGTGTGACTCTAGTCAATTGTCAATATCTTTGTCATTTTTGTCACATTTATCTATCAACTTGTACTTACCGGGATTGACTTGCGGACAATCTACATCCAACAACATTGGCCTCACACCACACAATGTTTATTGCAGCACGTTCAATGTCAGCAATTACAGAAACTGTATTTTGTGGCAGGTTCATGCTAAGACATCATTCCCAAATCGATTTTCATACATAAACATAAGTTTCTAATTTTCACATATGACAGACAGTATCCACATTTTATCCAGTGTTCATTTTATACCTCATGCATGGCAAATGATTGTTTAAAATATTTAATACAAAAGTGAATGTGCAGTCATTGATGAGGGGTGGACAATCTAACCCAGAGGAAGACAGGTAGTGGCGGGTAGTGGCGGTGTGACGTCAGCTCCGCCAGCTTTCGCTACAAAATATGCTGCGATACGAAAGGCAGGTTAGCGTGTGACGTCACCGCGCTGATTTCTGTTGCCATAATAGTATAAAGGAATAGCAATATTTTGATGTGTGCGGGTAGGAAAGGCAGGAAACGTATTGGGTATTAATAATATGTAAAGCTTACATCTTGGGTGTTGTAATATTAATGCTGACTGCTTTAATTACCCAATTGGTCACAGTATTTAAGCAATTACATTTTGGCTCTGTGCTATGAGAAAATATATAAAACCTCAAACTCGAGTTTATCTGAAGTTCAGGCATATTATAACGTAAATAAAATGTAACTTCAAGTAATTTTCTCTGCAAGTTTGAGGAGACCCATTCAGAACAAATCTTCTTGGGCATTTTCCGATACTTTTACTTTCGTTTTTATTTAACTAGTTTATCAATGTCAGGACGAAATATCTGGGGAATTTGTAATCGGAGGCTACATGTTAGATTGTGAACCGAAAAGGTACTTCGTGGTTTGGACTTAGCTAATTTTATAACAGAAAAAAAAATTGTTCGCACACATATGTCGAGCCAATCATACACAATATCCATGCGGCAAGTGAATACAATGCTGGAAATCTGGATTGTGGGACATTCTTGTAAAAATCAACCAAGTCTTTCTTATATGTATATTTGTCTTTTAATAAATAGTCATATTGTAATTTTAACAGTTCCATTTGGTACGTGGCAGCTAGATAGATGTCATGGAGTGCGCTAGACCTGACTGGACCCTCAGATTCTCATCTCACAGCGCCATTTATATAAGCAACTTGGTACTACATGGCTCTTGGCTGACGTCACAGGCAATGCAGGCCTCGCTCCCGGGTGAAATACGTCACAACTTCCTCTCATCTAACCTTGTGTCTTATTGTTGGAAGGAAGAAATAAAATAACTGATATTACCATTAGTTGTTGGATTTAAGTTGTTCAACACTACTTGCAATTAGGTTTTGTTCCTGGACAAACTTAACGCTTGCATTTTACTTCGGCTCTTGTGTACGCTCATATGTATGTAATTTATTCTTTGTAAAGAGAAAAACTGCTGTGAAAAATGCTAAAATCCGAAGTTTATATCAGAACTGTTTGAAATTTTGTCATAAGTGGGTTAAGAGGGATCTAGTTATGCTTCAAAATTTCATTCTTCTACTCTTAATGGTTCCTTTCAAAATACGTATTTATTGCTTTTCACAGTGTGAATTTCTTAAGTTTTATAAAATGCCCCAGGCCGTACAGTTTTTGTTCTAGAAACTTTAAATTTCAGACTCACAATTCTATGTACGTCAGTTATAAAAGCGTTGTAGTTTGTGTCAAGTGGTTTGGCTTAAAATGAATTATGTGTGAATATACGTAGCTGAGTCAAATGAAAACCTTGAATTTGTAATAACAAATCACTATTTCGCGCCGATATCCTATAAGTTGGTAAGCGTGCTGCAACAATACGCGCAGAATTGCCTGTAGGTGGCAGCATAGTGCAGATGCACACATACCATCGCAGTATCAGTATAAAGATGGCCGACCCACTCGCGACATGCACCAGGGCAGAACAGCGTTCTGTTATTCGGTTTTTGGTTAGTGAAGTTGTGAAACCAACTGAAATTCACCGGCGAATAAATGTGCACTATGGTAATGTATGTTTGTCACAGCAGCAAGTCTACGAATGGAGAAGAAGTTCGCAAATGTTGTGACTTCAGTGGAAGATGCTACACGTCCAGGTCAGGCACAACGAGTTGTGACTCCACAGAACATTGCAGCAGTTGAAGTCATAGTGAAGGAACACAGCCGAGTGACACTGAATTGCATTACTGGATGTTTACAGATTAGTGATGGGTCATTACACCACATTGTGCATGATGTGTTCCAGTTTCACAAAGTGTCTGCAAGATGGTGCAACAGCAGCTTACTCCTGAAATTAGAAAACGACGTGTTGATGTTTGTGAAGAACTTCTTCGGCGCTTTGAACGGGAAGTGATGGTTTGCTTGCAAGAATCGTTATTGAGGACGAAACCCGGGTTCACTTCCACCAACCGGAAACGAAGAGAACGAGCAAGGTATGGCGGCATCCCTCATCAACTAAAGCAAACACGTTTCGAGCAGAACCATTAGCAGGGAAGGTTAGACTGACTCCTTTGGGACGAAAATGGCGTCGGTTTGGAGCATTACGTGCCTAGAGGGAATACTGTCACCAGTGTATCATACACAGAGCTCCTAAAAAGTCATCTAGGGCCTGCAATCAAATCAATCCGACGTAGATTACTGTCAGCAGATGTCCTTTTTGCAGCATGACAATTCAAGGCCCCATAATGCACGTAAAACAGTTGCAACAATTACAGACCTGCATTTTGAGTGTCTTCCTCATCCACTATACTCACCAGATCTTGCCCAAAGTTATTTCCATATGTTTGGACCACTCAAAGACGCAATGGGAGGAAAGTAGTTCCGTTCCGATGAGGAGGTACGCCACGTGGTGCATGAGTGGTTGCGTGCACTACCAAAAGAATTCTTTTCTAAAGGCAATTATGCACTTCGTAAGCGCTGAAGGACTTGCAGTGAGCATAAGGAGATTATATTCATAAGTGATACAGCTTTGTACCACTTCTGCCAGTAAATAATATTTTGTAAAATATTTAATATGTTCATTTTAATCCTTAAATTTGTTGGCAATTTTGATGTTTTAAATTTAATACTAAATTAACTGTTCAATTTACCTCTGAAATAATACCAAGTTTTATTAAACATTTATTTAGGAATATGCATGCAAGTGTGATAACGTCTTATTTAAAATTGTAGGTGCTGAGAATTTTAACCCTACTAAAATGTTGAAAGATGAAAGCCGATAAAATTAATTCAAGGATTAGCAAGAAATTATATTACTTTGCAACAAAATTCCCTTCCATCATATATAGGCCCTGCAACCGTCGTATTAGCTTCCCTATCATTAATTTGTTTACCCTTAGCCCTTTCCTAATGATTCTTATGTCTACAATAGCTTTGACAAAGATGACTGTTGTATTTTTTGCTGCAAATTATTTTGCTTAAGAAAAATGTTGCATACTTCACAAAGTTTGTTAGAACCATTGAAACTTTGAATTCATTTTCTATAGATAATATTTATAAATTGGAATATGCTAATTTTCCTATGTATAATGGATGATGAGATGGAATTTTCAGGAATATAATAGAATTTTTTGAATGTTTATCGACTTTCTCTTTTCAATAACATTGGTTATTAATTTCTCATATAATACCAAATTTTATTGGGCACATATCGAGGAATAAACATATATGTAAATGCATTGTAAACTTCAATGTGTGGAGTATTTTGGGTATAAAAATTTGCTAAAAATTGGGCAGGATAATATTCTACTTAGCTCTAAATATAAACAAACACTCTTATACGCTTTAAAACCCTTCTGCAGTATATGCAGGTCCCTCAGCTAGTTTTCTATCATAATTTAGTCACCTTTAACTGCTTCCTAGCAGATTTATATGTGGTTAATGACCTTAAAGCACTCTGGTTTACCTTTGATATATCCCTAATACCACTAATGTTCTTGATAACAGGACTTACTTTGAGTACTACAAGTTTTTCATTAGCATTTAGACTAGCATTATAAGCCATATTAAATTCACTAACAACTTCAGTCACTTCAATTTGCTATTTCTTTCTAGCTACAAAATATTCTCTTTGATATTTACTGCATAATTTCATTCCAATTCTGTGTTTTCAGTTTGTTTCAACTCTCCAGTATATTAGTACTGACTAATCTCTTTACTTTTGTCTACGAGATGGGAATTGTAAGTATAATGGTTCATGCAATTCATACCCACGGTCATACAAAACTGCTGTATTGAAGTGTGACCCTTACCAATGCTCAGAAATACATCGGCCGTTCTTCTATTTACATCAGTAGGTGGCTACTAGAATCACTGGTAACCCTGGGGCTGGTATATGTTTTCACATAACATTTACTAAAGCAGAGCTTTCTATTAACACTTTACCAGCAAACCTTGAATTTTCATTACAGTTTGTCTACAAATAGCCACTTGTTGATATACGTACTCCAAAACAAATATAGTACGAATTATATAATGTTGCAGCAAGAATGTAATACAATGTTACATCAAGGTTTATTCCTGTTCTGAACAATACCTATCTTAATATAAGCTGCCAAACTCGGCTCTCACTTATCCGTAAACGAAGTTTCACAATCACAAACACGAACATGTGGAAATGTTTACTTTCAAAAGCAGGAATTAATATATAAAATTGGAAGCCGAAATGTTCAGTAACTTTCACAAATGTCCAGAAGCTGCATTTGCACATTACTACAAAGAATTTCGAGACTGAACTCAAATCGCTTAATTTAAAAGTGCATTGCAACAATTAGAAAGGGTTTACTTTAGAAAGACCTACAGTCTAATTCTCGGGTAGTTGGAATAGCAAATATATTGTTACCGGTTATGCTCACAAGCCAGGCGGAGGAACCAGTGGCTCTTTAAGCGGCGTTCATTAGGTTGATATATCCCATGAGACCTAACCAGGGCGCTCTGATGGTGTGGAAACTAACATATAATTTTGCGGCCCGACGTCTAATGACATCTGTTACAAATCCGTCACGACGTGGTTAAGTCCGTCTACGACAGATACACGCCTGACACACGACGCGCTGACCCTCAGCAGCAACTGCCGTGACTCTTTGCAACAAGTTAGCAAAGGTAATTCAAGTGGTCACTTCCTCCTCCATACGGGCATTTAGATCATGACGTGGTTGTTCTTTAAATGGCACTAGGGCGTAACTGACGGCAGATTCAGAAACTAAAATGTTTAAATATGATTTTAAAGCAAACAGAGGAAAATGACACACTTTGTCATTGTTCACGAAATTACACTGTCACTTCCCCTAAGGTTTACCTTCTGAAGTTTTATGATGAAGCTGCTTCAATACCCAACGTGAGTATACTCTAATAATTTTGTATTTATGCACTCCCCACATTAGATCATATCAGACGATGAATTAAATATGTGAAATGATATCAATTGAGCCAACGGACCATAGAGCTTAGTTACCCGAGATTCATTTCTAAATATAAGGGGAAAACCCGGAGAAGAGCCTTATCCAGATAACTTTTCCTCACCGAGGTTCAAACTCGGGTCCTATTGAACTTGAGGCACACCACATCACATGGACGGGCAATATTAATAATGTGTGTAGCAAAATAAAACAAAAGGTTCAACTGTGTTTGATTTTAAATAATCATAATGATTCCGTGAATGAAAATGTATTGAAGATATACTTGTGTAATTATTTTTGGCGGAACTTCACATATTTCTAATAAATATCTCGTCTTCCAAACGAAATGAACCGTATTAAAATTAGTTTTGCTATATAATTTCCTTGTTTGTCATTTAACTTTTGTCTCCCCAACAGAGTAAATAACCATACATGTAACTTTTGTTTACAGCTACAGCAAATACCCCATCATATTTAAGTTCTCTAAACTTGTAAAGTGTTAACAACTTTAAACCTTTCCACGATCACCAACATTTCTAAACTTCTTTGAATTCAATTACATAATGGAACGTTGCTATGGTAGCTCAGCGGTTACAGTAAACGGATCGTGACCGTAAGATCTGTGGTTCAAATTGGTAAGTATTGATTTTTCATGCCGACTCTGACTTTCGAAATTTAAGATTTGATAGAATTTATACAAAGGTTGTACTTAATGTACTCTCTGCCTTCGACCTTGTACTGCAGCTGCCCATCCGGTACTTCCCTAGACTCTTAGGAATATCATAATAATTTCATTTACTCTTTCTACCCATTCTAGAACATACTACGGGCCCAAATGACCTTATTGTCGACGGGCCCTAAAACACCACACACTCACTCACTTGAACAAACTATTTTTAAACACCTTAGCATCCCATTTACGTTACGTCACTCGCGATAAACGTTATTGTATAAATTGTTTTATTACATATGTTTATGTGGTTACAATGTATTAGAATACAGTTAGTTCTTAAAGTTAGTAACTCCGCCACTAGGAGCGCACGTGGTCAGGTAGTTAAACAACAGCCGATAGATGGAGCTGATGTAAGAATCCGAACGTTGCTAATTGAAATGCCAAAAAAGTTGAGGCAATTTGGGAAGTAAAGTATTAGTATCATTTAGGGTAAATAAATGTTTAGCAGTTTTCGATTCCTTTGATACGGGGGATGTTAGAGAGCTTTAGACCTAAAACAAAAAAGCACGGTTCTCCGTCGTAATGGAGCAGGAAGCTACCATTCTATCTATTGGATCCGGTAGCATGACCGATTTGTTTCGTTTAGGGTTACTGAATTACGCATCGCAAATTTGTTGCTGTGTTGAACATTTTGAATATCTGACATATCCAGACTCTACCGGTTATCTGGGTTTCAACAAACCAGACGCTACCGGTTATCTGGGTTTCCATAAACTTCATATCTCACATCTAGTAGTTTGAAAGGAGTCCAGCTAAACTTCCGGATTTCATCTATCTTTAATAGTTATTTTCAAAAAGTGTATTTATTGATTTTCATAGTGTGATTTTGTAAGCTTTATAAAATGTCCCAGGCCATGCAGTTTTTCTTTAGATACTTAAAATTTCAGATTTCTATGTGTGTTATTTATAAAAGCTTTTTAGTGTTTGGCATGTAATTTGGTTAAAAGAAAGTATGGATGAATATATTAAATTTTCCTTTAATTTTTAGCATTTTTGAGATTTTAAATTTTAAAATAAATGAACTATTCAATCTGCTATTGAAATAATATCAATTTTTTAAAATATTTATTTGGGAATATGTATGCAAATGTTATAATATTTTATTGAAAATTGTAGATGCACGAACATTTTACCCATACAAAACAGTGGAAAGATGAAAGCCGAGAAAAATGAATTTAAAAATTAGGAATAAATTAGATTACCATGCTACAAAACTCCCTTTCACCATATGTGGGCCCTGCAGCTATCTTATTAGCTTCCTTATCTTTAATTTGGTTGCCCTTAGCTCTTTCTTGCTGACTTTTTCTGTCTAAAATAGCTTTTATAAAAACTATTATTGTATTTTTTTATTGCAACTTGATTTAACTTAAGAAAAATGTTGCATTCTTTACAAAGATTGTTATGAATGAATGAAACTTTGCATTCTTGTTTGTTTAGATAACACTTAAAAACGTATATAACTATTTGCTATGTATAATGTTCATGAGATGGAAGTCCAAGAATTATAGTAGAATTTGTTTACAGTTTATCAATTTTCTGTTTTCATAACCAGTGATTATTAAGTTGTTTCATATAGTACATACTTTTAATGAACACACATCCAGGAATATACATATATGCAAAACTTAGGGACTTTCATTGAAAGCTTTTCTCTCACACTTTAGTCACATTTGACTGCTTTCTGGCAGATTTCTGTGTGCTCAATAACATTTAAGCACTGTGGTTTACCTTTCACCTATCCCTAATACTACTAATGTTCTTGCTAACAGGACTTACTTTATGTACTGCAGCTTTTATATTAACATTTAGACTAACTTTATAAACAATATTAAATTCACTAACAGCTGCAGTCATTTCAATTTGCAATTTCATTTTAGCTGAAACTATTCTTTTTGACATTTACTGCAAAATTTAATTATAGTTCTGTGTTTTTCTTTTGGTACAACTCTCCAGTAGATTAGTAATAACTAGTCGCTTTACTTTCGTCTGTGAGATGGGAATTGTAAGTATAATAGTACATGCTATTCATACTCATGGTTATACAAAACTGCTTCATAGAAGTGTGGCCCTTACCAACGCCCAGAAATGCATCAGCTATTTTTCTATTTACATCAGAAGATGGCTAATAGAATCACTGGTAACCCTAGGACTGGTATACGTTTTCATATAACATTTACCAAAGCAGAGCATTCTATTGTCACTTTAACAGGAAACCTTGAAATTTCATTACACTTTGCCTCCAAATAGCCACCTGTTGTTATACGTACTACTAAAAAAATATGGTACGAATTATATACTGTTGTAGCAAGAAAATAATATACCTCATGTTAAATCAAGCTTTATTCCTGTACTACAAAACTTATCCTAATATAAGATGCGATACCCCGCTCTCACTTATCTGAAAACCACATTTTACAATCACAAACATGAACTTGTGGAAATGTTTAATCTCAGACGCACGAAATAGTATATAAAATTGGTACCCGAAATGTTAAGTAATTTTCACAAATTTCCACAAGATGTCTGTGCACATTAATACAAAGAATTTTGACACTGGAATCACATCGCCTAGTTTAAATGTGAATTGCACCAATTAGGAAGAGTTTAATGTAGAAAGACTTCCAGTCTAATTCTCGTGTAGGTATATTTTGAAGTTGGAATAGCAAATTTATTGTTACCGGTTATGCTCACAAGCCTTGCGGAGAAGCCAGTGGCGCTTTCAGCGGCGTACTTTATGTCGATACATCCTAAGAAGCCTAACCAGAGCGCTCTGACGGTAAGGCAAACTCGTGTATAATTTTGCGGGCCGACGTCTAACGACATCTGCCACAGATCCGTCGCTACGTGGTTTTATGTTCGTATAGGACATGTACACACATGACACACAACGCGCTGACCCTCAGTCGCCAACTGCTGTGACTCTTTGCAACAAGCTAGCAAAGGTAATTTAAATGATTTCTTTCACTTTCACACGGGCATTTAGATCATGACGTGGTCGTTCTTTAAATGGCGCTATGGTGTAACTGACGACAGATTCAGAAACAACAATGTTTAAATATAATTTCAAAGCCAAACTGCAAAATGCTACGTTTGTTATTTTTCACGAAATTTCACTGACCCTTCCCCTAAAGTGTACTTTCTGAAGTGTTATGATGAAGTTGCTTCAAAACCTAACTGTAATATACTCTAAGAATTATGTTTATTGACGTACTCAAACTTTAGATCATATCGGGCGAAGAATGAAATGAAATGAAAATACGCTCTATTGAGCCAAGGGAACATAGAGCTTAGAATTACCCGGGATTCATTTCTAAATATTAGGGAAAAACCTGGAAGACAAACTTACTCAGATAACTCGTACTGACTGAGCTTCAAACTCGGTTCCTCTTGAACTTGAGGCATACAACATCACATGGACGGGCAATATTGATAATAATGTATGTAGCCAAATAAAACAAAAGTTCAACTGTAGACTGTGTTTGATATTAAATCATAATGATCCCGTGAATGATAACTTATTGAAGATATATTTCTGTAATTATTTTGGGCGGCATTTCACATACTTCTAATAAATACCTCGTCTTCCAAAAGAAATGTACCTTATTAAAACTAGTTTTGATACATAATTCCCATGTCCGGAATTTGAGTTTTGTCTGTCCAATAGAATAAATAATGATACGTATTACTTTTGTTTGCAGCATTACCAAATACGTCATCATATTTAAGTCGTCTAAAGTTGTAAAATGTTAATAGCTTTAAACCATTCAAAGTTTATCCACAGTTTGACGATTCTTTGAATTCAATTTCATAATACAATGCTGCTATGGTAGCTAACCGGTTTGAGTAACTGGACCCGAGACCGGGACATCCGTATTCAAATCCCGGATATAGTATTGAACGTTTCAGTCCGACTCTGTCATTCAAAATTTAAGATTAGACAGAACTTCTACCAAGGTTGTATTTAATGTGCTCTCTACGCTCGACCTTGTATATGCAGCTAATCCGGTACCGCCCTGAACTCATTTGCTATTTCCATCCATTCTTGAACAAACTATTTTTAAACATCTTACTGTCCCATTTACTTTACAACAGTCGAGATAAGTGTTGCTGTGTAAATAGTTTTATTATACGTCTTTCTGGTTACAATGTATATGAATACAGTTAATATGCAGTCACTGGACATTTACTAAAGACAGCATGTTAAACGTTCTGTGATCGTTTTAGCTTTTAAATTTAGTGACTCTGCCAATAGGAGCGCATGAGGTCAGGTAGTTAACCAACAGCCGATAGATGGTGCTGAAGTCAGAATCAGGACACTGCTTATTGAAATGCCAAAAAGGTTTAGGAAATTTGGGATTAAAAGTATTAGTTTTATTTGCGGTAAATAAATATTGAGCAGCTTTCGTTTCCTTAGATAGGACGGATGCTAGAGACGTTTACAGCTGAAAGAAAAAATCAGAGCTCTGCTTCCTAATGGAACAGGAAACTACCGTTTTATTTACTAGATCACGAAGAATGACAAGTTTTGTTTCACATTAGGGTTTGCCACTTTTGACATTTTGAACATTTGGCATATTCAGACGCTACTGGTTATTTGGTTTTCAATAAACATCGTATGCCACATATAGCGGGTTGTTGATTAGTTTACCTAAACTTCCAAATTGCATCCATATCTTTAATAGTTATTTTCCAAAAATGTATTTATCGCCTTTATAGTATTAATTTTGTAAGTTTTATAAATTGCCCCAGGCCATGCTGGTTTCCTTTAAGAAACTTTATTTTTCAGATTCAGATTTCTATGTACGTCCGTTATAAAAGTTGTTAGTGTGTGTCATGTACTTTGGTTGAAAATAAATAATGGATCAATATACTAAATTTTCCTTATATTTATGGCAATTTTGAGGTTTTAAATTTAATAATAAATTAACTATTAAATTTGCTACTGATATAATATCAAGTTCTATTACACATTTATTTGTAAATATGCATGCAAGTTTAATAATTGTTTTTGAAAATTATATGCCCTGGAGCATTTTACTCATACAAAACAGCTGAAAGATGAGAGCCGAGAAAAATGCATTTAAAAATTATAAAGAAATTATATTACTTTGCTTCAAACAACCCTTTCATCATATGTAGGCCCTGCAGCTATCTTGTTAGCTTCATTGTTTTTAATTTGCTTACCTTAGCTTTTTCTTAATGGTTTTTCTCTCTAAAATAGCTTCCATAAAAATGATCATTGTATATTTTTTGCAGCAGATTCTTTAACTTAAGAAAGATGTTGCACTCTTTACAAAGTTTGTCATGGACATATAAAACTTTGCATTCCTGTTTCTTTAGGTAATAGTTACAAAATGTATTTACCTAGTTGCCTATGTCTAATGTTCATGAGGAGGAAGTTCCAGGATTATAGTAGAATTTTTTTACAGTTTATCAATTTTCTGTTTTCATTGCCAGTGATTATTAAGTTGTTTCATATAGTACCTAATTTTATTGTATACAGATCCAGCAATATACATATATGCAAAATTTAGAGATATTCATTGAAAGCTTCAATGTCTAGGGTATTTTGTGCATTAAAACTGTGCTAAAAATTGGAGACGACAAAATTCTGTTTAGAAGCTCTAAATATAAACAAATATTTTTATACGGTTTAAAACCCTCCTGCACTACACGAAGGCCCCTGAGCAAGATTTCTCTCATTATTTAGTCACCTTTGACTACTTCCTAGCAGATTTCTGTGTTCCCAATGACATTTGAGCACTCTGGTTTACCTTTCAACTACCCATAATACTCTAATTTTCTTGCTTGCAGTCACTGCAATGTGCACTTTCGTTCTAGCTACAAAATCTTATTTTTGACATTTACTGCAAAAACTCATTTGAATTCTGTTTTTCCTTTGGTAAACCTCTCCAGTGGATTAGTACTAACTAATCCATTTCCTTTGGTCTATCAGATGGGAATTGTAAGTTCATGCAATTCATACTCATGGTCATACAAAACTGCTTGATAGAAATGTGGCCCTTACCAATGCCCAGAAATGCATCAGCCATTCTTCTATTTACATCAGAAGGGGGCCACTAGAATCACTGGCTACCCTAGGGCTGGTATATGGTTTTCATATAACATTTACTAAAGCAGAGCATTCTATTATCTCTTTACGAGCAAACCTTCAAGTTTCATTACACTTTGCCTCCAAATAACCACCTGTTGATACACGTACTACAAAACAAATATGACACGAATTATATACTGTTGCAGCAAGAAAGTAGTATACCTTATGTTAAATCAAGGCTTATTCCCGTTCTAAACAATACTTACCTTAATATAAGCTGCGATAGTCGGCTCTCAGCTATCTAAAAACGTATTTCACAACCACAAACAAGAACTTGTGGAAATGTTTACTTTAAAACGCAGGAACTAATATATCAAAATTGTAGCCGAAATGTTCAGTAGCTTTCACAAATATTCAGGAGATGTCTGTGCACATTACTACAAAGAATATTGACATTGGAATCAAACCGCCTAGTTTAAATGAGAATTGCACCAATTAGGAAGAGTTTAATTTAGAAAGACTACCAGTCTAATTCTCGGGTAGGTATACTTTTGAAGTTGGAATAGCAAATTTGCTACCGGTTATGTCCGCAAGCTACGCGGAGAAGCCAGTTGCACCTTAAGCGGCGTTCATTAGGTCGATAGATCCCAAGAGACCTAACCAGAGCGCTCTGATGGTGTGACAAATTCACGTAGAATTTTGCGGCCCGGCGTCTAATGACATCTGCCACATTTTGGAGAGGTGAGGCGTCGTGCCCCATGAATCAGTCCCTAAGGGACTGATTATTCTGACCTGTCTGTCCAGGACAGGTACACGCATGACACACAACATGCTGGCCCTCAGCCGCCAAGTGCGGTGACTCCTTGCAACAAGATAACAAAGGTAGATTAAATGATCACTTCCACCTCCACACGGGCATTTAAATCATAACGTGGTTTCTCTTTAAATGGCGCTAGCGCGTAACTGAAGACAGATTCAGAAACTACAATTTTTAAATATAATTTCAAAGCGAAAAAGGGAAACTGCTAAATTATGTCATTTTTGACGAAGCTCCACCGACGCATCCCCTAAAGTGTACTTTCTGAAATGTTATGGTGAAGTTGCTCCAATACCTAACTGTAATATACTCTAAGAATTTTATTTATTTATGTACTCCAACATTAGATCATTTTGGACGACGAATGTAATGGGTGAAATGTTACTCAATTGAAACAAGAGAGCATTGAGCTTAGAGTTACCCGAGATTCGTTTCTAAATATAAGGTTCAAACTCGGGACCTCTTTAACTTGAGGCACACCAGACCACATGGACGGGCAATATTGGTAGAAATGTGTGTAGCAAAATAAAACAAAAATTCAACTGTCAAATCTGTTTGAATTTAAGTAATCATAATGATCCCGTGAATGATAATATATTGAAGACATATTTGTGTTATTATTTTAGACGGCATATCCAATAAACATCTCGTCTTCCAAACGAAATATACCTTATTACAATTAGTTTTGCTACATAATTTCCACGTTTGTGATTTAACTATTGTCTATCGAACAGAATAAATAACAATACATATAATTTTTGTTTACAGCAACAGCAAATGTCATCATATATATGTTCTCTAAACTTGTAAAATGTTAATTACTTTAAACCTTTCAACGATTACCGACAGTTTTAAACTTCTTTAAATTTAATTTCATAATGCCATGTTGCTATGATATCTCAGTGGTTAGAGTAACTAAAACCGTGACCGGGAGAACCATGGTTCAAATACCGGCTGGTGTATTGAATTTTTCAGGCCGACTCTGCCTTTCAAAATTTAAGATTAGGCAGAACTTCGACTAAGGTTGTACATAATGTGCTCTCTGCACTCGACCATGTATATCCAGCTCATCCGGTACCTCCCTCAACTCATATACTCTTTCTATCCATTCTTGAACAAACTTTTTTTAAACAGCTTACAGTTCCATTTACTTAACATCACTCGAGATAAATGTTATTCTATAAATAGTTTTATTATATATGTCTTTGTGGATACTGCAACCGCAGTCAGTATCAGACAGCGATTAGGAGGCAACAAATTAATAGAAATCTTGATACTGAAGGAAGGAATATTAATTAATAAAACAAATGCTTTTATAAACCAATATATAAAGAAATTTTATTATATTGATATGAAAGTAGAATGGTTAGAATGATGAACAAAATAGCGGTTTAGTTAAAGAATGAGGAGTAAAGAACATAATTTAACATAGTAGGCATGTCAGCATCAAGGCAAGGTAGAGAAAATACTCTGGTAAAATCTACACGCTGTAAGTGACAGGAAAGAGGACCGTTACCTTCTTTGTGTCAGAAAGGGTTCAACGTTTAAGAACCATATATCGTTAGCATCAAGGAATGCATTGAGACAAAAAGGCTTTCAGGGTGCGATGAAGCATGAAAGTTGCAGTTTCTTAGTTTACTGATGTGATAACGATGTATACCGTTACAAAGAGCTCAGGGTAGGCGAGGCCGAACTCAGGGTAGGCGTTAAGTAAATGAGTTAGATGAGTTTTGGAAACCAATGAAAAATAAATCGAAATAAATCAGAAACCAATAATAAAGTAAGATTTGAAAAATGGAGAGAAGGGTGAGCTATTTTGGTCATGTGATAAGTGAGAGTGGGGAGCAGAATTAGGTTCGAACTGAATCGGGAAGTCGAGGAAAGTTACTTGCTACATCATACTTGAAGAAGTCAGACGTGTTAGTGTCGCTTGGGAGAAGAAAAATAATGTCTTAGTAAAACCTACTTGTAAAATTAATACTTCGAGGAAAGAGACGCGTCGGTCAGGAGAAGATGTAATACGTTGGTAGAATTTAATTGGAAGTTGTCACCGTTGCAACTCAGTCTTAATGGAACAAACACACTACAAGAGAATTAAAGAAAGTTTCACAGTCATCTGAGAATTATTGATTATACTGGGCAACCGATATCTACAAACCCATTTTCCTATAACCATTCACCTGAGAAGAGATCTCACAGCTCCAAATTTCAACAACAAGAACCCAAACTATTTAAATAATATGCGGTTTTGCAACTTAATGGCACTGAAGTAAGACGCTATACAATGTATATGAATACAGTATCCAGTCACCGGACATTTCCTAAAGGCGCCATGATAAAAGTTCTGTGATCGTATTAGTTTTTAAAGTTAGAGACTCCGCCACTAGGAGCGCATGTGGTCAGGTGGTTAACCAAAAACCGATAGATGGTGCTGATATGAGAATCAGGGCGTTGCTTATTGAAATGCCAAAAAAGTTCAGGCAATTTGTGATATAAAGTATTAGTTTTATTTGAAGTAAATAAACGTTCAGCGGCTTTCGTTTCCTTTGATAGGGCGGACGATAGAGACGTTTACAGCTGAAAGAAAAAACCACGGCTCTCCGTCCTAATGGAACAGGAAGCTGCCGTTTTATTTACTAGATCACGGAGAATGATAAATGTTCTTCATATTAGGGTTTGCATTTACTGAGCGAATTTGTGGACAAGCTGAACATTTTGAACATGTGCCATATTCAGACGCTACTGGGTGTTTGGGTTTCAATATACTCAAATGCTACATATTGTGAGTTGAGAAGAATCTAGCTAAAGTTCCCAGTTTCATCATTGTACATGTAATAGTTATTCAAAAAAAAAATATTTATCGCCTTCCACAGTATAAATTTTGTAATTTTTATAAAATGTCCCAGGCCATGCAGATTCTTTAAGAAACTTTAGATTCAGATTACCATAAAAGTTTTAATGTGTGCCATGTAGTTTGGTTGAAAATAAATAATGGATAAATATATTAAATTTTCCTTATATTTTTGGCAATTTTGTGGTTTTAAATGTAATAATAAATTAACTATTAAATTTCCTACTGATATAATATCAAGTTCTTTTAAACACTTTTTGTTTTTTGCAAAAATGCATGGAAGTGTGATCATTTTTTTAAAATTATGTGCTGGAGCATTTTACCCATACAAAATAGTTGAAAGATGAAAGCCGAGAAACACGAATTTAAAAATTAGGAAGAAATTACATTATTTTGCTGCAAAATTGCCTTTCATCATATGTAGGCCCTGCAGCTGTCTTATTAGTTTCCTTATCTTTAACTTGGTTACTGTTAGCACCTTCTTAATGATTTTTCTGTCTACAGTAGTTTTTATAAAAATGATTATTGTATTTGTTTGCTGCAACTTCTTTAACTTAAGAAAAATGTTGCATTCTTGACAAGGATTGTTATGAATGAATGAAACTTTGCATTCTTGTTTCTTTAGATAATAGTTACTATGTTAATTTTCATGAGAAGGAAGTTAAAGTATTGTAGTAGTATTATTTTACAGTTTATCAGTTGTCTGTTTTCATTACCAGTGATTGCTATTTCATATAGTACCTACTTTAATTGTACACAGATCCAGGAATATACATATATCCAAAACTTAGAGAAATTCATTGAAAACTTCAATGGTTAGGGTGTTTTGGGCATTAGAAATGTATTAAAAATTGGACACGAGAAAATTCTACTTAGAAGGTCTAAATATAAACAAATTTGTATGTGCTTTAAATCCCTCCTGCACTATACGAAGGTCCTTCAGCTAGATTTCTCTCATAATTTAGCTACCTTTGACTGCTTCCTAGCAGATTTCTTTGTGTTCTATGACATTTAAGCACTCTGGTTTACCTTTCACCTGGCCTTAACACTCTAATTTTCTTGCTAACAGGACATACTTTGCGTAATGCAGCTTTCATATTAACATTTACACTAATTTTGTAAACTATATTAAATTCACTAACAGCTGTAGTCACTTCAATTTGCAATTTCTTCCTAGCTAAAGACATTCTTTTTGACATTTACTGCAAAATTTCATCAGAGTTCTGTGTTTTCCTTTGGTACAACTCCCCAGTGGATTATTAATAACTAATCGCTTTACTTTTGTCTATGAGATGAGAATTGTAAGTATAATAGTTCATGCAATTCATACTCATGGTCATACAAAACTACTGCATAGAAGTGTGGCCCTTACCAAAGTCCAGAAATACATCAGCCATTCTTCTATTTACATCAGAAGGTGGCTACTAGAATCACTGGAAACCCTAGGGCTGGTATATGTTTTCACGTAACATTTGCTAAAAAGAGAGCACTCTAATATCACCTTAATATCATTACACTTTGCCTGCAATTAGACACCTGTTGATATACGTACTTCTAAACAAATATGGTACGAATTATATACTGTTTCAGCAAGAAAGTAATATAAATAATGTTAAATAAAGCTTTATTCCTGTTCTAAACAATACTTATCTGCTATACACGGCTCGCACTTAAGTGAAAACCATATTTCACAATCACAAGCACACACTTGTGGAAATGTTTAGTCTTAGAGCAGGAACTAATTTACAAAATTGGAAGCCGAAGTGGTCAGTAGCTTGCACAAATATTCAGAAGATGTCTGTGCACATAACTACAGAGAATACTGACACGGGAAGCAAATCGCCTAGTTAAAATTTGAATTACAGCAATTAGGAAGAGTTTAATTTAGAAAGACTTCCATTCTAATTCTCGGGTAGGTAGAATTTTGAACTTGGAATAGCAAATTTATTGTTACCTGTTATGCTTAAAAGCCATGCGGAGAAGTCAGTGGCGCTTTAAGCGGCGTTCATTAGGTATCGAATCCGGGCCGCCTTGATGAGAGCCTAGCGGTCTAACCACTGAGACACGGCGGGAACTAATGACCAGAAAGCTACCGAGCTGTTCCGAAAGGGCACCCGGCGCCGCCTTGGGGCTTTCCATAGGGCAACACCTAGAGACCAACAAGCATCCCATCCGCTCCTAAGAACTCAAGACGGGATGGAAGTGGATACGCCAATTACGCGAGCCGACCGCAAAGGGGAAGGCCACAGATCAACTTCTGTAGGTCCGCCTGGTGATCTAGCACACCTTCTACTAGCTATGCTGGCTAGTACGTGGGGATATTAATGACTTCCCTCAACATCATCCGCAGACGTACCCAATCTCTCACTGGTATCGGGAACCACTACCCCTTGAGTCCAACCCAATCCGAAAAACTCCCTATGAGGGAGGGGCTCGAATGTTCGGCCCAAGGTTCCTCTAGTAACGTCAGAGGTATGCTAGGTTTCCGCAGCGCCCGCACTACGGCAGCTGAAGGGGACGGATCGCCTCCCCTACGGTGGTCTACCACATAATGGAGAGATAAGGCTTCGTGCCCCACAAATACGTCAATACGTGGTTATGTCCGTCTGGAACAGGTACACGATGACACACAACGCGCACACTCTCTGCCGCCAACTTCCATGACTCTTTGCAACAAGCTAGCAAAGGTAATTTAAATGGTCACTTCCATCTCCACACGGGCAATTAGATCATGACGTGGTTGTTCTTTAAATGATGCTAGGACGTAACTGACGGCAGATTCAGAAACTGAAATGTTCAAACATAATTTCAAGGCAAAAAAAGGAAAATGCCTCATTTTGTCATTTTTTACGAATTTCACTGGCGCCTACCCTAAAGTGTAGTTTCTGAAGTGCTATGATGAAGCTGCATCAATACCTAACTGTAATATACTCTAAGATCTTTCATTATTTAGGCACTCCAACATTAGATCATATCGGACAATGAATGAAATGTGTGAAACGATGCTCAATTGAGCCAGGGAACATAGAGCTTAGAGTTACCCGGGGTTCATTTATAAATACAAGGGAAAAAACCAGAAAAGAACCTATCCAGATAACTCGTCCTGATTGAGGTTCAAACTCGGGAGTTCTTGAACTTGAGGCACAGCACATCACATGGACGGGCAATATTGATAATAATGTGTGTAGAAAAATATAACAAAAGTTTCAACTGTATACTGTGGCAACCCTGTATGGGTTGTCAGACCTGGCGCCACTGGCTTAACTTTGTTCGTTGGTTGCGCTGGGGAGGGGGTTGGCATCCTCTTCCGCAGACGACCGGCCGCCACCAGAGTGAGAGGACGTGTTTGTGGCAACCCTCCGGAACACAAACCTCATTGAATGTAAGTTGTCTGAAATTATTAAACCTCTTTTAAAATGCGCTTGTGGGTTTTCCTTCGCTGGAACTTCCACGTTTCACCACCATACAGGTAGGCTAATTATCAGTAAAATAACATGTCAACCCTACCGCGTTGTGTGTAGTGTTTGTTAAGATGGTTTAGCTCTACCGCTACGGGTTCCCCCAAAGCTAATAAATATTTAAATCTGTTCTAATGTAGGGTGTGACAATACTGTGTTTGATTTTAAATAATCATAATGCTCCCGTAAATGATAATATATTGAAGACATATTTGTTTAATTGCTTTGGACGGCATTTCACATATTTCTAATAATTATCTCGGCTTCCAAACCAAATATACAGTATTACAATTAGTTTTGCTACATAATTTCCATGTTTGTGGTTTAGCTTTTATCTGGCCAACAGAATAAATAACGATATTTATTATATGTGTTTACAGCAACATCAAACATGTCATTATATTTAACTTCTTTAAACTTGTAAAATATTAATAACTTTAAACCTTTCAGCGATTACCAACAGTTTTAAACTTCTTTGAATTCAATTTCATAATGGAATGTTGCAGTAACTGGAACGATGACTGAGATATCCGTGGTTCAAATCCCGGATAGGGTATTGGATATTTCAGGCCGACCCCGCCTCTCAAAATTTTAGATTACACAGAATTTCTACCAAGATTGGAGCTACTTAATGTGCTCTCTGCACCCGACCTTGTATACCAGTAGCTTATCCGGCACTTCCCTGCTCTCTTACGAATATTATAATACTCTCATTTACTCTTTCTACTCATTCTTGAACAAACTGTTTTTGACCAGCTTAGTCTACCATTTACTTTACATTACTCGAGATAAAAGTTACTGTATAATTCGTTTTATTATATATGTATTTGTGGACACAATGTATATGAATGCAGTTAGTGTCCAGCCACCGGACATTTCCTAAAGACACCATGATAACTGTCTGTGATCCTATTAGCTTTAAAAGTTAGTAATTCCGCCAGTAGGAGCGCATGGGTTTACGTAGTTAATCAACAGCCGATAGATGGAGCTGATGTAAGAATCGGAGTGTTGAGGATTAAAATGCCCAAAAAAGTACACGGAATTTAGAATTTACAGTATCACTTTCATTTAGGGTAAACTAATATTTAGGAGCTTTCGTTTCCCTTGACAAGGTGGATGATAGAGACGTTTACAGCTGAAAGAAAAAATCACGACTCTCCGTCGTAATGGAACAGGAAGCTACCGTTGTATCTATTATATCATGGAGAATGATAGCGCGGTCGTTGCGGCGGAGACTTCGACGTGGACACATCTACTAGCTACCAGAGCAGTCTCAGAAGCAAGAAGAAGCGGTCCGCTGCAAAGAAGCACCCACCGTTGGAGCGGCTCGGCATTGCCGTGCTGTAAACCAAAGCCTTTCGCTTGTTCTCTGAGTATAGCGCTTAGTTGATTAGACGAGTAGGATAACACGGTCATAGCAAGCAGTCGCAAGACTCGCTTAAGCGCCTGCGGGTTCGACCCTTTGTTTTTCCGGGCTTTTTAGCGCTCGCTAACAGCTCTTTCTCTCTTCCTCTCTTTTTTTTTTCCTCTTTCTCTATTAGGCTTAAGCCCCATACTCACGCACACACAAATACACACATACTCACTCATTAACAACATGGCAGGGAACTCCAAAACACCCACGACTTCACCAAAGACTACCACCAGGACGCTACGTGGCAAATCCACAAAAAAACCGAATACACCTGCTCCTGTGGACACACCAAACACTTCACCAAACACCAAAGAAACCGCACCAACCATTCCCACCTCACCGGTGGCAACCACCTCATCCTCTCCAGTTGCCAGCACCTCTAAGGACAACAAACTAAACGCAGACACACCACACATTGAACCCACAGATACACTTAACACTAAAAGATCTGACCTGGCGCCGGTCATGATCAACAAAGGCCAGGCAACACACATAAGAAAGATTACACGAGACTTTGACTGCCTCAAACCAGTACACTCATACACAGTATCCATAGCTAGGAACAGTGGTGATTTTATGGTTAAGTTGCAATGCTTGAGTGACTACAGAAGTTTCGTAGAATACCTCAAGCAAGCCGGCGTACATTTCTACCTGTTGCCTCACCCCCAAGATAGGACATCTAGATTCGTACTCAAAGGATTGTACGCCGAAATCACCAGTGACGAGATTAAGGAAGACCTGGCCGTCTTAGGGATAGAGGCGCTGAGAGCTGTCGAAATGCGGAAACGTAATTGGCAGCGCACCCCCTGCCGATGTTCCTCATAGAGGTGGCAGGGACCCCCGACACTGAAACCAAAATTTTAGGACTCACACACCTAGGACATTTCCGCATAAGGGTAGAAAGGTACCGATCAGACCCCGAACCTAAACAATGCAGAAAATGCCAGAGACTATGGCACCTGCAAAGTGAATGTAGGTCCCCATCCTGGGTATGCGCCAAATGCACAGGACCACACCCATCAGGAACGTGCTCCGTTCCGCCCGCGGAACGGCTCTGCGTGTTATGCGGCCAGAAGGGCCACGGTGCAACTTGGCGCGGTTGCACTGTATATCGCGCAGAGTGCACTAAAAGTATGCCTAAAGTCCGCGCGCAGCCACAGGGACCCCCCTCGTTGCCACCTAAAACTTATGCTAAGGCTGCCGCTAGGACGGAAAACGCAGGGTGGCTCATTAGGGATACTAGAGGTCGACAGCGACCAGCCCCGTTAGCCGAGCCCCCTGCAGCTGTGGCTCCCCGGCCTGCCACCGAGGAGGGCCCAGCAGGTCATGAGCGACGCCCCAATCCTCCAAGCACACACACACACACACACACACACACACACACAAAGTCCAACAAAACAGGGCCAGAGGGCTTCACCCTCCTGCCACAAAGTCGCTCGCCCCCCGCGGTAAGGGACATAATGGCAATGAAGCAGCATTGGCAAAGCTGCTGAACGTCCTAGGTCTGCCCAGAGACTCTGTTCCCAAGGATTTTCTTGAGGAACACCTAGCAATGTTCGGGGCTTGTTTAGAACAGGGTACAGACACCACACTTACACTACACTGGCTACTTGAACTACTGGATGACCTACAAAGCTACAGCCATGGCTGAAACAGACACATTACGGACAATACACTGGAACTGCCAGGGAATACGTAAACGCAAAGTTTTAACGGACTTTCTTCACGCCAACTCAATACAAGTAGCCCTATTAAACGAAACCCATTTAGGGGACGTAGATAAATTTTCAATACCTAACTATGCTATTTACAGGACCGATCGTAATCGTAGGGGAGGGGGGACAGCAATAGCAATACAAACGAGCATCAGTCACTGTCAGGTACATATACCCCAATTAAACCGCCTAGAAGCGACAGCAGTAAAGATTAGCACCTTCAGTACACAGATTATATTAATAGCTATATACAACCCACCAGGTGACATCGACACCGAAGATGTCCAAAAATTATGCAGCTAGGACCAAGAGTAATAGCGGCAGGGGACTACAACTGTAAGTACTATTTGTGGCACAGCACGAACCCCAATCCTCAAGGGACTAAACTACTAAATTATATCAACAACACTAACTTTCTTATTGTGGGACCCGATGAGCCCACCCACATACCTCATGTTAACAATCACGCGCCATACATATTAGACTTAGCCATATTAAACAATATACCGTTTAACATCGAATGCACAGTAATGCAAGAACTGACATCTGATCACTTACCAGTACTCCTTGAGGTCACACTTCCCTTGAAGTTTAGGAAAGAAAACCCAAAACTGAGTTATAATTTAGTCAATTGGGAAGACTTGAATAACGTTTTAGAAAGATACTTACCGGAAAGCGAAATTATTTCACCACAGCAACACGACGAAGCTGTATTCAAACTCGAATCGGCAATTAAGGTAGCAACTACAACGTGTGTCCCACAAAAATTTACACCATCAGCAAACGCCCAATATCCGTTAGACATAAAAATCTTACATCAGATTTGGAACAGACTAAGACGTAAATGGCAACGAACGCGAAATCCTTTACATAAACAAGACTACCTTGATGCCAGAGAGGCCGTAATGGTCCGAACTAGGGAATTTATATAGAACCAATGGAATCAAACTCTCGCGAACTTAAATCCGAACTCTAACTCTGTTTGGCGTATAGCTAAGTGCCTAAATAGAGCTAAAACAAACATACCACCACTCATACATGACAACACTGTTGCAGAAACTTCCCAGGCCAAAGCTGAGGTATTTGCTGCCACACCTGAGAAGGTCTTCACACCAAACCCGGCTGAAGGTCCAGCGAATCTGCAAGAGATTCAAAGCGTGGAGCAGGAAATACACGAAACAGACTACACTATCACACACAACAAAATGCGAAAAACTAATCCGGGAGAAATCGGCTGGATTATCAGGCACCTGACAAACAGAAAGGTCCCGGGGCCCGATAAAATACCCAACATCGTTTTAAAAAATCTCCTACGTAGAGCACTGGAGCTTCTAGCAAAGATTTGCAATTATACTCTAGACAGCGGCAGGTTCCCACCACAATGGAAGGTAGCGAACATAGTAATGATTTCAAAACCACATAAAAACTTATCTCATGCCTCCAGCAGCTATAGGCCAATTAGCCTACTGAGCGCCCTTGGTAAAGTACCGGAGAACATAATTCTAAAGAGAATAAATTCCCATATAATAAAACACAACATACTCATTTCTGAACAATTTGGCTTCAGATCCCAGCATTCTACAACACAGCAGCTTCTACGCCTTACGAAAGCCATATCTAAAGGATACAATACTAACAAATCGACTGGCGCCATCTTCTTGGATATTGAACGCGCCTTTGATAAAGTATGGCATGCGGGCCTACTTTACAAGCTCAAATCATACAACTTCTCTGATTCGACACTTGCCCTCATCAAAGATTATATAAGCGAGCGTCGGTTCCGAGTACCTGTGGAGGATTCTCCCTCCTCTCAAATGCCTATTAAGGCAGGAGTCCCACAAGGAAGTTTGCTAGGACCGACCCTCTTTAATTTATACGTTAACGATATGCCAGAACTTACTCGCACTGAAAAATACATATACGCTGACGACACGGCACTGGTAACTCAGTCTACTCAACCGCGGATAATACACCTGAGGCTACAGAATGCCCTGAATGATCTTGAACCCTGGTTTCGAAAATGGAGAATAACAGTTAACTCTAGAAAGTGGCAATCAATTATTTTCACAAAAAGAATCCAACATCGACATCCCAGGCACAGACAGCCACCTCTCTCGTATCATGGCGAAAGAATCGAATGGAGAGACCAAATTACCTACCTAGGGGTCACCATGGATCAAGGTCTCACATGGAAAAAACACATTCAAAATATCAGGGCCAAGGCAAATGGACAATTGAACAGACCCTTTGATTAATTTAAATAACCAACTGCAACTCAATATGGGTCTTACGCTATATAAAAGGCTAATCAGGCCAATACTGACGTAAGCAGCCCCTGTCTGGGGATACGCTGCGAAAACACATATAAACAGACTGCAGACACTGCAAAACAGAATAATACGAATTATTGCAAAGGTTCCTTTGGTAGCTCCAGCTTATCGGCTGCACGAGGGACTGAAGCTCCTCTCGATCGAACAATTTATTAAACTACTCAGTTATAATTTATATGACAGAAAGGCAAAAAACAAAAACCCTCTAATTCGCGACTTAGGCACATACGGTACACAACACGACATTCACAATAGACCGCTCTCATTATTTGACAGAACTCTTGGCCTGGGAGAACCAGAAATAAACATTCAAGATTACCTAAACACCTTAGTACCACCTTAATCATAAGCCATGGCTTAGCTAAACACTACTGACAGACCAGTGGCCCTGGAAGTCCCTGCTAGGGGTCGTTCTGGGGACTAGTGAAAATGACCAAAGCATCACACATGGACATGAGAAGACAACTCAATTGTAAATATATAAACAAAACAATAATCTAGCAAGATTAGCAACACATGACATGGACTACACTCAATCCTGAGCATATATCCAAAATATTTGGTTGTTATTTAGTTAGGTTACATTAAATATATCCATATTCACATTGAATGCATGTAAACCAATACCTAACAAATTGACGCCAGACTCAGAGCCGCTCCTGGCCTGATATCTTATCCAACTTATTCTTAAGCACTAACAATTAATGACACCGTCCTTATGTTTCAGGACCTCACAGATATCTTGGAAGACGGTGCCTCCGTCCGGAGGCAAACCAATATTACACAACCCAATTCCACTCCTGAATTTCCAAGGTCGCAAGTAGGACCTCGGTCATGCTTGTGTCCTGGCGCCATCCTCACCCGGCCTAGGCTTTGCCTGGCCGTAATATCCTTTCCCAGAATCCGCAGGTGCAATAGCGGTACTGCTGCACTTTCTCTCCCGAATTCTCACCGGTAGAGGTCTTTTAGTGGGTAGGGCTGACGGATCTCTCTCCGTCAGAGGAGTCCCACACTCCGAACCCGGGGCTAGTGCATAAATGCACTTTTCCTCCACTCGAAAAAAAACTCTCGTGTCATATTAGGGTTGCTAATGAAAACATATTATAGTTGTAAATTCCTTAAGGAAAGGAGGAGACTGTTGCGTTAAAGCTGACATTCCATCGAACATTACACGGATTACACGTTTCTGGACCAAATCAATGCGGCAAGTGACGATGGTCAGGACGTCTGCCGGAGTGACAAGGAGGCATTCGCCATATCTCTTGAATAACTATTAAGTACCTTAATATTTATTGTCTTTTTTTACTGAATAGCAAAAATTGCCATTTATTTGTCTTGTAGTTAGCTATCAAAATAGAAGGTAATAGATTTTAGATTAGATTAAATTTATAGTCCATATTCCAAAATTGTACAATTTACAACTTTAGGCTAAATTTATTTGTCTCTACCTTGGCTTACATGACAACCTGATTTTCTGCTCTGCCAGGTAGCTCTTAACCTCCATGCCTGCTTGTTACTTATTTAACCCATTCTTCCTCCTCATCTTCCGTTCTTATATTATTTACATGTCTGACCCATTTTTCTTTTACATTCTGTAAGAGTTCACCAATACTTTTTACCTTCTTTTCCTCCCTGCCCGTTAACATTTTTATAGCTACTATTCCGTTCTCTACATCAAACTTCTCATCTCGAGAATTAGTGGCCAAAATCGCAAACAAAACAGTCAACTTTGTGCTAATGCAACCATTTACCAATATCATTGAACCATTTTTGTCACATTCCCTTATCAACTAATACTTACCATGATTGCTTAGAGACAATTGGCATGAAGCAACCCATACAATATTCATTGCCGCACATTCAATATCGACAATTACAAAAACTGGATTCATGTGCAGGTTCCTGCTGAGACATCAGACAGAAACCGATGTTAATACTTAAACACAGGTCTCGCCGTCTTCCCAGATAACAGAGAGCATCAAAGCTTTATCCACAGAGTAACACCAGATTCTCAACTCCGTGGTAAAAATTGAAGACGCATAGGGCGCTCCTTCTGAACCTTTCGATGCCAGCTAAGTGAACTAACCAACATGTCATCGGTAATGCAGTAAGCTTCTATTTCGACCGAGCTATGGTACATTCGCCTCCCTCCACCCTTCCAATCCGTGGTCAGCGACTGATTGAATCTAACATCTTTCGAAGCATAATCTCGTGCCCCAACGAATAATTTACGACACAATTCAATTATCACATATTAGCATAATACGCGCTAAATATGCTGAGTAAATGTGCCTAAATTATTCATCAGTGTTCGAGATGGGACTTCGAAAGAAGTTGAACAATTAAATCGGAAAAAAAAGGTCTCAGACGCTACTTCCAAACTTGATCTTTTTCCTGTTGCCACTAAGCCTTAGAGCTTATTTATTCATTTAATAAATGTATGTCTTTAAGAAACAATTGAAACTTTGACAGAGTGACATTACTCAAGATGCTGTCGAGGTTATGCATAACACCTTTACTTCCTTTCCCTGAAGTATGAATTCCTAAGCTTGATACTGTGATTATTACAAGAAAACCTGACACTAAATCCATGCATTCTACAGGTACTGGAAAACAGGAAAGGATATCACAAGGTCATGAGTAATGCAATTTCTTTGTACACAGAATAATGTTGAAAAATTCCCTGGAAGGGAAGTGTCAAAAAGAAAAAACAAACAAAAAACGAAAAAAATTATTAAAGAAATGTATATATAAGTTGTATGTGAAGATACAAACAACTATGTACAAAAAATAGCACAATCTCTTTAATTAGAAAACAAAGAAGCTCTGTTTATGGCTTATATTTACTAAGAATTTGAAAAGCTCTATAGTACATACATCATTTTCAGCACAGGTTTACATAAGAATATTCAAAGAAAAACGCGAAATTTGTGATTGATTAATGATACTAATGTGTATTGATTCATGATACTAGTAAAACCTCACAAATTAGGTCATGAGGCAAAGACATACATTGAATAAAAGACACTATTTTATATACTTCTAATGACTTTGGTTGGATTATCATTCACACATGCAGTATTAATGATTATGATTTGAATGACACATACAGTTCAATGAATCTAAGAAGATATTAAGTACATAAAAAGTGTATCATTCCTTTAAAATTGTCCTAAGCTTAACTTTGTCTTTCAAATACAGGAATATTACAGTCTTGAATTTGTAAACGCTTTAATGACATGTATAAACACAGTAATAAATGCTGAAAAAGAAAATAAGCAGTTTTAAAAATAAATTTTAATGCAAAAGGCATCTTCCAACTGGACAGAATTTCATGTAATTATCTGACTGTGAAGTATGATTTGCTTGGTACAGCAACTGTTTTGGTAAATGGCTTACTTTAACTTGATAAGACGTTAAGCTATATATGTATTAAGATGGCATTTGGTGCTCTCTGTATAGCGTAAACCTCTCAGGCTATGACATACAACTGAATGTGTTTAACATAAGTAAATCAATGAAAGGTTACACTCAGGACTATTACTGCTGTTTGTGGTCTTAATTATGCTGTAAAAGTGCTGGAACTGTCTGATTTGTTAATAGGTCTAATTAAAATGCATACACATCAAAGCATTATTTCTTTTGACAGTCCATAATCCCTTATCTGTTCAATGGAATGAAACAATAAATGCATTATATAGGTGTGGCTTTATCGGCCTTTCATAATTATGTGGCTTTGCATCACTGCATGTAACGCATGTTGGCTGTTAAGGTCAAACACCCAGAGTTTGCCCGAGTTGCTCTAAAATGTATTTGGGATGCTACCGACAGTGTAGATGCTGAAAGATATTTCAGTAAATATAATTTGACTGTGAGTGACAGGAGGACACATGACAGAACAGAATGTTGAAATAAGTTCAGTGCCTTCATTCAATAGCATTACCGATCATGAACTAGACTAATTTAGTGCATTTTCTTTTTAATGTGTTCTACATCAGTATGGATTTCTCTTTTTTGTGTTATGAATATGCTTTAGTCTGTATGACACTGTTCTATATTTCTGTGTATTGCTTTAACCTATATTAATTTGAAATAAATTGACACTTTATGCACTTTTAACTCACCGTCGTTAATAAACCTCCATAACTGTGTTTTAAATTTCATATCAGTAATATTAATATTCATCATTTAACAAAATTAACTCAAACTTTCTTCAAAATGCTATAAAATGCTAAATTGCAAATGTATAAATGCTACAAAATGCTAAATGTAAAAATCAAAATGCTAAATATCACTACCCCTACCTATTATTATGAAGATTTACTAATTTGAGAACATGCCATTCTCTAGCTCCTAGCTGCAGCTGACATTGTACATATTTTAAGAATAAGTGGAATATGGAAATAATTGTAAAAATGGCATATAATGATGATGATGGCACAATGACATTTTAATAATTTCTTGCAATGCACAGTTGCACTTAATACTTGTTAAAGTTTTTACAAGATCAATTATAATCCGACTAGATCTCTTCTAAGATGGCTATTCAGGTACATCATTTGGTGTAGTGTGTACAATATTACATAGTGATTGCTGCATTAAACAAGATAGAACAAACTGAATTTATCTAACCTCAGATCATATTTTTAATTTGCTGTTAAAAACTATGAGATTCCTTATCACTAATGTAGTTATACACTGATGAGTAAGGTTAAGAGAACCTAATTCTTCAAAATATCATTGCAATTATAAAGAAAAACTTTATAAAAGTTCATATCCAAGCATGTTGCTTGAAGATTTTAATTTAAGCACCCACACAGATAATGCCAATTATAAACAAAGAAATTCTACAGAAATCAAAGAGAATTCAATTCTGTACAAATCCACAGCCACAGTTTCGTATACCTAAAAATTCACATACTTGGGTTAGAATGACACAGCGAAGCATGTAATACACACGACAAACAGTATATCATTATCAAAAACAGATGCTGCCACCAAACATTGCAAATACATTCTTATAAACAATTCATTTAATTTAGATTACTTAATCCAGGAAGAGTACTGTGGCTGAAACGCACAAATGTTTCATCTAAAATGTAGTCTGAGAAGGAAGAATTTTTTCTGAACATCTTCGTGTATAAGTTTGTTGTACACATGTTAGTACAAACAGCATGAGAATTAAAGATATGTAACAACATGCAAAGAGATATGTCTATAAAGATAACAAGCAATTGTTTAAATATTTCTGTATTTGATGACAGCTAATTATATGGACTAAATTAATGCCACCTCCAGAACAAAGCTTAGATATTGAAGAAATCACTTAGTAATATTAATAAGGTTTAATTTTGGCTTACTGTTGTTTTATATTAACTCATGTAAATCAAATGAAAATTAAAAAATAGCTGTAATTTGGGAATGCTAGTTTTGCAGTAATTTAAACTGGAAACTACTTACCTTACATGGACTGTTTTATGACTCAAATATTTTAAATTTAAAACTTCTAACACAAAGCCAACGAATATATCCAATCAACTGCCTAAAATAACTTCAATTTTCCTGAAACTTTAGAAGATACTGGACACAACACTTCTCAAAGTTTTTTTTTTTTTTTTTTTTTTTTTTTTTTTTTTTTTTTTTTTTTTTAATTTTCCACTGATATTGAAATGAAACTCAAACTTTAATAAATATCTGATAAACCACAATAAATTGCTGTATAGGTGAGAAAGACAGCTTTGTTCTACACTAATAATGTTCCTGAAGATCACTGCACATCACCAAAACAATAAACACAAAATTTCTAATCATGCGGCACTTTTGATTTCTGCCATCTTATTCGTGATAGCCTGAGATGATGAGGTAGCTACAAAAATTGTTTTTGCATTAATAATTAAGTAACAAGGTTGATGAAACTAATGCTTTTTCATGTATGTGGTACATAATCTAAAGAATTTAATTACAAATGAAAGTGTAAGAAGGTACAATTCAGGTTAGGTTATGATATTAATTTTCGATATTTAATATATATGCTGACATCTTACTTACCGATAGGTCTTTGTAAAAGTCCATTCCCTTCCTACTTGCTGCTCATATGCCATCACTGGCCTTACAAATCTAGCGAATTTTACAAATCGATGACCATTTTTCACGTTTAATTTGGCTTCGCTTAGACACCGTTAACACCGACAGATTTTCCAGTTGGGTGAAGAGGGACATCTGTTGACACCGACAGAATTTAAAGTTGATATGCAGCGCTCAGTCTATCGGACGACAGTTTCAAGAAGCTTAATGTCGAATCAGAATCTGCAACCCAGCTAAAACCCCTGGTATAAAGTCACCGGACATTTTCTATAGGCACCATGATAAACGTTCTGTGATCGTATTAGCTCTTAAAGTTAGTGACTCCACCAACAGGAGCGCATGTGGTCAGGTAGTTAACTAACAGCCGATAGATGGTGCTAATGTAAGATTCAGGGCGTTGCGGATTGAAATGCCAAAAGGTTCAGGCAAATTGGGACTTAAATTATTAGTTTAATATAGGGTAAATTAATATTTAGCAGCTTTCGTTTCCCTTGATAAGGCGGATGATAGAGACGTTTACACCTGAAAGAAAAAAGAGCACGGCTCTCCGTCGTAATGGAACAGGAAGTTACCACTCTATCTATTTGATCACGGAGCATGCCAAGTTTTCGCTTATATTACCGTTCCCCTTCCGTAGATTGTTGACTGTTAATTCGTTGCTGTGTTGTACAGTTTGAAAATTTGACATATTCAGACACTGCTGGTTATTTGAGTTTGAATAAACTTCATATGCCACTTATAACACAGACCCTCAAGCACACTCTCCCATGTTTGTATTTATCTCACAGAGGCTTACTGCTGGTAGATTCTTCGTTGCTGTTTCTGTTATCATAACACGTACTTGTCTTAAGTTAGGAGTTAAATAATGTTATACAAAGTAAACTGGAAATAAAATGTTCATTTGCCTTACGGTTGAGGCTTAAGCAGTAAAAGATGTTCTGTAATGTTGGTAACTTCTCATGGTTAAATTAGTTTATTAGTGCTTTTATTTTTCACTGCACCTGAACGTCAGTAATAGAGATAAGATATTAATGTAATATTGATACAGCATACTTCCTATTTAATACATTTTTCTGTTCTCTCTCCTGTTTTTATAAATCCAATCTTCTACATGTGCTCTGGCAGACATAGCACCTTTGTTCAATAATGCAGTGGCACAGATTTGCATTTGTAAGACGTCAAACGTTGTTAAACTTTACCACTTGAAAACATACAGAATATAATGATGGAAGGATAAAACGTTTACAAGATTTGAACTCATTTCCGAATTTGTAGGGATTGTCACTACTTTTCTATAACAGTCCCATGTCCCTACTTCAGTGCGACGAGATATCTTCAGGTTCCTGCACTTGTTTTAAATTTACTTCATGGCAAAGCGTTGAGCTAAACTTTACTGAAGAGCGCTAAATTCACTTGTTATTCTATTTATTACAACAACGAGATAGTAGAACAATTGGAGAATTCCAAATCAACGCATAATGTGACTTTGTGGGTTCGTGAATTTAAAAGTCCAGTTTGCAGGAATACAAAAAGCTCTATATTTCCGTAGAAAGACACTTATTGTACAGCCCTTGAGGAGCCGATTTACGTAACATACACAAATACAACCGTCGTCTGCCACTCGACCACAAACAAAAGAGTTCGCTTTCAAATCACAGCTGCAAGCACACAATTATCGAGTCCAATTACGACTGTCCCCCGACAAACTGGCCGCGGCTTCTTTTATATCTCCACCCATTGTTCCAGAAACTCCTGGGATGTTTTCTATCAATCAAGACGGCACAAGAAGAAAGACGAACCTTCCAGATATGTCTCTTTCTTTCTCCTTTGCGGTAAGCTTTCATCTCCGCGCTGCACTATCTGTCTCTTTGCGCGCACCGGCCGCCCAGGTCGCAACAATGCCTCGCGACAATACTGATTATACCGTGCTGCTCCCTATTGGCAGTGAGCTGACAACTGAAACCAAGTCGGAAATAGAAATGTTAATACAGAGGTTAGTATTCCGTAGAACATAGTTCTGTGTAACTTATGTGAATATAAACGTATGGTAATGTTTTATACAACTGGCTCTATTTACTGACAGCCACTTCTAAACATCACACTTATGTGGTGAAGCCGGCTCAGTTTTAAGCCGACATGCTGACCGCTTGGTTTCTACCTGGCGCCTAAAAATAAATGCTACAAAATCTCAGGCAGATACTTTTACCAGGCGAATTCTTCAACACGTCCCCAATCTCCGGCTAGCAGGAGAAGTACCATGGTCCAAAACGGCGACTTATATAGAGGTCACTCTAATATGAAGCTAACATGGAAGACCCAAATAACAACTTTGGCAAATAAAGCCAACAGGAAGATGGCAATGCTGTACCCGCTCTATAGTAGAAGATCGACACTGGCGCTCAGCAATAAGATCCTTTTGTATAAACAGGTCCTGCGACCTGTAATCACATTTGCCTGCCAAGTCTGGGGAGTTGAAGCGAAAACCCACCTATATAAACAGCAGATTCTCCAAAACCGATATCTTCGTACCACTACATCATCTCATTGGTATATTCCCAATGACAACATTCACTCAGACCTTAATTTTCCAAAACTCACAAATCACATCTTACACCTCTCTCGAAGCTTCTATGCTCAACTTCCTTCAAGTTTCAATCACCTCATACGCGGTCTCGGGGAGTACGACCTCGACACCTGAGAAACTTACAAAAGACCCAGATTTGTGCTAGACCCACCATAAACTCATAAGATCACAAATTACACCTCCAAAAACTTTCTTAGAACTTCCAAACCATTTCTCTTAACACTATCACCACCATTTAACAACCACCCCTTAGTTAACAACCAATCTTTATGCCAGTCAGGGACGTAGTCCTCTGTGGCAATAGTCGAAGGACCCTCCTTTGCGGAGGAGGACTCCCTTCTACAAACCTCTGTGCTGTGTGTGGCTCTGTTTAATATTCTTGCAGAATTTATTCCATATTTTATCTGTTGTTAATCAAGGTAGCTTTCATAGATATTTCCACATTTGTACGTACAAGAACGATATTGTAAAAGTGACAAAAGCACATCGCTATATATTCTATAAGTTGTGCACTTTACTGAGATATAAAACATCTTGTGTAGCAGCCATTTATCCACTTCCGGTTTCAATTGTACAGTAAATGCAATATTAATTTACATTATTTTATGTTATGTATAACACATGTATGGCAGTATCTGTGTATAAGACGTATGCTGTATTAATTAAACTCAGTAGAGTAATTTGTTGTGTACACAAAATGGTGGGGGAAGTATTTTCAAGTAAGAAGCAATTTGAGGTGAAAGAAATTTCTTGAAACCTTAATATCGTAACCTCGGAAAATGCTCAATTTAAATGTAATATCGTGTTCGGTGTGCATAAACGGAAAAGATAGCTTTTATAAATTGCGGTACTTAGGCAGTTTCGGGTGCAACAGTTCTGGTACACTGCTGATGGATGGTATTTCAAAATGAGTGACTTAATCTTGAACTACCAGACAAATTCAATATGTGAAGAAGATATAGTAGCTGTAGTTTGTGATTATATGTAGAATATTCAGCTTCCAGCTTTCCCTGTACAGGAAATGTTTTACCTCACCAAATTTTGACTTTTTTGTCAGTATATATGACTGAAATCAGATTATACACACTTTTATTTATACCACGAAGGTGTGGCTAAACGAGGAGCAGATGAGGTGTATACCCTTTAGTAAGTTTACCTTTCGGATTTTCCAACAATTACGAAGGCGCTGTATTTCTTTAGTGATTCGTGAGGAGGTCAAAACAGGAATCATACTGTTGTGCGATTTTTATTATCATTGACAATGGCAGTAAGATTCAATGTCATTCAGCAGTAATTTCCAGAAAGCGGTCTCTCTTTGTTGTCGTGTGATCGCGACTTTGGTCTCCGTCGCCATGAGACAGTGTATATATCATTTGAATATTTTTCACTGATATTAACTTTTAGGAAACCCCCAAATGCTTTCATGACAACAGTAACAGTCACTGAGAACCTCATAGACTTCAAAACCTGGTGTCAGAACTGTTTTAAGACGAAAGTTGCGCGTCCTGGCAGTTCTCATTGTGGGCCAGGTGTGACTGTTTCCAAGTATAAGCATGTAACTTATGATAGAGAACATTATGGTTACCTCGCGGCACGTTAGTATGTTGATGGTTTTGTGCAGTACTATTTTATATTGGAAACAGTGAAAGGCACGTGCAGATCTAAATTTCAAGAAATTTTGTGGCACATCTGTCCTCTCCATGAACAGAAAGAAAATAGTAGATGTTAAACAATAACACAATACATCCCACATGAACATCTCCACTACCACCAGAACATTTTGACACGGCCAAAGACTGAAGTCTAAGTTGATGTGAGTAGATGCTAAAATTAATTCAGTAAGAGTATTTCCACATAACACAATATGTTCATTAACCTCATTACAGATTTATTGCACGATTACATTGTTTCATAAGTACAAAAATCAACAAATAACAGACAGTTTTTTTGTTTTCTATTAAATATTCCATAAACATTATAAAAGGGAAGTTCGTCCGTGGTATAAAACATGTATGTAGATCATAGACATGCAAATTTGAGGTCACTGAAAAATCCAATAAATTACTAACGAATAGTTATACAAGTTTTGTGTAGAATATAAGTGAACCAGATGCCCATTTTCCACCATATTAAATATTTTTTTGCAAAACTATAACACAAGGACTGATCTGTCTTTTCATGTCAGCGACTCCAATTAAACACTTTTACATTTTGCTCACTCTGAAGCTAATTGTCGTATAGAAGTGACCGGAACACTATGAAAATTATTGTACCAGGTGGATAAGCTACCTATCCAAAAAAGAAAAGATAGCACTGATTACCTTCCTGAACAAGCCAGGAAGCCTGTCTCAATATATGTCTCCCTCTTTACCCTCCCAGAAGTGCACATGAACACTGCAGTAGTCTGAGATACCGTTATATTTATTATAAACTCGTGATTATAAAGTCTAATAATTATATAATATAATATCGGAATTTGTATTATGCCTCTTTTTTTTAAAAAATAATACATGCTCCAGCGTTAAGTAAAGTCGAAGAATGAAAGAAACGTGTGAAATGGTTCTCAAACGAGCCCAGGGTACATAAAGCTTAGTGTTACCAGATATTTACCTTAGAGGATAAGGGAACTCTTTTATCCAGATAACTCATCCTGACCGAGATTCCAACTCGAGAAATCCTGACGTGGGCAGACAGTCTACCTTCTACGTCACAGAGACGAGCATAAGTCTATTGTGTGGTCAGCTAGCAACGTTATAGTAAGGAAGTAATACTTATATTGAAGTAGTGGCACTTCTAAACATGAGTCATAGGTACCACGCCCCATGGACGGGCAATATTGATAATAATGTGTGTAGCAAAATAAAACTAAAGGTTCAGCTCTAAACTGTGTTTGATGTTAAATAATCATAACGGACACGTTGATGATAATATATTGAAGACACACTGTGTAATTATTCTGTACGGCATTTCACATATATTTCTAATAAACACCGCTTCTTCGAAACGACATTTTCCATATTACAATTAATTTTGTTAAATAATTTCGATGTTTGTGATTTAACTTTTGTCTGGCCTACAGAGTAAATAATGATACATGCTATTTCTGTATACAGCAACACGAAATATAATCTCATATTTAAGTTCTCTAAAATTGTATGATGTTAATAGCGATTACCAGCAGTTTTAAACTTCTTTGAATTTAATTTCATAATGATATGTTGTTGTGGTAGCTAAGTGGTTAGCGTAACTGGATGGAGACTGGGATATCCGTGGTTCAAATCCCGGTACTGAATTTGTCAGACTGACTCTGCCTTTCAAAATTTAGTATTACAGGGAATTTCTACCGAAGTTTTATTTAATATTCTCTGTGCATTCGACCTTGTATATCACCAGCACTTCCCTGAACTGTTAGGAATTATATATTACTTTCATTTACTCTTTCTATGCATTCTAGGAGAAACTATTTTTAAACAGTTTATTGTCCCATTTACTTCACATCACTCGAGATAAACAGGCCGCGCCGTGGCTCAGAGGTTAGACCGCTTGACTCTTACCAAGGCGGCCCGGGTTCGATCCCAGGCGACCGCAAAGTGATATTTGTGGAGGACAACACGGCGTTGGGGCGGGTTTTCTCCGGAACCTCCGGTTACCCACGCCATCTCATTCCACCGGTGCTCCATCTTCATCCCATGTATAATCAGAGTCACCGCCTGCGGTGTAGTATGTAGTAAAAGCGGGCGTTAAACACTACACATTTCTTTTCGAGATAAACGCTAGAGTATAAATTGTTTTATTATATATGTTTTTGTGGTTACAATACATATATATAAACAGTTAGTATCCAGTCACCGGGCATTTCCTAAAGGCATGAGGATGAACATTCTGTGATCGTATTAGCTTTTAAAGTTACTGACTCCGACACGAGGAGCGCATAGGGTCGAGTAGTTAACCAAAAGCCGATAGATGGTGGTGATGTAAGAATCAGGAGGTTGCGGATCGAAATGCCACACAAATTCAAGGAATTTGAGATTTAAAGTTTCAGTATCCTTTTCCGTAAATAAATGTTTAGCGGCTTTCGTTTCCTTGGTAAGGATGGGCGATAGATGCTTATACCTGAAAGGAAAAGTCACTGCTAATCCGTCGTTATGGAACAGGAAGCTATATTTCTGTCGACTAGTACACGAGAAATGAGTTTTGATTCGTGTTAGGGTTGAAATTCAAAAAGGTAACGATTAAGTCATTCATAGCTATTTTGAATATTTGACATTCAGAATTTAGTGGTTATTTGAATTACAAAAATACTTGATGTACCAGATGTACAAATTGTCAAGCCCACCTTGCCTTATTTGTATTTATGCTACATATATATTAATGCTGTTTAATTCCTTGTACCTTTTTCCTTCCTGCCAACACAATACGTGCCTACTATCTTTCAAGAAAGTAGATATAAATTTTCCGCGAGTTAGTATCATTCAGGCGTTCTCTGACCAGAGTATGGACACTGAATTGTCCATGTTCGTAGATATATGGTGTGGTGGCGACCTTTTAACTTGCTACTTCGTGTATACAGAAGAATATGTTTAGCCAAAATGATGAAAGAAAGGCTAAATATAAGAAAATACCACTTCTCTTGAATATGAGCTATTAACTACACGGTGTTGCAGACAATGCAGGAAAACGGAAAGTCCTTGGAGAAATGATTTTAACAGAACCTATATGTATGTTGTATACAAGGAACGGTATATCAACTGTTCTCGTAGATCAATGACAAAACGCATGCTGTGACAAATAGCGCCAGGGTTGGCGGTT
The DNA here is from genome assembly GCA_030765055.1 of Mantis religiosa. Taxonomy (NCBI): domain Eukaryota; kingdom Metazoa; phylum Arthropoda; class Insecta; order Mantodea; family Mantidae; genus Mantis; species Mantis religiosa. The sequence continues at coordinate 216,963,146 of CM060949.1, read as the reverse complement.
CGAAACATAACGTGTGGACATACTTTCTTTCTCAAAATTGTTTACTTTGTTAGACGCTGTAACAAACTAACTTACAACTGTGCTCTTGCAGGTAAACTATGGCATTGCAGAATATCAAAGAAAATGGAAAGCATATAGAACGCTGATTTTTAAACAACCAACGTTGCATTTGAAATTCAGGGGCACCAAACCACGGCCCTCTTAGCTCAATGGTCAGATGCACGATGTATCAGATCGAGGGTTCGCGGTTCTAACCCCGGTCTGGAACCAAAACTTTGTTTCAATACTTTTGGTTTGTTAGATATAGTAACGTGGCAAGTTATAATTGCGCATTACTGGGCACTAGAAGACATTCAACAACAGGAAAGACAAATGGAACGACGCTCTTTATACTCCATATATATGTATATAGTCTACGTTACAGTATCTGTTGTCGTAGCTCAACGTCGTAGTTCACTTATCTTCATTTATTAAAACCCAATTCTCTGGAGGTTTGCGAGGCTTTTTCAACGTAGGTAGCAAGGCCAACAATTTCACCCTTTTGAGCAGCTGTCAGCTCCACCCAACTCCGTGTAGTGGCATGCTACTTTACTGTAAAAAAATCTTAGTGATAGATTACATTGCAGTGCATAAATAACTTCCAGGAGTATTTTTGTATGCGAAGGAAATACAAGATGAAAAGTTTGGAATAAAAACTATAACCTTGAGCTGGGTTTGAACCATAAGCTCTATACCCTCTTTACAAAACGAGCGTTTTACCACTGAGCTGTGACAACATGTCAGAACATAAGTTATATACAACATAGATGGAGGTTCTATAAAACCTGTTGTTGCATATCTTCTAATACTATGTAGTAATAACTTCGCTGTAAGAGAACATCTGTAAATTGTTTCGTTACAGCGTCTAACATAGTAAGAGGGTTAGAGATAAAAAGTGTACACACTTATTAGGTTTCGAACGGTGAACTCCCAGCTCGCGTGTTGTCACTCAACTACTAGAGCAGTTGATGAACTCAGACTTACGTACAACATAGATATTGGAGATTAACTGTTCTTTCACAGTAGAACCAGACTGAAAAATTCAATGCCATAGCCCGGATATAAACCATGGATCTTCTGGTCTCAGTCCAGCCGCTCTAAACCATTGAGCTACTATGGCCAATGTGCCACGTATCATTAAATTCTCCAACTGACTCATGTTTTTCCCGGTAAACCACTAGTAGTTCTCATAAACACATGAGACAACTACCTTAATGGCGACTTACTATGCTGTAAATACTTTAAGGCCCGGGCTTTATAGTTCGGACCACTATTAGGCACAATTAATGGAAATTAATTCTTCTTTCACTCCAGCCGTGTGTAGGACGCACTGTGAAAGGGCAGAGACAGACTGAAAAATTCAAGCGGCTGGACGGAGACCAGAAGATGTGTGGCTCAAATCCCGGGTGTGGCAATGCATTTTGCAGTCTGGCTCTACCCTTTCAACATAGATATTAGTTCTGATAAAATCATAGTTCCAATGGTTCTCCGTTTTGTTGCATAGTCTCGTGCGCCATATAGTTAATAACCCAGATGCAGGAGAATTGTTTCATGGCTTTGTGATGCACGATCTTCCGTCACATTGGGTTAATATAGCCTTAGAAACATTTGAAGTGAGCAAGAGTTTAAAATGGCGTCCAGACATTGTACATGTACATCTACAATCAATTTGCTTTCATACCCTCTAGTAAAATAGGATATTTATTTCTCATATTTCTGTATATATAAATTCACCAATGCATTACCATTTACACATTCCTAACACATAATAACAAACTCCTAGTTCACATCCAATATACCCTTTCTACCTGCTTGCCCTAAACTTCGACCTCAATACACACAACCCCTGGTTTTTCGTGTATTCATGACCCGCTGTTCCCTTTCATCCCTAGTTCTTATTTCTCTAAGCTCTATTGTTATGTATTTTTAATCATTGTTACCCATTTCTCTATGACTCTCTCCAAATAATCCCTATATTTCTTATATTAATTTCTCCTTTTACAAACAACATTTTCCTGATTGTTAGATCCTCTCCCCCCTCCGAAAAGTGTAATATTTGAGTTGACAAATTTGTTCTATTCATTCCTTTGTTTGCAATATATTACACCGTGACAGTCTGTATCACCATCGCCACACATTGGGAGTTTCCCTTTTTCCTTATCATGTCTAATTCCTTTCAAAATTCTAACTCCTGTCCTCGCTCAAGCAAATCCTTCTCTCTCTAGCTTATTACACATATTAGGTACTCTACCCTCCCCCACACTATTCCCTATATATCCTCAAAGAGTCTTTCTCTCTTGTACTAGTAAAAATAACTTGACTGTCAATATCTTCTAATCTTGATTCTACTTGTTTCCAAAAGCCTCTATAATAATACTCCCCATTACTCCAAATATGTACCATTCCTCTCTGTTCCATTAATTCCCTTACATTTTGTATACAAAATCCTCCGCATATGCTTTTGATTTGCATAAGAAAACAATTTTAATAATATTATTTTCCTCCAAGTTAGCAACTCTATACAAATATTTCATTATCCTCTAGACAATTTTGACCTTAGTTGAATGTCTTTCTAACTCTAGATGTGCTGCCCCGTTAGGCGGTACTACCGGCAAACTTAGAATATATTTACAAAAGGATCTGTTAGTAACGTCCACCTCTGTGCATGCTTCATCTACTCCCCATATCTACCCTCTAGTAACGGAACGCCTGAATGATATAGACCCGCGGAAGTTGTACATTTTTCTTCTTGAAATATGTTACGCGTCTATGTCAAGATATTAAATTAAGTTATAGAAAGTCAAAACGAAATAAAATGTGCATGTACTTTGCGATTGAGGCTTAAGGAGAAACAGAACCTCTGCAGTGTTGGTAAATTCTTATGGTTAAATTAGTTAACTAGTGGTTTTATTTTTTCATCGCGCTTGAACATGAGTAATAGAGATAAGACGTTAATGTGTGATTCATAAAGGAAATTTTCTATTTAACTATTTTCTGAATTTTACTGTGTTTTTTTAATTCAATCTTCCACATTTACCTTGTCAGACATGGCACCTTTGTTCAATAATGCTGTGGAAGTGATTTGGACGTACAGCACGTCACTGTTAAACTCTACCGCGGGAGAACACAGAATATAATGATAGACAGGATAAACGTTTGCAAGATTCGAACTCCCTCCCGAATTTGTAGGAATTGTGCCAACTTTTGTATAATTGCTCCATGTCTCTATATGAGTATGACGGGACATCTTCAGGTCCCTACTGTGGTTTTACTTTCACTTCATGGCAAAGAATTGATGCACATTGACTTTTACTAACGAGCGCTACATTGACTGGATATCTTGTTTACCAGAACAGCGAAGTATTAATAGAATTGGGCAATTCTAAACAACATTATACTGATTATACCGTGCTGCTACCTATCGGCAGTGAGCTGACAACTGAAACCAACGCTAAAATAGAAATGTTAATACTGAGAGTAGTATCCCTTAGCACATGGTTCTGTTATATATGTAAGTATAAAAGTATGGCTTTTGCGTAACTAGGTCTATGAGGAATGAGTTGTAACAACTCTACCGTTATCTGAGAAAGAGACCATAACAATACTACATACACAGCTCGCCTCGGTAAGGTGGATGGTAGCATGTCTGCCGTACGTTCAAGGGGTCCCGAGTTCGCATCTCGGTCAGGGTGAGTTACCAAGGTAAGGCTTTCCCGGGTTTTCCCTTATCCTACAAGACGAATGTCGGGTAACTCTAAGCTCCATGGACCCTGTACAAATTTGACCATCATTTCACCCAGTTCATTCACCGTCCTATATAAGTTAACGTTGGGGGGGGGACGTAAATTAAAAAAAAAAAAAAGATACTACATACACCAGAATTCAGTAAGCATCTTCAACAATGACTATACATGTGTGTAAAAGAAAAAATTGAACAAAATGTAACTAAGAGTACCATTCCTAACAAATAACCAATCTTCATAGTAACCCAAATCATGCAGAGCAGTAATATACAATATTGACTCATTTTTAGTGAAAAGTATTTATATTGAATTCTCTACTCTATGTGATGACTCAGGTAAGAGATGATATTTCATAAATTTCCCAGACTAATGATAATTTAATATCTTGAGTCAGATACTGCACATTTGTATGTGTTAGCAGAAAAGAGAATGGAACAAAACATTTTATCAGCAATAAGTCTCTGTGTGATAAATACAAACGTGGGAAAGTGATCTTGACAGTCCCTCCTATATATGTAAAGTTGTTATTTGTTTATTACTTCAAATGTTATATATCGAGTTTGTTACAAGATAAATATGGTATAATGTTTGTGTATCAATCAGAGAGTTACTTATTACATAAGTAGAAATCTTCTACTCCACGGCTTTGCACTTCTCACACCCGGTTGCATAAAAATTGCTAAATGCAGTTCATTTATAATCGAAGACCAAAATTGAACTAAGTTTGCGAACCCGCGTGGGTTGTAAAATGATGATCTTAAATCAGATGAACGTCGTTTAGAACTTATCTGAGATCACAAAAGCAAACGCGCTAACATCGTCAAACATGTTGCAACTTTCGTGTTGTATCGAAAGTATTCGAGAATTATCGGAATTACTGGAGACTGTTTAATTCAAGTACACAGAGTAGCCAATCTGGACATAACAAAAACTAAATAAATCTTTCGCTTTATGGTTCTTTGTCCTAGAAATTATGTTGTTTTAAATAAAGAGTATAAGAATTTATTCCATATTGAAACAGTGTTTATCAAAAGTTAATTATTTGGCTTACATTATCTCCATTATATGCCCAATGTACATCTTTTTCATTTTCGTCTGTTAACAATACTGTGAGTTGGAAAACTTAAACAAAAAATGGAAGTTCAAGCAAAAGATAAGTTGGGTTCAGCTAACCTTAAATTTCGCATAACCCTTCCAATTTCACCCTTTCCATATGAAACATCCTAATGAAATGAGATCTTAAAGCTGCAATCTCCCTTGTAACTTTGTGCATTCTTCTAAGCGCAGTCCCTTTATTTATATTGAATATATTTCTAATCACCCTCTGGAAGATTTTAGCTCAATAGTACCGAAATGCGAGAAGGATCATATATATTGGATTAAGTGCGTAATTCCTCAGGGTTTGTGTACTTAATTGTGCATGTAGCCTATGCTCCAGTTCTTTAATTACAAGGTTTGATAGTCGAAATCTCATTTTGAATCTTCTATCATTTATTTCTGTGATGGGATTTCATCTATGTTGGAAAACACGAGGAGACCTTTCAAATTGAAAATTCTAATCATCAGAGACATCTCAGTAATCTGAATTCTGCAAATAATGCAAATGTATAGGTTATAAACACAAATAATATACCATTAACATACATTTGTGAAATAAAGAGGCTAACTACTTATACAAGTAACCACAAAAAATGCTTTATTTACTATTTATTTATACCTGTGCTACTTATTTCTTCTCAAACTATTGTGTAAATTCTGCAGCTCTGCTGATCTAAGTTCAATCAAGTAAATTGGAGAAAATTCACCAGTTAGCTTGAAAATTAGATCAAAAGGCCATTTACTTAGATCAACGAAAATCCTAAGTTCAGCTTCACTGAAGATCATTTTCGTATGCTTGAACTTAGATTATCTTTAATGCAACCGGGCCTCAATCTCTTCCGGCTCCAATTTGGTCTGCCCACCTCTTCTTCAGTCTTTCCTGGTTTCATGTACATTTGGATTTATAGTTTCTGAGTACTTTACTTATTTTGTTGTAAGTAATAATACACAGATTGCTTCTATTTTAAATTTCTTTTCTGTGTACGGAGTTATTGCTATTGCAAATTTCCTCTCTGATATCCGTATTAAATATCTATCTAGGCATGTGTATTAAGTAGAAGTGCATTAGAAAACTTCTAGAACAAGGAATAATATGGTGTTATATAAAAGCATATTATAAATCACAAACCATCCATATACGACTGAAATGATCAAAAGCTTTCAACATAACAGCCTAGCTGACGAATAGAATACGCAGAAGTTGTGAAACAAAATACAGAATAAAACGTATTTTCCGTGAGACAATGTCATTCCTAACATGAAGTAAAACTCCAGAGGTAGTCCTAGTCGGGCGGGGCTTTCCCCGTCCGGGTGTCATATGCCGCAGTACCTAGCCGCTTTGCGGCTTAACCTGCGAAATGAACTAGTAGATCCATGTTCTGCTGGGGTGTTTGAATTTGTTTACTGTTTGAAATTTTGGAGAGGTTTGGAATGGGTTGCCCCTCTTTGTCGTGGGCAGCTGTACTTAATCGTTCTCCCTTTTTGGGAGACACGAATTAGTTTTTTGCCCCGTTTTGGATACGGGTTGTGTAGCGCTTGTCCTTTGGCGTAGAAGTTGTTCCCAGAGACATCTGGGGTTTTCCTTGGGTTACCCAAGGGGTCCCAGGACGTCTCTCGGCAGTCTGAAGGACGGCAAGCGCCTTTGATCTCTCGGGTCATACCTTCCCAGGGAGTTCACTAAAGGGTTGGGGTGAATTTGGATTTTCTCGTACATTGATCGTGCCCTCTCGCGAATGACATCGACAATGTACGGGATCCGGGAGTGCTCATGTAGGATATGAGCCGGGAATCTCCAGCCTGTATCGTAGATGATGCGTAGTGCCTTGTTCTGCAGCGTCTGGAGTCTGACGAAAGTGGTATTAGCCACTGTTCCCCAGATCTCACAGCCGTACAGAATCATAGGCGGAATGATCGCCCGATACATTAAGTAAAACTAGTTAAGTTCCCTGAACTAGTAAAAGGAACGGTAGCTTTCTGTTCCTTACCGAGGGAGAGCAGTAATTTATTTTTCAATTATAAACGTCTTTATCGAGTGTCTTTTGAAAGCAAGGAGTAGCTGCTATACGAGTATTTGTCTTAAATGAAAGTAATATTTTAAATAATAAGCCGTCTTTGTTTATTTGCAATTGCAATATGCAGCGTCCTGATTCTCCTATGGCGGAATCTATCGGCGATGGGTTAACTACGTGACCACAAGCGCTCCTAGTGGCGGAATTAATGACTTGGTTTTATGATGGATGGCATTAAAATTATCCCCGTCCGGTGACTGGATACTATTAAAAAGAATAACTCATGTTACTTCATATCTTATATACGGATTATTTTGTATATTATATTAGATTTAAAGCAGGAGAAGAAGAACGTTTTCAAACGTACCTTTCCGCTTAAATCATGTAAATCTTGAGGCCAGAATTATTTAGTACTCCGTTGTGTGTTATATGTGAATCAAGTGAAGTGTTGCTCTTCTGTTACTATTCTTCCAAAGGTTATTGTTGTATTTACGTTATGTTAATCAAGATAAATTTTCTGGGCGAAACCGAATAGTGACTTACTACTTAAAAGGGATGTACATGAACAATACACAGAACAATTCAGAAATGTTTAGCACCAGAGAAATTGAGGTACATAAGGAGAGAAAGAGAATTGTAAATTCTGCTCCGATTATACAAATTATATTCATAATGATGGGAGCTGAAACTATTATTCCCGGATAATTATATATAGTTGACATAATATAATTTGCCTTCTAAATGCGTTAGATATTTAGTATAAATATAAATATATAAGATTATTGAGAAAATTGAACAAGTTGTTTAAATGTATAAGCTAATTTGTGATGAACAATTTTCAACAAAACCTTCACATGGAAGTGAATGGTAATGGTGATTTGACAGCGTACGAAGTCCGTATAACTTAGTGAGGTGCAGAATCGAACGTTTATAAGAATCATAGACACTGTGTGAGAGTACGTTTAAGTAAAGAACCTTCACTTTCAATTGAAGTTCTCTGATATTACAGTACCGTCACCCCTCAGTCCTCACCCTGGTTGTTATCCAATAAACTGAACCTTATAAAAAGACTTTTAGAACTGTTTCTATAGGAAGTGACTAATGACTTGGATTAAGGCGTGATGTTTAATGTATGACAGATACCAAATGTAATTTTTTGAACTTATTTTGCATAAAATGCAAACAATAATAGATATTACACAAAGATATAAATCTCCTAAAAGTAGATTGTTAGTTACAAATATATTTGCGTTGATGGTAGAAATCACAAACTTTTTAGTTATGTCATGCAACCTACACACAAAGTTTGTAGTAGTAACTACAAACACGACCTAGGCAAGTAACGAAACCAGCAAGACATTTGTACATATAAGAACTGCCGTTTCCATTCCGTTTTATTTGTGAGTGTTCATATTTCATTAAAATGTATTGTAATTCTACACATAGTTCCTTTCTTCCTTAAAGACTTGTTACTTTCATTTACTCCTTCCTCAAATATCACGTGTAGTTTCACACATTTGTCCACTTATTTGAAATACGACCAATTTATATTTGGGTAGAGAGCGCTAGATGTCTTATTAAATATGCTATGTAAAGACTCACAAGCATTAGTTGTATACTGCAATTCTTGGAATTAACTACACAATAGAAGGTAGTAGATTTTAGATTAGATTTATTGTGCATATTGCAAAATTTTACAATTTACAACTTTAGTCTACATTTATTTGTTTTTATTGCAGTCTTTATCGTCATCATCGCTGCTCTCTAGGCCCACGTTTATAATTTATCTTCAATTGTTTCCTCCATTAACCCATCTCGGCGCTTAAAATCTTGCTCAATTCATTTCACTTGTCTGCATGCTACTATACAATCAGTATGTGTAATTTGAGCCATGCAGCTTGTTGTCATAGCTATCAGATTACTCAAAGTAATCGAAGTGCTTCTTTGCTGCAATCTTTGTCTAATTCCAGATAGCTCTATAGGGTTAAGGTCACAGTGCTATGGAGGTAGGCGTAAGACTGTAAAATCTCTTTGTTGCATTATTAAATAAAGTCAATAAACATGCTTTTTTAATTAATTTTCACAATGTATAGAAGCTCATTTTTTGTCAGTTGCGGGTCATGTTTAATTTTCTTTTGTGTTAACCAATGAATAACCTGTGCCTTTCGAGATGAAGTGTTAGAGGCTTTATTTTCCTGTACGGTATGGCAAAAAATGCTTTCAGGTAGAATATTTGATATTAATTTCCCTTCTACCCACTTTCTATAATCTACCCACTTTATTTTCATCATGGTTATCTGCTGATTTGGATTTTGAATCGTAAACCAATTGAGTTCCCGCAATAAATCCCGTGGATCCCCCTTCATGTGCAATTGCACTTTGACCAGCACTAATATTAGTCAAAACACCTGGTACTTCCTCATGTTGCTTGACAGTTTAGTGAGTATGGACCCAAGCTTCGTCTGTATAAACTACTGGTTTACGTGGCCCTTTTTCATTTTAATTTATACCCGTTAAGTACTCTGTAACCTTTGTAACTATTTGTGGTTTCTCCATTAGAACAGATCGTTTATTTTTGCATTTCTTAAATTGAAACCCAATTTCTTTCTATATTTTTCTAAATGTTTCTTTGCCACCCTGAAAGTTCATTTATTATTTAGCGAAGTTCAGGAGTTTCCTCAAAGTAGCAATTTCCTTTTTCTGTTCATAGTACTCCAAAAAATTTCTACGCACAACGCACTTACCATATTCAAGAGATATGGTTCTGCGTGACTTTCGATTTTTCCTCGAAGTAGTAACCTTAACCCGAGTGGATGAAGCATTTTATGTTTATAATGGTTCTCCCAGAATTTCCCACTATTTTTGCTGTCCCAACTTATGCTTTTTCAAGGGATACGAGTAACCATTTTCCCCTGCTTTTCTTGTCTACAGAACTGTATAACCTGATATATGGTATGCTTTACATCAGAATGGAATACTTTCCTTTTTTAACGTTGTAGGTGTTTCCGTAATTAAGCTCTTGACAAGCACACGCCAATTTTATCGCAAAGAGCATTACAACTGCCACTATACTATTCGAATTTTAACTGCAGAAGAAATGGTTCGAAAAATCACCGTGTTGAACTACACTACACCTGTACGTCACATCTCGGTGTTGTTGATTGCGTTATCGGCACTGTACCTGCGGTACTCCGCCCACTTGTAACGTAACTGTTTAGTAACGCTTCTCGCCGAGTGCATTCATATCGTGGTCGACTAGTACATTAGGCATTCTCTCTATATTTATATTGTAATACTATATTTATCTCTTGCTGTTTGCCAGTTATGCAAAAGTCATTCAGGATAAATGTGATTTCAAAAACAATTACTAGGAAATTTAAAACATTTATTTAACTTTCGGGACCCTTTTAAATTTACAGTGTGGCGCTTCATTGAAGGACAAATGTACACACAAGAAAGACTTTGCTTATGAGCAGAGGAACTACTCCCACTAGTCCTGGACCCGTAGGACCAAGGACCCGGGGTCTCCTTCTACCCCGGAGCGATGGATACTCCGGAGCTCTTTCCATAGAGCAATACCTGATTACTTAAAAATCCCCCACCCACGCTGAGCACAACGTCAAGACGGGATGGAAGTGGATACGCCACTTACGCACGTTAACCCTGCAGGGAAGACTACGAAAACCTTGGTGTTGCCACCTGATGATCTAGCACACCTTCTGCTAGCTCTGCAGGCTAGTACCCGGGACTTTTTAGGCAATCCTCTACCACCTCCGGGCATCGTTAGCCTGGTCGGAGGTACCCAATTCACCGTGGGTGTCGGGAACACACTGCCCCCTCGAGTCCAACCCAATCCGAAAAACTCCTCGACGGGAGGGGCTCGGCAGTTCGGCCCGAGGTTCCTCTAGTAACGTCAGAGGTACCACGAGTGCTAAGGGTCCGCAGCGTCCGCATCTCGGCAGCTGAAGCGGCTGATCCCCTCCCTTACGGGAACAAGAAAGACTTGGCTGATATTTTAATAATGTCCCCCAAACCAGAATCCCGAGGTGATATTCACTTGCCACACGGATATTGTGTATGTTTGGCTCGACATATGTTTGCAAACAATTGCTTTTGTGTTATGAAATTAGCTAAGTCCAAGCCCCGATGTACCTTATTGTATCACAATCTAACATGGAGCCTTCGACTACAAATTTCCCAGATATTACGTCCTGACTTTGATAGACTAGTTGAATAAAACCGTGACAGAAAGTGTCGCAAAATATCCACGTAATTTTGTTCTGAATGGGTCTCCTCTAATTTGGAGAGAAAATTACTTCATGTTTTATTGTATTTACTTTATAACATGCCTGACCTTCAGATAAACTACGAGTTGAAGTTTTATATATTTTCTCATATTACATAGCCAAAATGTAATTGTTTATAAACTGTGACAAATTGTGTAATTAAAGCAGTCAGCATTAATATTTCAACACCCAAGATGTAAGTTGTACACATTATTAATACCTAACACGTTTTATGTCTTTGCTACCCGCGCACATCAAAATATTCTTTCACCTTCGGCAGTAGTAATCAGCGCGGTGACGTCACACACTAACCTGCCTTTCGTTCGTGAGCATATTTAGAGGTGAGAGCTGGCAAAGCTGACGTCAAAGCGCTACTACCTATGTTCCCATGGGTTAGAGTATTACTACGCTCTAAAACTGATTGGTCCTTGTACACCGAGGTACACCAAACCTTTTATCTAATCTACAATACATGTTATTGTCAATAAGAAATGTAATCACTTTAATTGATGGATTTTATCCACACTTAAAAGGTTTCAAACATAAGTTATATAAGTAGGCAAGAATTGAACAATGCAAGGTATGAGTCAGTAGAGCCAGACTGAAATAATCAATGTCATAGCCGGGATTTGAACCACGGGTCTCCCACTCTCCGTGTGGTTGCTCTAACCCAATGAGCTACTATAGCCAACATTCCGACATGCCATTAAATTCTCCAACTGACTCATATATTGCCCGGTAGGTCACTAGGAGTTCTCATATGCAATGGGACACGCAACCTTTGTGGCGACTTACTATGTTGTAAGCACTTAGGTCTCCCCAGGCTTCATAGTTAAACCACTATGTTACTCAGGTAAATTGATGGAAATAATCATTTCTTCCACACTAGCCGTGTCTAGGCTAAGGGGGAGATCCGTGGTTCAAATCCCTGTTATAGCATTAAATTTTTCAGTCTGGCTCTACTCATTCATACCTTAGCCATCACTCGGCTTGTGTGGAATTAATGATTATTTCCAATGCAAGGAATGTATAAATGCCGATCTTGAACTTCAGATCAAAACTGACGGCTCGTAGTAATGATTGACATATTCGAACATCATCTCTTATTTCACCGGAATAACATAATGTACCTTAGAAGTACATTAACTGGCGTATTCGTAAGATTAGGTGCTCTGTCGTCGACTGCATTTGTTGCGAGGAAGCGCGGCCGACGCCCACAGACAGATTGTGCAGCTCGGAGATAAAAGGCTTGCCAAATCAGATAAATTTAGATAACTAGAAGATTCTAGTGCCGTCTTGTTCATTCTAGAGATATGAGTAGAGGTATATATAAGAAATCGCGACACGCCAGGAGACAGAGTGTAATCGGAACTGATTCGTGTGCCTGCAGCTGCATTTTCAAAGTGAACGCTTTTGTATATGGTCAGCGACCTTGGAAGATTGTATTTGTGTATGTTACGTAATTCTGCTACTGTAACGGTTGACCAAAGTGTATTTCTACGGAAATAAAGAATATTTTGAATTCCTGCAACTGTCTTTTAATGTTACGAACCCAAAAAGCCACAGTATGTATCTAAATATCAAAGTATCTATCTGTTAATATATTTTGAACAGGAAGACGAGAGTTTGCTTCTTATCAGTGAACAGCTTGTTCCCTTCAACCAAAACCGACAACCCCATGTCAGTAGATATGCTTGCATGTAAAAGAACAACTATGGGTCAAATTCCGGCATATCGGCGGCGTTGATAGGAACATGGGAACTGACAAAGTCGTTAATAATAGTATATTACGATATTAAGTGATAAGCACTAAATACGGAACGAAGAAAAGTTTGAAAAACAAGGAGCCTGCTTCGAGTTTTTTTTCCCCTTCAATTTCCGAGATTACGTTATGTGCTTACCGCATGCGTATTGGATCCCATTGTTTGACGTATTTATATCAATCTGAATTTTAGTAGTTAAGATATTAACTAAAATATTAATAAATAAAATTGAAGATAAAGGTTAGATTTTAGAGCATGCATCGCCTACATGTACCGCTTTGGAGAAATTACTTAGCGCACTAGTACGAAATTGTCAACTTACGATGCATAGCAACAATAACGCTAAGTATGGAATATTAGTTATATAGTGCAAAAATAATCTGAAAGAACGCACACATTTGAAGACGCTACGATGCATTGAATGTGTGAACAACTTCTTTCTGTTCTTAAAGTAGGCTAATACAGGTTAAATATGCATGTTTTGTTGAAATGTAATAACCTCGAACGCTGGTTTATATTTCATGTGTTGATAGGGTAAGAGGGGAGTATACGTAACTTACTTCTAGGCAACATTGCAGCACCCCACCTGGAGAAACAGATGACCTACACGTATCTTCTTTTAAAAATCAGAATGAGGCACTAATTGTGGACCCAGGATCAGATAAACTATACTGTAATAGTGATATGATCCCGGCACTGTCACGCCCGATTAGAAATAGACCGTTATTGTCATTTCCCAGAGAATATTTTATCGTATCTGGTACTTATGTCCCACAACCACAATTCGCAAACTGTTACTGCAAAAATTCTGGTAGTAGAAGTATCGTTGGGATGAGAGTTGCCAGATCATATAACGGAAGGGTTTGTGTTATGGACAAAGCGAATACATTGGCTGTAACAGTGTGGTATTCCGAGAACACTTTCATCAGACATCTCAAGGGCAATTCATATACCCTTTGAACATATTAAATAATGCTAAATAATGAACTTCGCGGTGTATGCCACAACAGCAGCCAATGAGAGGAAATTAAATCATGAGAAAACCTCCAGTAAATGAAATAATATAGTCTTAAAAGCCAATAAATCATAAAACAAATGTGCAATTGGCATTAAGTTTCAAAGTTTACAACATTACATAAACAAGGCATGCAATTTAAATCGTCAAGTGAAACAACAGTTTTTTTTTTTTTTTTTTTTTTTTTTTTTTTTTTTTTTTTTTTTTTTAGGTTAGGAGGTGAAAGTTAGTAAGGTAGTTTGAGTGGCTTTGTGGGATCCCGCTAAAAGCACTCCCGTTAGTAGAGGTGAAAATAAAGTGCTGGCCGTCTATAACGGCGAGCGGGTGAGGAGTGGTGTCCAGGCGTCGAACATGGCCAAGAGGCCCTGAACGAGGCGCGTGGGAAGTAGAGGCGAAAATGAAGGAAGGTAGTTAAGGTGGAAAGTGGTAATCTTTATTAATTTCAAATAGTGTGCTTTTGAGGGAGGGCATAATCTCCGGAAGTTAATTCCGGGAGGGTAGTTGATGTGGCCATCAGGTGTGCTGTGGTGGTCTCCAGAAGTTGGGGCGGTAAGCCTTCATTCTCTGGACGCTCTGCTCATCATGCTCTGCTACTATTTGTTCTGCGGTCTTGAGGTCCTGTAGTCTGGCGTGGAGGCTGGTGTCCATGTCTGCTAGTTTGAAGAGGAGTTGGTCCAGTCTGTTGGAGGTGTTAGTGGATGTGTCTGTGAGGTGTGCCTCCACCCGGTGAATCTTTCGTTGAATTGATGCGAGGATCTCTTTTTGATCGGCGGCTAGTTGTTCTGTGAGTTGGAGCTGGGAGCTGATGGCCAGTGTCGTGTCGTGTAATTTGTCAAGTGAGCCGGAGAATTGGTCGAGGGGAGTTAGTTGGTCTGTCAGTTGTCTGTGTGTAGCGGTCAGGATGTCCATGAGGGCGGCGTGGTGTGTCTCCTGCTGTTGGGCAGCGGCGGTGGCGGATTCCTCCAGTTTGTCCAGTCGCTGGCTGAGGCTAATGACCTCTGAGCGGAGGTCCGGAGCCTCGCCCGCTGGAGTTCGGTGACTGCTGGTGGCGAGTGAAGTTATGAGTTCCTCAAGGGCGTGGAGTCTGGTGGTGATAAGTTGGAGGTCCTCCCGGAAGCAGCCAAGTGCTTGCTGCCATTCCATAGATCCGCTGGAGGCAGTGCTCCGGGGTGTCGGTCGTGCTTGGTTTCCGCGAGGGTAAGCAGGGCACTGCGCCTGCCCTGTGAAATGGCCAAGGCCGTCACAAGTGGCGCAGTACCTGCGGCGTCGGCGGAGATCGTGAGCTCTGCAGTTTGCAGTCTGAGTGGATGAGCCACAGTAATGGCACCGTGGCGGCGCAGTGCAGGTGTCAGCGCTATGCCCGTAGGCACAGCAGTTCCGGCACGGGATGTGTCGCTGCAGTTTACTGGCCTCCACCTTCAGGAGCTGTCCCAAGATGGGCAGACCTGAGGCCAAGGCGGCGTCGCGGTCCTGAGAATCTGTAAACTGCAGGCGCACGCAGGTGGTTGGGCCTCGTCTCGACGAGATCCGAGAGGCGCTGGTGGCCGTGGGCCACTTCTGCGTCGCTGCGGTGAGGAGATACCTCGCTGGGAGGTCCAGGGGTACTCCGACGACTACTGCGCAGTGTGTTGCTTTGGATCCTGTCGGCGGCTGGGAGGAGGTCGCAGCGGCTGGAGATCGGCTGGTCTGTGGTGAAGGTGAAGCTGCTTGCGTGTCTGCTAAGTAAAGCTGTGCAGCTTCCGGCGATGCTGAGGTGGTGGCAGACCGTGTTGCGCTGGGGGGCCCAGCTGCCCTGATCGGCGGCGGTTGGCTGGGCTCTTGGTGGGCGTACGGCGAGGTGGGAGATGCAGGCCGAGTGGCGCAGCCCTTTCCCATGCGTTCCGCGGGAGGCTCCCTCTCGACTACCGTCACCGACAGCGAGGCGGGAGACGACGCTCGACTGCTGGCTGGCGAGAGCTGCGATGAAGGCAGCTGCAGGCTGTTGCTGCCCGCAGTTGCGTGATGTGGCGAAAGGCTGGTCGGCTGGCTGGCATCCGGCGTGGAGGGGGAAGCGGGACTGGCTGCCCAGAACTTCCCCTGCGGTGCGGCGAGGGGCTCCCTCTCAACTGCCGGCAGCGGCAGCGAGGCGGGAGACGGCGGAGAGCAGGCTGGCGAGAGCTGCGGCGCAGGCTTCGGTGCCTGGGTCTGTTTCTTCGATGACGATGCCTTCTTCTTTCCCATTATGTGTTGCTCCCCGGAGTCTTCTCCGTGAACTACTAGACATCATCGTAGCCTTCTGTTTCAGAAGGATGGAAAACAGTGATTTATTTTTCAGGTGTAAACGTCTTTATCAAGGATCTTTTGTAGAGAAGCAAAAGGTGCTAAAGATTTATTTGTCATATATTAAAACAATGCTCTAGAATGTCTGTCTGAAGTTTCGTTTTTGACAGTTCTAATCCACAGTGTCCTGTTTCTCCCATGGCGCAATCTGTCGGCGATGAGTTAACTACGTGACCACATGCGTTCCTAGTGGCGGAATCATTGACTGTTGGTTTCATCATGGGTGCCTTTCAGTTTTAATGTAGGATAAAAGCGTGTTCTAATGTACCTTTCCCGATAAACCATGTAAATGTTGAGGCCAGCATTACTTAGTACAGAGTTGTGTGTTACATGTTCACCGCTACACGAGCGATTTTTTATTTCCATTACACGCGCGCTGGCCGAGAGAACGTATTAGTTTTTACGGAAATTTGGTATATCATTTTATTATTATGGTTTCGGAATATAAAATATCTGCATCTGAACATTATACAAATGCAGGGAATCTACAAACATGATATATTCATGCATCACTGCTGAAAATAAAGAATGTTAAGTCATAATTTACCACTAAATCACTAAGAAAATTTATTGTAGTCACTGATGTTAACGCACTTACTATTTTAATTAGTTTTAGGATTACACATTAAAACAACTTGTTTGTGTAAAAATTGTTCAGAAAATTTATGTTTATACAAATAATTCTCACTGTCAATTTCAAGCAAATCATTCACGGTAGTTGTTATTCTCACTGTACACATATACTGGGACATTCTCCGAACACGCAATTTTACTGTACAGTCTACAAGAAAATCTTGTTGGTCTGTTTGTCTTGCTGTGAGAGAAGTTACATCTTCCTCGGATATTTAGTTGTGGAGCTGTAGGAGTAAATACAACTTTCAGTAAACCCAATGTTTCCCTGATGATGTTCTTGATGCTTAAAGGAGTATTTAGCTGAAAGACCTTTATTTACGATAGATAATTTTTCTAAATAAATAAACAACTTTTCTAAATCTTGTGATTTATATTTAGTAATATTAGAAAGGAGAAACCTCTCTTCCCTGCCAAACAGAATTGTTAAAATTGATGACGGATCAGACTCGCAGGAATACACGCACATGTAGACTATAATGACTGTCTCCGATATTGACAGTGATTTGTTAAGGAAGGTGTGAAAGTAGAAAAAGCCACTAACCGAAATGTTGATTTTATAATTAATTGTTAACGGAAAATAAAGACAGCGCACTCACATTCCGCAGCGCGTGTAACGGAAGCCTAAGTGAAGTGTTTGTACTGACATTACTCTACTTATTCTGATGTTACTATTGTTATTAAAATTATTGGAGATAATCAAGATAATTAATTAAGATATTTGTATATTTCTTTGCAGGTACAACGGTATTGTAGAATGAACTGTTAATTAAATCATAACGGTATGTGATGTTTAGCTAACCGAGAGAGTAAACGGATAGCGACTTACTAAATGAAAAATATAAATATTTGCACTTCATACGTCAACAAAAGGAATTAAATTTTCTGTTCCAAATGGTTAACACCGTCATAAATTGTGTATTTTAATGATATAATCTTTGTTGTACATCCAGTTCCTGTTATACAAAGGGGTTCTAAATCAAGGGTCCTAACCAGCAATTCCCTATATGTAAATAAATAAATATGTATATATAACATTTGCCATGAAAGTGCATTGGTTATTGTATATTATGAAGACTCAATAGAAAAATTGTTGATAGGAAGAAAACGATAAAAAATGTTTCTCCCTTGCACCTAAATTAAGATAATATTTATCTTATTTAAGGTGAACTAGACAGAGGAATCTTTTTAGCAATTGTTTATATATGAGTAGAGAAAGTCATATGAGTACAACACAAGATTTCTTATAGTATACCCTCTTGTAAATTTTGCCTTCAGAAATCATGAATGCAGAACGCATCTGTGTGTTTTGTGCCGGATACAGATGAATTGCCAGGCTGTTGCTTTCTAAGAAACGTGCCATTTGTATATTTTTCTCACTCCGAAATTCATTCATGTAAAATAGTGATCGGAGGATACCCACAGTACGGTACTTTCAGCAGGCAGCTACGCTATCTATGCAAATATAAGAAAACACACTTTACCTTCCTGAAGCAATCAGGAAAGCCTGTCTGACTATGCCTATCTCCCTGTTTTCTGTCACAGACGTTTACATCAGAATTAAAGCAACCTGAGAATATATTTATTTTACGTAATCTGTGATTGGAGTGACCTCTTGATCAACATGACCATATTTAAATCAAATTATAGCGATGCTACAGTAGCTCCTTTTCTCTGCTCTAACTGAGCATGGTATTCAAAAAGAAACCTCCAAACAATACTAACTTATTAGAGCCAATCAACAATCAAGAATCTAATTAACAAAGAGACATTTGAAGATATCCAAAAATCACTCTCTACCGTTAGCTGGTAGCTGTCATTGGAGCTTTCAGTTCTACTCTAATAGAGAAGGAAGTTTTATTTTCAGATATAAAGATCGTCTCATTGACTTCTTTTAATAAGTAAGCACACATAATATAAAGCTGAATTGAAAATAATAGAATCTCACATTCTCAGTCAAAATGTGCTTTAACTTTTTTTTGGTTTCTCTAACTGCAGTGTCCTGACACATTCTTAACACCATCTAACGGTGGCGGGCTAATACCTCACTTCATGCGCACCTAGTGGGGGAATCAGCGACTACATGAATAAAAGAGGTTACAAAGTGCGCCAACAGATATCGTCTTGTACATAATATACAAATGATATGTCTTCACATACAGGGAGGATTATTATTAATCATTGCCTTTTTGTAAATTGATTTCTCTTCTTACTAATATGTTTTGTTCACATATCCAGCCACTTCAAAATGTATTTATTTGAGCTCAAATAATTAGTGGATTATGTATCAATCTTTTTACTGTAATTAATATAACTTGAAATTTTGTGCAGTTGCATCATTTATTCCATGACGGTTAAACATATGCATGTAGTAAATCTATTATAAGTTGAAAGGATCTAGTTAAAGAAGTTTTGTAACACATTTAAGTAGCTAGTTGAGGCGTAGGTGCATATTTAAGTAATATGTGCATATTTATGTATATATTTTAGTTTTTTAGCAATGATTCGTACTTTTTTAAGTTAATTTATGGAAATTAGTCATTTCTTGACACTAGCCGTATATAGGCTAAGGTTTCTGATAGATATAGTCAACATGAAAAATTCAATGCTACGTCTGGGATTTGAACCACGGCATTGAAGTTTTCATGTTTAGTCTATCAATGATTCGTACATTTATTTCCAGACGAGAAACTTTCTGTTGTATTGTTCTTTTGTGTAGGATAATGGATTAGTTCGGACGGGACTAGTCAGCGAAACCACACTTGGTTTAATGTATCTATGCCATTAAGTGGGCATACCCGTGGAGGAAGGATGAGGTGAGAGGACACAGATGGCAGCCGACACAAGGTGTCACGCCAGTACAGAGGACAGGGTCCCTACATTTCACTTAGATGGAAATCTCCCCGGCTGACCAGGGTAACGGACATCCAGGCCTACTGTGGTTGGGTAACTCTCCCACCACCAGACCTATGTGCGGAGACCGGCAACTGTCTTACAGGAGGAGGAATTGGTTTACTCAGAGTATATCACCCTGCCATGCAGCACCAAGACATCCGTCAATACTTCGAGCCTCAAAGAGACCACCAGATGGGAGATAACGTGAAATGATAATGGAGATTAATGACGGGATAGGAAATTCGGGGAATGGAATTAACCTACCTACCAGCATTCGACTGATAACCCGAGAAAACTGTACAGTGTATTACAAAAAAATACAGATTTTAATATTTTATGTTCTGTTAGCAAATATCTCCAAGGCGACAGTGCGATACTTCCTTCTGAGCTCTTTGGTGTTATAGCTACTGTCCATCTATGTGGATGAAGAGAGGTCCCTCTCTGCGTATTATTTGATAAAGGTGATACGTTTACTACTGAAAATTTGGAAAAATGATGATCATTCACTGTTAATTAAATTATCTCGTCCATGACCCATAAGGAGCAAGATTCCACGCGAGTAAATGCATAAAATTGTTTAACGATATATAGTGCATATTAGCATATTCTAAATATTTTATAGATAAATGCTTGCATATTTTAGACGTTTACGTGCATATAAACACAATGTCTTATTATCTATATCGATAACGATAACTGCATAAACACGTATCCAATGCCTCACTAAGAGTCTATTACAAAACTACACACAGCAGAATTTAGTAAGCAGCTTCAACAATGACTATAACAGGTGAATAAGGTAAAAAAGTGTGCTAAAAGCAGAACACTGTAGAAAATGAAAGCAAATTTCCTAATGAAATGTACAATAGTCACTAAAGGTCCCAAGAATGCAAAGCAGAAGTACGAAATATTCCTTCATTTAGAAGACGAATGAATTTATATTCAATTCTACATTTTCTGAATGACTCCGAAAAAAGAGAGGATATCTCATCAAGTTCCCAGTCTGATGATAATTTATTACCTTGAGTCAAACACACCACATTTGTACGTGCTATCAGGACAGAGAATAGAAGAAAACAATTTATCAGCAATAAGTCTCTGTGTCATAAATACAAACGTGGCGAAGTGGTGTTGACAGTCCCTCCTATGTATGTAAAGATGTTATTTGTTTATTACATAAAGTGTGTCATATTGGGTATGTTACAAGCCAAATATGGTATAATGTTTGTGCATCGGTCAAAGAATTAGTCATTATGTAAGTACAAATTTTCTACTTCACAGCTTTGGGCTTTTCAATCCGTTCCGGCTCCAATTTGTTCTGTCCATCTCTTCCTCGACCATCTCTGGTTTCTTCTACCTTTTAGTTTGTGGCTATTTTAGGTATTATGTTATTATTCATTTACATACCTTCCCATTGATTTCTCTCGTTAACAATAAAATTATTTATTCATTTCATTTGTTACACTTTCCTAATATCTTGGCACCACATTTTATCATACTTAGTCACCCATTCATAAGGTTCGTCTCCGATGTTTGTAATAAATAGATGACCTCTAAGTATATGTCCATAATAAATGGCAATGTATGAGAAATCTTGTAGAACAACACGGTTCTTGACTGTGAGCAAAGCACACAACTTCTATTACTTTTATGTAATGGATGCAAGATTGAAATGGCTCAGAATGTTCAACAGAGCAACATAAAAGAGGATTAAAGTGATTCGAGCCTCTAAGATGGAGTATAACTTGTCATGCACTGTGAACTAGTAGACGGCACGCTAGGTTTCTGTTCCAAACGGACGGAGAGCTGTGATTTATTTTTCATGCATAAACATCAGTATTATCAGTTCTTTAAAGGAAACAAAAGCTACTAAAAATTTATTTGCTACAAATGAAAGCAACATTTAAAATCACAAACTGTTTGAAGTTCTTTTGACAATTCCTATACGCAGCGTCTTTATTGCCTTTTATCGCAATCTATCGGAGGAGAGTTAACTACTAGAACACATGCGCTCCTAGTGGTGGAATCAGTGACTGTTGGTTTAGAGATAGTCCCGCTCCGATGTCTTCATTCCTTATAAACAGATCATTGTCTATTTTTTTATATATTTTAAAGCAGGATTGCAAAAACATGTCCAAATGTCCCTTTCCCCTTAAGTCATGTAAATTTTAAAGTCAACTTTGTTCAGTAAAGAGGTCTGTGTTATGTGTATCAGGTGATGTCTATCACTATTCTTCCAAAGTTTATTGTTGTATTTACCTTAGCTTAATCGAGATACATTTTATTTCGATATTTATAACTTTTCTCATAATTACAAGAACGATGTTATTACATAAAACGATAAACATGTTTTTAAAATGATATCGCTGTGGGAAGACCGAACCTCATCTGACCTAGGAAAAAAGTGAATAGCAACTAAGTACTTAAACGGGATAACTGTTAGAACTTATACAAAGAACAGCAATTTAAAAATGTTTAACCCCAGGGATAAGGACAGAAAGGAAATCTGTAAATATGCTGTAATAAAAAGAAAATGTTTTGGTTTATTAAGGTTATTCCGAATTCCTTTGTTATAAAAAGACTCACAATCATTAGTTGTATGCTGCACGTCTGTGGTAGTAACTGTCAAAGTGTAAGGTAGCACGATCAACTCATAGATATGTAATAAATAATCAGAAAAATTATGAATCTTCTCATCTTGTGACTTAATGGACAGGGTCCGAATAAAACAGTCGTTAACTCAGTGTGACTCTAGTCATCTGTCAATATATTTAAGTCATTTTTATCACATTTACCTGTCAACTTGAACTTGACTATGTAACTTAGTTTCTGTAAATTAGATTCTAATGTTGTAGAATTGACTATGAACAAGTAGTATTAAGGATGGAAAATTGACTGTCAGAAATTGTAACTTTATTTGCTTTTTCTACTTTAGACTTTTGTTGGATCCTGTATCTGTTACAGTTTTTAGTCTTATGTAACTTTATATATATATCTTGGTATCTTGAACTGTCTCGTCCTATAACATATGTATTATGTTCCAAAGGATGAAATAAATACAATAGAATACAACATACCAGGCTTGACTTACGGACAATCTACATCCAACAACATTGGCCTCACCCACACAGTATTTATTGCAGGACGTTCAATATCAGTAATTACAAAACGTTATTTAGTTGGAGGTTCATGCTGAGGCATCAGTCAGAAATCGATATTAATACATAAACATACATTTCTAAATTTTTCCATATAACAGATAGTATCCAAATTTTATCCAATATCCATTTTATACCTCATGCACGGCAAATGGTTGTTTAAAATACTTAATACGAAAGTGTTTTTGAGATTTATTTCAACAATAACAAAGATTTAGAAGGAGAGATTTAAGGATGGTGTTTGGGATGGCAGTTGTACTTCTGCTGTTTACGGAGTTCCGCATTAGCACCTCCGGTAGTAGCGTCATCTTATGCTGCTGCACAGTGTGCGGGAGCGCGTAAGGGTAGGTTTCCTTGGCCATGACCATGACCGAGATCCTGAGCATAGCACGAAGTGTATTGGACGTACATTCTCTTGGGCTCTAAGGGTAATCTTCCTTGCTGGGAGCTGTTGTGTCCATGTAGTCTCCGTATGCGGTCCCGAAGAGAGATATTAAAGTTGTCCGTCTGTGATTGTATTTGCTGCTCAACCATGTTGTTGAGCTGCTGGTTGCGGTCTGGGAGCTGGTCGAGTTTTGCGCCTGTGTGTGAATGGCTCTCCTCCAAGAACAAAAGCTTTTACTTCACAGAAGATGATTGGTCACTGGTGTTGAGCTGTTGAAGCTGCTGTTGGAGAGCCCCCTTCAGCTGCCGAGGTGCGGGCGCTGCAGACCCTTACCTCTCGTGGTACCTCTGACGTTAATAAGGGAACCTTGGGCCGAACTGCCGAGCCCTTCCCGTCAGGGAGTTGTTCGGATGGGGTTGGAATCGAGGGGGCAGTGTGTTTCCAACACCCACGGGGAATTGGGTACCTCCGGCCAGGCTATGGCCGCCCAGAGGGAGTAGAGGATTACCTAATAAGTCTCGGGTACTAGCCTGCAGAGCTAGTAGTGGCATTTAGGAGGTGTGGTGCAGTTGGAGGCGTAGTAGCCCCAACAGTGGACTTGTCGTTTTAACTGGCTTGCCTAGATTCTGAGACAGCGCCCTAATAAGGGCAGTCCCGTCCTCAAGGCAGCATCTATCTCCGAGCTGTCGGCCAGGTGCAGGCGCACTAGCGTGTTGGTGCCCATTCTCGATATCATTCGGTTGGTTCTCCAAGCAGAGGGCCATCTCTGATTTGCGGCGGAGAGGAAAAATCTGCACGGGAGATCACGGGGTATCCCGCTGATGACCACAGTGCAGGCTCCTGTGAAGGGGATTGGCGCTGGTGAGGAATGCAAAGATCTTTGAGGTGTCTGCTGTGCTGCCGCAGCGTAGGAAAGCCGCTGATCAGTTGCGTTTGGTGGCTTCGGTGTTTGTGCTTCTGAAGGTGAAGTATTTGGGAACTGCTGTTTAAGTGCTGGTGGTGCAGTCTTTTGCGTCGCGGTAGTCGCTGTAGAGTAGACAGGTGAGGGCGAGCTGGCTGCTGCCGGTTGCGTGTCGGATGTGGTGGATGCGTCTTTCTCTGTTGCAGTTGCCCAGAATTTCTCTTTCAGGGCACCGTGAAGCCCACGCACATTTGCCGGTATTGGCAGCGGGGCGGAAGACGAGGCACGTGAACCGCCTGGTGAAGTCTACGGAGATGGTTGTTTCGGAACCGGGGACGTCTTCCTGCGAGCTACGGTAGTTTCTTTCCTCATCCGTCCCATCTTCAGTCCGCGATGTGCACACCTCCCACCCTCCGACCGCTACCTATGTGAATGTGCAGTCATTGATGAGGGGTGGACAATTAACCCAGGGGAAGACAGGTAGTGTTGGTGTGACGTCAACTACGCTTTCACCGCAAAATACGCTGCTGAACGAAAGGCAAGTTAGCGTGAGGGGTCACCGCACTGATTACTGCTGCCGAAGGGGAAAGAATAGTAATAGTTTCATTTGTACTGGTAGGAAAGACAGGGTATTTATAATATGTACAACTTACATCTTGAGTGTTGTAACATTAATGCTGACTGCTATAATTACACAATTGGTCACAGTTTATAAACAATTTCATTTTGGCTCTGTGCTATGAGAAAGTTTATAAAACTTCAAACTCGAGTTTATCTGAAAGTCAGGCATGTTATAAGTAAATAAAATAAAACTTCAAGTAATTTTCTCTGCAATATAGAGGAGACCCATTCAGAACAAAATTTCGTGGACATTTTCCGACATTTTCTAATAGTTTCTCTTTAACTAGTTTATCAATGTCATGACGTAATATCTGGGAAATGTGTAATATAAGGCTGCATGATAGATTGTGATACGACAAGGTACTTCGGGGTTTGGACTTAGCTAATGTCATAACAGAAAGAAGTCGTTCGCACACATATGTCAAGCCAAATATACACAATGTCCGTACGGCAAGTAAATACAACCTCCGAAATCTAGTTTGTGGGACATTCTTGTAAAAATCAGCCAGGTCTTTCTTGTGTGTACAAGGGGGGACACAAAAGAAACCGGATTCCGATGGCACTGCCACTCGTAGACGTAGTGCAGGGTTCTCACGCTATATTGTGTTAGGAGAGACCTTCATAAAAGAGCTGTGCAGACGGCGTCAGTGTAGAGCTCAAAGGGATGACGCCGAGATAGGAGAAATGGCAACAAGAGATTTTAGTTTGCCACCCAATAATAGGGGCGCTGCAATCACCTCTTGTTGCCAACGATTAGCATGGGAGGTTCACTTCTAATATGTATATGTTCTGTGGTAGAGCTGAACGTATAAGTGTGGTATTTTTTCTCTGACTCTTAGCGGGTTACCTCTGCGAAGTCGTTATGGCAACTTTAAAAGAACAAAGAGTGTGTGTGAAATTTTGTTTCCTGCTTAGTAAAATGCAACGGAGACACACCAAGTGCTTCAGGAAGCTTTCCAGGAGGACGCCGTGAACCGCACACAGGTTTTCGAGTGGTTTGGGCGCTTTAGACGTGGAGAGATATGTGTTGAAGACGCCCTTCAACATCGCGAAATGAGAACATTGTAAAGGTCCGAAAAAAGATCAACGAGAATCGTCGCCAAACGGTCGACCAAATTTCAGCAGCAATCAGTTGAAGCCCGTACCAGTGGATTTTGAGGGACGATTTGCACATGAGACGTGTTGCTGCTAAATTTGTTCCGCGCCTTCTCACACAGAAACAAAAAGCCATCCGCATGAATGTGTGTCAGGACTTGAAAACAGAGATTGCACGTGATCCAAACCAAAGTCAGGGAATGAGAGTTTGTGTTACGGGTATCACGCAGAAACCAAGCAAGCGTCAAGCCAGTGGAGCACTCCCAACTCTCCCAGACCAATAAAGCAAGGCAAGTAAGGTCAAGTGTGAAGATTATGATCATTGTCTTTTTTGATGTTCGTGGAATTGTGCATCGTGAATTCGTACCTCCTGGCCAGACTGTTAACGAGCACTTATACTTGTATGTTGGATGTGAGGAATAAACGCCCGGAACTTTGGCGATCAGGTGACTGGTTTCTGCAATACGACAACGCTCCAGCACACACGGTCTTACGAGTGACCCACTATTTGGCATCTCAGAGGTGGTCTATCGTTCCCTACGCTCCGTATTCGCCGGACCTAGCCCCATGCGGCTTTTTCCTATTTCCACGAATGAACAAAAACGCTAAAAGGGAAGCGTTATGACGATGTGTAGGCGGTAAAAGCAGCTTCGCAAAGGGCAGTGGACAATATCGTATCCCAAGAATTCCAAACATGCTTCCAAAAGTGGGAAAAGAGACTTGAAAGTGCATCGCATGTAGTGAGAGTATTTTGAATATGACTGAAGTAATTTTGTAAAAAGGTTCTTCAATACAGTTTTTATGATAACAATCCGGTTTCCTTTGGCCCCCCCCTCATTTATTTGACATTGTGCATGGCGAATGGTTCATGAGAAGGATATTTCAGGAATATAATGGAATTTTTAAAACGTTTATCAATTTTATGGTTTCATTACCAGTAGTTATTAAGTTATTTCATATAACACCAACATTTATTGTACACATATCGAGGAATTTACATATATGCCAAACTTAGAGACTGCAAGCTCAAAACCGTAGCCGAAGTAGCTTTCACAAATATCCAGAGAATGTCTCTGCACCTTACTGCAAAGTATTCCGACATGTGAATCAGAATGCCTAGTTTAAATGTGAATTGCACCAATTAGGAAGTGTTTAATTTAGAAAGGCATAAGGTCTAATTCTCGGGTAGGTATAATTTTAAAGTTGCAATAGGAAATTTATTGTCACCGGTTATGCCCGCTAACCTTACGGAGAAGCCAGTGGCTCATTAAGCGGCGTTTATAAGGTTGATAGATCGCAAGAGACTTAAGGCGACGCTGCACCGAAAACACCAAATCCAGCAATTTTCAACCAATCTTGCTGAAAGTTTTACCACTTAGTTCTGATGCATAGTGGACACAGAATTCAAAATTTGGTTTTTATATCTTCGGTAGTTTTTGAGTAATTAATTTGTGAATTTCAAAATTTGGGCAAAATTCAAACCGCTCCACGTGATGACACTTTACAAAATTTTAATTTTTCTGTTTCCAAAAATATTCAGATCGTTTTGAAGAAAAGATCTATCATATGAATTTCTTATACTACTTTTAGTTCCAGAGTAAAACAATAGGTATGGAGCAAACCAAAATAACCCAAAAATGATTAAACCTGTGACTTTTTATATGAATAACTTTAAAAATATAATGAATATTAAAAATTCGTGTGATAGAAACCTTTTTTGCTTCCTAAGAACATGTGTTGAAAATTTTAGATGAACTGAATCAAAACTGCATCGTGTGGAACATTTATCATGACAAAAAATGTTGAAAAAACTGTAACTTAGTAAATCAAATTTTAAAATCTAAAACATGTTCCTTCTCAGCTACAAGCCTTGAAGCAGGCTAAACCCTCCAGATAGGTAAGTTGGACCCTCCTGCCTCTTCCTTCTCTTCTCTGCTGCAGTATTCTTCAAATTCAGTTTCCTTCTGGATGTTTAGAAGTTACTTTCACAGAAGTTGCTGTATGTATTAAGCGCAATTGGTCCTTCCCTTTACTAATTTTTAGAGATGCTGGTGAAATCTCTGTCCATTATGTCTGACTGCAGCTTGAGTGAGGCAGAACAACCAAAATTGAATTTACTGATGGTTGATGTCACAGCAACCTGAAGTCTCTTTAAAACAAATATTTCTTTTGGGCAATTATGCCATATCATGTTATGTAAACCTTCATTTGCATTTTGTGTCTTACCCAATGTTCACCCAATGGTGGTAATCAATTTGATTTAATTCAGAATACAAAAGAAACACTAAGCACACTAAAAAATTGGTTCGATAAAAATGGTTTAAAACTGAATATGAAGAAAACTGCACTTATACAATTTAAAACACATTCAAGAAAAACAAATACTACAAATTATACAAGTAACATCCCAGTAAGTTCTGCATCTACATGCAAAATCTTAGGTGTACACATAAATGAACAACTAAGATGGGAAGAACATTTTCAATATCTTAGTAAAAGATTAAATAGTGCTTGCTTCAACATGCATTGCATAACAAAAATTACTAACATACAAACAAGAAAAGCTGTTTACTATAGCTATTTCCACTCCATAATGGCATATGGTATCATACTCTGGGGAGCAGCCACGGGTTTTGATAAAATATTTAAATTACAAAAAAAGATTATCCGTATTATGATGCAGGTTAGCTCCAGAAGTTCCTGTAGAAACTTATTTCGTAAATTAAATATACTTACTCTGCCTTCTCAGTATATTTATGAATTAACCAAATACATGTATGAAAATTTTGATAATTATTATATAAAACAGAATGAACACACTCATGGGACCAGAACACAAAAATATCTGAAAGTGCCGGCCCATAGACTTACATTATTTGAAAAAAGTCCTTTCTATGCAGGCATAAAAATATATAATAAATTACCGCCAAAATTTAGAGAAATTAAAAATAAAACCCAGTTTCTAAACACATTAAAAAAGACTCTTGCTAAAAAAGCATATTATTCAGTAAGAGAATATATGGCAGACAGTCTCTAGGACCAATGTAGCAACTATAAGATTGCATTTGCACATAATTGTTTAAGCATCACTGTACATATTATCTTTAATTGTTTTTTATATATTCTCTTGTATTTCTAATGTTAATCTTGACGAGTCATCTGTTTACTGGGCTCTTGCCCAACCAGTGTAAATGTTTATGACGAATAAATTATTCTATTCTATTCTATTCCTCCTTAGGATTTAATCTGATGATCAGGCCTCAAGTATGTTCACATTGTTGTGTTATGTTAGGTGTTTCCTCCCATGTATTGTTTGGGCTATTCATGATCCTAACTATGTACACAGTTATCAAGAGGACAGTTGTTTCAAAGAATCTTTTACCTATAACCTATAGAACAGTTATATGCACGTTTTGATGTATAAAATATATTTATAAATGTTAAATGGCAGACTAAAACTCATCAGTTATATATAAACAGTATGTAGTTTAACGAGAAACACAAGAAAACCTGACCGTTGGAAACTCACACAAAAGTAAAATAATAAACATTACTATTTGCTTTCAATGTTTGCAGCCAGTGTTTTGTTTCCATGGTGCCACATATTCTTGAAATAACCATCATACCAACATACAAAATTCCACCATAACCTTTGCCGCTAATTTCAAATGTATTAATCTAGTACATTCGATCGAACTCAAATGACAGAATTTTGTAAATCCAAGGGCCGCTATGCAGGTGCGCACGGGCATTTAAATTGTCATATGAAGGTATTTAAATCCTTGAAACTCATAAATTTAGTTGGATTATGATACTATAAGTTTCAAAGTATTTTATTAGCTTAAAAACAAAAATATTATTTTTCTCATATTTTTAGCCAATTTCGGTGCTGCATTGCCTTAACCAGGGCGCTCTGATGGTGAGGCAAACTCGCGTAGAATGTTGCCCCCGGCGGCTAATGACATCTGCCACATGCTGAGTCTTCGTGCCCCCCAAATACGTGGTTAAGTCCGTCTAGGACAGATTCACGCATGACACACAACGCGCTGACCCTCAGTCGCCAACTGCCGTGACTATTTGCAACAAGCTAGCAAAGGTAATTTAAATGATCACTTCGACCTCCACACGGGCAATTAGATCATGACGTCGTCGATCTAGGGCGTAACTGTCAGCAGATCCAGAAACTACAATATTCATACATAATTTTAAGGGAAAATACGGAAAAATAAATTTTTGTCAGTTTTGACGAAGTTTCATCGATGCTTCCCCTAAAGTGTACTTTCTGAGGTGTTATGATGAAGTTCCTTCAATACCTAACTCTAATATACTCTAATAATTATGTTTATTTACGTACTCAAACTTCAGATCATATTGGGCGAAGAAAGAAGTGAATGAAATAATGCTTAATTGAACCATGAGAGTATAGAGCTTAGAGTTACCCGACCTTCTAACTATAAGGGGAAAACCGGTAAAAGAACCTTAACAAGATAACTCGTCCTGACTGAGGTTCAAACTCGGGACCTCTTGAGCTTGAGGCACACCACATCACATGGACGGGCAGTATTGATAATAATGTGCGTAGCAAAATAAAACAAAATGTTCAACTGTAAACTGTGTTTGATTTTAAATAACCATAATGATCCCATGAATGAAAATATATTGAAGACATATTTGTGTATTTACTTTTAACGGAATTTCTCCTCTTCCAAACGAAATTTACCATATTACAATTAGTTTTGCTACATAATTTCCATGTTTGTAATTCAACTTTTGTCTGGCCAATAGAATAAATAACGATACATATTATTTTTGTTTACAGCAATACCAAATACGTCATCATATTTAAGTTCCTAAAGTTGCAAAATGTTAATAAATTTAAACCGTTCAAAGGTTACAAACCGTTTGACAATTCTTTGAAATGAATTTGATAATGGAACGTTGCTATGGTAGCTTTGTGGTTGGAGTAACTGGATCGTGACCGTAAGATCTTTGGTTCAAATCCCGGCTATGGTAGGTGTTGAATTTTTCAGGCTGACTCTACCTTTCAAAGTTTAAGATTAGACAGAACTTCTCTCAATGTTGTAGTTAATGTACTTTCTGCACTCGACCTGGTATATCACCTGCTCTTCCGGCACTTCCCTGGATGCTTACGAATATTATAATACCCTCATATACAATTTCTATCCATTCTTGTCAAACTATTTTTAAACAGCTTAGTCTCCCATTTCCTTCACACCAAATTGTATAAATAGTTTTATTATATATGTACTTGTGGTGACAATGTATATGAATACAGTTAGTATCCAGTCACCGGACATTTCCTAAAGGCACCATGATAAACTCGTTGCGGCACAAACGACTGGACATTGAAGATCTGAATGCCAGACCTTCGTTCTCAAGCCGGATCAGGGCTAGGCCCTATACTGGCAGTGGAGTGTTTTTTAAAGAATAATAATATGTGGCAGAACATGAGGTTGGAGTTATACATAAGACATCTGATGTATTATTTTATGTGCCTGGAAGCAGCCTTGGGCCTTAGTAGCATTCTCCAGGATCGATGTCGTACCCACCTAGACCGCGGATGAGGGAGGTGAAGTTATGGGAGAGGTTTTGATAGAAGGAACGTGAAAGGGTATGTATGTAGTCTGTTATTGTGGTGATACGTAGATCACGTCGGATAACTAGATTGGGGATGTACGAAGAGGAGTCTGTGGCAATGCGGTGTAATCGGCATTGTAGAATTTCAAGGCGGTGTAGGTGAGACTTAGCTGATGCTCCTGCACAAGGGCACACCAATAACACGATATTTAATTAATAGAGAATCCGAAAGTTACACTTAGATCCACTAACGTCACTGAAAAAAGGTGATTTGCACGAAATAACACTAATTTGCGTGAATAACTCAGTCAAATGCACAAAAACGATGGAATATTGTTCACCAAGCACTATTATACTAGAACTATACAAAACTGGCAATGCGATTCGATGCAAATTGATAACTCCATAACAAAATTTTCAAGGTAATCTTTTGAAAAGTTGTTTAATTTCTGCTACCGAGCTTCAGTGCATGATAAACTTTCTGTGATCGTATTAACTTTAAAAGTTAGTGACTCCGCCACTAGGAGCGCATGTGGTCAGGTAGTTAACCAAGAGCCGATAGATGGTGCTGATGTAAGAATCAGGACGTTGCTAATTGAAATGCTAGAACGGTTCAGGCAATTTGGGGTTTAAAGTACTAATTTTATTTGCAGTAAATAAAAATTTAGTAGCTTCGTTTTCGTTGATAGGGAGGATGATAGAGACGTTTACACCCGAAAGAAAAGAATCACGGCTCTTCGTCGCAATGGAACAGGAGGCTAACATTCTATCTATTAGATCACGGAGCATGAGAAGTTTTTCATCTTAGAGCTGGAAATTGCATCATTTTGTAGAGCAAGTTTGTTACCATTTTCAGCATCTGGTACGCAGAATGTATACTTATTAGAAGGAATCTTCCATTTTAATCGTTGGCAACACAAGTTGTTCACACCGCTCTTATACTTTGCCGAAGTACTATAGCTGTATTTCTCATACCTTGTTTAGCTGTCGGCTGTGATATGTTCCAATACCGCATTTGATACAGATGATGCTCAAAGATAATTACGTGAGCTTTGAGGGTTGTGACAGCAGCTTCAAATTCGTTGTATTTTCTAAAATCTCAAATAGTTATCTAATATAATCTGTAGCAATACAGTATGAGAACATATAATCAGCTGAGTTTTGCAGTGAACTTTCTGCATGGCACCTGTACATTATTTTCTCCTCAAATTACCCCAAAATGTTGTATGAACTTTTAAGGAATTAATAGGATGTCGTATTTGACAGGGAAATTTGAATAATATTATTGTTTAGACAGTTACTGCTTCCTTTTGTTATCCTGGCTCATTAGCATAACAAATTAATTTGACATTTATTTAAATAACATGAGTAATTCACGTGAATCAATTACAAAGTTTATATAGCACAATACTAGTTACAACACTGTACTTATAACACAAAACACATAAAAGTGATGCAACATGGCTAACTCATTTAATTACAAGGAAACTTTAGCAAAACTTTCTTTGTAATATTGCATATATTTGTAAATCATTTAAATGATATGAATAACACAGTAACCTTTTTCATTTAAAACAAATACACTTTAACATAAAACTGCAGATATTGCACAAAGTGATGTAAATAACAGAAATGACTACCTTGAATATTTTCAAATAAGCTTTAACGTACCATTCTGTAATAACCATTTCCAAATGTTTTGTTACCACTCCATGCTATAACTTACGTCTAGAATCAATTGTGAAGTGTTGTTCGGGAAAATGCACTAGCACAAATGAAAGGAAGCAAAACTTTTACCGGAAATGTTGCAAATATCTTTCCACTTCTTTCAACTAACATTGATTTTATACCTGCAAGTGACGGAACATGATTGAGATCTCCAGTGAAGTCTAATTAAGGCCAACTTCAATATTGGAACATTCACTTTTAGATTTTTGTATCTGAAATCATAATCAAAGTAATGTAATGCAAGCTTTTATTTTTCCGTGAATGGATTTCACTGCAGTCCATTGAATAACGATTATATCAGCTTAAATTACAACAGATATTCACAGTAGACCAATAATAAATAGAATTTTGAACACCAATATGTGATTATTTTATTTTCTCTGAACCTGGAGTAAGTAGACAAGTTCATGCGATGATTTATCAAATGCTTTTTCTTCCACAGGACTGTACAATTCTTCTTCAACACTGAAATCTTCAAGATGGCCAAGCCACAGAATAGCAAACCACTATAAACTAAAAAGTTGTAGCATAACTTGAATTAGCCAGGCGCCTTCGTGATCCCTCTATTTTTGGGAGGCAAACTAAAATTTTTGTTGCCATTTCTCCTACCGCGGCTTCACCCCTGTGTATATTAGTGTTGACAATTTGAAAATTGTGTTGTGCAAATTTGCTGATATTTTGATCATTTCGAACTTCTGACATATTCAGACGCTACTGGTTATTTGGGTTTCAAAATATTTGATATGCCATATATAGCAGATACTCTCAAGCACATTTCCCATGTTTGTATTTATCTCACAGAGACATTGCTGGCAGATTCTTCGTTCCTGTTTCTTTTCCGCTAACATAACACGTACGTGTCTAAGTTAAGATATGAAATTATATTATACAAATTCAAATCAAAATAAAATGTTTATTTGCCTTATGTTTGAGGCTTAAGGAGTAACAGGTGTTCCGTAATGTTAGTAACTTCTGATGGTTAAATTAATTTCTGTTTCTTTTAATTTTTCACTGCGCCTGAATATGAGTAACAGAGATAAGACATTAATGTGTTATTCATAAACCAAACTTCCTGTTTAAAACATTTTCTGTTCTATCTCCTGTTTTTATAAATCCAATCTTCTACATGTGATCTGACAGACTTAGCACCTTTGTTCAATAATGCAGTGGAACAGATTTGCACTTATAGCACGTCAAACGTTGTTAAACTTTACCGCATGAAAACATACAGAATATAATGATGGAAGGATAAAACGTTTACAAGATTTGAACTCCTTTCCGAATTTGTAGGGATTGTCTCTACTTTTCTATAACTGTCCCATATCCCCACTTCAGTATGACGAGATATCTTCAGATCCCTACTCTTATTTACTTTTGCTTCATGGCAAAGTGTTGAGGCAAACTTTAATGACCAGCGCTAAATCGCTTGTTATCTTATTTATCAGAACAACGAAATATTAGTACAATTGGACAATTCCAAATCACAGCATAGTGTGACTTTGTGGGTTCGTGAAATTAAAAGTTCAATTTGCAGAAATCAAAATGCTCTGCATTTCCGGAGAAATACACTATTTGTACAGCCTTGAGCAGCCGAATTACGTAACATACACAAATACAACCTTCAAGGTCATCTGTCTCTCGACCACAAACAAAAGTGTTCACTTTCAAATGACAGCTGCACGCACACGATTATCGAGTTCAATCACGACTGTCCCCCGACAAAATGGCCGCGGTTTCTTTTTTATCTCCGATCTTTGTTCTAGAAATTTGTGAAATTTGCTCTAACAATCAAGACGGCACCAGAAGAAAGACGAACCTTCCAGACATCTGTCTCCTTCTTTCTCCGCTTCGGGAAGCTTTTATCTCCGCGTTGCAATATCTGTCTCTATGCGCGCGCCGGACGCGCCGGCGCAACAATGCCTCGTGACAATCAGTTATATCGTGCTGCTCCCTATGGGTAGTGAGCTGACAACTGAAACCAAGTCGGAAATAAAAATGTTAATACAGAGGGCAGTATTTCTTAGAACATAGTTGTGTGTTATATATGTGAATATAAACGTGTGGCTTTTTATATACAACTGGCTCTGATTACTATTCTTGCAGAAATTACTCCATATTTTGTTTGTTGTTGGTCAAGATAACTTTCATTAGATATTTCCACATTTGTATGTACAAAAACGATGTTATAAAAGTGACAAAAGCACATCGCTATATATTCCATAAGTTGTGCACTTTATTAAGATGTAAAACATCTTTTATAGCAAGCATTTATCTACTTCCGGTTTCGATTGTACAGTAAATGCAATAGTAATATATGTATTATTTTATTTTATGCTAATACATGTATCGCAGTATCAGTGTATAAGACGTATGCTGTATTAATTAAACTCAGTAGAGTAATTTGTTGTGTACACAAAATGGTAGAGGAAGTATTTCCAAGTAAGAAGCAGTTTGAGGTGAAAGGAATTTCTTCATAAACTTAGTATCGTATCCTCGGAAAATGCTCAATTTAAATGTAATATCGTGTTAGGTGTGCTGAAACGGAAAAGAGCAACTTTTATAAATTGCGGAAATTAGGCATTTTCGGGTGCATCTGTCCTGTTGCACTCTTGATGGATTGGATTTCAAAATAAATGACTTAATCTTGAATTCCAAACAAATTCAATATGTGAAGAAGATGATGCTGCCGCAGTAGCTGTATTATATGTAGAATATTCAGCTTCCAGCATTGTCAGTACAGGAAATGTTTTATCTGAGAACATAATGGCTTTATTTCTTCTGTATACATGAGATCACAACGAATAACACAAACTTTTATGTACATCATGAAGGTGAGGCTAAGCGAGGACCAGATGAGTTGTGTACCTTTCAACAAGACCACCTATCTCATCTTCCACCAATTGCGAAGGCGCTCTATTTATTTAGTGATTCTTCCGGAGGTCAAAACAGGAGTAATACAGTTGTGCGACTTTTGTTATAATTGACAATGACAAGAAGATTCAATGTCATTCACCAGCACTTTCCTGAAAGTGATGAATCTTTGTTGCCGTGTGACCCTAACTTTGGTCTCCGTCACCATAATACATTCTATATAACATTTGAATATCTTTCTCTGATGTTAACTAGGAAACGCCCAAATGCCTTCATGGCAACAGTTACAGTCACTGAGAACATCATAGACTTCAAAACCTGGTATCAGAACTATTTTAAGAAGACAAGCAAGGCTTCAATTCAATTCCAGGCTGGCAGGCTGCTTGTAACAGCTCGAAGAGTGGTCAAATCTTGTACCTGCTCTGGGAAGAGCTTTACAACGTAGTGGCAGGATGTGGAAGTTGCAGGATGACGGGTGTAAATTAAGTGGGTGTAGGGAAGGGAGGTAGCTTGTTGCTCCTCAGGGAATGATGATCCGGGTGCTACAGACAGCGTGCACCGCTGGTGGATTACTTAATAAGCTTGGAAGAAGATAAGTATAATTTTCAGTTTTCCAGAATAAATTTTGGATAGCTGTAATTTAGTTTAAGCTGGAATGGAGATCATGTGGTTACCGGTAGTGGCCGCAAGACATGCGGGGTAACCTGTATCGCTTTAAGCGAAGCTCACGAGGTATATAGTCCCCAAGGGATCTGACTAGGGCACTCCGGTGTTGAGGCAAACTCACGAAGAATTTTGTAGCCCGGCCCCTAATTTCATTCTCCAAATAGCGGAGGGATGAAGCCTCGAGAAGTAGTCTCACAGGGAACCTTGTGCATAGCGAATAAATAATCCGAAGACACGTATTCTGTGCACGTTGGAGCAGTACTAGGTTTGAGCCTGCGGCCATACCCCAGACTTCGCACGCATAGAACATGACAAGGAGGACCAGAGACATAAAGAGGCGGAACTTTAGGGAAACAGACATCGCAGACCTAAGCACAGGGTATAGTGATGCCACGGCACCACACGACCGATGCGCTTGCTCCTGGATGTGTTCCCGAAAAGTTAGGCCCTTGTCTAGCTTGACTCCCAAGTATTTGATTGAATTCTCCCACCTAATCCCTTGCCCAAGTAGGTGAATGTGGGGAAATTGGTGGGAAAGCGGCGCTTGGTGAACAGTATCGCTTGGCTTATCTCTGTGTTAATGAACCATCGCCGAAGCGTGCACCAATCCTGAGGTTGTTGCTCGTCCAGGCCTTTCTCGTTGTGGGCTTCGTGTGACTGTTTCCAAGTATAAGCATCTGCAGGTCCCTACGGCTGTTTTACCCACATTTCATGGCAAAGAGTTGAGGCACATTGACTTTTACTCTCAAGCGCTACATTGGCTGTTTATCTTGTTTATTAGAACAGTGCAATTTAAGTAGAATTGGGAAAATTCCAAACAGCAGTATACTGACTATACCGTGCTGCTACCTATCGGCAGTGAGCTGACAATTGAAACCAATGCGAATATAGAAATGTTAATACTGAGGGTAGTATCCCTTAGCACACGGTTCTGTTATATATGTGAGTATAAACGTACGGTTTTTGACGTAACATGGTCTATGAGGAAAATGTTGTTGTAACAACTCTAGCGTTATCTGAGATAGATTACGGCTCTACCTTTAGCAAATCAATATTACTTACTGGCCTCTCATAAAACATTCGCCCTTACACCAGCAAGTTCAATACGAAGTGAATACACAAGATTGTTTTCTATGTCGATAGTACATCTATTTATGACATCATCGCTAGCAGATCTTATACTGTCCCTCCACCACAAGAAAGCAAGATAGAGAAATGTGTAACATAATTACTTTTGCTGGCCCCACGGTGTTTATGCTCACCTTCGCAGTATGAGAAGGATGCTAGTTTCGTTTAAGATACACAAGTTTTGACACATAACTCACCCATACATAATACCTATGACTACAGTTACTGCAACAAACATTAGATCTGGCAGCATGGGTGACTAATGTACACTTTCAAACACTCATTTCCTAGTAAGCAGATCTACTAACAGAGCAGATAAACAGTTCAAACCCCTCTGTCCATCATTCGTCGCTTGTTTTCTTGTGGTGGGTAGACAGTAGTTCACCCTAACTCCTCCAGGAAAAGCATCTCCCGCACACGTTTTCACCTGAGAGCAAGTGTTTGTCTTAACGCAGGGAAGCTCCATCATTATTTACCTCGATAACGATAACTGCGTAAAAGCGTATCCATGACTCACTAAGAGACCATAAGAATACTACACACACCAGCATTCACTAAGCAGCTTAAACAATGACTATACATCTGTGTTTAAAGGGGGAAAAATTGAACAAAATGGAAGAAAAGTACATTTACAAAAAAATAACCAATTGGCATTAAAATCCCAAACATTCAGAGTAGAGGTAGACAATATTGGTTCATTTTTAGGTGAAAAGAATTTATATTGAATTCCGTACTTTATGAGATTACTCAGGAAAGAGATGTTTCACCAATTTCCCAGTCTAAGGATAATTAATATCTTGAGTCAAAAACTGCAAATTTGTATGTGTTAGTAGGAAACGGAGTTGAACAAAACAATATATCAGCTGTAAGTCTTTGTGTCATAAATACAAACGTGGAGAAGTTGTCTTGAAAGTCGCTCCTATGTATGTAAAGATGTTATTTGTTTATTACTTCAAGTGTGTCATATTGTGTATGTCACAAGCCAAATATGGTATAATGTTTTTTGTATCGATGAGAGAATTACTCATTGGCTAAGTATAAATCTTCCTCTACTTCACGAGTTTGCACTTTTCAATCCGTTCCGGCTCCAATTTTGTCTGCCCAGCTTTTGTTCGGTGTTTCCTGGTTTCTTGTACATTTAGTTTTATTGTCCATGAACCTTTACGTATTTTTTTTAGTAATATGACTGATTGCTTCTATTTTTAACATCTTTTTTTTAATATATTGAACCTCCTTTTGTCCCTTTTTGTGTACGGAGTTATTGCTATTGAAAAGTTCTTCTCTGATATCTGTATTAAACATACGACATCTAAGTAGATATCTGTATTAAGTAGAAGTGCATTAGAAAACATCTAGTACAAGGTATTATATGATGTTAAATGACAACAAATCATGAAAAAGAAACGTTCAAAACTTCAACATGACAGCACATTTGTCCAAGTGCATAAACGGAGAACCATAATACAAAACAAAATTCACGGCAGTTGGCAGCTGACTGAGGGTCAGCGCGTTGTGTCATACGTGTACCTGTCCTAGACGGACTTAACCACTTAATGGCAGGATATGTGAGGGTTTTGTAGGGTGGCGGGTTTAGTTTAAGTGGTTGCCGACTTGGGTGAAGCGACTGTGTGCACTGCTGGGGTGAGAATATTTAGGAAGAGTTAAATTTAAAATAATTGCCAGTATTATTGTCAGGTAGGTATAATTTTGAAGTTGTAATATCAATTTTTTTGTTACCGGTTGTGCCCTCATGCCATGCGGGGAAGACGGTAGAGCTTGAAGCGGCGTTCTGTTGGTTGGTAGTTCCACTAGAGACATAACCAGGGCGCTCTGATGTTAAGGCAAACTCGCGTAGAATTTTGGGGCCCGGCGTCTAATGACATCTTCCACATACTGGAGAGATGTGGCTTCATGAAGGTATCTCACGGGAAAGCAGCGATATACAGAATAGATGGTCATAAGACATCTGTTCTGTACACGCTGAAGCTGAAGCAGTTTGGATCCTGCGGCCATATCTCAGATCTCGCACGCATTCAATGCCATGGCTTTGACTTGAACCACAGTTTAATTTTTCATGTTTTCTCTATCTATCAATGATTCGTACATTTATTTCCCCTCGATATTTTAAGAAGAGAAGAATACGAGAAACTTTCTCTTGTATTGTTCTTTTGTGTAGAATAACGGATTTGTTCGAACGGGACTAGTCAGCGAAACCACACTTGGTTTAATGTATCTATGCCATCAAGTGAGCTTACCCGTGGAGGAAGGATGAGTCGAGAGGACACAGATGGTGGCAAACCCAAGGTGTCACGACAGTACAAAACATTTAACTTAGATGGATATTTCCCCGGTTCAGCAAGATAAGGGAAATCCCGACCTACTTTGTTTGGGTAACTGTCCGAACACGAGACCTATGTGAGGAGACCGGCAACTGTCCTACCAGAGGAGGAATTGGTTTACTCAGAGTATATCACCCTGCCATGCAGCACCAAGACATCCGTCAATACTTCGAGCCTTAAAGAGACCACCAGATAAGAGATAACGTGAAATGATAATGGAAATTAATGAAATGACAGACAAATCGGGGAATGGAATTAACCAATCTACCAGCATTGGACTGACAACCCGAGAAAACTGTACAGTGTATTACTAAGAAATCCGGATATTAATATTTTATGTTCTGTTAGCAAATATCTCCAAGGCTATAGTGTGGTGCTTCCTTCAGAGCTCTCTAATGCTATAGCTTCTGTCCAATCAGGTCAGTGGATGATGAGAGGTCCCTCTCTCCATATTATCTGATAAACGTCATACATTTACTACTAAAAATTTGAAAAATGATCATCTACTACAAATCAGATTATCTCCTCCATGATGGCGCAATATAAGGAAGAATATTCGATGCGAGTAAATGTATCAAATTGTTTACCAACATATAGTGCATATTGGAACATTTTACATATTTTTATAGATAAATGCTTGCATGTTTTGAACGTTTTAAGTGAATATAAACAAGATGTCTAATTATATATATATATATATATATATATATATATATATATATATATATATATATATATATATATATCGATAACGAGAACTACGTAAACATGTATCTAATGACTCACTAAGGGTCTATAAGAATACTACACACAGCAGAATTTATTAAGCAGCTTCAACAATGACTAGACCATGTGAATAAGGTAAAAAAGTGTGTTAAAAGTTGAACACTGTAGGAAATGAAAATACATTTCCTAAAAAAGATGCATAATAGTCACTAAAAGCATCAAGAATGCAAAGTAGAAGTACGAAATATTGGTTCACTTTTAAGAGGAATGAATTTATGTTTAATTCTACATTTTCTGAATGACTCCGAAAAGAGAGGATATCTCATCAAGTTCCCAGACTAAGGATAATTTATTACTTTGGGTCAAAATCTGTACATTTATGTTATCAGGAAAGAGAATGGAACAAAACAATTTATCAGTAATAAGTCTCTGTGTCAGAAAGTGGTCTTGAGATTTCCTCCTATGTATGTAAAGATGTTATTTGTTTATTACTTAAAGTGTGTCATATTGAGTATGTTACAAGCCAAATATGATATAAAGTTTTTGTATTGGACAGAGAATTACTCATTATATAAGTACAAATCTGCTTTACGGCTTTGGACCTTTCAATCCGTTCCGGCTCCAATTTGTTCTGTCCATCTCTTCTTCGATCCTCTCTGGTTTCTTTTACCTTTGATTTTGTGGCTAATTTAGGTATTATGTTGTTATTCATTAACATACTTTCCCATTGATTTCTCTCGTTAACAATAAAATGATTTACTCATTTCACTTGTAATACTTTCCTAATGTCTTGACACCAATTTTTATCATATCTAGTGCACTCACTCATAAATTCCCTCTGCGATGTCTGTATTAAATAGCTGACATTAAAGTATATGTCCTTAATAAATGCAAATGAATGAGAAAGCTTGTGGAACAACAGAGCTTTAACTCATTGAAACCTCTAATACGGAGTAAAAGTTGTCATGCACCGTGATGTAGTAGACGGCACACTAGGTTTCTGTTCCTAACGGACGGAGAGCTGTGATTTATTTTTCAGATATAAACATCACTATCATCAGTTCTTTGAAAGGAAACAAAAGCTACTAAAGATTTATTTGCTATAAATGAAAGCAACATTTAAAATCACAAATAGCTTGAAGTTCTTTTGAAAGTTCCTATACGCAGCGTTCATCTTGATTGCCTCTTAGCGCAATCTATCGGCAGAGAGTTAACTACTTGACCACATACGCTCCCAGTGGTGGAATCAGTGACTGCTGGTCTAGAGATAATCCCGCTACGGTGTCTTCATTCCTTATAAACAGATCATTGTGTATGTTTGTTGTATTTTAAAGCAGGAGGACAAAAACGAGTTCAAATGTCCCTTTCCCCTTAAACCATGTAAACTTTTAAAGTCAACTTTATACAGTAAACAGTTCTGTGTTATATGTGAATCAAGTGATGTCTGTTAATATTCCTTCCAAGGTTATTGTTGTATTTACCTTATGTTAATCGAGACAAATTTTCTTCCGATGTTTGTCGATTTTCTTATATTTGCAAGAACGATGTTATTAAATAAAACGATAAACATGTTTTTAAGATGAAATCGCTGTGGGACGTCAGACCCTCATCTGACCAAGAGAAAAATCAAATAGCGAGTTATTAAATAAAAGGGTTAACTGTTTGAACTTATACAATGTACAACAACTTGGAAATGTTTAACGCCAGAGAAAACAGAACAATAGAATTTGTGAATATGCTTTTATAAAAAAGAAATGTTTTGGTTTATTAAGATTATGCCGAATTCCTTTGTTATAAAAAGACTCACAAGTATTAGTTGTATGCTGTAAGTCTGTGGCAGTAACTGTCATAATGTAAGGTAATATGATCAGCTTATACGTATGTAATAAATAGTCTTCCAAACGAAATGTACCATATTAAAATTATTTTCTACATAAATTCCATGTGTGTGATTTAACTTGTGTTTAGCCAACATATTAAATAAATAATATAGATTATTTTGGTTTACAGCAACGCTAAGTATGTCATCATATTTAAGTTCTCTAAACTTGTAAAATTTTAATAACTTTAAACCATTTTAAGTTTACCAACAGTTTGACAATTCTTTGAATTCAATTTCATAATGGGATGTTGCTATGGTAGCTCAGTGGTTAGAGCAAATTGACCCGTGACCGTAAGATCCGCGGTTCAAATCTCGGTAATGGTATTGAAATTTTCATGCCAACTCTGCCTCTCAAAATTAAAGCTTAAGCAGAATTTCTATCAAGCTTTTATTTAATGTGATCTCTACACTCGAACTTGTATATCACCTGCTCATCCGGATGCTCTTACGATTATTATAATACTTTCATTTATTCTTTATATCCATTCTTGAACAAACTATTTTTAAACAGCTTACTGTTCCATTTACTTCACATCATCGAGATAAACGTTATTGTATAAATAGTTTTATTATATATTTTTTCGCGGTGACAATGTATATCAATACAGTTAGTATCCAGTCACCGGTTAGGTAGTTAACCAACAACCGATAGATGGTGCTGTTGTAAGAATCAGGACGTTGTTAATTCAAATACCAAAAAAAGTTCAGGCAGGTTAGGACTTAAAGAATTACTTTCATGCAGGTTGTAGAAATATTTAGCAGCTTTCGTTTCCTTTAATAGGGTGGATGCTAGAGACGTTTACACCTGAAAGAAGAACTCACAGCTCTCTGTCGTAATGGAACAGGAAGCTACCATTGTATCCACTAGATTCTAAACCACCGCCATTTCTTCAAAACTCACCACCAATAAATGACAAGGTCCCGATATGGCAAGATGTCGAGGGTCCCTCTTCTGAGGAGGAGGTTCTTCCCTCAACGACACCACTGTGCTTGCTGTTTTATTCTAGTAAATCAACCCTGGTCGGGGGAAATCGTCTCGTCTCGGGGTCGGACCGCCGCAGCGCCCAGCATGGGCCGGAAGAAGGACACCGCCGTAACTCACCAGATAGCTGCCCGGCCATAAGATCATCAAACGCCGCCAGAATCGCCCGCTAGCTCTCGGGGCTCCTCGCCGGACCTCTTCGCGGAGCAGTCTGCGCAGCCGTCGCCGGCGCATGCGCCCTCCGGGAATTTCTGGGCAGCCCCCAAGACCTCCGACTCTGCGTTGCCTAGCACACCCAGCGCAACCTCGGCACTGTCCATGCATCGCCACAATCTGTGCTTGCCACCTCTCGTGGCACACAAACTTTGCCATGGCCAGCTTACGACGAAGCACACAACAGATCGACCTACGCCACAGCCACCGCAGCTCCAACACAACCACCTCGCCACATATAATCAGCAACCCTGTTTATGCAACGACCACACTACACAGCGCAGCCATCAGAGATGCAACCAGGGACCTACGCTGCCTCTACATCCTCGCCGCCGCGCAACAGAAATGGCCCTCCGCAACCAAAGCCACTAGGATCATCTCCCGCTGCCGCCCAACATCAGTCCTCCGCCTGCAGTTCGCCGATCTAGCTGAACTCAACGCAGCCTTGAATACGGACCTGCCCTTGTTAGGGCAGCGTCTAAAAATCGAGGCTAGTAATTATGAGCGTAAGACGCCCTGTCGGCGATGCTGCAAGTACGGACACGACGCCTCGACCTGCGACGCACCACCCCGGTGCAACTACTCTGGGGCACCCTCGCTGACGTCAGAGTGCATCAGTCGCAACATACGCCACCGCCAGCGGTACTGCGCCACCTGCAGCGGCTTCGGTCACTTCACAGGGCAGGCGCAGTGTCCTTACTACCCTCGCCAGACACACATCCTACACGGAGGCGTCACCGCTGCTG
Source organism: Mantis religiosa (assembly GCA_030765055.1). NCBI lineage: Eukaryota > Metazoa > Arthropoda > Insecta > Mantodea > Mantidae > Mantis > Mantis religiosa. The sequence goes on along the minus strand of CM060949.1, from coordinate 216,918,310 downwards.
CAACAGCACAACTGCCAGCTGAACCACCACCACCAGAAGTAGCAGTCTCAACTGCGGCCGCCACCGCCACCGGATCACAGGAACTCCGAGCTGTCCTCGTGAGCCTCTGCTCCGAAGTCCACAACATCGCCACCTGACTCACAGCCCTGGAGGGCACTCTCACCGCCACCACGAGCTCCTTGCCTTCGCGGGAAGAACTTCGGAACATCTACTCCAGCGGCCTGCAAGACCTCTGCTCCCAAGTGACCACCTCCAACCAACGCCTAATAAGCATCGAGAATGCTCTCTCCACCGCCAGCCCCCTACAGAGCAGCTTCGCCGCAGCCATCCTACAGCTAGAACACCACACAGAGCATTCCAAGCACTTCATAACGGACACCACCATCACCGTGCTGGAGGAGGCGCTCAAAGCCAACACAGACACCGTCTCAAGCCATTCAACAGGCTTAATCTCCACCATTGACCTCAGACTGACATCACTATAAGAACTCATCAACCGACAAAACCACGACTCACTGCAGAGACTTAAGACACTCGCCCAAAAACAGACAGACATCCAAATTGCAGTGGCAACACTCTCGCTCGACCCCGAGGTACTGCGCGGCTACTTCGCCCAGCTCCTCGCAAGCATCGACAACCTTCAGGCATGCATACTCCAACCTACTGACGACATAGACCGGACAACGCGCCACCGGCGCCGCTAAAACAGCCCCAAACTCTAGCATCGAAGATGTACAGTGACATAAAATAAAGACTTTTGACCCTCTAGCACATCCTTTGAAACCCCGGCGATCCATCCAGGGCCTCCGGTAATGGCTGGACCCCCGCACATTACCCTTCCTGAGCTGCAACGTGCCCTTCAAGCACCTGCACTCTTACCACCGATACTAACGGGGGTGCTTCTGCGGGACCCCGCCACTTCTCTTCCTTTATTCTCTCCTAAAGCCTCGTTAAAAAAAATAAGGGGAAAAAAGGTCTTATTCTCTATTTGGGTTCGCAATCACAGAAAGGTGGAAAGCAGACTTGTTGCCATTTTGTACATCTGACATATATGGGCGCCACTGGTTATATGGGTTTGAATAAAGTTTATATGCCACATATAGTGGGTTGAGAGGAGTCTAGCTGAACTTCCAAATTTCATCCTTCTAACTTTAATAGTTATTTTCAAAAAATGTATTTGTTGCTTTTGATAGTGTGATTTTGTTTAAGTTATGATAAGTTCTATAAAATATTCCAGGCCATGCAGTTTTAGTTTTAGACACTTTAAATTTCAAATTCAGGTTTCTTTGTAGGTCAGTTATGAAAGCTTGTTAGGTAGTTTGGTTAAAAATAAATTATGGATGAATATATTAAATTTTCCTTAAACCTTTGATAATTTTACATTCTAAATTTAAAAATAAATTAACGATTCAATCTGCTCCTGAAATATTATCACGTTTTACGTAACATTTATTTGGAAATATGCCTGCAAGAGTGATAAAATTGTATTGAAAACTGTAGATGCTGGAGCATTTTAACCGTACAAAACAGTTGAAAATGAAAGCCAAGCAAAATGATTTTAAAGTTTAGCATAGAAATTACATTACTTTGCTTCAAAATTCCCTTTCGTCATATGTAGGACTTGCAGCTATCTTATTAGCTTTCTTATCTTTAATTTTGTTACTCTTAGCCCTTTCCTAATGATTTTTCAGACTATAACAGCTTTCATAAAAAATATTTTTTATTTTTGCTGCAATTTATTTAACTTAAGAAAAGTCTTGCATTCTTTAAAAATTTCGATATAAACGATTTAAACTTTAGATTTCTATTTCGTTAGATAATAGTTATATAACGGTAGTTTTTGTCTGAAATGAGTTTTGTTTTCTGATCTGACTATTAGTGGGACATGTAATGACAATATAAAAATGATGAATGGTAGCTAGGGAAAAAATAAAATCAATAGTCTTCAGAGAGATATATATTCTTTAATCTTGTTTCATGACGATGGAAAAATGTCGCGGTGAATATAAAAGTTTGGTAACGGAAAATCAATAATCTTCATAGATGTGTTCTGTAATCTGGTGAGTGATGAATAGACGTGCAGGAGTAAGGAGTTTTATGTAATAATTGGAACTGTTTTTATTAAAAAGTAAGAATTGATCGATATGCTGGAGGTAACCTGCAATTGACTAGGAAAGAAAGTTCAAGTAAATTGTAATCCAGATAATACAATTAAATTATTTGTAACAAAGTTAGACTTCTCCAAAACTTTATTTATTTTAATCCGTACCACACCTGAAAACCAGAGATCACAAGACTTTTATTTATAATAAGATGATATAATTGCTGACTAGAAGAAACTGATAGCCGCAAAAATAACACGAGAAGAGAAAGAATTGTGTTTCCTCCTCCAGTTATAAACTCGTATATGCTCATTTGTCTATGTTTAATGGTAAATGAGACGCAAATTTCAGGAATGTAACATAAGTTTTTTAATGTTTATCAATTTTTTTTTGTTTTTAATAACATTGTATACTTAGTTGTTTCATATAATACCAACTTTTATTTTACACATATAGATGAATATACACATGTGCAAAACTTAGAGAAATTCATTGAAAGCTTCAACGTCTAGAGTATTTGGGCATTAAAGGTATTGTCACCCGAACGTCGGAACTCCCTATAGAACCGGCCGGCAGAAGGGCCAGACGGGAAGCATTTAGCTCACGCCTACCCATTTGTCTCGTGTCACTAACTGAAGGGATGATTAGGAGAGCAGCGCTAGCCTTGTACCGTCTCCTTCCCCTCCCACCAGACGTCTCGAAACCTCGGGATAATTGTGCGTGCCGCGAAACATCCAGAAACGGCGATCTTCCCTATATAAGTTCTGTAGTTGGCGAGTCAGTTCGGTTCTTCGCGAGCAGCCGTGAGGAGCGCCCAGTGAGGGAACGGACCTGAAGACTGTGTAAGTGCGTTGGAGGCGTTGTGCGTAATTGCGAGTGCAGAGTGGACCTGTGACAGACGAACTGGTGAATTGTAATTGTGTGTGCTACGTAATTCTGTGTAATTGGCAAGTGTTTCAACTGTAATTCGGTGGAAGTAAAGAATATTTTGAGTTTGTGCAATTGGACGTTTAATTTCACGAACCCACAAAGTTATAATAAGCTAAAACTGGACAGGAGAAAATTCTCGTTAGAAGTTGTAAATGTTAACAAAATTTTTATAAGCTTTAAACCCCTCCTGCACCATAAGAAGGTCCCTCAGCTAGTCTTCTATCATAATTTAGTCACTTTTAACTGCTTCCTAGCAGATTTATGTTTGCTCAGTGACCTTTAAGCACTCTGGTTTACTTTTCACCTACCCCTGATAACCTAATTTTCCTAGTAACAGGACTTACTTTGCGTACTGCAACGTTCCTCTTAACATTATGGCTAGCTTTATGTCCCATATTAAATTCACTAAGAGCTGCAGTCACTTCAATTTGCAATTTCTTTCTACTTACAAAATCTTCTTTTAGAAAATAAAAATGAAATGTGAGGTGTTTAACGCCCGCTTTTACTACATACGGCACCGCACACGATGACACTGATGACACATAAGATGAACATGGAGCACCGCTGGAATGAGATGGCGGGGAAACCGGAGATCCCGGAGAAAACCCGCCCCAGCGCCGTGTTGTCCACCACAAATCTCACTTTGCGGTCACCTGGGATCGAACCCGGGCCGCCTTGTTGACGGTCAAGTGGTCTAACCACTTAGCCAGGGCGCGGCCTCTTCTTTTAGACATTTACTGCAAAATTTCGTTAGAATTTTGTGTTTTTCCTTAGATACAACTCTCTAGTATATTAGTAACAACTAATCTCTTTACGTTTGTCTATGACATGGGAATTGTAAGTATGATAGTTCATGCAATTCATACTCATGGTCATACAAAACTGCTACATAGAAGTGTCGCCCTTACCAATGCCCAGAAATGCATCAGCCATTCTTCCATTTACATCAGAAGGTGGCTACTAGAAATACTGGTAACCCTAGGGCTGATAGGTTTTCACATAACATTTATTAAAAGGAGAGAATTCTATTATCACTTTACCGGAAAACCTTGAAGTTTCATTACACTTTGCCTACAAATAGCCACCTGTTGATATACGTACTCCAAAACAAATATGGTACGAATTATATACTGTTTCAGCAAGAAAGTAATATACCTTATGTTAAATCAAGGTTTATTCCTGTTCTAAACAATACTTACCTTAATATAAGCTGCCATACTCGGCTCTCACTTACCTGAAAACCACATTTCACAATCACAAACACAAACGTGTGGAAATGTTTACTTTCAAAAGCAGGAACTAATAAATAAAATTGGAAACATAAGTGTTCAGTAGCTTTCACACGTATCCAGAAGATGTCACTGCACATGACTACAAAGAATTTCGACACTTGAATCAAATCGCCTAGTTTAAATATGAATTGCGCCAACTAGGAAGAGTTTAGAAAGACTTCCAGTCTAATTCTCGGGTAGGTATAACTCTTAAGTTGGAATAGCAAAATTGTTACCGGTTATACCCGCAAGCAATGCGGAGAAGCCAGTGGCGCTATAAGCGGCGTGCATTAGGTCGATCGATCCCAAGAAACCTAACCAGGGCGCTCTGATCTTGAGGCAAACTCGTGTAGAATTTTGCGGCCCGGCATCTAATGACATCTGCCACATAATGGAGAGATGAGGTTTCGTGCATCGCAAATCCGTCACTACGTGGTTAAGTCCGTCTGGGACAGATACACACATGACACACAACGCGCTGACCCTCAACCGCCAACTGCCGTGAACCTTTGCAACAAGCTGGCAAAGGTAATTTAAATGGTCACTTCCACCTCCACACGGGCATTTCGATCATGACGTGGTTGTTCTTTAAATGGCGCTAGGGCGAAACTGTCGGCAGATTCAGAAACTACAATGTATAAATATAATTTTAAAGCCATAAAAGGAAAATGCTACATTTTGTCATTTTTAACGAAATTTCAATGACATTTACTCTAAAGTGTACTTTCTGAAATGTTATGATGAAGCTGCTTAAATACCTAACTGTAATATACTCTAAGAATTTTGTTTATTTAGCCACTCCCCACATTAGATCATATCGGACGTTGAATTAAATACATGTAATAATGCTGAACTGAGCCAAAGAAACATAGAGCTTAGAATTGCGCGGGATTCATCTCTAAATATAAATTAACAAAACGGAAAAGAATCTTATTCACATAACTCGTACTGGCTGAGGTCCAAACTAGAGACCTCTAGAACTTGAGGCCCACCACATCACATGGACGGGCAATATTGATAATAATGTGTGTAGCAAAATAAAACTTAAGTTCGACTGTAAACTTGGTTTGAATTTAAATAATCATAATGATCCCGTGAATGATAATATATTGAAGACATATTTGTGTACTTATTTTGGATGACATTTCACATATTTCTAATAAACATCTCGTCCTCCAAACGAAATGTATCGTATTATAATTAGTTTCGCTACATAATTTCCATGTTTGTAATTTGAGTTTTGTCTTCCCAACACAATAAATAATGATATATATATATTATTTTGGTTTACAGCAACACCAAATACGTCATCGTATTTACGTTCTCAAAACTTGTAAAATGTTAATAACCTTATACCTTTCAAAGGTTACCAACAGTTTGACAATTCTCTGAATTCAATTTCACAATGGAATGCTGCTATGGTAGCTAAGTGGTTAGAGTAAATGGACCCGTGAGTTTTGAGATCCGTAGTTCAAGTCCCGCATTTGAATTTTTCAGGCCGACTCTGCCTTTCAAAGTTTAAGATTAGGCACAATTTCTACCAGGGTTGTACTTAATGTGCTCTCTTCACTCGACCTTGTATATTACTAGCTCATCCGGTACCTCCCTGGACTCTTACGAATATTATAACACTCTCATTTACTCTTTCTACCAATTCTTGAACAAACTATTTTTAAACATGTTACTGTCCCATTTAGTTTACATCACTCGAGATAAACCTTTGGTAACCTCAAAATTAACTCCCAATCAAAAACCTACATCACCTTCATCCTACTTCTTTCAATAATAATCCTACCTGCGGTAAAACCCTTAATGGGTGGGCATGCAGCAAAAACCTTCTGGCTGTATACAGCCAGCCAGCACGAGCGAGTTTTGTTCTATGTTAGAGTTGACTATTTCACTCTTATGTATAGCAAGTTTGTTACTGTGTCGAACATTTGTCAGATTCAGCCATTACTGGTTATTTGGGTTTCAAAAACTTCATATGCCACATATAGCAGAGACTCTCAAGCACACTTTCACATTTTAGTTAATTGATGGAAATTAATCATTTCTCCACACTAGCCATATATAGGCTAAGATATTTGATGGATAGAGTCAACATGAAAAATTCAATGCCATGGCCGGGATTTGAACCACGGATCTCCTGGTTTCCGTCCAGTCGCTCCTAACCTTTGAGCTACCATGATCAACGTGCCTTCCTGACATTAAATTCTCCAGTTGAATTTTTCATGTTGACTCTATCCATCAAATATCTTAGCCTATATACGGCTAGTGTGGAGAAATGATTAATTTCCATCAATTAACTAAAATATTAACATAAGTTGGGCTGTATTTTATCAAAGAGTAATAAGTAAATACTATCAATATATCATTGTTTCACCTGTCTTCTGCTTCACTATCTTAAACGTAATGAACTGTTCCCAGATATAGTAACAGGATATAGTAACCAGGAGATCCGTGGTTCAAATCCCGGCCATGGCATTGAATTTTTCATGTTGACTCTATCCATCAAGTATCTTAGCCTATAGACGGCTAGTGTGGAGAAATGATTAATTTCCATCAATTAACTAAAATAATAAGAGTTAAATGATGAAGCCTGGGACTTAAGTACTTACAATAGTAAGTCGCCACAAACGGTGTATCTCGGATGCGAGAGCCCCTAGTGGTTTACCGGGGAAATATAGAGTCTACTGGAGAATTTAATGTCAGGAAGGCACGTTGGCCATGGTAGCTCAAAGGTTAAGAGCGACTGGACGGAAACCAGGAGATCCGTAGTTCAAATCGCGGCCATGGCATTGAATTTTTCATGTTGGCTCTATCCAACACTTTCACATGTTTGTATTTATCTCACAGAGAGCGATTGTTTGTAGATTCTTCGTTCCTTTTCCTTTACTGCTATCATAACACGTACGTGTCTAAGTTAAGATATTAAATTATATTATACAAAGTCAAATCCAAATAAAATACTCATTTGTCTTGCGGTTGAGGCTTATGGAGTAACATGTTCTATAATGTTGGTAACTTCTGATGGTTAAATTAGTTTATTAGTGCTTTAATTTTACACTGCGCATGAACATGAGTAATATAGATAAGACATTAATGTGTTCTTATTATAGCAAACTTCTTATTTAAAACATTTTCTGTTGTATCTCCTGTTTATATAAATCCAATCTTCTACATGTGCTCTGTCAGACATAGCACCTTTGTTCAATAATGCAGTGGCACAGATTTGCACTTATAGCACGTCAAACGTTGTTAAACTTTACCGTATGAAAACATACAGAATATAATGATGGAAGGATAAAACGTTTACAAGATTTGAACTCCTTTCCGAATTTGTAGGGATTGTCCCTACTTTTCTATAAATGTCCCATGTCCCTACTTGAGTATGACGAGATATCTTCAGGTCCCTACTGCTGTTTTACTTTTACTTCATGGCAAAAATTGAGGCAACCTTTACTGACTAGCGCTATTTTCAAAATTAGTGCTACATAAAATTTTTGTGTATCAATCTAAGAATTACTTATTGGCAAAGTAGAAATCTCCGTCTACTTCACGACTTTGGACTTTTCTCTCTGTTCCGGCTCCAATTTGGGTTGCCCATATTTTCTTTGCTGTTTCCCGGTTTCTTGTACCTTTGGTTTTTTAGTTTATGACTATTTAAGTGTTCTGTTATTATTCATTCCTTTCTCATTGATTTCTTTTAATTTTATTTATTTCCTAATATCCTGACTCCGTTTCTTCTTTTTTTCTAGTCTACACAACTACTGAGCTTATAAATTTCTTCCCTAATGTGTATATTAAATAAATGACATATAAACTTTGTTTCATACAACTTTGCCCGCTGACAATATCCCTCCGCATTTTACTGGATTCCTCTTTACTTCAGTTGGCTAGTGTTTTCGGCGCCGTAGGCGGTTCTGTGTACCTCATGTACAGTTCAAAGCAAGGTCAGTGTTAAATGTCATACTAACAAATACCAATACCGATAACGCACCTGCCACGTCAGTCAAACCGAGGAACAGATTTGAAGGAAAGGTTTCTCCTCTTTGCTTAGGAAGTGACGTGTTCCAGATAAATTAACTCTGTTGCGTAATAAGTTTAATTAATACTGTCATGAAAACGTCAATTTGACAATTCTCTTTTAACATATTAAGATATATCATGTTAAATAATGAACCCATCTTTATCCCAAAACACTCTATACTACGACAGTAGCCAATGTGAGGTAATTATATCAGGCGAGCGTCAAGAAATACAGATAAGCTTATGTGAAAGAAGGAATAAGTACATGTCTGTAAGCAGAAATGAATGATAAATCCTCCAGAACATGGACTTAGGCAGCGTCATATGACAACATATAAAATAATTGTGTAATCAGCACTAGATATACGAGGCTCAAAAGTTTCAACATACCATATATACTTTAAAAACAAGTGTTAAAATGCTAATCCTAAAACGAATTAAAATTTGTTATACTCCGTGATCTAGTAGACGTCATGGTAGCTTTCTGTTCCATAAGCACGGAGAACAGTAATTTACATTTCAGCTATAAACATCTTTCTCATGAGTGTTTCTAAAAGAAACAAATGCTGCTGAAACTTAATTTTCGTAAGTGAAAGTAATACTCTAAAATTGTCTGTGTGAAGTATATTTTGACAATTCCAATCCGCAGCGTACTGATTCTCCGAATGCTCAATCTGTCGGTCGGCGATTTAACTACGAGATCACATGCGCTCCTAGTGGCGGAATTAGTGACTGTTGGTATTATCATGGGTGCCATTTAGTTTTAAAGCACGATCACATAAACATGTTCTAATGTACCTTTCCCGATAAACCATGTCAATGTTGAGGCCAGCATTACTTAGTACAGAGTTGTGTGTTATATGTTCAACGCTACACGCGCGATCTTTTACCACCATTACACGCGAGCTGAACGAGATTCCCTATTAGCTTTTACGGAGCTTTGATATAGCATTTTAATATAATTTCGAAATACAAAATATCTGCATCTGAACAATATACAAATGCAGGGAATTTGCAAACATAATATATTTAAGCATCACTGGAGAAATGAGTCATTATTTACTCTTAAATCACTAAGAACATTTATTGTAGCCACTGACACTAACGTTATTACTATTTTAACTGGTTTTAGGAATACACATTAAAACATTGTAGAAAAGTTGTTCAGAAAGTTTATTTCTCCATACAAATAATTCTCACTGTCAATTTGAGGCAAATCATTCACGGTGGTTGTTGGTCTCACTGTACGATATGCTGGGATTTTCCAGGCACGCAAATGTACTGTACAGTCTACAAGAAAGCCTCGTTGGTCTGTTTGTCTTGCTGTCAGAGAAGTTGCACTTGCCTCGGATATTTAGTTAGATTCAACTTTCGGTAAACACAATATTTCCCTGATGATGTTCTTGATGCTTGTAGGAGCATTTAGTTGATTGACCTTTATTTACGATAAGTAATTTTTATATATGAATAAATGACTTTTCTAAAACTTATGTTTTATTTTTTTGTAATATTAAAGTGCAGACCCTATCTTACCTTTCTTATCTGCCAAACAGAATGGAACAACCTCATGACGGAAGAGACTCACAAGAGTACACGCACATGCAGACAATAATCAAACATAAAAACAAATGACAGTAAAAAATGATATACACCGAGGTCTGTGATTGGAGCGACCACGTGATCGACAGGTCCAGGATAAGAACACTACTGCGTTGTCGCTTGCCAATGATATGTAGCCTCAGTTGTATTTTGTCGTGACACAAACTGATATATTTCATCACTTTATCTACGCTTACCGGATCTGAGGCACACTGTATGAGGCAACACTCTGCTAACAAACTTAAAACCTATCCCAACAAGAATGACGTAGAAAATCATTTTACCAAATTTTGGCAACCAGGGAACACAGTTTAGAGCTTGTAGTACGTTTGTTCGTGGCTGGGTTTTCTTCCTCACAGCGTATATCGCTTCTGACAAATTTACTTTCACCTTCTTTCCTTTGCGATGTGTAACAACTGCCGGCTTTTACCATTTCACCGCGAGAGGGCAGGATTAGCTTCAAACTCACCTGTATAGACTCGTGCAACTTAGTAACAAACGTTAGGAAGCAAACAATGGCGTTGCAGTCATAGATGTGCTTCTGATTTACATAGGTTTACATACAGCAGGGAGTGGACTGCAATTAGGCTTATTTATATAATAATGTTATCATTAACAATAATTAATCCTTGATGTGTTAAAGAAGCCCTTAAAATTTGAATGAGGAATGGCAATTTTTCAAGTAATTTTTTTTCAATAAACGAGGCTTTAGGAGGGAGTAATTGGAGAAAGTTGCGGGGTCCCGTGGAAGCACGTGCAGCTCTAGGAAGTAAGTGTCCGCGGGTCCAGCCATGACCGGGGCCCTGGATGGATCGCCGGGGTTTCAAAGGATTTGGTAGGGGATCAGGAGTCTTTCCTTTTTTTTTTTTTTTTTTTTGCTTTTTTGTTTTTTGTATTGTGCATCTTGGATGCTTGAGTTGTGGAGATGGGTTGCTTAGCGGCGCCAGTGGCGCGTTGTCCGATCTACGTCATCGGTTGGTTGGAGTATGCATGCCTGTAGGTTGTCGATGCTTGCGAGGAGCTGGGCAAAGTAGTCGCGTAGGTCCTCAGGGTCGTGCGTAAGTGTTGCTACTGCGAGTTGGATCTCTGTTTTACAGCGAGTGCCTTAAGTTTCTGCAGTGTGTCGTGGTGTTGTAGGTTGATGAGATCTTGTAGTGATGTCAGTCTTAGGTCAACGGTGGAGATTAAGTCTGTTGTATGGCTTGAGACGGTGCCTGTGGTGGTCTTGAGTGTCTCCTCCAGCACGGTAAGCTCTTTCGTGGTGTCCGTTATGAAGTGCTTGGAGTGCTCTGTGTGGCGTTCTAGCTGTTTGATGGCTACAGTGAAGTTGCTTTGGAGAGTACTTGCCCGAGGAGAGGGCATCCTCAAGGATAGTCAGGCGCTGTTTGGCGGTGGACACCTGGGTGCAGAGATCTTGCAGGCCACTGGAGTGGATGTTCTGGAGTTCTTCCCGCGAAGACAGAGATCACGTGGTGGCGGTGGTGGTGGTGAGAATGCCTTCCAGGGCTGTGAGCCGGGTAGTGATGTTGTGGACTTCGGAGCAGAGGCTCTCGAGGACAGCTCGTAGTTCCTAGACCCGGTGGCGGTGGTGGTGGCGGCTGTAGTTGAGACTGCTGCTTCTGGTGGTGACTCAGCTGCCGGTTGTACTACTGCTGAGCAGCGGTGATGCCTACATACAGGCTGTGTGTCTGGCGAGGGTAGTAAGGGCACTGGGCCTGCCCTGTGTAGTGGCCGAAGCCGTTGCAGGTGGCGCAGTACCGCTGGTGGCGGCGTATGTTGTGACTGATGCACTCTGACGTCAGCGAGGGTACGCCACAGTAGTGGCACCGGAGTGGTGCGTCGCAGGCCGAGGCGTCGTGTCCATAATTGCAGCATCGCTGACAGGGTGTCTTACATTTATAATTGCTAGCCTCGATTTTGAGACGCCGCCCTAATAAGGGCAGGCCCGTCCTCAAGGCTGCGTTGAGGTCAGCTAGATCAGCGAACTGCACGCGGACGAGTGAAGTTGGGCAGCCACGGGAGATGATCCAAGTGGCTTTGGTTGCGCAGAGCCAACTCTGTTTTGCGGCGGCGAGAATGTAGCGGCAGCGTAGGTCCCTGGGTGCTTCTCTGATGACTGCGCTGTGTGGTGTGGTAGTTGCATAACCAGGATTACTGGTTCGGTGTGGCGAGATAGTTGTGTTGATTGGAGCTGCGGTGGCTGTGGCGTAGGTCGGTCTGTTCTGTGCCTCATCGTAAGCTGGCCATGGCAAAGTCTGTGTGCCACGAGAGGTGGCAAGCACAGATTGCGGCGATGCATGGACAGGTGCCGAGGTTGCGCTGGGTGTGCTACGCAAAACAAAGTTTGGGATCTGGGGGTATGTCCAGAACTTTCCGGAGGGCACATGCGCCAGCGGCGTAGACGCTGCCTGCTCTGCACTGAATTGTGGTGAGGAGGCACGGGAGCTAGAGGGCGAATCTAACGGCGATTGATGCTCTGGTGGCCGGGCAGCTATTTAGCGAGGTACGGCGGCTTCCGTCTTCTTCCGGCTCATGCTCGGCGCTGCGGCGGTCGAGTCCCGACGAGGAGTGAGTGCACAAGAGGGGTGAAAATATTCATTCATTCAAGCAGCTGGCGGCTGACTGAGGGTAGCACATTCGTGTACCTGTCCTACACGGAATTAACCACTTAATGACAGGATTTGTGGGGTTGTGCAGACTTATATCTATACGGAAATAGAAATAATAATCTAGAAGTGAACATTGCTTAGTATGGAGTTGTGTATTATATGTGAGTCAAAGAAATATACATATCTGAAATAAATAACATAAAAGCTGAATGTTACACTTATCTGACTTTTTCTACTTACTTTTCTGTAAGTATTCTTACAAAATGAATACTCTTGTTTCTAACTCTTGTCAACTGAGACAAACTTTCATTAGATATTTACTTATATTCTTCTAGTTACGAAGACGACATGTTAAAGTGAAGCGATAGTCAGGTTTTTAAAATGTCGATCATTATATGATGGCTTTGAAGTTGCATGATGCTTATCTAACAGGAGAAAAACACGAATAGCGACTTACTGCCTGAAAGGTATATATATATATACATAACCTTATAAAGGTATATATATAAACCTTCAAACCTATAACAGAGAATATTGCGAAGATTTATAGCACCATCAAGTTATAAGCATAATGCCTATAACTTAAAATCCTGCGTTTCTGAATAAAGGAATAAAATTGGCAGATCATATGCAATGATAAATGAAATGCTCAGTTAAGCCTAGGGAGCATACCCGTCGTACATTTCTAAATATAAGGGAAAACCCCGGAAGCGAACCTTATCCAGGTAACTTGTCCTGACTAAGGACAAACTAGGGACCTGTTAAACATGAGGCACGCTTAATCACATGGACGGGCAATATTGGTAATAATGTGTGTAGCAAAATAAAAAAAATGTTTAACTGTAAATTCTGAATTTAAATAAACATAATGATCCCGCGAATGATAATATATCGAAGACATATTTGTATAATTATTTTGAATGACATTTCTCATATCTCTAATAAACATCTGGTCTTCTAAACGAAATGTACCATATTACAATTAGTTTTGCTACATAATTTCCATGTTTGTAGTTCAACTTTTGTCTGGCGAACAGATTAAATAACGACATATAATATTTTTGTGTAAAGCGACACCAAATATTCATTATATTTAAGTTCTCTAAACTTGTAAAATGTTAGTAACTTTAAACATTTTGACCCTTACCATCAGTCTTAAACTGCTTTTTATTCAATTTCATAATGGAATGTTGCTATGGTAGCTCAGTGGTTAGAGTAACTGGACCCGTGACCGTAAGATCCGTAGTTTAAATCCCGGATTTGAATTTTTCAGGACAACTTTCCTTTCAAAATTAAGGATTAGGCAGAATTTCTATCAAGGTTGTACGTAATGTTCTCTCTGCACTCGACCTTGTATATCACCTCCTCATCCGGTACTTCCCTAGACTATTACGAATATTATAATACTTTCATTTACTCTTTCTACCTATTCTTGAGCAACCTATTTTTAAACAGCTTATTGTCCCACTTACTTTACATCAATCGAGATAAACGTTATTGTATAAATAGTTTTATTATATATGTCTTTGTGTTTAAAATGTATATGAATACAGTTAGTATCCAGTCACCGGACATTTCCGAAACAAACCATGATAAACCTTCTGTAATGGTATTTATTACCTTTTACAGTTAGTGAGTCCCCCACGAGGAGCGCATGGGGTCAGGTAGTTAACCAAGAGCCGATAGATGGTGCTGATGTAAGAATCAGGACGTTGCACATTGAAATGCCTGAAAAATTCAAGCAATTTGGGATTTATAGGTTTAGTTTCATTTATCGTAAATAAATGTTTAGCAGCTTTTGTTTCCTTAGTATAGATGGGCGATAGATGTGTACACCTGAAAGAAAAAATCACTGCAAATCCGTAGTTATGGAACAGGAAGCTATAGTTTTGTCTACTGTATCACGAAGCATGACAAGTTTTGTTTTATATTAGGGTTTTCAATCTGGATGTCATAGATAAAGTAGTTTATAGTTATGGTGAACTTCTGAAACATTCAGACGTTACTGATTATTTGAATTCCAAAATACTTCATGTACCACATATAGTCGAGATCTTCAAGCCCACTTTGCCATATTTGTATTTATCTTACAGATATATTAATACTGCTATATTCCTTGGTTCATTTTTCCGTCCTGCTAACACAAGTACCTACTGTCTTTCAAGAAAGTAAATGCACAATTCCTTCGGGTCAGTATCATTTAGGCGTTCTCTGACCAGAGAGTATGGAAACTAAATTGTCCATGTTCGTATATCTATGGTATGGTAGCGGCCATTTTAACTTGTTTCTCACTTCGTGTATATAGATGATAATATTTAGCCAACATGATGTAGGATTGATTAAATAGAACAAAGTAGCAATTCTCTTGTATCTGAGCTATTAACTACACGGTGTTGCAGACAACGCAAGGAAACGGAAAGCCTTTGGAGAAATGAGTTTAACAGAACCTATATGTACGTTGTATACAAGGAACGGTCTATCAACTGTTCTCGTAGGTCAATGGCAAAACACAGGCTGTGACAAATAGCGCCGGGGTTGACGGTTCGATACCTAACGTGTGGAAATACTTTCTTTCTCCAAATTGTTTACTCTGTTAGACGCTGTAACGAACAAACTTACAACTGTACTCTTACAGGTAAACTATGACATTGTAGAATATCAAAGAAAATGGCAAACATACGAAACGCTGATTTTTATAGAACCAAAATAAATGGAACCAAACCACGGCTCTCGTAGCTCAGTGGTAAAACGCATGCTGTATCAAATCCAAGCTTCGCGGTTCGAACACTGGTCTGGAACCAAAATGTTTGTTTCATTTAGTTTAGTTTGTTAGACGCAGTAACGGAGCTATTTAGAAATATACAATTATTACTACCTGGCATTAGAAGACATTCAAGAATAGGAAAGAGAAATGGAACGACATTATTTATAGTCCATATTGTATACAGTCTACGTTCTAATACTTGTCGTAGTTCACTGATCTTCAAGTATTAATACCCAATTCTCTGGCGGTTTGCGAAGCGTTTTCAACATAAGTAGCAAGGCCAACAATTTCACTCTTTTGAGCTGCTGTCAGTTCCACACAACCCCGTGTACTTGCATACATCTTAACTGCGATAAAATGTTGGTTGAAGATTCCATTGCAGTGAATAAATAACTTTCAGCATCATTTTTGCATGCGCAAGAAGTACAAGATGAAAAGTTTGGAATAAAAGCTATAACTTTTTACTGGGTTCGAACCATAAGCCCTCTACCCCCTTTACAAAACGTGCATTTTACTACTAAGCTGCGACAACATATCAGAACATAAGTTATATACGACATAGATGGAGGTTCTATAAAACCTATTGTTGCATATCTTCTAATACTATGTAGTAATAACTTCGTTGTAAGAGAACATTAATAAATTGATTCGTTACAGCGTCTAACATAGTAAGAGTGTTACAGACATCTTCAGGTTGTTGCTGCTGTTTTACCTTTACCTTATGGCAAAGGTTTGAGGCACATTGAATTTTACTGACGGGCACTACATTGGCTGGTTATCTTGTTTATTCGAACTATGAAGTATCAATACAATTGGAAAGTTCAAAACCACAATATACTGATTATACCATGCTGCTATCTATCGGCAGTCAGCTGACAACTGGCACCAACGCGAAAATAGAAATGTTAATATTGAGGGTAGTAATCCTTAGCACATGTTTCTGTTATATATGTGAATATAAACGTAAGGATTTTGACGTAACTTGTTCTGTGAGGAATGTGCTGTCGTAGCAAATCTATCGTTATCTGAGAAAGATTACGGCTCTACATTGTCTATTGGCCTCTCATAAAGCATTCAGCTTTACATCAGCATGTTCAATACGAAGTGAATGAACAGAGATTCCTTTCCATCTCGAGTTCCGCCTTGTTGTTTACAGCAGGATTAAGCTAGCGTGAGATAGACTATAGAGGAATGTCCAACATAATCACTTTTGCTGTCTCCACGTCGTTTTTGCTCGCCTTCCCAGTATGACAAGGATGCTAGATTCGTTTAAAGTACAGAAGTTTTGTCACACAACTCACCCATACATAATACATAGCACTACATTTCCTGCAAGAAACATTGGATCTGGCAACATGGGGGACTCATATGCACCCTCAAACACTCATTTTCTGGAAAAAAAATCTGCTAACAGAGCAAATAAACAGCTCATACCCCTCTCCCCTTCATTCGTCTCTTGCTCTCATGTGGTGGGTAGACGGTAGTTCCCCCTGACTCACCCCTACACGTATGCTAAGAGCAAGTGTTTTTCTTAATGCGGGGAAGCAGCATTATTATCTACATCGATTAAAGATAACTGCGTAAACAGGTATCTCATGACTCACTAAGAGACCATACGCCAGAATTCAGTAAGCAGCTTCAACAACGTCCACACATGTGGGTTTAACAGAAAGAGTTGAACAAAATGAAACTAAAAGTACATTTCCTAAAAAATAACTAATTGATATCAAGACCCCAAACATGCACAGTAGAAGTACACAATATTGGTTCTGTTTAAGACAAAAGAATTTATAGTGAATTCTGTATGCTATTTGATGCCTCAGGAAAGAGATGACATTTCATAAATTTCCCAGCCTAATGATAATTTAATGTCTTGAATCAATCACTGCACATTTGTCTGTGTTGGCAGGAAAGAGAATGGAACAAAACATTTTATCAGCAGTAAGTCTGTGTGTCATAAATACAAACGTGGGGAAGTGGTCTTGACAGTCTCTCCTATGTATGTAAATATGTTATTTGTTTATTACTTCAAGTGTGCCATATAGAGTTTGTTACAAGCCATATATGGTATAATGTTTGTGTATCAATCAGAGAATTACTCATTACTTAAGTAGAAATCTTCTACTTCATGGCTTTGCGCTTCTTAGAACCGGTTGTATAAAAATCGCTAACTGCAGTTCATTTATAATCGAAGATCAAAATTGACAAAGTTTGCGAACCCGCGTAGTTTGTAAAATGCTGATCTTAGATCAGATGAACATCGATTAGTACTGATCCGAGATCACAAAAACAAATGCGACAACATCGCCAAACATGTTGCAACTTTCGTGTTGTATCGAAAGAATTCGATAATTATCGGAATTACTCGAAACTGTTTAATTCAAGTACACAGAGTAGCCATCTAGACATAACAAAAACTAAATAAATCTTTCGCTTTATGCTTATTTATCCTAGAAATAATGTTTTAAATAAACAGTATAAGAATTTACTCCAAATGAAACAGTAATTTATAAAAGATAATTATTTGGCTTACTTTATCTCCATTATATGCCAAATGTACGTCTCTCTCATTTTCGTCTGTTCACAATATTGTGGGTTGGAAAACATAAACAAAATATGGAAGTTCAAGCAAAAGTGAAGATGCGTTCAGCTAACTTTAAATTTCGTATAACCCTTCTTATTTCACTCTTTTACATATACGTCCTGATGAAATGACATCTTAAAGTTGTAATATCCCTTGTAACTTTGTGCATTGTTCTAAACGCACTCCCTTTATTTATATTGAATACATTTCTAATGATCATCTGGAAGATTTTAATTCAATACTACCGTAATGCGAGAAGGATCATAGATATGAGATTAAGTGCGTAATTCCTCAGGTTTTGTGTTCTTAATTGTGCATGTATCCTATGCTCCAGTTCTTTAATTACATGCTTTGATAGTCGAAATCTCATTTTGAATTTTCTGTCATTTAGTTCTGTGATGGGATTTCCTCTATGTTGGAAAACACGAGGTGACCTTTCAAATTGAAAATTCTAATCATCAGAGGTATCACAGTAATCTGAATTCTGCAAATATAAAGTTTATGAACACAAATAATGTACCATTGACATACATTTGTGAATTAAAGAGGCTAATTATTTATACAAGTAACCACAAAAGTGCTTTATTTACTATTTATTGACAGCTGTACCATTTATTTCTTCTCAGAAACTATTGTGTAAATTCTGCAGTTCTGCTGACCTAAGTTCCATCAAGTTAACTGGAGAAATTTCACCAGTTAGATTTGATCTTAGCAAAAGAGTTCATGAACTTAGATCAATGTTTATACAACCAAAATTCTAAGTTCAGCTTGACTGAAGATCATTTTCATGTGCTTGAACTTCGATTATCTTTAATGCATCCGGGCCTCAGTCCGTTCCGGCCCAAATTTGGTCTGCCCACCTTTTCTTCAGTCTTCCCTGGTATCTTGTACATTTGAGTTTATAGTTTCTGAATATTTTACTTACGTTGTTAGTAACAACAGAGCGATTGCTTCTATTTTTGATGTCTTTTCTGTGCACTGAGTTATTGCTATTGCAAAATTGTTCCCTGATATCCGTATCAAATATCTATCTAGCTATTTGTATTAAATAGAGGTGCATTAGAAAACTCCTAGAACAAGGAATAATATGGTGTAAAACAACAACAAATCATAAATGCTCCATATCAAACTGAACAGATCCAAATCTTTCAATATCACACCATAACAGTTCAATAAAACACACAGGGATTGTGCACCAAAATATACTACATAAAGCTTATGTTATCTCATTATTAACCCTAACATGAAGTAAAACTTGTCAAGTTCCGTGATGTAGTAGACAGCATGGTAGCTTTCTGTTCCTTACCGAGGGAGAGCAGTCATTTATTTCTCAAGTGTAAACGTCTTTATCAAGTGTCTTTTGAAATCAAGGAGTAGCTGCTAGACAAGTATTTCCCCTAAATTAAAGTAATATTTTAACTAATAAACCACTTTTATCTATTTGACACTTGCAATATGCAGCGTCCTGATTCTACTATGGCGATATCTATCGGCTATGAGTTAAGTACGTGACCACAAGCGCTCCTAGTGGCGGAATCAGTGACTGTTGGTTTTATCATGGATGGCATTAGAAATTGTCCCCGTCCGGTGACTGGTTGCTAACTCATGTTACTTCATGTCTTATAAACGGACCATTTTGTATATTATATTAGTTTTAAAGCAGCAGGACGAGAAGGTTGACAAACGAACCTTTCCCCTTACACCATGTAAATCTTGAGGCCAGAATTACTTAGTACTCAGTTCTGTGTTATATGTGAATCAAATGAAATGTTGCTCTTCTGTTACTATTTTTCCAAATGTTATTGTTGTATTTACGTTATGTTGTTCAAGATAACTTTTCTGGGAAAAACCGAATAGCGACTTACTACTTAAAAGGAATGTACTTGAACTATACAAAGAACAATTCGGAAATGTTTAGCACCAGAGAAATGCAGGAACATAAGAAGAGAAAGAGAATTGTAAATACTGCTCCGGTTATACAAATAATATTCATAATGATGGGAGCTGAAACTGCTATTTCCGGATAATTAGATATAGTTGACATAACATAATTTGTCTTATAAATGCGTTAAATATTTAGTATAAATGTCATTATATAAGATTAATGAGAAAATTGTACAATAAAAAGTTGTTTTAACATATAAGTTCATTTATGATGAAGGATTTTCTGCAAAACCTTCGCATGGAAGTGAATGGTAACGAGATTTGACAACGCACGGAGTCTGTATAATTTACTGAGTTGCACAATCGAAAGTTTTTATGAATCGTATACATTTTTGACAGTACTTTTAAGTAAAGAACGAACCTGCACTTCCAATTGAAGTTCTCTGGTATTATAGTATCGTCACCCCTCAGTCCTCATCCTGTTTGTTATCGATTAAACTGTACCTTACATAGAAGACTGTCAGAACTGTTTCTATAGGAAGTGACTAATGACTTGACTTAAGACGCAATGTTTAATAAATGACAAATACCAAATATTTTGAATGTATTTTGCATAATATGAAAACAATAATAGATATGACACAAAGATATAGATCTCGTAAAAGTAGACCGTTTGTTACAGATATATTTGTCGTGGATGGTAGAATAAACAAATATTTTAGTTATATAATGTAAGCTGTACACAAAAAGTTTGCCGTAATAGCTACACACACGAGCTAGGCAAGTAACGAAACCAACAAGACATTTGTACATATAATAACTGCCGTTTGCATTACGTTTTATTTCTATGTGTTCATATTTCCTTAAAATATATTGTAACTCTCCAAAGAGTCCCTTTCTTCCTAATGTCTTGTTATTTTCATTTACTCCTTACTCAAATATCACGTATAGTTTCACAAATTCCTGGGTAATTCAGAAAGTGTATTAGTTTTACTTTCAGCTTCTTCCGAGGTTGTTGCACTAAGATTTTCAAGAAACTTATTTTGTACAAAATCCCTATTGCGCCGTGAGCTCCTCGATGTTTTAGTCTTACCCAAATTGCCACCGTGGTGTTTACTCTCTCTGGGCTGACGAGTTCAGTTTTCTGAGTGTACCGCCTTTCAGGGACACGCTGGCGCCCGTTGATTGGCTGCCCGCTGGTGGCTGGGTGTGTGAGTAGGACACGGGTGTTGTTGGTGGTTTTGGTTATGCGTGAGCCGAAGAAGGAGAAATGTGACCTTTGCTGGTGCCTGGTGTACCACGTTTCATTGACTCTTCGTAAACCTGGGTAAGTTGCGAGTGTTTTTAGGCTTTCCTTGTTGGGCTTAAAACAGTACAATTTTCAATCATTTTGGTTACGCTTTCCTTATCGTGGGTTTTCCTCCGCTTATAGTATACATTAGGTTGACTTAGCTTTCATACTTTCTTCTGTTTTGGTGCCACACGTGTTTGTGCATACATTTAACTCTATTTTGAATATGGAATTGTCGGGTTTTGCTGTGTACGTTTAAGTTAATAAGGGGGGAAGGTAATTAAGAGGAATTTGGCTTCAAAGTATATATACAGTGATATAATTGCGATACAGCTAGGTTTGATATAGAATTGTTATCTTATATCTTTTTATATTACACGTTTTGTATAGAATTTTATATGGAATTTGAATAATATCACGCTTTTTCTTTTGTTTTGCGAGTATTGGCTTACTGAAATAATTACTTTTGCATCTTATCTTTTTGTTAACGGCTTTCTGCCATCTTATGTCTGTAAGATGTACATTCGCTACAAGGTCTGCCCCATTTCATTTGCCATAGCAGCGGTCTAATTTTGTTTACTTATTCCTGAATTCTGACTGTTAGGTTAATTAATTATGTACATTTATTTTATATTAATCAATCATCAGGGGCAGTTGTATATAGTGGATTTATATTGTATTTTCAAATTGGTTTTGATTCTTACATCGCTAAGCTTTTATTTCTTTCTGGATGTTATTTTTCTGTCTGTAAGGTTGTAAAATAAGTAACAGACAAAAAGAAAAGAGACTGAAGTTTATTGTATATGATATGCGCATGATGTTGGCCAAGTTCAATAAATACTTGTTACATCAGGAAAATGGTTGTTCTAGCAACTAAACCCGTTTTCCTGTGTTCCTTCTTACAGTGAGAGGATCCTTATGTTTACTTCCTTACGTCACTTGAGATTGTTTTGCTGCTTGTCAGTCGTACGGGGAAGCTACGGGCTCACT
The DNA here is from genome assembly GCA_030765055.1 of Mantis religiosa. NCBI lineage: Eukaryota > Metazoa > Arthropoda > Insecta > Mantodea > Mantidae > Mantis > Mantis religiosa. The sequence continues at coordinate 216,896,257 of CM060949.1, read as the reverse complement.
TTTCAGAGAGAATCGTTTTTATCCTCCTATTTTCTTCCGATGCTCTATCGATTTTGAGTAATGTACAATATGAATTCTTTTTAACCTTTTGAACGTGCAAATGGGTACCTTAAAGTAAAAAGTCGCTATTCGTTTATACTCTTGTTCACATATGAACCTGCCTTTTAAAACTTGGCTATCACTTCAATTTACAATGCCATTTGCAACTACAAGGTAATGTGTAAACAATTAATTTTACTATCTCGATTAATTTAACTATCCTTCGTTGGTCAAACACCTATACCAAAATTTTATTCTTTCCATTATTGTTCCATTTCTTCTAGTCTTTCCTAAATCTATTAAAGCTACTTCCCTAGGTGCTGATCTTGTTAAGCCTAGTAGCTCTTTAAAAAACCTTCTCTAGATTTGGCCCACCGTTTTGTGTACCTCTGCGCCCCCCACCCAGGTCTCCAATGCATACAACATCTTGGATTCATCTAGTTCTGTGTTATAAGTGAATCAAGTATGTTTTGATCTTCTATTAGTATTCTTCCAAATGCTATTGTTATATTTACCTCAAGATAATAGAAATAAATGTTCTTCAGATATTTATAAATTTTGTTCTAATTGCAAGAAACATGTTAAATAAAATGATAATTGTCATAAAACGAGGTCGCTGTTTTACGGACGGTCCTCATTTGAACAAGAGAAAAACCGAATAGCGACTTGCCACCTAAATGGGATAACTATGTAAACTTACACAAAGTACTACTCAGAAATATTTAACGTGAGAAAAGGAGCTACAATGTGTGTGTGTGTGTGTGTGTGTGTGTGTGTGTGTGTGTGTGTGTGTGTGTGTGTGTGTGTGTGTGTGTGCGTGCGTGCGCGCCCTTAGCAACTGTCCCCCTCCTTAACTGGATACTAACTCATGTTACTTCATGCCTTATTAACGTATCATTCTGTATATTTGTTATATTAGTTTTAGAAAAGGAGGACAAAAACGTGTTCAAATGTACCTTTCCCCTTAAACCATTTAAATCTTAAGGCCAGCATTACTTAGTACAGAGTTCTGTCACTGAAGTGATATGTTACTCTTCTAATAGTAAAACACAAAAAAAAAAAAAAATCATTGTTATATATACGTATGTCAATCAAGATAAGTTTCTTCAGATATTTATAAATTTTGTTGTAATTTGAAGAACGATGTTGTTAAATAAAACTGTAATTATGTCTTAAAAATGATATCGCACTGGGAAGGCGACCCTTATCTGACCAAGAAAAAGAAACGAATAGCGACCTACTACTTAAAAGGATAACTGTTAACCAGAGATAAGGAGAGTAAGAGAGTTCTAAATATGCTTTATTAAGAATGTAATGTTTCGTTTAGTAAGATTCTGCCAAATTCCAGTTCCAGTTACAAAACTGCCATTCATTATGATGAGAGCTTAACGTGCTCTTCCGACATAGTTATAGTTGACATAATATAATTTGTCTTCCAAATGTGTTAAACGTTTCGTATAAATATCATTACAGAAGATTGTCGAGAAAATAAAGAATAAAAAGTGTTTCAATGTAAAAGCTAATTTGTAACGAATTGTCTACAAAATCTTCACATCGGAATGACTGATACCGAGATAGGAACACGGTTTATCAACGCCAAAAGCCAGTACGTACCATGAGCTGCGGTGATGTTCAGTATGTCATCTCAAGCAATCTATTGTTAATGAATTGTTACATAACTAGCAAATCGTAAGATAGACATAATACTACCACAAAGTAAATATAAATATCCATAAGGTACACGGTCTATGCGAATAACTTTCTCGTTGGTTTAGCCAAATCCATCATCGCCTTCTACTATTACTTCAGAATCTACTTTGCTAATTGTACAAAATGAACAAAATTTCGAAAACATCACTTGAAGACCTGCTCTTAAAATATCTGAGAATTGTTTAAACCCAGTACTCCCCAGTTCACAAATTATCTAGTAGAAAATATCAAATATAAAACCATTTACAGAAAATTTTATAAACATCAAGTAAATAAGAGAATAAACTTCCTTGAGTACAGTTTGTTATAGAAAGTCAATGAAGGTATCATATCAGGTTTTTACTGACGAATGGCCTGAATACTTTAAAAATTTCACCCGGATAGGTACAAGTGTACTGAACTGAATCAAGAGTTTTGTTAGGAAGTCAATATATTACAGTATTAACTACACACACAAACTGTCAGATGACATATGTAGCCGTAAAGCCACAGAAAAGAAGCAATTGTGTGTTTAAAAAGTTACAATACATTCAATTAAAGGAATATTGCTGTTATCGAAAGAAAAAAATTACTACAATGGGCAGTATTGTGCGTTTGTGTGTATTCTATTTTGTTTCATATTTCATTAAAGCATAGTGTTTCCCCATGGTTTCTTCCTTCCTTAAAATCGTGTTATTTTATGTATCTCTGTCTTACATGTCACATATACCTCAAATATTTATCTACGTATTTGAGATCTATCCTGGGATAGAGAGCAGTAGATGTGTTATTAAATGTGTTATGAAAAGACTCACAAGTATTAGTTGTATGCTGCAGGCCTGTTGTAGTAACTGTCAAAATGTAAGGTAGTATGATCAGCTTATACATATGTAATAAATAACCAGAAAAATTATCAAACTTCTCATATTGAGACTTAATGGGCAATGTCTGAATAAAACAGTCATCAACTAAGTGTGATCTAATCATCTCTCATAATACTTTTGATATATTTTGTCACAATTGCTTATCAACTTGTAGTTACCAGTATTGGCTTCCGGACAATCTACATCCGACAACATTGGCCCCACACCACACAATATTTATTGCAGCATCTTCAGCATCAACAACTACAAAAACTGGATTCAATTACAGGTTCATACTGATACATCAGTCAGAAATCGATTTTAATACATAAATATACGTTTATAAGTTTTCCCATATAACAGAGGGTATCCAAATTCTATGTAATGTCATTTTGTACACTTCATGCACAGCAAATGGTTGTTTGAAATACTTATTACAAATGTGAATGTGCAGTCATCAGTATACTTAATGAGGGTTAGACGGTCTCACCACTGTGCCTCATAGTTGAAAAAAGAAAAATGAAAAAAGGAACATTTCTACTTTTTTTTATAAAATATAACAATTTGTAACTTAAAACTTTCCTTATCTTAAAAGTAATGATGATAATTCCTGCAAATTCTCCGGGATCGCGATTTGATGTAAAATTTTACACATCTTCAGCCGGAAACAACAAAGCTGTCGTCATCGCTACGAACGCTGGATGTTAATATGTTCTTGTTAGTACTACCAAAATCTGAAAATAAAACAAATTTAAAAACAGAATCCACTTCCGGTACTTCAAAATTCATTACGCGATGTTTGTTATTTAAAATAAATATCTTTTCCCAAACCATTAAGTCTATCGGGCCATTTAATTGTTTTAATAATTTAACTTCCAAGTTCATTTCATGGTTAAATGACCAAAAATTATGTGCTACGGCCGATTTATCAGTCTGTTTGTAATTAATGTTACGAAAATGTTCTTTCTTTCTAGTTTAGAAATTACGTTTTGTTTTCCAATATAAACTTTATCACAAACGAAACAACTACACTGATAAATGCCAGATTTTTTATCATTTAGAATTTTATCTTTTATAGAGAAATTCAATACATTTTTAATACTACATTTATTTTGAGGAACGTAAGACTTACCAAACTCTTTAAAGAAAATTTTAAACTGTTTATTAACCCAAGGAAAGTAGGTAAATTTTTTAAGATTATAAACGTCTTCTGTTTTTCTTAGGGTAGAAATATCATTAACAGCTTTTTGATATTTAATTTTTCAATACTTTAAGTATAAAGTCTTTATTAAAACTATTAATTAAAGCAGTATTAATAATGTTTATATTCTTTATTAAATTCATGTTTATTCAGGGGTACATTTATTAATCTATAAATAAAACTATTGAGAACAGCAAATTTTTTGAAAAAGGGTTAAAAAGGGTTAGGCATAACTAACGACAGATTCAGAAACTACAATGTTATAACATAATTTTAAGGCAAAAAAGAAGAAGAAAATGACAATTTTTCTCGATTTTGACGAAATGTCACTGACGCCTGCTCTAAAGGATACTGTCTGATGTGTTATGATGAAGCTCCTTCAATTCCTAAATGTAATATACTCTAACAATTCTGTTTATTTAAGTACTCCAACATTAGGTCATATGGGACGATGAATAAAATGGGTTAAATGATGCTTAATTAAGCCCAGGATACACGGAGCTTAGAGTTACCCGACATTTATCTCTAATTATAGCGGGAAAACCCAGTAAAGCAGCTTATCCAGATGATTATAATGACCGAGATGCAAACTCGGGACATTTTAAAATTGAGACATACCTACTGCATGGACGGGCAATAATGATAGTAATATGTATAGTCAAATAAAACTAAAGATTCAGCTCTAAGCTCTGTTGTTGAATGATCATGTTATCTACGTTGATGATAATATATTTAAGACAGATTGTGTAATTAGTTTAGATGGACTTTCACATATTTCTAATAAACATTTCGTCTTCCAAATAACATTTTCGTTATTATAATTAATTTTGCTACATAATTTGCATGTTTAATGTTACTTTTGTTTACAGCAACACCAAATATGTCCTCATATTTAAGTTCTCTAAACTTGTAAAATGTTAATAACCTTAAAGCTTTCAACGAGTACCCACTGTTTTAACTTCTTTGAGTTCAACTTCATAATGGAATGTTTCTATGGTAGCCGAATGGTTAGAGAAACGGGACGGAGCCCCGAATTTTCATTGTTCAAAACCCGGCTATGGTATTGAAATTTTCAAGCCGACTCTGCCATTCGAAATTTTAAGTTTAGACAGAATTTATATCATTTTTGTAGTTAATGTTCTCTCTGCACTCGACCTTGTATATCACCAGCTTACAAGGCACCTCCCTAGACTCTTAGGAATATTATAATACTCTCACTTACCCTTTCTATCCATTCTTGATCAAACTACTTTTAAACACCTTATTGTTCCATTTACTTTACATAACTCGAGCTAAACGATATTGTTTAAATAGTTCAATACATATGTCGTTGTGGTCACAATGTATATGAATACAGTTAGTATCCAGTCACCGGACATTTCCTAAAGACACAATGATAAACGTTCTGTGATCGTATTAGCTTTTTAAGTTAGTGACTCCAACACCAGGGGCGCTTGTGGTCAGGTAGTTAACCAACAGCCGATAGATGGAGCTGATGTAAGAATCAGGATGTTGCAGATTGAAATGCCAAAAAAGTTTAGGCAATTTGGGATATAAAGTATTAGTTTCATTTAGAGGAAGTAAATGTTTAGCAGCTTTCATTTCCTTTGATAGGGCGGATGATAGAGACGTTTACACCTGAAAGAAAAAATCACGGCTCTCCGTCGTAATGGAACATGAAGCTACCATTCTATCTATTAGATCACGGAGTATGACAAGTTAATTTTTATATTAGGGCTGAAACTTGGGACATAAAATACATTAATTTATGAGCAAATTTGTTACTCTGCTGAACATTTTGAACAACTGATACATTCAGACGCTACTGGTTATTTCGATTCCAAAAGCTTCATATGCCACATATAGCAGAGACTCTCGAGCACACTTTCCCATGTTTGTATTTATCTCAGAAACTTATTGCTGGTAAATTATTCGTTCCTTTTTCTTTTCTGCTAACTTAACACGTAAGTGTCTAAGCTAAGAAATTAAATGTTCGTTTGCCCTGTGGTTGAGGATTAAGGAGTAACAGATGTTCTGTGTTGTTTGTAATTTTGTATGATTAAATTAGTTTACTGTTTATTTCGTTTATTAATTGCGTCTGAACATGAGTAATAGGGATAAGACAAGGTGTTATTCATAAAACAAATTTCTTATTTAAAGCATTTTGTGATATTTCTGTAATTCCTGAATGCAGTACAAATCCCAAGGTGCTCCCAGTCCATGACCACTACACAGCAAGCAGTTAGGTGTAGGAAAAAGCTTCATTTGATGGAGATGCTCTGCCAGACAATGATGTCGCGTTATCCTCCGTAATGCGGCCACAGTTTCACTCAGTGGAGCTCTGGCATTGCTCTGTTGTTTGCGAGTAGATCCATCCACTTTTTCATGTACAATTTTATTTACTGGGTCTGAACTTTCCGCTTTGAAACAAGATTTTATTTTGAGTTTTGCCGAATAGAAAGATAATGGTGTTGTATTAAAATACATGATATTTAAAATCAAGCAGGGTCCTCTGAAATCGTTTTTACTCTGGGCGAGTTTTTCCATAACAGATAGAAAATTTGTAGCACACAAAACTGAATGACACGATTTGTGTCATACATTATTTGGGTTAAAATCATTTCAAAGTAATTCCTTCTTATTTCACTTATTTAAACATTTTCAAACGGGAAGTGGTCATTTTCTTTATCTCTTGGTCATGCAAAGAGGTCGGAATTTGAGAGCTATGGTAGAGAAAACATCTTTAAAATACATCAAGTTGATATGTGTTCCACATGTGAGGCTTTAAACGTGAAGATCGACTCTTCACCACTCAATGAAAATGCTAAGCGACTACAGTTGCAGAACTGATTATCCATAAAAGACGAGCAGCTAAGTTTTACAAGAAATTGGATGAAGGAAAGGAAACATGTGACGAACATGACACTGCAGCAGCTGTAGTTCGGGATTATATGTAGAATATTCAGCTTCCAGCTTTGACTGTACAGGCAATGTTTTACCTGAGAAAATTATGACCTTATTTGTTTCAGTAAACATGATATCAAATCCGGTAACGCACGTTCTTATTTATACCACGAAGGTCTGACAAAATGAGGACCAGATGATGTGGATACCTTCTTTGCAAAACTACCTTTTTCATCTTGCACGAACTGCGAAGACACTCTACTTATTTAGTGATTCGTGCAGAGGTCTAAACAGGAATCATAAAGTTGTACGATTTTTACTATCATTGACAATGGCAGTAAGATTCTATATCGTTCATCAGTACTTTCCAGAAAGGGCCACTCTTTATATGCCGTGTGACCGCGACTTTGGTCACCGTCGCCATGATACTGTGTATACACCGTTTGAACATCTTTCTCTGATATTATCATTTGGGAAACAGCCAAATGCTTTCATGACAAAAGTAAGTCACTGAGAACCACATAGACTTCAAAAGCTGGTTACAGAACTATTTTAAGAAGGCAACCAAGGCTGTTGCTGGTCCTGATAGTTCTTACTGTGTGTCTGGTGTGACAGTTTCCAAATATAAGCATCTAACTTGTGATAGAGAATATTATGGCTACCTCGCCGCACGTTAGTATATTGATAGATTTGTCCAGTACTCTTTCATGATGGCTAGAGGAAAGGCACGTCCAGATCTACATTTCAGTAAAGTGACACAGTGGTCCTCCCAATCACCAGAAAGGAATAGTAGACGTTAAAAAATAGCACAATACATCCCACATGAACATCTCTACTGCCACCAGAACATTTTGACATGGCCAAAGAGTGAAGTCGAGTTGATGGTGAGTAGAAGCTGAAATTAATTCAGTAAGAGTATTTCCACATTGCACAATATGTTCATTAACCTCATTACACATTTATTGCACGATTACATTGTTTCATAAATTCAAAAATAAGCAAATAGTAGGCGAATTTGTTGTGTTCTACTGAAAATCCCATAATTATTATAAAAGGGAAATTCGTCCGTGATATAAAACATGTATATGCAGCACAGACATGTAAATTTGAAGTAACTGAGTAGTCCATATTACTATCTATATGTATAACGATAACTGCGTAAATACGTATCCAATGACTCACTAAGGGACCATAAGTATACTACACACAGCAGAATTCAGTAAGCAGCTTCAACAATGACTATACCATGTGAATAAGGTAAAAAGGTGTGCTAAAAGCTGAACACTGTAGATATTGAAGGTACATTTCCTAAAAAAGTGACCAATTGTCATTAAAGGCCCCAAGAATGCAAAGTAGTACCGAATATTGTTACACTTTTAAGAGGAATGAATCTATATTCTATTCTACACTTTCTGAATGACTCCGAAAAAAGAGGATATCTCATCAAGTCCCCAGCCTAATTATAATTTATTACCTTAAGTCAAACACTGCACATTTGTATGTGTTAGCAGGAAAGAGAATGGGACAAAACAATTTACCAGAAATAAGTCCCTGTGTGATAAATACAAACGTGGGGAACTAGTCTGAGAGTTCCTCCTATGTATGTAAAGATGTTATTTGTTTATTACTTCAAGTGTGTCATATTGAGTATGTTACAAGTCAAATATGGTATAAAGCTTTTGTATCTGTCAGAGAATTACTCATTATATAAGTACAAATCTTCTACTTTACGGCTTTGGACATTTCAATCATCCGGCCCCAATTTTATCTGTCCATCTCTTCTTCGACCATCCTGGTTTCTTCTACCTTTGAGTTTGTGGCTATTTTAGGTATTCTGTTATTATTCATCAACATACTTTCCCACTTATTCCTCTCGTTAAAATTAAAATGATTTATTCATTTCACTTGTAATACTTTCCTAATGTCTTGACACCACTTTTTGTCATTCGTAGTGCACCCACTCATAAATTTGGTCTGCGATGTCTGTATTAAATAGATGACATCAAAGTATATGCCCATAATAAATAGAAATGTATGAGAAAACCTGGTTCTTGACTGACAGCGAATCACAGAACTACTATGGAATGGATGCAAGATTGAAATGGTTCAGAATTTTCAACAGAGCAACGTATTCACCATGCAAGAAATTTTATGAATAATTGTAAACTCTAATATGGAGTAAAACTTGTCATGCACCGTGATCTAGTAGACGGCACGCTGGGATTCTGCTCCTAACGGACGGAGAGCAGTGATGTATTTTTCAGGCATAAACATTAGCAGCGTCAGTTTTTTGAAAGGAAACATAAGCCACTTAAGATGTATTTGCTATAAGTGAAAGCAACATTTCAAATCACAAACTCGTTTAAATTCTTTAGACAATTTCTATCCGCAGCGTCTTGATTGCCTACTAGCGCATTCTATCGGAAGGGAGTTAACTACTTGACCACATGCGCTCCTAATGGTGGAATCAGCGAATGTTGGTTTAGAGATAGTCCCGCTCTGGTGTCTTCATTCCTTATAAACAGATCACTGTGTATGTTTGTTATATTTTAAAGCAGGAGGGCAAAAGCATGTGAAATGTATCTTTCCCCTTAAACCATGTAAATTTTAAAGTCAACTTTATATAGTAAACAGTTCTGCGGTGTATGTGAATCAAGTGATGTCTGTTACTATTCTTCCAAAGGTTATTGTTGTATTTACCTTATGTTAATCGAGATAAATGTTCTTCGGATTTTTATCAATTTTCTTGTAATTACAAAAACGATGTTATTAAGTAAAGCGATAAACATGTTTTTAAAATGATATCGCTGTGGGACGTCCGACCCTGATCTGACCAAGTGAAAAAGCAAATAGCGACTTATTAAATACAAGGTAAACTGTTTGAACTTATACAATGAACAAACACTTGGAAATGTTAAATGACAGAGAAAAGCAGAAAAAGAGAATTTGTAAATATGGTTTAATAAAAAGGAAATGTTTTGGTTTGTTAAGATTATGCCAAATTCTTTTGTTATAAAAAGACTCACAATCATTAGTTGTATGCTGTAAGTCTGTGGCAGTAACTGTCAAAATGTAAGTTAGTATGATCAGCTTATACATATGAAATAAATTATCACAAAATTTTTTAAACACTCCATCTCGTAACTTAATGGGTATGGTCCTAATTAAACAGTCGTTAACTTAGTGTTACTGTAGTCATCTATCAATATCTTTAAGTCATTTTTGTCAGATTTATCTATAAACTTGTACTTACGATGATTGACTTAGGGACAATCTACAGCCAACGACATTGGCCTCACCCAACACAGTATTTATTGCAGCACGTTCAATATCAGTAATTACAAACACTCTTTTTAGTTGCAGGTTCATGCTGAGACATCAGCCAGAAATCGATTTTAATATATAAACATCAGTTTCTAAGGTTTTCCATTAAACAGACAGTATCCAAATTTTAATCAATATCCATTTTATACCTCATGTACGGCAAATGGTTGTTTAAAATACTTAATACAAAAATGAATATGCAGTCACTGATGAGCGGTGGACTATCTAACTCAGGAGGAGGCAGTTAGTGCGGTGTGACGTCAGGTCCGCCAGCTTCCACCCAAAAAAAATGTTACCAAACGAAAGGCATGTTAGCGTGTGACGTCACCACGTGGATTTCTCCTGCTGAAGAGGACAGAATAGTAAGGTTTGATGTGTGTGGGTAGGAAAAACAGGAAACGTATTGGTTATTAATAATATGTACAACTTACATCTTGGGTGTTGTAATATTAATGCTGACTGCTTTAATTACACAATTGGTCACAGTTTATAAACAATTACATTTTGGCTCTGTGCTATGGGAGAATATATAAAACTTCCAACTCGAGTTTATTTGAAAAGACAGGCATGTTATAAAGTAAATAAAATAAAATTTCAAGTAATTTTCTCTGCAAATTAGAGGAGACCCATTCAGAACAAAAGTTCTTTTACATTTTCCGACGCTTTTCCTTTCGTTTTTATTTAACTAGTTTATCAATGTCAGGACGTAAAGTCTGGGAAATTTGTAATCGGGGGCTACATGTTAGATTGTGAACCGACAAGGTGCTTCGTGGTTTGGACTTAGCTAATTACATAACAGAAAAAAAAGTGGTCGCACACATGTCCATCCAAACAAACACAATGTCCGTGCGGCAACTGAATACAACCTCGGAAATCTGGTTTGGGGAACATTCTTGTAAAACTCAGCCAAGTCTTTCTTGTGTGTATATTTGTCTTCCAATAAATAGTCATATTGTAATTTTAACCGTTCCATTTGCTAGGTGGCAGCTAGATGGTTGCCATGGAGTGCGCTAGACCTGACTGAACCCTCAGATTCTGTACTCACAGCGCCATTTATATAGGCAACTTATACTACACGGCTCTTGCCTGACATCACATGTAAATCAGGCCTCGCTTTCGGCTGAAATACGTCACAAATCTCAAAGTTTTCTTCCTCTGATCTAACCATTGTGACTCATAATTGGAAGGAAGAAACAAAATAACTTATATTACCATTAGTTGATGGATTTAAGTTGTTCAACTCTACTTGCAATTTGTTTATGTTCCTTGACTTACTTAACGCTTGCATTTTACGTCGGTTCTTGTGTATGCCCATATGTACGTAACTTATTCCCTGTAAAGAGGAAAAATGCTGTGAAAAACGCTAAAATCCGAAGTTTACATCAGAACCGTTTGAAATTTTGTCATAAGTGGTTTAAGAGGAGTGTAGCTATGCTTCAAAATTTCATCCTTCTATCTTTAATGGCTCCTTTTAAAAATGTATTTATTGTTTTCATAGTGTGAATTACGTAAGTTTTATAAAATGTCCCAGGCCGTACAGTTTTTGTTGTAGCAACTTTAAATTTCAGATTCATAATTCTATGTACGTCAGTCATAAAAGCGTTTTAGTTTGTGTCAAGTAGTTTGGTTTAAAACAAATTATGTGTGAATATTCAAGGGTGAGTCAAATGAAAACCTTAAATTTGTAATAACAAATCAAAATTTCGCGCCGATATCCTGTAAGTTGGGAAGCGTGCTACAAACAGCATTCACAATGGCCTCTAGGTCGCAGCCTTGTGCACATGCTCATATAACGTCGCAGTATCAGTATAAAGATGGCCGCCCCACTTGCGACTTGCAACAGGGAAGAACAGTGTTCTGTTATTCGGGCTTTGCGTAGTAAAGGTGTGAAACCTGTTGAAATTCATCGACGAATTAAGGTTCAGTATGGTGATGCATGGTTGTCAGAGCAGCAAGTCTAAGAATGGAGTAGGAATTTCTCAAATGGTGTGACTTCAGTCGAAGATGCTCCACATCCAGTCAGGCACAACGAGTTGTGACTCCACAGAACATTGCAGCAGTTGAAGCCATAGAGAAGGAAAACCGCCGAGTGACACTGGATGCCATTACAGCATGTTTACATATTAGTCATGGGTCATCACACCACATTGTGCATGATGTGCTCCAGTTTCACAAAGTGTCTGCAAGATGGGTGCCACGGCAGCTCACACCTAAAATGAGAAAACGACGTTGATGCTTGTGAAGAACTTCTTCGGCGCTTTGAACGAGAAGGTGATAGTTTGCGTGCAAGAATCGTTACTGAGCACTCAACCCGGGTTCACTTCCACCAACCGGAAACGAAGGAATGGCACCATCTCTAATCAACAAAAGCAAAATAGTTTCGAACACAACACTCAGCGGGTAAGGTAAGGCTGACAATCTCTTGGGACGAAAATGGCGTCATTTTGGAGCATTACGTGCCTAGATAGACCACTGTCACCAGTGTATCATACACTCATCTCCTAAAAAGTCATCTGCGGCCTGCAATCAAATCAAGGTGACGTGGAGTGCTGTCAGCAGAAGTCCTTCTGCAGCATGACAATTCAAGGCCCCATACTGTCAATACAACAGTTGCAACAATTACAGACCTGCATTTTGAGTGGCTTCCTCATCCACCATACTCACCAGATCTTGCCCCAAATGATTCCTTTATGTTTGGACCACTCAAAGAGGCAATGGGAGGAAAGTTGTTCCGCTCCGATGAAGAGGAACGCCACGCGGTGCATGAGTGGTTGCGCGAAATATCCAAGGAATTCTTTTCTAAAGTAATATATGCACTTTTTAAGCGCTGGAGGGCTTTGATTGAGCGTGAGGAGATTATGTTGAAAAGTGGTAGAGCTTTGTACCACTTCTGGACAGTAAATAATATTTTATAAAATATTTAATATTCTCATTTCACTCCTTAAACTTGTTGGCAATTTTGAGGTTTTAAATTTAATAATAAATTAACTATTCTATTTACCTCTGAAATAATACCAAGTTTTATTAAACATTTATTTAGGAATATGCATACAAGTGTGATAACATTTTATTTAAAATTGTAGGTGCTGAGCTGTTTCAAAATTCCCTTCCATCATACTCGTATATAGGCCCTGCAACCATTGTCTTAGCTCCTTTATCTTTAATTTGGTTACCCTTAGCCCTTTCCTAATGATTTTTACGTCTACAATAGCTTTCATAAAAATGATTATTGTATTTTTTGCTGCAAATTCCTTTGCTTAAGGAAAATGTTGCATTCTTCACAACATTTGTTATGAACGATTGAAACTTTGAATTCCTGATTCTTTAGATAATGTTTATAAACTGGAATATGCCAATTTGCATATGTCTGATGCATGATGAGAAGGAAATTTCAGGAATATGATAGAATTTTTTGAATGCTTATGGACTTTCTGTTTTCAATAACATTGGTTATTAAATTGTCTCATATAATACCAAATTTTATTGGGCACATATCCAGGAATATACACATATGTATAAAATTAAAGAAATTCATTGAAAACTTCAATGTGTGGAGTATTTTGGGTATAAAAGTTTGCTAAAAATAGGACAGGAGAAAATAATACTTAGCTCTAAATATAAGCAAACACTCTTATATGCTTTAAAACCCTCCTGCACTATATGAAGGTCCCTCAGCTAGCTTTCTATCATAATTTGGTCACCTTAAACTACTTCTAAGCAGATTTATATGTGGGCAATGACCTTTAAGCACTCTGGTTTACCTTTTACCTATCTCTAATAACACTTCTTGCTAACAGGACCTACTTTGCGTACTACAAGTTTTTCATTAGCAATTAGACTAGCGTTATAACCCATATTAAATGCACTAACAGCTTCAGTCACTTGAATTTGCTATTTCTCTCTAATTAAAAAATACTCTCTTTGACATTTACTGCATAATTTCATTAGAATTATGTATTTTTCGTCTGCTACAACTCTCCCGTAGATTAATACTGACTAATCTCTTTACTTTTGTCTACGAGATGGAAATTGTAAGTATATCAGTTCATGCAATTCATTCTCATGGTCACAAAAACTGCTGCATAGAAGTGCGGCACTTATCAAGGCCCAGAAATGCATCAACCATTCTTCTATTTACATCAGAATGTGGCTACTAGAATTACTGGTAACCCTAGGGCTGGTATACGCTTTCACATAACATTTACTAAAAACAGAGCATTCTATTATCAGTTTACCAGCAAACCTTGATATTTCATTACACTTTGCCTCCAAATAGCCACCTGTTGATATACGTACTCCAAAACACATACAGTACGAATTATATACTGTTGCAGCAAGAAAGCAATATACATAATGTTAAATCAAGGTTTATTCCTGTTCTAAACCAACTTATCTTAACATAACCTACCATACTCAGCTTTCACTTATCCGTAAACCGAGTTTCATAATCACAAACACGAACCTGTGGAAATGCTTACTTTCAAAAGCAGGAATTAATATATAAAATCGGAAGCCAAAATGTTCAGTAACTTTCACAAATGCCCAGAAGATGCATTTGCACATCACTACAAAGAATTTCGAGACTGAACTCAAATCGCTTAATTAAAATGTGAATTGCACCAATTAGGAAGAGTTTACTTTAGAAAGACTTCCAGTCTAATTCTCGGGTAGTTGGAATAGCAAATTTATTGTTACCGGTTATGCTCACAAGACATGGAGAGGAACCAGTGGCGCTTTAAGTGGCGTTCATTAGGTTGATAGATCCCAAGGGACCTAACCAGGGCGCTCTGATGGTGAGGCAAACTAACATATAATTTTGCGGCCCGACGTCTAATGACATCTGCCAGAGATCCGTCACTACGTGGTTAAGTCCGTCTAGTACAGATACACGCATGACACACAATGCGCTGACCCTCAGCGCCAACTGCTGTGAATCTTTGGAACAAGCTAGCAAAGGTAATTTAAATGTTCACTTCCACCTCCACACGGGCATTTAGATCATGACATTTAATGGCGCTAGTGCGTAATTGATGGCGGATTCCGAAACTACAATGTTTAAATATATTTTTAAAGCAAAAAAGGCAAATTACACATTTTGTCATTGTTCACGAAATTTCACTGACGCTTCCCCTAAGGTTTACTTTCTGAAGTGTTATGATGAAGCTGCTTAAATACCTAACTGTGATATGCTCTAAGAATTTTGTTTATTTAGGCACTCAAACATTAGATCATATCGGACGATGTAAGAAATGGTTGAAATGATATCAATTGAGCCAACGGACCATAGAGCTTAGTTACCCGAGATTCACTTCTAAATATAACGCAAAAACCCGGAGAAGAGCGTTTTCAAAGATAACTTGTCCTGACTGAGGTTCAAACTCTGGACCTCTTGAACTTGAGGCACACATCACATGGACGAGCAATATTGATAATAATATGTGTAGCAAAGTAAAACAAAAGGTTCAACCCTAAACTGTGTTTGATTTTAAATAATCATAATGCTCCCGGGAACGATAATACATTGAAGACATATTTGTGTAATTATTTTGGACGGCGTTACACATATTTCTAACAAACATCTCGTCTTCCAAACGAAATGTACTGTTTTACAATAAGTTTTTCAACATAACTTGAATGTTTGCAATTTAACTTTTGTCTGGCCGAAAGAATAAGTAATAATATATATTAATATACTAATTATTTTTGTTTACAGCAGCACCAAATATCTCTTCAGATTTAAGTTCTCTAAACTTGTAAAATGTTAATAACTTTAAACCTTTCAAAGGTTACCAACAGTTTGACAATTCTTTGAATTCAATATCATAATGGAATGTTGTTATGTCTAGCTCAGTGGTTAGAGTACCTGGACCCCTGACCGTAAGATTCCTAGTTCAAATACCAGCTATGGAATTGAATTTTTCAGGCCGACTCTGCCTCTCAAAATTTAAAATTAGACAGAATTTCTATCAAGGCTGTACTTAATGTGCTCTCTACACTCGACCCTGCATATCACCTGCTCATCCGCTACTTCCCTGGACTCTTAGGAATATTATAATACACTCATTTACTCGTTCTATCCATTCTTGAACAAACTGTTTTTAAACAGCTTACTGTCCCTCTTACTTCACATCTCTCAATATAAACGTTATTGTATAAATAGTTTATTATATATGTTTTTGTGGTTACAATGTATATGAATACAGTTAGTATCCAGTCACCGAACACTTCCTAAAAGCACCATGATAAACTTTTGTGTTTCCGTTTTAGCTACTGGTTTTAGCTCTTAAAGTTAGGGTCTCCGCCACTAGGAGCGCATGTGGTCAGGTAGTTAACCAACAGCCGATAGATGGAGCTGAATTAAGAAACCAAGACTTTGTGGATTGAAATTACAAAAAGTTTCAGGCAATTTGGGATTTAAAGTATTAGTTTCATTTAGGGTAAATAACTATTTAGCAGCTTCCCTTTCCTTTGATAGGGCGGTCGATAGAGACGTTTACACCTGAAAGAAGAACTCACGGCTCTCCATCGTAATGGAACAGGAAGCTACCATTCTATCTATTAGATCACGGAGAATGACAGATTTTGTTTTATATTAGGGTTCGCATTTGCTGATTCATGGCAATTTGTTGCTAAGTTGAACATTTTTAACATCTGACATATTCAGACGCTACTGGTTATCCGCTTATCAACTTCATATGCCACATATAGTGGGTTGAGAGGAGTCCAGCTAAACTTCCAAATTTCATCCTTTTCATAGTGTGAATTTTGTAAGTTTTATAACATGTCCCAGGCAGTGCAGTTTTTCTGTTAGAAACCGTAAATTTCAGATTTCTATGTTCGTCTGTAATAAAACCTTTTCAGAGCCATGTAGTTTGGTTAAAAATAAATTATGGGCGAATAAATTAAATTTTCCTTAAATTTCTGGCAATTTTGAGGTTTTAATTTTAATAACAAGTTAACAATTCAATCTGCTTCTGAAATAATATCAAGCTTTATGAAACATTTATTTGGGAATATGCATGCAAGTGTGTTAAAATTTTATTGAAAATTTTATATGTTGGAGCATTTTAACCATAAAAACAGTTGAAATATTTAAGACGAGGAAAAGGAAGTTAAAATTTAGGATAACAGTTACAATACTTTATTTGCTTCAAAATCTGCTTTCATCATATGTAGGCCCTGCAGCTACCTTATTGGCTTCCTTATCTTAGTATGGCTAACTTTAGCTCTTTCCTAATCATATTTGTGTCTAAAATAGCTTTTATAAAAGTGATTATTGTATGTTTTGCTGCTATTTCTTTAGCTTAAGATATATGTTGCATTCTTTACAATATCTTCCTGCTAAAGAACTGCTTCCTGTTAAAGGCTGTGTAAACTTCATCAGCCAGACTAAGCAGTTTGTGTTGAGTGGAATGATGAGAGCGAAAGCCGAATTGCTGCACTCTGACAATATTGTGTTGATTCAGGATAGTCCTTAGTCGACTTAGAATAATTCTTCCATCAGCTTACTCGTTTTTGGAAGCAAACTGATGGTTCTGTAGCTCACCGGGGACGTTCCGTATTTCCGAGATTTGCAGATAGCAATGACCTTTGCGTGCTTCCAGGTCTTTGGGAAGTAGCAACGTTTGAGGATTGTATTAAAGAGAAAGGTTAATGCTTTCACCCAAGGAAATGGTAGAACCTTTAGAACCGCGTTCGCATTGTTATCAAAGCCGGGAGATTTAAATGGCCGTAGGCTGGTGATATGGCATTGCACTTCAGCTACGGAAATGGAGGGATACATCCGGGGTATCCGCGGCCATAATGGTCATTTCCAAGAAGATTGCATGTAGTTCAGCTTTTTCCCTTGCAGACTGAGCGACTGCCTGTCCGTGCTGCAGCGGTGCATCTTTCGAGGGATTTGAAGTAAGGATTTGGTCATGCTCCAAAAGGATTGTCCTCTACACGAAGAGAGGAGACATTTTCCCAGCACTCGTTGCGAAATTCTTGGAGTTGAAGTTTGACCAACTCCTGAAGTCGGCGAAACTCACGACGATCTGCTGGGCAGCTACTATGTGAACGCGCCGTCGCATCCTGTTCTTTTGTTTAGTCGTTTCACGAATAGCCTGAGGTAAAGGATCGATATTCAATCTGCTAGGTGTTGAAAGTTTAGATCCCAGTGGATAGCAACTTTTCAATAGACTAGTTTGCAAATGTTGTTACCGAATTATCGATTTGCATCGAATCGCATTGCCAGTTTTGTATAATTTCAGTGTAATAGGGCGTCGTGAACAATATTTCATCGATTTTGTGCATTTGACTGTGTTATTCACGCAATAAGTGTTATTTTGTGCAAATTACCTTTGTTGGCTCAGTGCGGTATTTTTAGTGAATCTAAGTAAAACTTTAGGATTCCCGATTAACTAAAATATCGTGTGAAGTGTGACTGGTGTGCCCTTGTGCAGGAAGGGCCAGCGTGCACGCATACATAAACTTTCTGTACTGGTATTACCTTTTTAAAGTTACTGACTCAGCCACGAGGAGCGCATGGGGTCCGGGAGTTAACCAACAGCCGATACATGGTGCTGATGTAAGAATCAGGACTTTGCGGATTGAAATGCCAGAAAAATTTAAGCAATTTGAGATTTAAAGTTTTAGTTTCATTTGTGGAAAATAAACGTTCAGTAGCTTTCATTTCCTTAGAAAAGATGGGCGATAGATGTTTACAACTGCAAGGAAAACTCACTGCAAATTCGTCGTTTTGGAACAGGAAGCTATAGTTCTATCTACTATATCACGAAGCGTGTCAATTTTTTTCACCAGGGTGCAAGGTGTTGCATCCTGTCCTTCAACCGCCAGGTACATACTAGTAACCTCACAAAAATTCACCATTCTAAAAACCTACATTTCACCCTACAATATCCCGATATCTGCCTTACCTGCGGTAAAACCCTTAACGGGTGGGCACGCAGCAAAAACCTTCTGGCTTTATACAGCCAGTCAGCATCACATGGCATGGCATGGTACTTATTTTCGTTAACAACCAAGACGGGCGCTGCTACTTGACCGACTCCGTAGTACGAATTCTAGGTGATGTAAACAAATGAAAAGACACCCAGACCTGAGATTGTGGTGACCACTTGATCAATAGAGAAAGAAGTTTTATTTCCAGATATAAAGATATTTTCATTGACTTCTTTTAATAAGTAAGCAAACATAATATAGAGCTAAATTGCAGATAATATAATTTCATATCCTTAGCCAGAGTGTGCTTTAACTTTTTTGGTTTGTCTAACTGCAGTGTCCTGACGCATTCTTAGCACCATCTAACGGTGGTGGGCCTATACCTCACTTCATACGCACCTAGTGGCGGAATCAGTGACTACATGAATAAAACAGGTTACAAAGTGCGCCAACAGATAGCATCTGGTACATAATGAACACATGAAATGCGAGTTTAATGTCTTCACATCCAGGAAAGATTGTTATTAATTAATATCTTTTCGTATATTGATTTCTCTTCTTGCTACAAATATGTTTTGTTCACATATCCAGCCACTTCAAAATGTATTTATTTGAGCTCAAATAATTAGTGGATTATGTGTCAGTCTTTTACTGTAATTGCTAAAACCTGAAATTTTGTGCAGTTGCAGCTTTTATTCCTTGACGGTTAAGCATATTCATGCAATAAATTTATTATAAATTAAAAGGAGTTTGTTAAGAAAGTTTTGTAATGCATTTAAGTGGATAGTTGAGGCGTTAGTGTATATTTAACTAATCTGCATATTTGTGCATATATTTTAGTTTTTCAGCAATAATTCGTACGTTTTTTAATTAATTGATTGAAATTAATCATTTCTTCACACTAGCCGTATGTAGGCTAAGGTTTTTGAGAGATAGAGTCCACATGAAAACTTCAATGCCATGGCCGGGATTTCAATGACGAATCACCTGGTTTCCGTCCAGTCGCTCTAACCCACTGAGCTGCCATTGCCAGCTTGCCGTTACAACATTAAATTCTCCATTTTCCTCGTATATTTCCCCAGTAAACCATTAGGGGCTTTCGCATCCAAGATCCAGCGTTTGTGGTGACTTACTATCGCAAGTACTTGAGTCACAGGCTTAATCATTTAACTCTTATTACTATAGTCAATTGATGGAAATTATTCATTTCTTCATACTAGCCGAATATATGCTAAGATTTTTGATAGATAGATAAATTCAACATGCAAAATTCAATTTCATGCGCAGGATTTGAACCCCGAATCTCCTGGTTTCCGTCCAGTCGCTCTAAGCCATTGAGCTACCTTGGCCAACTTGCCGTTATGACACTAAATTCTCCATTTTATTCGTATATTTTTCCGGTAAACCACTGGGTGCTCTCGCATCCGAGATACACCGTTTGTGGCGACTTACTATCGTAAGTACTTGAGTCCTAGGCTTCATCATTTCACTCTTATTATTTTAGTTATTATTAATAAATATTATATACTTCTTCACACTAGGCGTATATAGGCTAGGATTTTTCATGTTTACTCTATCTGTCAATAATTTGTACATTTATTTCCCCTAGATATCTTAAGAAGAGAAGAATACGAGAAACTTTCTCTTGTATTGTTCGTTTGTGTAGGATAACGGATTAGTTCGGACAGGACTAGTCAGCGAAACCACACTTGGTTTAATGTATCTATACCATCAAGTGGGCATACCAGTGGAAGAAGGATGAGGCGAGAGGACACAGACGGCGGCCAACCAAGGTGTCACAACAGTACAGAGGACAGGATCCCTACATTTCACTTAGATGGAAATTTCCCCGGCTCACCAGGTTAAGGGACATCCCGACCTACTGCGGTTGGGTAACTGTCCAACTACCAGACCTATGTGCGTAGACCGCTAACTGTCCTACCGGAGGAGGAAGTGGTTTACAAAGAGCATATCTCCCTGCCATGCCGCACCAAGACATCCGTCAATACTTCGAGGCTTATAGAGACCACCAGTTGGGAGATAACGTGAAATGATAATGGAGATAACTGAAGGGATAGGAAATTCGGGGAATGGAATTAACCTACCTACCAGCATTCGGCTGATAACCCGAGAAAACTGTACAGCGTATTACTAAGAAATCCGGATATTAATATTAATATTTTACGTTAGCAAATATCTCCAAGGCGAGGGTGTGGTGCTTCCTTCAGAGCTTTTAGTGCTATAGCTACTGTCCAATCAGTTCTGTGGATGATGAGAGGTCCCTCTCTGCGTATTATCTGATAAGCGTCATACATTTACTGCTGAAAATTTGGAAAAATGATGATCATGTACTACAAATCTAAATATCCTCTCCATGATGACGCAATGTAAGGAAGAAAATTCCACGCGAGTAAATGTATCAAATTGTTTACCTATATATAGTGCATATTAAAACATTTTAAATATTTTATAGATAAATACTTGCATATTTTAGACTTTTTAAGTGCACATAAACACCATGTCTTATTGTTATCTATATCGATAACGAGAACTGCGTAAACACGTATCCAATGACTCACTAAGAGACTATAGGTATACTACACACAGCAGAATTTAGTAAGCAGCTTCAACAATGCCTTTACCATATGAATAAGGTAAAAAATTGTGTTAAAAGCTGAACACTGTAGAAAATGAAAATACATTTCCCCAAAAAATGAACAATAGTCTCTAAAAGCCCAAAGAATGCAAAGTATAAGTTGGAAATATTGGTTCATTTTTAAGAGGAATGAATTTATATTCAAATATACATTTTCTGAATGACTCGGGAAAAAGAGGATATATCATCAAGTTCCCAGTCTCATGATAATTTATTACCTTAAGTCAAACACTACACATTTTTATGTGTCAGCAAGAAAGAGAATGGAACAAAACAGTTTATCAGAAATAAGTCTCTGTGTGATGAATGCAAACGTGTTGACAGTCTCTCCGATATATGTAAACATGTTATTTGTTTGTCACGTCAGTATGTCATATTCAGTATGTTACAAGTCAAATATGCTACAAAGTTTGTGTATCGGTCATAGAATTACTCATTATATAAGTACAAATTTTCTACTTTACGTCTTTAGACTTTTCAATTCATTCCGGCTGCAATTTGGTCTGTCCATCTTTTCTTCGACCCTCTCTGGTGTCTTCTACCTTAGTTTTTGTGGCCATTTTAGTTATTCTGTAGTTATTCATTAACATACTTTACCATTGACTTCTGTCATTAGCAATAATATGATTTATTTCACTTGTAATACTTTCGTAATGTCTTGGCACCACATTTTATCATACTTAGTGCACCGGCTCATAAATTACGTCTCCGATGTCTGTGTTAAATAGATGACATCTAAGTAGATGTCTATAATATATAGAAATGCATGACAAAATTGTAGAACAACACGGCTCTTGAATGGCAGCAAATGACAGCATGTTTACAATGGATGCAAATTGAAACATTGTTAACAGAAAAAGTAATTGATAACAATTATATATTCCCAGCAGCAGCAGCACAAATCTGGCAGGCTGTTTGGGACAGCCCGAAGGGTGGTCAAATCGTGTACCTGCTCTGGGAAGAGCTTAACCACGTAGTGGCGGGATGTGGATGTTGCAGAATGACGGGTGTAATTTAAGTGGGGTTAGTGTAGGGAGGTAGCTTTTTGCTCCTCAGGGAATGATGAACCGGGTGCTGCGGACAGCGAGCACCGCTGGTGGGTTAGTTAATAAACTAGGAAGAAGGTATGTATAATTTTGAATATTCCATAATAACAAATTTGGAGTAGCTGAAATTTAATTTAGGCTGGAGTGGGGATCATGTGGTTACCGGTAGTGACCGCAAGACATGCGGGGTAACCGGTATCGCTTATAGCGACGCTCACGAGGAACATAATCCCCAAGGGATCTGACTAGGGCGCTCTGATGTTGGGGCAAACCCTCGAAGAATTTTGTCGCCCGGCGTCTAATTTCATCCTCCACATATCGGAGGGATGAAGCCTCATGAAGTAATCTCACGGGGAACCTTGTACAAACAAAATAAATAATCCGAAGACATTTATTCTGTGCACGTTGGAGCAGAACTAGATGTGAGCCTGCGGCCATACCCCAGACTTCGCACGCATAGAGCATGATAGGGAGGACCCAGAGCCATAAAGAGGCGCAACTTTAGGGGAACAGACATCGCAGACCGAAGCACAGGGTATAGTGATGCCACGGCACCACACGACCGATGAGCTTGCTCCTGGATGTGCTCCCGAAAAGTTAGGCCCTTGTCCAGCTTCACTCCCAAGTACTTGATTGAATTCTCCCACCTGATTCCTTGCCCGAAGTAGGTAAATTGGGGGAAGTTGGATATATTAGGTAGCACGCTTGCCTTCCATTTCCTAACGGACGAAGAACAGTGATTTATTTTTCAGGTATAAACATGTGTATCATGAGCTCTTTGAAAAGAAACAAAAGCTGCTAAAGATTTATTTGTTATAAATGAAAGCAGTTTTTTAAATCACAAACTGCTTGAAGTTCTTTTGACAATTCCTATAAGCAGGGTCTTGATTGCCTCCTGGCGCAATCTATCGGCAGAGAGTTAACTACTTCATTACATGCGCTCCTAGTGGTGGAATCCGTTACTGTTGGTTTAGAGATAGTCACGTTCCGGTGACTTCGTTCCTTATAAACAGATCATTCTGTATGTTTGTTATGTCAGTTTTAAAGTAGGAGGACAAAAAGGTGTTCAAATGTACATTTGCCTTTAAACCATGTAAATTTTAAAGTCAACTTTATACAGTAAACAGTTATGTGTTATGTGAATCAAGAGAGGTCTGTTACCATTCTTCCAAAGGTTATTGTTGTATTTACTCTCTGTAAATCGACATAAATTTTCTTCGGATATTTATAAATATTCTTATAATTAAAAGAACGATGTTATTAAATAAAACGATAAACATGTTTTTAAAATGATATCTCTGAATGATATCTATCCTCATCTGACCAAGACAAAAAGCAAATAGCGACTTACTACATAAAAGGTATAACTGTTTAAACTTATACAATAAACAAGAATTTAGAAATGTTTAACGACAGGAATTGGGAGAGAAAGGGGATTTGTAAATATGTTTTAATAAAAATAAAATATTTTGGTTTATTAAGATTATTCCGAATTGTTTTGTTATGAAAAGACTCACAAGCAAGTCTGCAAGTCTGTGGCAGTAACTGTCAAAATGTAAGGTAGAATGATCAGCTTATACATATGTAATAAATAACAACATTTTTCAAACTCCTTATCTCCTGACTTAATGGACAGGGTCCGAATAAAACAGTCGTTAACTTAGTGTAACTCTAGTCATCTGTCAATATCTTTAAGTCATTTTTGTCAGTTGTACATACCAGCCTGGAGGTCGAAGGAGAGTCCTCCTCCGCTAAGGAGAGACCTTCGGCTCTTGTCATACCGGGACAAGGTTCCTTAGTGGCATATTGACGGTTTCATTTATATAAATGACGGTGGAAATGAAATGTTTAGTGTTTAACGCGCGCTTCTACTACATACGGCGCCACAGGCGATGACACTGATGATACATGAGATGAAGATGGAGCACCGGTAGAATGAGATGGAGGGGGAAACCGGAGATCCCGGAGAAAACTCGCCCCAGCGCCGTGTTGTCCATCACAAATCTCACCTCTTGGTCGCCTGGGGTCGAACCTGGGCCGCCTTGGTGAGAGCCAAGAGGTCTAACCACTGAGCCAGGGCGCGGCCTTAAACGACGGTGGTTTAATGGTGGTGATTAATTTAAGGATTTAAGTCTTTGATTAAAGTAAAGATGGAATGCCATGTAATAATACGTAAGAGTTCCGAATTTTATGAAGGTCCTAGTACAAGTCTGGGTTTCTTTTATGTTTCTCCAGGGTCGAGATCATATTCTCCAAATCCTCGGATTAGGTTGTTGAAGCTGTTTGGGAGGTTAGAATAGAAACTATGTGACGTGTGTAGGATATAGTCAGATACTTTAGAGAAGGATAGGTCTGAATGGATATTGGCATTTGGGATATATCATTCGGCTGCGACTGCAGACCTAAGGTAACCGTTTTGGAGGAGTTTGGAGAGGTGCGTTTTAGCTGCAGCACACCAGACTTGGCAGGCGTAAGTAAAAACCAGCCTTAGAACTTGTTTGTATAGAAGCAGCTTGTTAAGAAAAGCCACAGGGATTTGAGGTTGTATAGAGATACAACATAGCCAACCACAGATGTTATGAATTCTCTTCATGTAAGGCGTATGTCCTATGTATGTTGCCTGCGTAGAGCAGAGTACATCTGCATATCCTAGACGTAGGTTGGGTACACCCTGTAGTGCTCGCCGTGTAAAGGTAACGGCTTGGGACTTATAGGCATTGAGTTTTAACCGCCAGGTCGCAAAATAGAAATACAGCAAATTCGCAAATATCTGAGCCCGCTGCACTGCGATACCATTTCGCTTTGATGCTGTTGTTATGGCGTTTAAGCTCTCTGGTTTACCTTTCACCTATCCCTAATACTGCTAGTTCTCTTGCCGACAGTGTTATGTAGAAGCCACTTCAATACCTAACTGTAATATATTCTAAGAATTTTGTTTATTTAGGCACTCAAACATTATATCACATCGGACGATGAATGAAATGGGTGAAATGATACTCATTTGAACCAGTGAACATAGAGCTAAGAGTTACCTCGGGATTCCGCTCTAGATAACAAAATAAAAAAAACGCAAAAGCGCCTTATCCAGATAACTCGTCCTGACTGATGTACAAACTCGGGAGCTCTTGCACTTGAGGCATACCATATCACATGGACGGACAATATTGATAATAATGTGTGCAGCAAAATAAAACAAAAGGTTCAACTGTAAACTGTGTTTGATTTTAAATAATCACAATGATCCCGTGAATGATAATATATTGAAGACATATTTGTGTAATTATTTTGGACGGCATTTCACATTTTTCTAATAAACATCTCGTCTACCAAACGAAATGTACCTGATTAAAATTAGTTTTGCTACATAATTTCCATGTTTCTAATTTAAGGTTTTTCTGTCCACAGAATAAATAATCATACATATTAATTTTGTTTACAGCAGCAGCAAATATGTCATCACATATAAGTTCTCTAAACTTGTAAAATGTTAATAACTTTAAACATTTCAAAGATTACCAAGAGTTTGACAATTCAAGTTCATAATGGAGTGTTGCTACTGTAGCTCAGTGGTTAGAATAAATGGACCCGTGACCGTAAGATCCACAGTTCAAACCCGTCTATGGTAGGTGTTGAAATTTTCGGGCTGACCCTGCCTCTCAAAATTTAAGATTATACAGAATTTCTATCAAGGTTGTACTTAATGTGCTCTCTGCACTCGACCTTGTATATCACCTGCTCATCCGGCAATTCTCTGGTACTACTACATTCTTGTACAAACTGTTTTTAAACATCGTACTGTCCCATTTATTTTACATCACTCGAGATAAACGTTATTGTATAAATAGTTTTATTATATATGTCTTTCTGGTTACAGTGTATATTAACACAGTTACTATCCAGTCACCGGACATTTCCTAAAGGCACCATGATAAACTCTGTCATCGTATTAGCTTTTAAAGTTAATGACTCAACCACTAGGAGCGCATAAGGTCAAGCAGTTAACCAACAGCCGATAGATGGAGCCACTGTAAGAATAAGGACTTTGCTAATTGAAATGCCAATAAAGTCCAGGCAATTTGGAATTTAAAGTATTAGATTCATTTAGGGTAAATAAATGTTTAGTAGCTTTCGCTTCCTTTCATAGGACGGATGTTTGAGTCGTTTACACCTGAAACAAAAATTCACGGCTCTCCGTCGTAATGGAATAGTAAGCTACCATAATATTTATTACATTACGGAAAATAACCGCTTTTGATACATATTAGAGTTCCCAATTTCTGGGTTATGAATAGTAACTTTGTTGTTAAATTGAATATTTTGAACATCTGACAAAATCAGATGCTACTGATTATCTGGGTTCCAAAAAACTTCATATGCCACATAGAATGCGTTAAGAGGAAACTTAACAAAACTTACAAATTTCATTCTTCTATCTATAATAATTATTTTCAAAATAACGTGTTTATTGCTTTCCATAGTGTTATTTTGTAAGTTTTATAAAATATCCCAGGCGGTGCAGTGTTTCTTTTTGATACTTTAAATTTCAAATTCATATTTCTATGTACGTCAGTTTTGAAAGCTTTTTAGAGTGTGTTAAGTAGTTTGGTTAAAAAAAAAATTATGGAAGAATATATTAAATTTTCCTTGACCTTTTGGCAATTTTTAGGTTATAAATTTAATAATAAATTAACTTTTCGATCTGCTACTGAAATAATATCACGTTTTATGAAACATTTATTTTGGAATATGCATGCACGTGTGATAAAGTTTTATCCATTTTTGAACAAACTATTTTTAAACAGTTTAGTCTACAATTTTCTTGACCCGAATTCGTGGATTGAAGACTGGGACTACGGACGGGATGGGGTACACTTGAACCCAAGAGGATCGTCAAAGCTGGCAGCTTTGTTCGCGAGGGTGACGAAGTGGGCTGACGGCAACGGGCAGCAATGACACCAATTTCAGGAAAACGTAGACTTTCATTTAGGGGCTGATTCCTTAAGGCTGCTACAGGTAAATTGCCGTAGTATTATGAATAAAATGTTGAGTTTTGGAATTTAGTAGAAATGTGCAATCCAAGTGTCATTATAGGTACTGAATCATGGCTGAATGTTGACATTAATGATTCAGAAGTATTCAGAACAGATTACAGGGTGTTTAGGAGGGTCAGGGATAGAAGGGGAGGGGGAATCTTTATTTGCGCTAAATCAGAGCTAAACAGCAAAGCATTATGGGTAGAAGAAGAGGTTGAGATTATGGCAATCGAAATTATTGATCAAGCAAACAAAGGGAATAATTTAACAATAATAGCTTGCTATAGACCACCTGGAGAAACTGATTATGCTACGCTTCATAAACTAGTGGAGAAAGTCTCTTCCGAAGGGGAAAAAATGTTATATTAGCAGGGGATCTAAATCTGCCAAATGTAAAGTGGGATGGACAGTTAATAGGAGGTGAAGCGCAAAAGCTCGTTATCTTTCTGGTTTGGGAGCAGGGGTTATTTCAAGTCGTGAAAACTGTTACTCGACAAACAGCATTACTGGACGTATTTTTATGCAAACCTGAGTCATTGTTTTCTGCATGCGATGTCTTGCTAGGTATAAGTGACAATCAGTGTGTGCAATTAGACCTAAACTGGAAAGGGCAGACAAACCTGTTTGAAACGGAACAAGTAATTAGTTGGGATTTCCATAGGACGAACGGGGAGGCTATCCAAACATTTCTCCGGGAAAAATATGGGTTATTTGTAAAATCTCCCACTAGTGTAAATGAAGCATGGGTTAATTTCAAAACACTTTTTCTGGAAACAATTAGAGAACACGTACCTTTTAAAGTTATTAAACATAGAGCCGATCCAGAATTTTATACAAAATGTATTAGGACACTTAAAAAAAAGACTAGGCACGCTTATAATAAAAGGAAGGTATCAGAATGGCATCTTAACAAATTTAAAGAATTAGCTAAACAATTACAAGACGAAAAGTTGCAAGCGCAGGAACGATTCTTAGATAACGTTTTTAGCGGGACAAATAATTGTTGGAGATCATTTTACAATTATGTAAAAAGACGCAGGGGAAATAAAGAGAGCATACCAGATTTTAACATTAATGGGATAGATGTATTAAGTGATAGGGACAAAGCTAATATATTAAATTCGCATTTTGTATCGGCTTTTCTTAAATCCGACGATAGTTCCGAACAGGAAATTGGGGAGAGTGGAGAAACAATTTTTCAAATAATGGCGCCCAAATTACGGAAAAGGATTAAGATGCTGCAAAACCGAAAATCAAGGGGACCAGACAATATACCTACTGAAATATTAAAGCTTGGGGGTGAAGCCATGATTCCCTATCTTATGCTCTTGTTCAACATGTCAATTAACAACTGTGCCTTACCAGAAGACTGGAAAACAGCTATTATAGTTCCGATTTATAAAGGGGGTAATAAAACAGAAATAAATAATTATCGGCCAGTTAGTCTAACTTCAGTAGTATGTAAATTAATGGAGCATTAGTTGCAGAATATATACGAGAGGAGTTAGAAAGTAAAAAGTGGTTTAATGAAGCGCTACATGGATTTAGACCTGGGTATTCGTGCGAAAGTCAAATTACTTCATTATTTCAAGATTTGGCACATGAGATAGATGCAGGGGGAAGAACTGATGCAGTGGTAATAGACTTTTCTAAAGCTTTTGATGTAGTGCCACATAGTTTACTTATTTGTAAGCTAGCTAATACAGGAATTCAAACGCGTAGTATTATGGGTTAATATTTTTTTGAAAGGGAGAATGCAAAAAGTTAAAGTAGGTAAAGAGCTGTCCGATAGTGGAACCGTTAGTTCGGGTGTGCCGCAAGGCTCAGTACTAGGACCTTTACTGTTTCTCGTTTTTGTTAATGACATTGCTGTTAATATTAACTTCCAGATAAGGTTGTTTGCAGACCATTTTATCATTTATAATAAAATTCGGAATACAGTGCATGAAACCGCTCTTCAGGATGATTTAAATGAAATCTGTAATTGGGCTGCGTCTAACAAAATGATAATTAATGCCAAGAAAAGTAAGTCCATTCTTTTTAGTAGAGCTAAGGGCAAAATAATTGTTAACTATCACATGGGAGGGGTGCACATCCCATTGGTGGACAGCTGCAAATACTTGTGAGTGTACCTGGCAAGTAATGCTGGATGGGACGAACAAGTAAATTCCACATCTATGAATGCATGGAAGGCATTACATTTCGTAATGATAATATTGAAAAGGGGGAGCGCTAGGTTCAGGGAGATTGCCTACTAAGCCTTAGTGCGGCCGGTTATGGAATATGGAGTAGCATGCTGGGACCCGTATAGAGCTAACCAAATCGATCCGTTAGAAAAACTACAGAAGAGGGCAATAAAATTGATAAAAAGGGGCAAGTATTTTGCGCCTATAAAAGGAGATGAGACTAAATGGGAGGAATTAAGAATTAGGCGTAAAAAGCATAGGTTGGTAGCATTATTCAAAGCTAATGCTGGTGTAAAGGCATGGATGGACGTTAGTGTAACGTTAGATAATCCGGATTATTATGTACGAAACGATCATAGGTATAAAATTAAGGGTAGAAGATACAGAACGGACGTAGGAAAATTTTCTTTTGTTAATAGAACCATTGAATAATGGAATGAATTGCCTGTAGCAGTCTTTCAGGGCTGTCCCCTATCGCTGAAGAAATTTAGAAAAAGTCTAGATGGTTTATAGTTTAACTTTTAAATTACAATGGTATATAAAATGTAAATAGAGAATTATTAGATATGTTTTAAGTGACTAAAGTTAACATAATATCATGTTTGTATTGTTTATTGTGTTATTGTTGTAAATCTAGTATTTGTAATTTGATCTGTATTCTTAACTCTGCCATTGGATAGTACCCATTTGCAGTGAAATACATACATACATACATACATACATACATACATACATACATACATACATACATACATACATACATACATACATACATACATACATACATACATACATACATACATACATACATACATACATACATACATACATACATACATACATACATACATACATACATACATACATACATACATACATACATACATACATACATACATACATACATACATACATACATACATACATACATACATACATACATACATACATACATACATACATACATACATACATACATACATACATACATACATACATACATACATACATACATACATACATACATACATACATACATACATACATACATACATACCTACCTACATACCTACATACATACACAAACACACACATACATACATACATACATACCTACATACATACCTACATACATACATACCTACATACATACATACACAAACACACACATACATACCTACATACCTACATACATACATACACACATACATACATACACACATACATACATACACAAACACACACATACATACATACACAAACACATACATACATACATACATACATACATACACACACATACATACATACATACATACATACACAAACACATACATACATACACACATACATACACAAACACATACATACATACACATACATACATACACACATACATACATACATACATACATACATACATACATACATACATCCATACAAAACTACTAAGACTCTATTGTAGCCAACATAGATATTGAAAAGCTAAAACCAATAAGAGGGAATGTCTTGGAAATAGTTGAACATATCAAACAAATGTTTGCATATATTATGCGTTTTATCTATATTTATATTGTAATGTTTGTTTAGCTATTGCTGTTTATCAGTTTTGAAAATACCATTCAGGATAAATGGAATTTCAAGAATAATTACTAGGAAATTTAAGATATATATATTGTCAATTTCGTGAGCATTTTAAAGGAATATTTAGTCATTTTTGAAAATACAAAAAATTCGAAATACGCTGTTTGTAAAGGGTAGTCTGAAGTGCTAGCCGCTGTGCCGTTCCTGGGTACCTCAGAAAGTGTACTAGTTTTACTTTCAGCCTCTTCTGAGGTTGTTCCACTAAGATTTTCAAGAAAAATTTTATCCGAAATTCCCTTTGCATCGTGTGCTCCTCGGTGTTTAGCCTTACCCAGGTTGCCACCGCGGTGTTTACTCTCTCTGGTCCTGCGCGTTCAGTTTTCTGAGCGTACCCCTTTTCTGGGACACGCTGGCGCTCGTGGATTGGCTGCCCAGTGGTGGATGGTTGTGTGAGTGGGACACGGGTGCTGTTGGTGGTACGCCAAGGTGTGGGGTGTGGGGTGGTGTGTGTGTGTGTGTGTGTGTGTGTGTGTGTGTGTGTGTGTGTGTGTGTGTGTGTGTGTTGTGTGTACATAAAAGCGCAAAATAAGCGCTTATAAATATTGTACATAACAAAAAAGGACACTGAAAGACACTAACATAATAAAACTGTTCTCGGTGGGCTAAGAAAGGTCACCGTATGGTTTTTTTATATACCCAAGTAGATAATAAGCATTTAATTCCCAAAATATAACCTCAATGAAAATTTCATCCTGTAAGCCGGGCCCCTTTGTACCAGCACCAGGCCATGAAACTCAAAATAAAAACCTGAACCTTTACTTCATATTAGAATTAATAATATGTGAATGGACAATGAGATAAGTATGTAGTTGTGTTGAAAACTTGAGTCTTAAATCTCTTGCCGATTGCACATTTCTTTCATTCTATGCATTTGAGGTCTTCTCATGCATTTCCACTTATTCCTTGTTTCACATCATCTTACCTCGTATCTATTAAGGCTCACGTGACCTAATAACCTCTCATTGGCTGTGTCGTGGTATAGAGTGTAGTGTGGTAAAATAAGTTATTTATTTAACATGATGATATATCTTATTATAAATCTAAATATGTTCGAAGAGAATTATTAAATTTATATTTTCATAAATGTATTAAAGTGAGTGCAGATAAGATTTTACTGTGCAGTAGCATACCAGGCTCGGAAACAAAAGAACACAGAAAGGCTGTTGCACGTACAAAGTGAAGTAATACAACCCACGCTCTTCTTAGTCCAAGCTCGGGAGAATCATACAAATTAATAGATATTTTTGTATAACGTTGGTTTCTGCCAATAGTCCGTTAGCATTACTGCAATTTCTGGTAGCAGTACACTTATGGACAGAACATCCCAAATGAATCTACTATTTGAAATGGTTACTCGTTATCTGAGAAAGATTATGGCTCTACTTTCAACTTATCAACATGGCTTACTGGTCTCTTATAAAACATTCGCTGTTGCACCATCAGTGGTCAATACAGGATGTCAGCGAATGAACAAGGATCGTTGTCACTGTGGATACGTCATCGCGAGCTGATACTATGGTTCCCCCTGACTCCCCCAGGAAAAGCACCGGCACTTGTTTTTACCTGAGAGCAAGTGTTCTTCTTAACGCGGAGAAGCACATCGATATAGATACATCTACATCGATAACGATAACTGCGTAAACAGGTATCCAGTGACTCACTGAGAAACCATAACAATATTACATACAGCAGAATTCAGTAGGCAGCTGCAACAATGACTATACATGTGAATAACGTAAAAAGTTGTGCTTAAAAGAAAAAAAGCTAACAAAAGCAACAAAAATACATCTCATAAAAATTAAAAACCTAAAATTAAAACCCCACAAATGAAAAATAGAAGTATATTCGCTCATTTTAAAAGGAGTGAACTTATATTTAATTCTGTATTGGTGTAGTGATTCAGGAAAAAGGTGACATTTCATGAAATTCCCAGCCTAATGATAATTTCATATCTTGAATCAGACACCGGACATTTGTATGTGTTAGCAGGAAAGAGAATGGAACAAAACATTTTATCAGCAATAAGTCTCTGTGTGATAAATACAAACCAGGGGAAGTGGTCTTGACAGTCTCTCGTGTGTATGTAAAGATGTTATTTGTTTATTACCTCAAGTGTGCCATATCGAGTTTGTTACAAGCCAAATATGGTAAAATGTTTGTGTATCGATCTCAGAATTACTCATTGGCTAAGTAGAAATCTCCGTCTACTTCACCACTTTGGACTTTTCTCTCTATTCCGGCTCCAATTTGGGTTGCCCATATTTTGTTTGTTGTTTCCTGGTTTCTTGTGCCTTTGGTTTTATAGTTTATGATTATTTACGTGTTCTGTTATCATTCTTTCTTTTCCCATTGATTTCTTTCACTTTTATTTATTTCCTAATATCCTGACTCCGATTTTTCTTCTTTTCTAGTGTACACAGCTACTGCGCTTATAAATTTCTTCCCTAATTTCTATATTAAATAGATGACATAAATTTCGTTTCATATAACTTTGCCCACTGACAGTATCCCTCCGCATTTTACTGGATTCCCCTTTACTCTAATTGGCTAGTGTTTTCGGCGCTTTAGGCGGTGCAGTGTACGTCATGTACAGTTCAAAGCAAGGTCAGTGTTAAATGTCACACAGACAAATACCAATACCGATAACGCACCTGCCACTTCAGTCAAAACGAGGAACAGGTTTGAAGCAAAGGGTCCTTCTCTTCATTTTAAGAATTGACATGTGTTCGTGATAAATTAACTCTGTTGCGTAATAAATTTTATTCATACTGTTATAAAATATAAACTTGAAAATTCTCTTTTAACATATATCATGTTAAATAATGAACCCATCTTTACCGCAACACATTCTATACTACGACAGTAGCCAATGAGAGGTGAGCGTCAAGAAATACGCGATAAGCTGATGTGAAATAAGGATTAAGGACATGTCTGTAAGCAGAAATGAATGATAAAAGCTCCAGAACATGGACTTCTGCAGCATCATGTGACAACAAATCATATAACAATTATGTAATTGGCATTATATGTATATAAATGAGGCTCAAAAGTTTCAACATACCACATTTGCATTAATTGAAATTAAGAAAACGCCAGTCCTAATACGAATTAAAATTTCTTATACTCCGTGATCTAGTAGACGTCATGGTAGCTTTCTGTTCCATTAGGACGGAGAACAGTAATTTATATTTCAGATATAAACACTTTTATCATGCGTCTTTCGAGAGGAAGCAAAAGGTGCTAAAACTTTATTTGTCGTAACTGAAAGTAATACTCTAGAAATGCTCTTGAAAAGCATGTTTTGACAATTCCAATCCACGGTGTCCTGATTCTCTCATTGCGCAATCTGTCGGTAGATGATTTAACTACGTGACCGCATGCGCTCCTAGTGGTGGAATCAGTGACTGTTGATTTTATAATGGGTGCCCCTTAGTTTTAAAGCAGGAGAACAAAAACGTATTCTAATGTACCTTTCCCCATAAACCATGTAAATGTTGAGGCTAGCATTTCTTAGTACAGAGTTGTGTGTTATATCTTCACCGCTACACGCGCGATCTTTTTACCTCCATTACACGCGCGCTGACCGAGAGTCTGTTTCTGTTTTTACGTAACTTTGATCACCATTTTAATATTATGGTTTCGAAATTTAAAACATGTGCGTCTGAACATTATACTAAGGCAGGGAATTTGCAAACATAATATATTTAACCATCACTGCAGAACATATATAATTTTTAGTCATTATTTTTTCTTAATTCACTAAGAAAATTTATTGTAGCCACTGATATTAACGTTCATACTATTTTAACTGGTTATAGGAATACACATTAAAACATTTATTTGTAGAAAAGTTGTTCAGAAAGTTTATTTCTACAGGCATGTAATTCTCACTGCCAATTTCAAGGAAATCATTCACGGTGGTTGCTGTACTCACTGTACAGATATACTGGGACATTCTACAGGCACGCAAATTTACTGTACAGTCTACAAGAAAACCTTGTTAGTCTGATTTTCTTTCTGTCAGAGAAGCTGAATTTTCCTCTAATATTTAATGTAATATCATGATTGATAAATACAATGATTGATTTTGGTTACAACGACTTCTTAATTTTGTTTTTATCAGATTTTCAATTGAATGAAGAAATGTTCCCCTGTAGTAGTAGAACGTGGATAATCCAAAACATGAGAATAGATCTTACAAAAGAAGGAAAAGAAGCTTGAATTGGCAAATCATTTTACCTTTGGTTCCAAAGTTCTTGTAGAGTAGCGTTACAGCAAATTAAATATTAGTGTTGGGTAGCTGTTGGTTCTCCTCCAGTTTCCAAAATTACTAAAACCACAAGTATGAGGTACTATCGACTCTCTTGTCACTTTATTACCCTCAGGTACCGTTTAGGTAGATGAAATTATTAATTAATAAATGTTTATTTGGTATAATACCAAGAAGAGCATTGCGGAGGTTTACTATCATCTTTGTCTGTAGATACCAAACTAACTCATGTTACGTATGTACCTTATGTCCTTGAAGCGATCGTCCTTAAACGTTGTAGTCTTGATAAACTGTTCATGTAGATACTTGTATCTTTCCCTTTAAACAAATTGTGCACTAGGAATATGAGGATTTTTAATATAGCGTTGTGTGTTATATGTGAACACCTTTCTAATAATGCTGATGAGAAGACTTACCGTAAATTTTACATATAAATAGAGAAAAAAACTCATAGGGTCTTACTGCTTAAAATGTTAGGCATCTGAACATTCAAAGTACAACAAAGAATAATTTGGAAATCGTTTACTGTTCAATAAAGTAAATAATGAAATGGTATATACCTTTCCCCTTAAACCAATCCGGCAACAAGAAATAGTAATCTTGAGGTGAGCAATACTTACAACTGAACTATCACTGTACTCACACTGCTAGACAACTAAAAAAAGCCCGCCTCGGTAGCGTAGATGGTAGCGTGTCTGCCTCACGTTCAAGACGTCCCAGGTTAGAATCTCGGTTAGGGTGAGTTACCTGGATAAGGTTTTTCAGGGGTTTTCCCTTATCCTGAAAGACGAATGTCGGGTAGCTCTAAGCTTCATGGACCATGGTCTCTTTTGAGCATCATTTCACCCATTCCATTCATCGTCAGATATGACTTAACGTTGGAGGACGTAAATTGAAAAAAAAGAAAAAAAGTTGATGGTATAACATCTGTTGCATATAAACCATGTGTACCAAAAATCTGCTGCAGAGTTGTACCGCAATGACAAAACCTGATGTCTGAAAAATAGCTGCATGTGTCCATTTGCAAGTAGTTGCTGGACATCCCTCCTCAGCTCTGTGGTGGGTCGTGGGTGACGGCGCTCCATACGTATGTTCTGTGTAGACCGCTGACCCTCAGGGGGAAACAATGCTGTGTTATTAGACTAATAGGTTTCTACGTATAGTGGACACATTTTGGTGTACTTCCAGCTATACTCCGCACACAGGCCTCACATAGAGCAGAGATGATTACATCAAAGTCTCACACACGTACAGGTGGGAACATAGTGATATTCCCAGTCTAAGTATAGTTCTGTATTATATGTGAATCAAACACAAATGAGGTTTCAGTGATGTGCTGTAGTCACACATGGCTTTCCCTACTCTTCCCTTAGCTCTTATTTTTACACAACTTTTGTTAGATATTTTTAGATACAATAACGACATCGTATAGATTACAAGGTTAGTGAGATTTTAGGAAGTATATCGCTATTTGATGGATTTGACCTTTAGCTGATCATGAAAATAAAAAAGCGATTTTCTACATGAATAAGTTGGATTCAAATTCTTCTTCTGACATATTTAATTAGTGTACCAAATCAGTAATTTCTTCTTGCTCTACAAAGTGTCCTTCACTTTCAGAATTTTCTAGTTAAAAGTTAGGATCTAAGAAGTACAGACCTGGTTAACTTGTATAATATGTTTTCATATTTACATTTTGTAAGTATCTGCGTAAGTAATCGGGTAGGATCAGGGTGGGCTATCTATAACACGCGTGTTATCGGCTGCTACACGAACACGTTTTTGATTATGCATATCTAAAGTATCAAAAGATTATGACATTATGTGCCATTTTAAGCAGCATTTTCAAAATCTTAGTCTAAAAATGAACTAAAAACAGTGTTATCTTCACTACCTTGGTTAGTGTTACCTTTCTAAGCCAATCAGGGATGCCTGTCTCACTATTCCTGTCTCCGCTCTAGACTTTTGTATCAGAATTGAACTCCCGGAGATGCGGTCATATTTAAATTTAGCACGTGATTATAAAATTTAAATATCAAAACATAGAATTTCAAAATTTTATTGCCCTTTTTTATTTTACGTCATTCTATATTAAGTCATAACGGACGATAAATGAAATGGTGGCCAAATGAGCCCAGCATCCATAGAGCTTAGAGTTACCAGATATTCATATTTCAGGATAAGGAGAAACCCCTTATCCAAATATTTCCGAGCAACATTCCAACCCGGGACCTCTTCAACGTAAGTCAGACACCACTGAGAGGCGGCAAGTACATTGTGTGATTAGTTGACCACAACAATGTTATAAATTCGAAACTAAATTCATATTTATAATCCTGATGCTACATATTTTCAAGTAAATCATATCATATTTGTGAATAAGTGTATATTTGTTATATCTGTGTATATAAGGCTAACAATGGCAATAATGTACTCTAATATTATGAATTAATTTGTCCAAGTTAATAAAATATTTAGCATACATTAGCACGAGGTCAAAATATCTGACACCTGATGAGAAATATATTTTCAGATGTCATAACCATGAGGAGCAACGATACCATAATATCAGAGAATTGAATTCAAATAAATTATACTGACTCTGTTGTAAGATTACATGCGATATAAACAAATGACGAACACCGGCAGCTGTGATTGGAGCGACAACGTGATCAGCATGTCCAGGATATGAACACGACTGTTTTGTCGTTTACAGATGTTATCGTAGCTTCAGTTGCTTTTTGTCGTGGCAAAGTGATATTATTGTGAATATTTTATCACTATTTCTACATTGTTCATTATTGTATGATATAAATTTAATTTTACAGTTGAGAATATAGTCAGTGTGTCACCATCAGTTGTTTCTCATCTGGAAAACCTTGCAACTGCGACAAGCTTCTTGGGAGAGGTGAATTGGACACATTATTCCTTGTGAAGGACAAAACTGAGCCATCAACAAACGTACTACAAGCTCTGAAATGTGTTCCCTGGTTGGCAAAATTTAGGGTAACGTGTTGCTACGACATTCTTCCTGGGATAGGAGTTGAATTTGTTAACAGACGGTTGCTTTATACAGGGTGTCTTAAGTCAAGTAAGAGTAGAAACAATCAATAGCGTAGCAGTCATAGATATGACTCCAGTTACATCACTAGCAGATGTAATAGGATGCAGTGTACACATTAATTTTTTGTATTAATTACCAACTACCTTCAGATAGACATCTTATACTCATAAGAGTTCTTAAATTGTATAAAAAAAGAACAAACAAAAAAATGTGGAATTTAATTGATGGAAAATAGTCATTTCTTCACTTTCGCCGTATATAGGCTAAGGTCTTTGATAGAGTCAACATTAAATATTGTGACTTAGTGGATTCGTGAAATGAAAAGTCCAATTGAACCACTCAAAAATGTTCTTTAATTCCACCGACTTACTTTTGAACACTTGCCAATTACACAGAATTACGTAATGCACACAATTACGATTCACCAGTTCGTCCGTTACAGTTCCACTTGCACTCGTAATTACGTAAACTCCTCCGACGCACGTACGCAGTCCTTCCCATCACTGGGCGCTCCTCACAGCTCGCCAAGAACTGACTGTCCTCACTCATTGCAGCCCTTTTATAGGAATATCACTGTTTTCTAGAAGTCTCTGGCTTCAGTGAATCACCGCGAAGGTTCCAGAGGGAAGGGGAAGAGGCGGCCAGCGACAAGTGACACTTCCCAAATCATCCCCGCAGTTAGCGACTGAGATTAATGGGTGGGTGCGGCCCTGAATACTTCACGTCCGACCCTCCTGCTGGCCAGTCCTATAGGGAGTTCCGACGTTCGGGTGACTATACTAGTCACGACATTAAATATGCGAGTAAAATGGGGAATTTAATGTCGTGACGGCAAGTTGGACGTGGTAGCTCAATGGGTTAGAGCGACAAGACGGGAGGCAGAAGATCCGTGGTTCAAATACCTTCGAGTTACTAGTGTACGCAGAAGAGTATATATATACTTATGCAAGAATCTTTATCTCGACTGATGTGAAATAAATATGAGAATATTCGTAATTCAAGGGAAATACCGGATGAGCTGGTGATATACAAGTTCTAAATCATGGAGCTCATTACATACATAGTTGCCAGAAATTCTGTCTAAAAACAATTT
This sequence comes from Mantis religiosa, assembly GCA_030765055.1. NCBI lineage: Eukaryota > Metazoa > Arthropoda > Insecta > Mantodea > Mantidae > Mantis > Mantis religiosa. The sequence goes on along the minus strand of CM060949.1, from coordinate 216,856,302 downwards.
TGGAAAGGTAGAGTCAGACTGAAAAGTGCAAGGTCATAGCCAAGATTTGAACCACTGTCTTCCAGTCTCTGCCCTGTTGTAATCTTACAATTCTGTCGATATAATATATTCAATTTCGAAGTTCTAGTTGGATGTTTACATACAAAAGTATTGATATTACTTGTCAGTCATTATTGAGTCCATGTTGATGTATGTTAAAGCATTATGGTATAACTTTAATTCATAATTACAATGTATTATTTACACTGTTAGCCTCATATTTACAGATATAACTACAATCCAATTATTGTGATATGCTGTTCTTGAAAACATGTAGCATGTCCGCATTATATGTACTTAGTTTGCCATATATAGCATTGTTGTTCATTTGTTGTGGTTAAATGATATCACAATGCACTTACGCCAGCCTCTGTAGCGTGTCCTCAAGTTTAAGGGGACCCGAGTTGGAATCCCGAAGGATGAGTTTTCTGGATGAAGCTCTCTCCGGATTTCCTCTTACCTCAAAGGTTAATATTCGGCAACTGTAAGCTCCATGAACCCTGGGCATACTTCAGCATCATTTCATTCACCATCCGACGTAAATAAAAATAATAACCTCACAGTATGGACCTTCCGATATTCTAAGATTCAATAATGAGGTTTTATAGTCAGGTACATACTACATGACAGAGTCTTGAGACAATTTCACCTTCAATGACAGACGCTGTATTCGTTTGCTAGCTTGTTTACTAGATGAGCGAAATATTAGTAAACAGACGTACAGTAAGTAACGAAACACAAATAGAACTGTGTCTGATATGAAAGGTCAGCTAATTAATTATATACACAAAAGCAAGTTACCATTACAGCCGCTTACAACAAAGGGATTCCCAATCCTTTCTTTCTCCTTGTTAGAATATCCAGACACGTTATAACTTCTCAGTCTACCGATATATGGCACATTGTTGTGATTGTATCTGAAAAGAGTACATACAATGTCTCGTCGTGTACGTGTGATAAGCTTACGTAAACTACCTTGTAACTCATTACCTTCCATACGTTTCCACGCGTTGCCAAGTAGTATAATACGAGGGTGGGTCAAAAAGTTATACCTCCTAATTTTTATTCTCTTTTAATTGCCAAGAAAATTTAATCCAATTTACATAGCTTGAAAACTACAACATTGGCCATTAATTTGTTACTATTCAATATAATCTCCGTCCTTCTCCACAGTTTTGGTCCACCTTTCAACTAGGGCATACATTCCAGTGTGGTAAAATACACGGTCTTGCTTCCTAAGGCATTGACGCACGGACGTTTTCACAGCCTCCTCATCTTCAAAATGAATCCCACAATGAGCTTCCTTTAGTGGCCTGAACAGCTGGTGCCAGGTCACGGCTGTATGGGGGTGAGGTAAGACTTGCCATCCCAATTTCTCAATTTCTGCAGTGGTGCATGGCAGTTGTTAGTCATGCAAAAGAAGAATGTCCGCCACATTTTTTGTTGGGTGTACTCGGCGAAAGGGTGCTTTCAGAGAAAGTCTTTGTCTTAACGCGGGGAAGCAACATCATTATCTACATCGATAACAATAACTGCGTAAAGACGTATTCAGTGGCTTACTAAAAGACCATACACCAGAATTCAGTAAGCAGCTTCAACAATGACTATACATCTGTGTTTAAAAGAAAAAAAAAATTGAACAAAGTGAAACCAAAAGTAACTTTCCTAACAATTAACCAATTTACATTAAAACCCCCAAAACATACAGAGTAGAAGTGGACAATATTGGTTCATTTTTAAGTGAAAAGTATTTATATTGAATACTCTACTCTGTGATGACTCAGGAAAGAGATGATATATCATCAACGTTCTTGCCTAATAATAATTTAATATCTTGAGTCAGACACTGCACATTTGTATGTGTTATCAGGAAAGAGATTGTAACAAAACATTTTATCAGCAATAAGTCTTTGTGTGATAAATCCAAACAGGGAAGGTGGTCTTAGCAGTCTCTCTTATGTATGTAAAGATGTTATTTGTATATTACTTCAAATGCTACATATCGAGTTTGTTACAAGCCAAATATGGTATATGTTTGTGTATCAATCAGATAATTACTCATTACATAAGTAGAAATCTTCTTCTACTTCACGGCTTTGGACTTCTAAGGCCCGGTTGCATAAAAATCGCTAACTGCAGTTCATTTATAATCGAAGGCCAAAATTGAGCTAAGTTTGCGAACCCGCGTGGGTAGTACAATGATGATCTTAGATCAGATGAACGCCGTTTAGTACTGATCCGAGATCACGACAAATGCGGCAACGTCGCCAAACATGTTGCAACTTTCGTGTTGTATCGAAAGGATTAGAGAATTATCGGAATTACTCGGCACTGTTTAATTCAAATATACAGAGCAGCCAATAAAGACATAACAAAAACTAAATAAATGTTTCGCTTTATGCTTATTTGTCCTAGAAATAATGCTATTTTCAATAAACAGTACAAGAATTTACTTCATATGAAACAGTATTTATCAAAAGTTAATTATTTGGCTTACTTTATCTCCGTTATATGTCCAATGAACATCTTGTTCATTTTCGTCTGTTTAGAAAACTGTGAGTTGGAAAACATAAACAAAAAATGGAAGTTCAAGCAAAAGTGAAGACACAAAAGAGAATATGCGTTCCGCTGATTATAAAGCTCGCATAACCCTTCTTATTTCACGCTTTTCCATAGGCATCCTGATGAAATGATATCTTAAAACTGTAATATCCCTTGAAACTTTGTGTATTGTTCTAAACGCACTCCCTTTATTTATATTAAATATATTCCTAATCACCATCTGGAAGATTTTAGTTCCATAGTACCGTAATGTGAGCAGGTTCATAAATATTGGATTGAGTGCGTAATTCCTCAGGGTCTGTGTTCTTAATTGTTCATGTAGACTATGCTCCAGTTATTTAATTAGATGCTTGGATAGTCGAAATATCATTTTGAAATCTCTGTCGTTTAGTTCTGTGATGGGAGTTCCTCTATGTTGCAAAACAAGAGGATACCTTTCAAATTGAAAATGTTAATCAGAGATATCAGAGATATCACAGTAATCTGAATTCTCCAAACATATAGGTTATGAACACAAATAATGTATCATTAACATACAATTGCGAAATAAAGAGGCTAATTATTTATACAAGTAACCACAAAAATGCTATATTTACTATTTATTTAAAGCTGCACTACTTGTTTCTTCTGAAAAACTACTGTGTAAATTCTGCAGTTCTAAGTTCAATAAAGTTAACTGGAGAAAATTCACCAGTTAGATTTGATCTTAGATCAAGAGGCCATGAAGTTAGATCAATGTTTATACAACCAAAACTCTAAGTTCGGCTAGACTGATCATTTCCATATGCTTGAACTTAGATTATCTTTAATGCATCTGGGCCTCCGTCCGTCCCGGCACCAATTTGGACTGCTCACCTTTTCTTCGGTCCTTCCTAAGTTCTTGTACATTTTGGTTTATAGCTTATGACTATCTTACGTATTTTGTTGTTAGTAATAACAGATTGATTGCTTCTAATTTTTAATTTCTTTTTCTGTGTACGTAGATATTGCTATGCAAATTTCTTCTCTGATATCCGTATTAAATATATATGTAGGTACCTGTATTAAGTAGAAATGCATCAGAATATTTCTAGAACAAGGAATAATATTGTGTTAAATAAAACCAAATCATAAAAGAGAAATGTGACTGAACAGGTCCAAAACTCAACATAACAGCATTGCTGCCCAATAAAGTACGAAGGAATTGTGAATCAAAATGCACAACAAAACATATTTCTTCCATAATTATCAACCCTAGCATGAAGTAAAACTTGTCAAGTTCCGTGGTCTAGTAGACAGCATGGTAGCTTTCTGTTACTTACCGAAGGAGAGCAGTCATTTATTTTTCAAGTGTAAAAGTCTTTATCAAGTGCCTTTTGAAGGCAGGGGGTAGCTGCTAGATAATCATTTCTCCCAAATAAATATTAATATTTGAAATATTAAACTGCTTTTATTTATTTGAGAATTGCAATATGCAGCGTCCTGATTCTCCTATAGTGCAATCTATCGGCGAAGAGTTAACTACGTGACCACAAGCGCTCCTAGTGTTGGAATTAGTGACTTGGTTTTATCAGAATGGCATTAGAAATTGTGCCCGTCCAGTGACTGGATACTAACTCATGCTACTTCATGTCTTATAAACGGATCATTTTGTATATTAGTTTTAAAGCAGTAGGACAAAGAAGGTTTTCAAACGTACCTTTCCGCTTAAACCATGTAAATCTTGAGGCCAGGACTACTTAGTACTCAGTTCTGTGTTATATGTGAATCATCAAATGAAGTGTTGTTCTTCTGTTACTATTCTTCCAAAGGTAATTGTTGTATTTACGTTATGTTAAACAAGATACATTTTATGGGAAAAACCGAATAACGACTTAGTACCTAAAGGGGATGTACATGAACGTACATAAGACAAGTCGGAAATGTTTAGTACAGAGAAATGGAGGTACATAAGGAGAGAAAGAGAATTCTAAACTCTGCTCCGGTTATGCAAATGCTATTCATAATGATGGGAGCTGAAACTGGTATTGCCGGATAATTATATATAGTTGACATAATATAATTTGTCTTCTAAATGCGTTAAATATTTAGTATAAATATCATTATATAAGATTATTGAGAAAATTATAGAATAAAAAGTTGTTTCAGTGTATAAGCTAATTTGTGATGAAGGATTTTCTACAAAACCTTCACATGGAAGTGAATGGTACCGAGATTTGACAACGCACGGAGTCTGTATAATTTAGTGAGGTACAGAATCTAACGTTTTTAAGAATCGTATACATCGTGAGAGTACTTTTTAGTAAAGAACCTTCACTTCCAATTGAAGTTGTCTGATATTATAATATCGCCACACCTCAGTCCTCATCCTGGTTGTTATGCAATAAACTGTAGCTTACATAGAAGACTTTTAGAACTGTTTCTATAGGAAGTGACTAATGACTTGGATTAAGACGCGATGTTTAATATATGACAGATACCAAATGTAATCTTTTTATGTATGTTGCATAATACGTAAACAATAATAGATATGACACAAAGATATAGATCTCGTAAAAGTAGACCGTTTGTTACAGCTATATCTGTCGAGGGTGGTAGAATAAACAAACGTTTTAGTTATATCATGCAACCTGTACACACAAAGTTTGCAGTAATAACTATACACACGAGCTAGGCAAGTAACGAAACCAGCAAGACATTTTTACATATAACAACTGCCATTTCCATTCTGTTTTGTTTCTGAGTATTTCATTAAAATATATTGTAATTCTCCAAATAGTTTCTTTCCTCCTAATGTCTTGTTCTTTTTATTTATTCCTGCCACAAATATCACGTGTAGTTTTACACATTTGTCTAATTCTTTGAAACATAACCAATTTGCAGTTGGGTAGAGAGCACTAGATGTCTTATTAAATATGTTATGAAAAGACTCACAAGCATTAGTTGTATACTGGAAGTTTTGGAATTAGCAATGAAAATAGAAGTTAGTGGATTTTAGTTTAAATAAGATTAGATTTACGGTGCATATTCTAAAATTTTACAATTTACATCTTTAGACTACATGTGTCTGTCTTTACGTTGTTGCTACCTTGTCTTACATGCCACCTTGGTCTTCTGCTCTGCCAGGTAGCTCTTAACCTTCATGCCTCCTTGTTACTTAATTAGTCCCATTCTTGCCCCTCATCTTCCTCTCCTATATTCTTTACATTTCTGGCTCAATTATCTTTTACTTTCTGCGAGAACTCACCAATACTTCTTACCTTCTTTTCCTCCCTTCCCGCTAAACCTTTGTTCTCCACATTGCAACATCCTCGCATTCTGTGACATAGTGTTCTATGCTTTCTTTACTCCCACACAATTTACGAATTCCCTTTTCCCTACCTCTTATCCCTCTGATAAGTAATCTCAAATATTATCAAACTTCTCATCTAATGGCTTAATATCCAAAATCTCAAACAAAACAGTCAATTTGTCCTAATACAACCATTTGCCAATATCTTTAAATCATTTTTGTCACATTTCCTTATCAACTTATATTTACCAGGATGAAGTTAGAGACAATTTGCATTAAACAAACATCATTGGTCTCAACCCATACAATATTCACTGCAGCACATCCAATATCGAGAATTACAAAAACTGTATTCAGTTACAGATTCATGCTGAGACATCAGAAAGAAACCGATTGTAATACATAAACACAAGTCTCTAAGTCTTCCCAGATAACAGAGAGCATCAAAGTTTTATCTAATGTGCATTTTGCTCTTCAGCGATGATAAACAATAGTTTAAACTGATTATTACAGATATTTATATGCTCTCAGAACCTTAATGATCCGACATGGACATTCTAACCACTGTGCCTCATTGTTGAACAGAACAACGTTCATTCTCCCTTTGTTGATGTATTAAGTTCTTAAATACGTCTTGCAACTTGCATAAAGCTTAGTTATCCGACATTCATCTTTCAGAATAAGGGTAAACCCATTTAAGTAACTCAACCTGATCCGGATTCAAACTAGGGCCCTCTTCAACTTGAGGTAAACCACACCATAGAGACAGGCAACATTGATAATACTGTGAGTAGAGAAATAAACTAAAAATTCAAGTCTAAGCTAAACTTCCTGAAAATGCTAGTCCAACTCCCCAAAATGGAACAAAGTGATTCGACCACCGCTGGGCAGGTAGTTTGTTTTGTCATGTCAAGTTATAGAATTTAACATTGAAAACGTTTTTCTGTAATTTTTTGGTGTTTTATTAATTGTTATTTATGGCTTTTCATTTATATTTTCCCTAATGGTGCATACTTACTTTATTTCCATTTTGCTGTGATTTTTAAATATTTAGATACGTTTCTTGTTATTGCCATAATTTAGTTTTTGAAAGAGCGCTCATGACCAAGCAGTTAAACTCCCTTATGTATAAATCATCATCATTATTCACTGACTTAAGCTACATATAAATATTGAGAAGCTAAAACCAATAAGAAGGAATGTCTTGGAAATAGTTGAACATACCAAAGAAATGTTTGCATAGATTGTGCGGTTTATCTATATTTATATTTTCATGCTTCATGCCTTGTTTAGCTATTGATGTTTACTAGTTATGCAAAAGTAATTCAGGATAAATGGAATTTCAAAAAAAAAAAAAATACTAGGAAATTTTAGACACATTGTAGTTTTCGTGAGCATTTTAAAAGAACATTTAGTCACTTTTGAAAACATAAAAAATTCGAAATACACCCTTTGTAAAGGGTAGACTGAAGTGCTAGCCGCTATGCCGTTGTTCCACTAAGATTTTCAAGAAAATTATTTTATACCAAATTCCCTTTTGCACCGTCCGCTCCTCGGTGTTTTAGCCTTAACCAGGTTGCTACCGCGTTGTTTACTCTCTCTGGCACGACGCGTTCAGTTATCTGAGTGTACCCCTATCCGCGACACGCTGACGCCCGTTGATTGGCTGCCCGATGGTGCTGGGTGTGTGAGTGGGACACGGGCGTTGTTGGTGGTTTTGGTTATGCGTGAACCGGAGAAGGAGAGAGGCAACCTTTGCAGGTGCCTGGTGTACCGAGTCTTTTTGCTTTCGTGAACCTGGGTAAGTTGCGAGTGCCTTTTAGAATTTCATATGGAATTTGGATAATATGATGTTAAGTTTCTTTTGCTTTGCGAGTATTGGCTCAGTGAAATTACTACATTTGCATCTTACCTTTTTATTAACGGCCTTCTGCCATCTTATGTCTGTAAGATACACGTTCGCTACAAGGTCTGTCCCATTTGATTTGCCATAGCAGCGGTCTAGTTTTGTTGTTTACTTATTCCTAAATTTTGTCTGTTACGTTAATTAATTATGTAAATTTATGTTTATTAATTAATCATTAAAGGGGCAGATGTACATAGTGGATTTATATTGTAGTGTTCAACAACATTTGTCTCATTGGTTTTGTTTCTTACATTTCTAAGCTTTTATTTCCTTCTGGATTTTATTCTTCTAGCTGTAAGGTTGTAAAAGAAGCAAAAGCCAAAAATAAAAGATACTGAAGTTTATTGTATATGATATGTATATGATGTTGGCCAAGTTCAATAAATACTTGTTGCATCAGTAAACTGGTTGTTCTAGCAACTAAACCCGTTTTCCTGTGTTCCTTCTTACAGTGAGAGGATCCTTATGTTTACGTCCTTACGTCACTTGAGATTGTTTTGCTGCTTGTCAGTCGTACGGGGAAGCTACGGGCTCACTTTTCACAGGGAAGCGTTTTTAACCTTCTATTTCCTTCCGATGCTCTATCTATTTTGAGTAATATACAATATAAATTCTTTTGAACCGTTTGAACGTGCAAATGAGTACTTTAAAGTAATAAGTCGCCATTCCTTTACTCTCTTGTTTACATATGGACCTGATTTTTAAAACTTGGCTGTCACTTCAATTTACAATGCCGTAGTTGCTACTACAAGGAAATATGTAAGCAATTTAATTATCTTGATTAACAATAAGTTTATGTAACAATAGTTACAGTACAATAGAGAAAGTCATGCCAGAACAACAAATTACTTAAACACTATATGTGTTTGATTTACATATAACATACAACTGTGTACTAAGATGTCCTCAAGATTTACATGTTTTAAGAGGAAAGGTACATCTGAACACGTTTTTGTCCTCCTACTTTAAAACTAATATAACAAATATACAGAATGGTATGTTTGTAAGACACGAAGTAACATTAGTTAGTGTCTAGTCACAGGAAGAGGACAATTAAAGAGTTCATAGTAAATGCAGCAAATTGACTGTAATCCTGTTAGTATTTAGAGTTGCTGCTTCCGCCACTAGGAGCGCATGCGGTCAGTTAGTTAACCCAGAGACGATAGATTGCGCTATGGAAGAATCAAGACATTGCGGATACCAATAGCCAAAAAAAAATTCAAGCTGTTTGTAATTTATAATATTAGTTTCATTTATAGTTAACAAATGCTTAGAAACCTATCTTTCCTTTCAAAACACATTTTGTAAACATGTTTATATCTGAAAAAGAGATAACTGCTCTCCGTCGATTAGCAACAGAAGGCTAGAGTGCTATTTACTAATTGACGGAGAATAAGGTTTTATTTCATGTTAGGGTTCCAATTCTGATGTACTAGAAGGTCTTGCAGGTTCTGATAAATGTGGAGTATCATTCTGGATCAGAAGAACTACATTCCTGATTATTCACAAAAGAATATTTCGGCCAAGTGCTGGTCATGATTGCTTAGCCACACATAATACCCCATCGTGTACCCTCTGTAAACTTCCAAATTCAATTATGGACAAAGAACATTTACCACTATGCTGGCAAGATTAGGGTCGAAGTTTTTATCACTGGTGCCTTCGGAAATAATTATCCATTTACGGTGACTGGCTGCTAGCTCATGGTACTTCATGTCTTGTAAACGCTTCATTCTATATATGTGTTATATTAGTTTTAAAGCAGAAGGAGAGAAACGTGTTCAAATGTACCTTTCCCCTCAGTCCACGTAAATGTTGATGCTAGTATTAGGGTTTCATTACGTAGGGCATTCGTTACGTAGGCCACTATGCGGACACATTGTTCCTATGCCGCCAAGTGTGGGCACCCCCGGGAGGAAGGATGAGGTGAAAGGAGGCAGAGCTCGGCCGACCCAAGGAGCCACGACTGTACAGAGGTCAGGGTCGCTAAGGTTTACTTGGATAGATAATTCCCCTACAGGCCAGGTCAACGAACTCGCTCCCCTACAGCGAGACGCCAACGAGCCCAGCAGCCGAGCTCTAATTGTCCCAGAGAGGCGATTCCGAAATGGTTCCAGCAGAGGAGCTGAGACCGGCAACCGACCTACCTGAGGAGGAAGTAGTTTTCCTCTGAGCATATCATCCTGCCATGCACCGCCTAGACACCCGCCGACATTTCTACCCTGAGAGAGGCCATCAGATGAGAGATGATATGAAATGATAATGGAGATGAAAGGGAGGGACTGGAAATTCGGGGATGTAATTAACCTACATTAACCATTGCATTGGCACAACTACCCTGGAAAACGCCCAAAAAACCCATGGGTCAAATAAACCATCCAATGGGAATCGAACCCGGGCATAGCGAATGCGGGCTTCAGGCGAAACTGCCTGAGCCATCCCGCTCGGTTGATGCTAGTATTACTTAGTACACAGTTACGTGTTCTATTCTGCACATTCCAAAATTTTACACTTTACAACTTTAGGCTACATTTATTTGTCTTTTCCTTGTTTCTACCTTGGATTACAAGACACTCTGGTCTACTGCTCTGTCAGGTAGCTTTTAACCTCCATGCCTTCTTGTTACTTAATTAGTCCCATACTTATATTCTTATATTTATATTCTTTACAATTCTGGCCCATTTTTCTTTTACTTTCTGCAAGAACTCACCAATACTTCTTACCTTCTTTTCCTCCCTTCCTGTTAACATTATTATAGCTACTATCCTCTTCTCTACTTTCTCCCATTATTCCTGCCAAACCTGATTTCTTCAGATTGCAACCTCTTCGCATTCTGTTACATAGTGCTCTATGCTTTTTTCCCCCACAAAATTCACAAATTCCCATTTCCCTGCCTCTTATCCCTCTTAGAAATATTGTTCCAGATCTCATCCTAACTAACCTTTCTCTCTCTTGCCTATTGCAGTAATCATCATATGTTTCTCGTACCCAATTTCGTTTTATTTGCTTGTAAAATTGTAAGGATTTCATCTTTTCTGTACTGTTCCATATTTGCTGTCTTTCTATATCTTGTGTTCTGCATTTTACTAATTTATCCACATCGCTTGTATTCCTTTCCTCTAATCTCTATATATCTCCCATTTCTCGTTTTTCCATAATTCCTCTTATCTCTGCCCACCAACTATTTGAGTTCTCTAATATCTTTTGCTGTCTCAAGCATAATTTCAAAATTACCTCTTCTTTGATCAACCACCTATAGAAAATTTTTATTATTCTTTGCATTATTATTCCATTTCTTCTTGTCTTTCCTAAGTCAACTACAGCTACTTCCCTAGTTGCTGAGCCGAGCAGCTCTTTAAAAAACGTTCTGTATCTCTAGACTACCGTTTTGTTTACCTCTGCCCTCTCCAGATCTTCACTTCATACATTTTGGTTCCAACTATTTCTGTGTTATATGCGCATCATATGATGCGTTACTCTTCTATTACTATTCTTCCAAAGGCTATTGTTGTATTTACCTTAGGTTAATCGAAATACATTTTCTTCAGATGTTTATAAATCTTGTTGCATTTGCAAGAAATGTGTTAAATAAAACGATAATCGTGTCACAAAATGATGTCGCTGTGGGATGGCCGGTCCCCGTCTGAACAAGAGAAAAAACGAATAGCGACTTGCTACTTAAAAGTACTACTCCGAAATGTTTAACGCGAGATAAGGAGGTACATAAGGAGAGAAAGAGAATTTCTAAATATGCTTTAATAAGAATGAAAGGTTTTAGTTTAGCAAGATTCTGCCAACTTCCTGCTCCGGTTATACAAATGTCATTCATAGTGATGAGAGCTTAACCTGCTTTTTCCGCATAACTATGTATTGGTGCGTATCTGTGCTGAACAAGTTTTGTAAAGAATTTTAATTATTGGAATTTAACATTTCTTTTCCTGTATTGAAAGTTTGAATACGTATGTGTTAATCAGTTTTTCACATTGCTAGATAAAGGGATAGTCATTTTACTGTTGGATAATTCCTTCTTTGTCAACAAAACAAAGGAAAATTGAGACAGCTCATGTAAACTATGACTGCACAAGATGGTGCAATACTACTAACTAGGAAGTACCAAAGATCAAGCAGGAAGTAAGGATGAGGCACGGGAACAACCAAAATGACCCCACAAGCATGAGAAATGCTGACATATCAATTGGCGGTCATTTTGGTGGGAATCCCTATTTAAATGATAGAAGTCGGTACGCGGGGGCTTATTAAGTCTCTCAGTCTTACCATAAAGTCTGTGGACGTAGTCAGCTGTTGTACTTTCAATACGGAAGGAAGAGGTTCAACACAAGACCACATCCTTCATATAGTATTTCGTTCAGCCACCTATGCAGCCCTGAACCAACGGTATAAGTTCATTATGTTATAATTTATATAATATTTCACTATAATATTTCAATTAATGATTGTCTCCAATGCAAGGTGTGTTTAAATGCCGATCTTGGAATTCAGAGCAAAACTGACGGCTCGTAGTAATGACTGGCATATTCGAATATCATCTCTTACATCACCGGAATAATACAATGTGCCTTAGAACTATATTAACTGGTGTATCCGTAAGGACAGGTGTACCGTCGTCGTCCGCATTTGTTGCGAGGAAGCGCGGCCGATGCTGACAGATATAGTGCCACGCGGAGATAGGGGAGAGATAGTGCCGCGCGGAGATTAAAGGCTTGCCGAAACAGATAAAGTTAGATAACTAGAAGACTCTAGTGCCGTTTTGTTCATTGTATAAATAGGAGTAGAAATAAATATCAGAAATCGGGACACGCCAGGAGATGGAGTGTAATTGAGCTGAATCGTGTGCCTACAGCTGTATTATGGTCAAGGATCTTGAAAGTTTATATTTGTGTATCTTAGGTAATTATGCCACTGTAAGTGTTGACCAAAGTGTATTTCTACGGAAATAAAGAATATTTATAATTTCTGCAACCCACAAAGTCACAATATGTATCTAAATATCAAAGTATTTATCTGTCAATATATTTAAATAGCTTTTGTCAAATTTCCTTATCAGCCACAATATACCAGGACTGATTTACGGACAATCTGTACTCAACAAAGTTGGTGTACGTTCAATATCAAGAAATACAAAAAATGAACACAGCTGCAGGTTCAAGCAAAATATGAAATGTGTAGTGTTTAACGCCCGCTTATACTGCATACGGCACCGCAGGCGGTGACACTGATGATGCATGAGATGAATATGGAGCACCGGTGGAATACAATGGTGGGGGAAACCGGAGATCCCGGAGAAAACCCGCCCCAGCGCCGTCTTGTACATGACACATATCTCACTTTGCGGTCATCTGGGATCGAACCCGGGATTCTTTGGAGAGAGCCAAGCGGTTTAACCACTGAGCCACGGCGCGGCCTCTAGGTTCAAGCCGAGATATCAGCCAGAAATTGACTTTAGTATTTAAAACATAATTTTCTAAGTTTTCCTAGATAAAAGAGAGCATCAAAGTTTCATTTTAAGTCCATTTTGCACTTCACGAATACTAAATAATTGCTTAAATACTTATTGCAAATGAATATACCGTAACGAACACTGTTGATGAGAGTTTGACAATAAAACCAATGTATCTCATTGTTGTACAAATAAACTTACATTTCTCTTTCTTCATGGATTTAAGTTGTTCAACACCTCTTTTAATCTGTTTATGTTTCTGTACAAATTTGACGGTTGCATTGTACGTCGTTTGTTGTGTTTACCTATACGTACGTAATTTATTTCTTCTAAAGTGTACTTCCTGGAGTGTTATGTTGAAGCTCCTACAAGTGTGATATGCACTAATAATTCTGTTTATTTACGTGATTGTACGTTACGTCATATCATACGATGAATGGAATTGATGAAATGAGACCCAAATGAGCCCAGGGTTCATAGAACTTAAGAGTTGGGTAACATTCCTCAATCAGGATAAGGGCAACACCGAAAAAGAACTTATCCTGATGACTTAGTGTGACCGAGATTTAAACTCGTGACTGTTTGTACATGAGGTATATCAAACTACAGCGACGGCTAAACCTGAGTTCTAAATTGTGTTTGATTTTAAATAACCATGATAATATACAGAAAGCATATTTGTTAATTCTTTCCGACTGCATTTCGTATATTTCTAATAAACATTTCGGCTACAATTTTGTCACATCATTTTCATTTTCGCGATTTAACTTTCTTCCGAGCAGCATTATAATTTAGAATAATTAACGTAGTAAAACAAAGAAATGACAATTTTTGCTAATCAGTTAGAAAAGACCACAATTATAAACATACTTAACAATTATTCAAAAGAGATGGCGAATGGCTCGTCGACACTCCGGCCGACGTCCTCACCATTGTCACTTGCCGCATCAATTTGTCCAAAAGCTCGTAACCCGTGCAATGTACGAAGGAGTTTCGCTTTTAACGTAATAACCTCACTCCTTTCCGTAAGGAATTTACGACCATCATTTGATATTATTAACAACCCTAATATGAAATGAAAGTCCAGAGGTCCAGAGGTAGTCCTGGTCGGGCGGGGCAATTTTTCTTTTTCCCCGTCCGGGTGTCTTCTGTCGCAGTACCTAGCCGCTTTGCGGCTTAACCTGCGAAGTGAGTCAAGATTGGTTGAATTTTGTTCTGCTGGCGGTAGGTTTTTGTTTGTTTGTTTGTGAGAAAAATTTGGTGTTAACTGGTTGCCCTCGAGTGTTCTCTGAAGGCAACAGCTAGGCGGGTTTGTTACTTTCTCCCGTTGGGGAAGGATCTGTTTTAGAGCTTTTGCCCCGTTTTGAGTACGGGTGGTCTGACGCTTGAGCCATCAGGCGTTATGTGAGTTTGGATATGTTTGGGGTTTCCCCTGTGTTAACCAAGGGGCCCCAAGACGTCTCTAGGGAGTTTGTCTGATGGCAAGCGTCTTTGCTCCCTCTGGTCATACCTGCCCAGTGAGTTCACCAAAGGATTGCCATGGGTTTGAATTTTGTCGTACATTGAACGGGCCCTCTCTCGAATGACGTCAGCAATGTACGGGATGTTCGAATGTTCGTGAAGGATATCGGCGGGATGATCGCCCGATACAGCTGGAGTTTGAGACGGAGTGGCATGGTTCAACGGATAATTGGTTATAGGTTCCTGAGCGCGACGTGCCCAAGCTGGGGCTTGCCTTTGACGTGCGGAGCGTAAGTTAATTTGCGGTCCAGCGTCAATCCGAGATACTTCGGCATTTGAACCCATGGGATTTCACGACGCCGTAAAACGAAGATCTGCTGCAACCGATTGGCTCTGCTTTTCGCCAGGAGAATCGCAGAGCTCTTCTCCGGGTTAATTGCCTTTCGCCATTTTGCGCTCCATTCGCCAATGGCCCGGAGCTGGGTTTGGATCTGCCGAAAGCTATACCTTGGGTTTCTGTTGACTGCGAAGATCATAAGATCGTCCGCGTATTGACAGGTGTGGATATTGTGGTGCGTGGGTATGTCAGCCATGTAAGCTGCAAAGAGTGCCGGTGACAGCCCGCTGCCTTCCGGCACTCCAGCGCCAATGGGCCGCTCGGTAGACAGCTTCCCCTCCATCTTTACTCCGAAGCTTCGGTTTCCGAGGAAACCGGCCACCAAAGAAATGTATGGACGGGGAATTTCATGCTTCAGGAGTTTGTAAATAAGTGCTTCGTGCCAGGTAGTGGCGAATGCCTTCTCCACGTCAAGCAATACTGCTACCGTTTTAGACCGTTCCTGGAATCCCAGGGAGGCCTTCTCGGCAACCAGGCAGTAGTTGCTGTGGCGTGGAGTGGCCAGAACGGAAGCCAAACTGATGTTCCGGGATTAAGCCCCTTTCCTCTAGGTGAGGAAGGAGCCGGAAGAGGAGCAGTTTTTCGAAGACCTTCGATAAAACTGGGAGAAGGCTGATAGCGAGGTAACTGGAAGGAAAAACCGGATTTTTCCTCGGCTTTAAAACGCACACCACGCGCACCTCCTTCCAGATAGGTGGAAAGTGGCGCATGTATAGGCACGCATTATAAATCCGGGTTAAGTGAATCACGGCTCTGCGTGGAAGGTGCTTGAGCATTTCCGCTGTCACAAGGTCCTGCCCAGGTGCCTTTATGTTTCTTAGAGAGTTAAGCGTGATAGCTAACTTTCTAGGGGTAACGATGGGGATGTGGAACTCCTCGTGGTCAGGGGGCGGGGCTTCTAGGAAGTCCTCCACCACCTGTTCCACGAGGTCAGCATGGTCATCGTCCATTGGCTCTACCCTGGGTTGGAATTGAGCCTCCAGATAATCTGCTAGTGCATCTGCCTTTTCTTTCGACTCGTAGACGAGTCGACCTCTAGGGCTATGTAGGGGGTGCTGGTGTACGGTTTTGTCTTTCCGCAGGCTACGGACTATTCGCCACGGTTTTCTCTCCTGGAGATTGGTGTGCCTTAGCAGTTTTTTCCCAAGCCTCTTGGCGGTGTGCTCTTAGGAATCGTCTTACCAGGGACTTGAACCTCTGGTGTACTTCTCCTATCCTGGGATGGCGAAATCTCTGCCACAGCTTTCACACAGCATTTTTAGCCCTGATTAGCTGCTTAATGGGTCCCGGAATATCGGTAGGGCTTGGTAAGTCTATTGGGATGCGGTGTGGGTTAGCACGGACCGCATTGAGGATAGATGTGGAGAACTCCTTGGCTGCCGCCTCGTGTGACTCCACGGAGTCGATCCGGGGACTGGCCTCCACGGAGTTTTGGATTGTAGTGATAGCGGCATCCCAGTCGACTTCGTCCACCCAGTTTACCGCTGCCAGAGCTGCGACGGTAACGTCTGAATCGATCACAACTGGGTTGTGGTCCGAATCCAGAGCGTTTACCGCCGTGAGGTCCAGATGAAATGGTATATTTCTAGTGAAAGCGAAATCTATGACGTCCGCTCTGCGTCGAGGCGGAAAGTGCGTTGGACCCCGCGGGCCATGCGCATGAAGGGTGGGGTCTCCGCAGATGAAGCGGTAGATGTTCCTTCCCCTTTCATTCTGGATGCGGCTGTTCCATCCTGGGTGTTTGGCGTTGAAGTCGCCGGCTATGCACACTCTGTGATCAAGGTTGAAAAGAGCCCGGTAATCCGCTTCATGGAAGAGATGATTGAGCGGGTCGTACACCGCCACAAGCACCAGGTCAGAACCGCCTAAGGAGAGCCTTATGGCGGTCGCCTCCAAGTGTTGTAGCTTAGGAAGTGTGATACGAGTATGGGTGATATGGTTTTTGATAAGGATGGCTGTACCACCGCCCCGCCGACCGGCTCGATCGGATCGGTGGACGGTGTAACTTGGCAGATTAAACTGTACACCAGCATGCACGTGCGTTTCGCATAGCATGAGGAGGTCAATTCCTTTGTCATTTACAAATTCCAAGATGCCCGGTTTCTGTTCCCGGACTCCATTTGCGTTCCAGAACGCAGCTCTCAATGAACGCTGAATTCTCCTCATCGCCATTTATGAGCTGGAGTCAGGGAAGAGAAGCCGTGCAGTCTGTTGCATTATGCTGTGCTTTTGTATAGCAGGTATTCTGGGGTTTGTCAATTGCTCCCTGCAGCGCCTCAGAATTGGGAGGGAGCGTTGTATTAGTTCGGCAAACCAGGCACAGAGCTCTTGGAATTCCGCCAGGTCTTCATTGGATATACCAGTGTCCCACACTGGCATTGGATCTGAGGTGGCGAGGCTTGGTTCCTCACTTGTTGTTGCAGCCACAGGGGCTGGAGCTGGTGCAGGAGGAGGGGCAGTGGCGGCAGTACCGCTCTGTCTCCCCGTGGTGGTTGGGGAGGCTGCCGGCAATTGGTGCCGCAGTTGCCGGCCAGCTTTGCCGCCGGACTGCGCTGGCCTTCTTCTGTCGAGGAGGCCGCTGTGGTAATGCTGCAGATGCAGCCGGTGCTTGGATGGCGGCTTCCCTGGAGCCTACCGCCTGGTTTGCTGCCGGAGTCTGACCCGCCTCGGCCTGCTGGAGCACCTGTTCGTGGCTCCGCAGTGCCTGGGCAAAACTGACTCCAGGCCGAATTTGCGCTGGCTCCCTGTTGGAGGTCCTGCCCTGTCTGGCCTGCACTATACGCAGTCTTGCGGGACAACCGCCATAGATGCCTATATGGGCCTCTCGGCAGTTGGCGCACTTCTTGTCTTCACGGGGGTTCGGGCATTCCTTCACGTGGTGATCTCCGGCACAGCGAATGCACGCTGTCCAATGCTCGCACGCATGGCTAGAATGGTGCAATCCCAAACACCTGAAGCACTGGGCTGGCCCCTCTCTGCCATGGTACGCCTCCACCTTTATCCTGGTGTTATAAAGGTGGGACACCTCGTCGATCTTAGGGAGACCTTCTCCCTGCTTCTCCACTGGCACGAGGAATAGTGTCATGGGGGCCCTAACAGGCTCCTTGCCCTCCTCGCGGATGGACTTGATCAGCTGGACCACGGTACGCGGCTCAGTGCGGTGTTCTTCCGCCAGGCCCGCCTTGATGTCCCCCGGGTCGGTGTATGAGTCAAGACCCCGGATAACTCTGCGCACCAGGTTCGGTCGCTGCAGCGAGAACGTATGGAACTCAATCCCCGTTCCGCGCAACATTTCCCTGGTGGCTTTATGGTCCTCCGTGATCGTTGTCTTGATGACCACCCGGTTTGGGAATCTGGTGGCCCGGAAGTCCGCCTGGAGCCTCGCCCTCAATTCCCTCATCACCTTAATGTGGTTGGCAAAGGGGTCGGACACAATTGGCGGGATTCCGGCCGCCTTTTGTGCGCGGGTGCTCATGGCATCTGCGGGCGCTGCAGGGGTGCTGGGGGGTGACCGGGGAAATGGAACAACAGTTCCCTGGTTTAGAAGGCGAGAGGCCTTCTTCTGCAGTTTCTTTTTCTGCAGTTGTGCCCTAGCTTTTGCCTTCACGAGGTTCACTCGCGGGCCAGTTGAGGAATGGGAAGGTTGGCTATGTGCTTGACTCGCTTCGTCAGGTCTTACCTGGCGGCTGGTACTAGGCATTTTAGGAGGTTGTGTATTTGCAGGTGCCATCCAGCTCCCCACAGAGAATCGGACGCCTTGCGACGCGCCAGGTGGGGCGGACCCCGGGTCCCAACCTAAGTCAGGACCCTTGGCTGCGATCTTGTGGGCCAGCAGTGTCGTGGTTAGTCGGTCGGTCTGTCCCGAGTACTTGCTGACTCTGGTTCTGGCTGGTTCGTCTTTTGCTGGCGGAGTAGCTCTACGAGCTAACTCTAGAAGGTCCGCCAGAAGAGGGTTGGCTGGGCTGCTGCTGCTGCTGTTTGCCAGTGCAGGAGAAGGCACTGCCGGCCGGATGAAGGCAGGCGCTGCTGCGCCTGCAGGTGAAGGATCTGCTGCGCAGGCTACGCTGCGCAGGGAGAAGGCAGTGCTTCGCCGAGCTGCTACTTTCCTGCTGGGCCCAGTCGAGCACACGAGTTGTACAGTCCACTTGTGTGACTGGCCTACGGTGCGGATGAGTCGGTGAGACACGAGTTGTACAGTCCAAGTGTCTGGAACCGAAAATGGAGTCCGGACAATTCTAATCCGCAAATTCCAGAGAGTCTAATAGCGCCATCTTTCGGCGATGAGTTAACTACGTGACCACCTGCGCTCGTGGTGGAATCAGTGACTGTTTTATCATGGCTGCCTTTTAGTTTTAAAGCAAAAGGACAAAAAAGTGTTCTAATGTACCTTCCCGATAAACCAAGCAAATGTTGAGGCCAGCATTACTTAGTACAGAGTTGTATGTTATATGTTCACCGCTACACGCGCGATCTTTTTACCTCCACTATACGCGCGCTGACCGAGAGTCCGCATTAGCTCTTACACAAGTTTAATATACCATTTTAATATTATGGTTTCGAAATATGAAATATTAGTATTTGAAGGATATAAAATTTAGGAAAATTGCAAGCATAATATATTTAAGCACCTTTCCTGAAAATAAACATCTTTAAGTCATTATTTACCTTTATACCCACTAAGGTCATTATTGTACTCTGATATAAGCGTTCTTTCTATCTTAACCGCTTCTATGAATACACATTAAAACATTTGTTTGTAGAAAAATTGTTCAGAAAGTTTATTTTTTATAGAAATAATTTTCACTGTGAATTTCAAGCAATTCATTCACTTTGGTTGCTGTTATCACTTTACAGATATACTCGGATATTTTCTGGGCGTACAACTTTATTTTACAGTCTACAAGAAAACAATGTTGGTCTGTTAATCTTGCTGTCAGAGAAGTCACACCTTCCTCGGATATTTAGTTGTGGCGCTGTAGCAGTAAGTTCAGCTTTCGGTAAACCCAATATTTCCCCGATGATATTCTTGATGCTTGGAGGAGTATTTAGCTGAATGACCTTCATATACGATAAATATTATTTCTAAATACATAAACAAACCACTTCTACAAACCTTACTTTTTATATTTTGTAATATCAGAAGGAAGAAACCTCTCTTACCTACCAGACAGAATTCTAAAAATTGATGACGGAACAGACTCACAAGACTACACGCACACGTAGACAATAATGACTATCTCCGATATTGACATTGATTTGTTAAGGAAGCAGGGAAAGTGGAAAAGCTGCTAACGGAAATCTTGATTTTCTAATTAATTATTGTAGGAAAATTGAAACTGCGGACTCACATTCCGCAGCGCGTGTGGCGAAGGGTTAAGTGATATGTTTGTACTGACATGACTTTGCTTTTTCTTCTGTTGCTATTGTTACATAAAATTATTGTTCTTAATTGAGATAACTGAGTTAGATATTTGTATATATCTTTGCACGTACAACGGTTTTTAGGCTGAATTTTTACCTAAAGCATAACGTTATGGGATGTTTAGCTGACCGAGCGAGCAAACGAATAGTGACTTACTACATGAAAACTATAAATAAAATTATAAATATTAAATATATACATTTGATGAATGAAATTACGCTCAAATCAGGCCAGGATCCATTAAGCTTAGGGTTGCCGCATATTTACTTTTCGAGGTAAAGGAAAACCCGTTGAAAGCTTCATTCAAATAACTGACAATTCGAGATTAGAACTCGAGAGCTCTTGAACGTGAGGCCGACACGTTATAGAGGACGGTATAAGTGCATTGTCTGATCACTTAACCGCAACAAATGGACAATGGTGTTATAAATTCAAAACTACGTCCATGTTTATAACTCAGATATGCTACTGATTTTCAAGTGCAGCATATCACAATTGTAAATGGATTGTAGTTATATCTGTCTATATGACGTCATCTATGAAAATAATACATTGTAGTATATTATGAATAAAAGTTACAGCATATCTTTTAACATATATAAGCAGGGGCTCAGTAATGACTGACAATTTTATCATATCTGTTCATTTTATCGTTAACATCCAAGTAATATCCTTGAACTTTGAAATCCAATACATTATGCCTAGTCATTATCGATTTAAACAAATGACAAACAGCCACACCTGTGATGGGCGTGACCACGTGATCAAAACCTCCAGAATATGGACAGGATAGTTTCTGTTGCACTTTGTG
This sequence comes from Mantis religiosa, assembly GCA_030765055.1. Taxonomy (NCBI): domain Eukaryota; kingdom Metazoa; phylum Arthropoda; class Insecta; order Mantodea; family Mantidae; genus Mantis; species Mantis religiosa. Next base: position 216,834,975 of record CM060949.1, on the reverse strand, counting down.
ATGCCTGACAGTGATACACTTTCTCTACCCTTATCTTACTTGAGGCTCCCTGCATAAAGCTATATTCTGTTAACAAACTCAAAGCCTATCCCAAGAAAAATGCCGCAGAAACTCGTTGTCCTCAATTGTGACAACCCGGGAGGAAAGCATATTCCCATTTATCCTCAAGACGCTATGCTATAGAACATTTGTTCAGATGTTTCGTTTACCTTTATAGACGTCAAATGTACAAAAGACTAAGAATAGTGTGTTGAAGAATGGGTAGAGAAAATCAGTGAAAGTACATCAGATTCTCGTTTACACAAGTCCTGAGTACTTCACTTGGATAACTGTAGGTGAACTGAGCTCCCAGTTCGAACATACAGTCTGATCTTTAAAAGAAGATCCGTGAAGGTCATCAAGCAAGAGAGGCGAAGGATAAGAAGGGAAGGTCGTTGCTACGGTAACGTAAACAAAGGTTGCCTGATTGTTACTCTGATGAATCACATACTCCTCGAGTCAGTTATCGTTAGTTCTATGCGGGGAAACAGAGTTTGCTTGAGTGTTCGGTTTCGCCGTGTATTGTTAGCCTACTTTGTTAAAGCACAGTTAAAATACGTTTTTATGGAAGCAAGGCGTAGTGGCGTTTGGATTAGAGGTGGACCGAGGAATCATGGCCCAAGACAATGATCAGCTTATCGTTGACTTGTTATATTACACAGCCAATCTAGAGAATTTGTCTGTTCTCTTAGGGAATTCTTCCAACATGAAGACGAGAGTGTGCTCCTTATGAATGAACAGCTTATTCCTTGTATGTAAAAGCGATAGCTCCATGCTTGCACGTACAAGAATTGCTGTGGTTCAAAATTCCGGCATATTGGCGGCGTTGATATGAATATATTAATTAACTAAGTCGTTGATAATAGTATATTGCTATATTAACGTATACGGAACAAAAAAACGTTTGAAAAACGAGGCGCTTGAACCGAGTTTTTTTTTCAATTATTGAGATTCCGTTATGTGCTTACCACATGTGTGTTCCACATTATTTTTGGCACTATAGGTATTCATATCAATCTCAGTTTTAGTAGTTAAGATATTAGCTGAAATATTAATAAATATAATTCAAGATAAATGTTAGATTTTAGAACGTGAATCGCCTATATATATATATATATATATATATATATATATATATATATATATATATATATATATATATATATTTCTATGGAGAAATGCTTACCGCACTTGTGTGGGAATGTCAATTTAAAATGCATAGCAACAATATAGGTAAGTGTGGAATATTAGTTACATCGTGCAAACAATTATAGTAAATGTGTGAACAACCTATTTCTGTTTTTAAATTAGGCTAATACAGATTAACTGTGCACAATTTTGTTGAGGCGAGATAACTCGAACCCTTGTTTATGTTTCGAGTGTTGAGAGAATAAAGAATGGGCAGCATTACAGCACCCACGTGGAGAAACAGATAACCTTCACGTGTCTTCTTTTAAAAATCAGACTGTAGCTCTACACTAAACCTGATTGGTGATCAATTGTTTACGTCTGGAAATGTGTGAGCTATTAAGTAAATATTCTATAAAATAATGAGGAAGTGTATAGATAAAGTACATTCTTTACATGACGTCAACTTCTATCTTAAACATAATGAACTGTTCGCAAATATAGTTACATAAGTTAGGCTGCATTTTATTAAAGAGTAATAAGTTAATGCTGTCAAAATATCGTTATTTTGCCTGTGCTCTGTTTCCTTATGTGTAATTTTACACTATGTACTTACAATAATAGTGAACGTATTCTATTCCATCTAAAATTTCAGTACCGAGATTTCGGTGGAATTAACTGTTTTAAGTCCCATGTCCCTAAATAAGCATTCTTATAAAATTTTCCACTTTGTGTGCTTGTCTGTTTTTCACTAAATGGCATAAATGAAAAAATATAAATCGGAAAAATACCAAACTTGGTAACTAGGTAAGTTCAGCATCCTCCAAAGATGCTACACGAAGATTTTCAGTAAAATTCTCCCAATCCAAACACAAAAAATATTTTGAAACTTTGATTTCCTAAAAAGAGGCTAAACGAGTTTTATAAAAATACTATATTCTTAAGACACATGTATGTATTAGGTCAAACTGAACGTATATCTTGAATGTTGAGAGACTGTCTCTAGAAGTGGTCTTTACTCTGCTGACTTTTGTCATAAGGAGATAGACAAAATCGTAGTACACAAAAATGTAGATCCGCTAAAACACACAGTTTGTGTCATACAGTTTTTTTCGAGTGAGTTGTTTCATAGGTATTTGATATTGTGAGAATTTTCTAATACTTCAAATTTTTATCAAATAAGAATGCTTATTTTATTTCTTGTTCATGCAGTGAGAAGGGAATTTTAAGTGCCAATTTAAACCAGCTTTAAAATATTTGAGTATACTTAGTTCACTGTTTTTCTGTATTCCCTTGTACCTACAATATGACAATGTATGCCCATTATCCTAAAATAGATGAATAAGTGTTTGTAAGAAGATTTAATCAAATGAAAACTTTGATATTTTTTAAAATATTATTTAGTATGCAGAAGTGGTACAAAGCTCTATCACTCTTCAATATAATGTCCCCCACGCTCAATGCAAGTCCTCCAGCACTTACAAAGTGCATAAATTCCTTTAGAAGCAAATTCCTTTGGTATTCCGCGCAACCAATCATGTACAGCGTGGCATACCGCTTCATCGGAACGGAATTTGTTTCCTCCCATTGCGTGTTTGAGTGGTCCAAACATATGAAAATCACTTGAAGCAAGGTCTGGTGAGCATGGTGGATGAGAAAGACACTCAAAAGGCAATATGTGATTGTTGCATCTGTTGTACGGGCAGGGTGGGGCCTTGCACTGTCATGTTTTAAAAGGACAGCTGCTGATAGCAATCCCCGTTAAAAATTAATTAGAAAATCAAGATTTCCGTTAGCACCTTTTTCTACCCTCCTTCCTTAACGAATCACTGTCAATATTGAAGACAGTCATTATTTTCTATATGTATGTGTATTCTTGTGAGTCTGTTCCGTCATCAATTTTTACAATTCTGTTTGGAAGGTAAAAGAGGTTTCTTCCTTCTAATATTACAAAATTTAAATCACAAGATTCAGAAAAAACTTTATATATTTATTTAGAAAAATTATTTATCGTAAATGAAGGTCATTCAGCTAGATACTCCTACAAGCATCATGAACATCATCAGGGAAATATTGGGTTTATCGAAAGCTGAAGTTAGTCCTACAGCTCCACAACTAAATATACGAGGAAGATGTAACTTCTCTGACAGAAAGACATACAGACCAACAAGGTTCTTTTGAAGGCTGTACAGTAAATTTCTGTCCCAGCATATGTGTACAGTGAGAACAGCAACCAATGTGAATTATTTGCTTGAAATTGGCAGTGAGAATTATTTGTAAGAAAACTAAAGTTGCCGAACTATTTTTCTGAAAATAATATTTTATTATATGTTCATAAAAAAGTTACATATATATTTCAGATATTAATATTTTATATTTCAACCATAATATTAATGTGGTATATCAAACTTGTGTAAAAGCTAATACGGACTCTCGGTCCACGCGCATGTAATGGAGGTAAAAAGATCGCACGTGTAGCGGTGAACATATAACACACAACTCCATGCTAAGTAATGTTGGCTTTAACATTTACATGGTTTATCGGGAAAGGTACATTAGAACCCGTTTTCGTCCTCCTGCTTTAAACTAAAAGGCTCCCATGATAAAACCAACAGTCTCTGATTCCGTCACTAGGAAAGTATGTGGTCACGTAGTTTTTCATTGGTTCTTGTTTTTTTCCCCTCCCTTTTAACGCATAGACCGGCAGACTAATGGATGGGAGAATGTGGATGCTGTGGACTGGAATTGCCTTAAAATAATTTAAACAAATATTTTATAGTATTGCTTTCATTTACTACAAGTACATATTTAGCAGCTTTTGCTTCTTTTCAAAAGACTCATGATAAAGACGCTTATTTCTGAAAAATAAATCACTGTTCTCCGTCCATATGTAACAGAAAGCTACCATTATGTCTATTAGACCACGAAGAATGACAAACTTTAATTCGTTTGAGGATTAATAATATGTGAACGTTCAAAGAGACAAGGATGTAGTTTTGTTGAAAACTTTTGAGTTCTCTAAAACCTCTTGCCAATTGTACATTTGTTTTATTTTATGCATCTGCGGTTTTCTCATGTATTTCTACTTATTCCTTGTTTGACATCAGCTTACCTCGTACCTCTTAAGGCTCACGTGACCTAATCACCTAGCATTGGCTGCTGTCGTGGTATACTGTGTATTGCGGTAAAAATAAGATATTTAATTAACATGATATATCTTAATATGTTCGAAGAAAATTGTCAAATTTATATTTTCATAACAGTATTAAAGTGAGTGCACACAACCTTTACTGTGCAATAGCATATCAGGCTCGGAAAACAAAAGAGCACAGAAAGGCTGTTGCACGTACAAAGTGAAGTAAGACAACCCACTCTCTTCTTAGTCCAAGCTCGGGAGAATCATACAAATTGATAGATATCTTTGTAGAACGTTGGTTTCTGCCAATAGTGCGTTAGCAGAAATAAATAACGCTACATTACGGCAATTCCTTGAGCAGTACACTTATGGGCAGAACATCCCCAATAAATATACTATTTGAAATGATTACTTGTTACCTGAGAAAGATTACGGCTCTACTTTCAACATATCAACATGGCTTACTGGTCTCTTATAAAAGATTCGCTCTTGCACCAGCAGTGGTCAATACAGGATGTCAGCGAATGAACAAGGATCGTTGTCACTGTAGATACAACATCGCGAGCTGATACTATAGTTGCCCCTGACTCCTCCAGGAAAAGCATCCGCACTTGTTTTTACCTGAGAGCAAGTGTTCTTCTTAACGCGGGGAAGCACATCGATATAGATACATCTACATCGATCACGATAACTGCGTAAACACGTATCCAGTGATTCACTAAGAAACTATAAGAATACTACACACAGCAGAATTCAGTAAGTTGCTGCAACAATGACTATATATGTGAATAACGTAAAAAAATGTGCTTGAAAGAAAAAACACGAACAAAAGGCATCAAAAGTACATTTCCTAAAAATTAAAAACTTGACATTAAAGTCCCAAAAATGAAAAATAGAAGTATATTGGCTCATTTTAAAAGGAATGAACTTATATTTAATTCTCTATTGTCTGCATAGTGACTCAGAAAAAAGGTGATGTTTCATGAAATTCCCAGCCTAATGATAATTTCATATCTTGAGTCAAACACTGCACATTTGTATGTGTTAGCAGGAAAGAGAATTGAACAAAACATTTTATCAACAATAAATCTCTGTGTGCTAAATGCAAACGTGGGGAAGTGGTCTTGACAGTCTCTCGTGTGAATGTAAAGATGTTGTTTGTTTATTACTTCAAGTGTACCATATCGAGTTTGTTACAAGCCAAATATGATAAAATATTTGTGTATCAATCTGAGAATTACTCATTGCCTAAGTAGAAATCTTCGTCTACTTCACGACTTTGGACTTTTCTTTCTGTTCCGGCTCCAATTTGGGTTGCCCATATTTGTTTTTTTGTTTCCTGATTTCTTGTGCCTTTGGTTTTATAGTTTATGGCTATTTAAATGTTCTGTTATCATTCATTCTTTTCCCATTGATTTCTTTCACTTTTATTTATTTCCTAATATCCTGACTCCGTTTCTTCTTCTTTTCTAGTGTACACAGCTACTGCGCTTATAAATTTCTTCCCTAATGTCTATATTAAATAGATGACATATAAATTTTGTTTCATATAACTTTGCCCGCTGACAGTATTCCTCCGCATTTTACTGGATTCCCCTTTACTTTAACTGGCTAGTGTTTTCGGCGCCGTAGGCAGTGCAGTGTACGTCATGTACAGTTTCAAAGCAAGGTCAGCGTTAAATGTCATAGAAACAAATACCAATACCGATAAAGCACCTGCCACGTCAGTCATACCGAGAGGCAAGTTTGACGCAAATGGTCCTCTTTATTTATTTTAAGAATGGACATGTGTTCCAGATAAATTAGCTCTGTTGCATAATATATTTTATTCATACTGTTATAAAAATATAAATTTGAAAAATCTCTTAACATATTAAGATATATCATGTTAAATAATGAACCCATCTTTACCTCAAAACATTCTATACTACATTAGCCAATGAGAGGTGAATACGTCACGCGAGCGTCAAGAAATACAGATAATTTAAGTTTGAATTTATGAGTCACTATGTTTACACTCAGTCTTCACTTACTTGTTGTTGTATAATTGAAACGTATTCAATCTCATCCTCAGCTGTTTGGTGACAAAATGAACCTCCCCCTTCTTCCACTACTACGGAGCTCCGATCACTCTGCCATCTGGTGTTAGGGGCACTAAGTTTTAATACTTCATTTAATGCCGGGATTTCAAAATTTAAAACTTTATCACGGTTTTTGTTTATGAATGTTTTTTCCCAAATATCCAATTCTATGGGTGTACTTAAAGATTGTAACAGTTTAATGTTGTGGCCAATGTTGTGGTTTTCTGTCCAAAAATGGTGTGAAACTGCAGATTTTTCTGTTTGTTTCCACTTAATGTTCCTCTGGTGTTCTTTTTGCCTGGTTAACAAGTTTCTCTTAGTTTTTCCTATGTAGCTTTTTTCACAGGTTTCACAATTAATCTGATAAATTCCTGATTTCAAATTGTTGGGGATTGTATTTTTCAGTGGTTTATTTAGCAGGTTCCTCAGACTGAATTTGTTTTGGGGTGCTAGTTTTAAGTTTAGTCTTTTGAAGATTCGTTCAAATTTTCTAAAAACCCATGGATGGTAGGTGAATTTTCTATATTGCCAATTTGTGTTATTAAGTGGTTTGAGAGTGGTACAGATAAGCTGATGTGAAAGAAGGAATAAGTACATGTCTGTAAGCAGAAATGAATGTTAAAACCTCCAGAACATGGACTTATGCAGTGTGATGTGACAACATATCATAAAACAATTGTGTAACCAGCATTAGATAAATGAGGTTCAAAATTTTCAACATACCATATTTACACCAATAACAACTGCAGTGATGCCAATCCTAAAACAAATTAAAACTTGTTATACTCCGTGATCTAGTAGACGTCATGGTAGCTTTCTGTTCCAAAAGGACGGAGAACAGTAATTTATATTTCAGCTATAAACATCTTTATCATCAGCCTTTCGAAAGGCTTCAAAAGATGCTGAAATTTTATTTGCCCTAAGTGAAACTAGTACTCTAAAATTGTCTGTGTGAAGTATATTTTGACAATTTCAATCCTCAGCGTACCGATTCTCCGATTGCTCAATCTGTCGGTCGACGATTTAACTACGAGACCACATGCGCTCCTAGTGGTGCCATCAGTGACTGTTGATATTATCATGGGCGCCATTTAATTTTAAAGCAGGAGTACATAAACATGTTCTAATGTACCTTTCCCGATAAACCACGTAAATGTTGAGGCCAGCATTACTTAGTACAGAGTTGTGTGTTACATGTTCACCGAACACACGCGCGACCTTTTTACCTCGATTACACGCGCGCTGACCGAGAGTCCCTATTAGCTTTTACGGAACTTTGATATAGTACTTTAATATAATGGTTTCAAAAATCAAAGTATCTGCATCTGAACGGTATACCAATACAGGGAATTTGCAATCATAATACATTTAACTATCACTGCTGAAGATAAGTAATTTTAAGTCATAATTTACTCCTAAATCATTAAGAACGTTAATTGTAGTCACTGATATTAACTATCCTACTATTTTAGCTGCTTTTCGGAATACAGATTAAAACATTTATTTGTAGAAAAGTTGTTCAGAAAGTTTATTTTTCATACAAATAAGTTTCACTGTCAGGTTCAAGCAAATCATTCACAGTGGTTGCAGTACTCACTGTACAGATATACTGGGACATTCTCCAGGCACGCAAATTTACTGCACAATCTACGAGAAAACATTGCTGGTCTGTTTTTGTTGCTGTCAGAGAAGTTACATCTTCTTCGGTTATTTAGTTGTGGAGCTGTGAGAGTAAATTCAGCTTTCGCTAAACCCAATATTACACTGATGATGTTCTTGATGCTTGTAGGAGTATTTAGCTGAATGACCTTCATTTACGTTAAATAATAATTTTTTCTAAGTAAACAAATAAGAAACGTTTCTAAAGCTTATGTTTTATGTTTTGTAATATTAGAAGGCAGAAACCTCTCTTACCTACCAAAGAGAATTGAAAAACTTGATGACGGAACAGACTCACAAGAGTACACACACATGTAAACAATATTGACAGTGATTCGTTAAGGAAGGATATTGGACTGTAGGATATTGTCGAGTCCTTAATACTGTACTTGAATGCTTCACTCGATTATGCTCAAGTTTAACAATTCTCGTTTGTATATATCCCAAGTACAATATTGAAACACATCACTTAGATTGGTCCAGATGTATTGAACTCTGTGGAGATTTTGGTTCGAATAAGCTTTGTCCTAAATTTGATTGATGCTCACATCTTAAAGGTAATATGTAAACCTTCATACTTGTGTAGAAGAAGGACGTGGTGCGCTGACTAACAAATATCCTGTGAGATAATTCTCTAACCAGGACGTAACATGAGTATATGACATACAGATAAAATATATTCTCTACACGTTGTCAACTTCTTTCCATATCAAAGCTAATCAACTGTTCCCAAATAGAGCAACATAAGTTAGACTGTATTTTAATGAATAGTAACAAATGAATAGTAACAAATGAATAGTGTCAGTTTATTACAATTTCGTATGCCATTTGTCTAATCTATATTTGTTTTACCTTCTCTACTATGTAGTTACAATAAATAGGGAAATTATTGCATTCCACCCAAAAGTTTTGTACCGGCATCTCAAAGAAAATACATATTTTGCTGTCCCTTGTATCATATATAAGTATTGTTAGAGAAAGGTTAGCTAAAATGTGTGTGTCTTTCACTGGACGTTGTACCTAATAAACAAGACGTTGGTTAAATACCAAACTTGGTAGATACATAACTTCAGTATCATTCAAAGATGTGACATGATGATTTTCAGGAAAATCGTCCCATTCCGGACTATGTACCATATTATGGAATTATTTTGACCACTTTGATTTGTGCAAAACTATTTAAAGACGTTTATTAAAAGACTATATGTTTAAGACAGTGTTAGGACATATGAAATATCTTGAATATTGAGCTCTGTCTTCAGAAGTCATCTTTACTTTGGGTGACTTTTGCCTTCACAGAAAGGCAATATTATAGAAAAAATGAAGATCTCGTTAAAATATACAAATTGTGTCATACATGTTTGGTGGAGGTATTCCTTGTTATTTGTGATAACTTTGCAACAAATTACATTTTTATTTTAAACGAGAACCTGTCACTTTTTTCTTTATCTCTTGGTTACACAAAGTTAACGTAATTTAGAGTCATAACAGACAAAGCACATTTAATTGATCTGACAATCGCTTATACTACTACATTTCTGTATTACCTTTTACGTACGACAATGTTATAAATTCAAAACTAAAATCATATTTATAACACTGACCAGCTGCTGAATTTCAAGTACATCATATCGCAGTTGTAACTTGGATTGCAATGAAATGAATTAATCTATACACGATAGTGCAATATTGAACATACATTTGATAAGTAATGCCATATTCTCAATGTATCACATCAATAGATTTCGATAACGACCAGAAAAGGATGTTACCATAATAACCGAGAATTTGAATTGGAATATATTTTACCGACGCCGTTGTAAGATTATATGACGATGTAAACAAATGACATACACCGACGGCTCTGATTGGAGGGGCCACGTGATCGACATGTCCAGGATATGAACGCGACTGTCTTGTCTCTTACCGATGCTGTGTAGCCTCAGTTGTATTTTGTCTTGACACAAAGTGATATATTTTAACACTTTATCTACGCTTATCGGATCTGAGGCACGCGGCATAACGCAACACTCGAAACCTATCCCAACAAGAATGATGTAGAAAATCATCCAAAATTCTGGAAACCAGGGAACACAGTTTAGAGCTTGTAGTACGTTTGTTCGTGACAGGGGTTTGTCCTTCACAAGAATTAGCGCTTCTAATTTACTTTCAGCTTGCTTTTTTGCGATGTTTAACAAATTACGGCGATTTCTATTTCACCGCGAGAGGGCAGGATTAGCATGAAACTCACCTTCTGTATAGATTTGTGCAACGTTATTAGAAACGTTGGGAAGCAGACAATGGCGTTGCAGTCATAGATGTGCTTCTTATTTACTCAGGTTTACATAGAGCAGGAAGTGGACAGCAATTATGCTTAATAATATAATTATGTTTTAATAAGTAATAATTAATCATTGAGTTATTATAGAAGCTCTGAAGGCCAAAGGGTTTGGTGTAATGCAAATTCTAAACGATTTTTTTTTTCAAGTGGAGGAAAATCCATTTATGGATTAACCCCGACTGTACTGGGATGGTGCAGCCGGGAGTGTGAGCTTCACCCGAAGGTACTACCCACTAAAAGCCTCCACCAGAGGGAAGTCAGGTGAGGAATTTCAGCAGTTCCGCTATGTGCACCTGCGAATTCATGGAGAGCGTGTAGAGGTTGGCCGTATGGCCTAACCAATGTGAAATTGGGTGCTAGGACATAAGCATGGCCGCAGCTCTGAATATGCCCTCGCGGATTCGTGGTGAGGGATGTAGTTGGGTATAGTGTCGTTTCCAATACGAAACACCATCCAAACATAGTGGTTGCATCCTCAATGATACAGGAAATAATCATGTATGAGTCATTCTACTTTATTTGCATTAGTTTTTAGTTCTTAGTTAATGTATTGTCTACCCTGAGAGGGTAGAACGTGTCATTAAGGTTAGTGGTGGTCCCTAAGTTAGCGTTAGTCATGCTTTATCTTTACTTGTAAAGTTAGTGTGTATATATGTATGATTGTTAGTTCTATGCGTAAGCTACGTCTAGTATGAAGTTGATTCTAAGTTGAATTTGTTCGCATTAGATTGATCACAACCATTGCTCATAGCAATTGTCGTATAAGTATTGGGGGAGTGGGTTGCCTCCACAGCAGAGCCGCCTTGACTAAGAGCAAGGAATTGTGGAACTGCCAAATGTCAGGATGTGGCGTACAGTCATGTGTAATCTTACTACTTCTATGGAAGTCTTACGAGAGTGTTATGATACTCTTGGATGTCCATATCTGGGTCTCCCATCCATATGGTCCTACCAAATATGGACAGCGGCCTTTTGTGTTTATTGTATTCGGTTTCCTAATTGCCTAGTTGCTGTATTAGTGCGTTAGTGTTTTTATCTTTGAGCTTATATAGGTTGAAGCTGAGTCCTTTGATAAATAACTCAATTGAGTGTAATCTTAGTTCGTTGTGCAACAGATTGGCCGGTGCTATGTAATTATTCGGATTATTCGGTTTTGTAGCGTTTGCAATTTTTGTAAGTGAGTTTTTGCAGCGTATCCCCACACGGGGCTGCATACGTGACAATAGGCTGTTAATATTAAATATTGGAAATAATTTATTTAGCTGGCCATTGGCCTTGGCTATGATTGTAGTAATGTTTTTGCCCCAGGTGAGTCCCTGGTCCATTACAAGCCCTAAATAGGACACTTGGTCCTTCCAGTCGATTCCTTCGCCTTGATATATTAACGGCTGAAGGGCACGCTTGTTTTTACTATGCAGGAGTCTTTTCGTGAATATTATAGCTTGCGTTTTTCGTGCATTTACTTCAAGTCTCCACTTGGAGAACCAAGGTTCTAGTGTTTTTGGGACGTTTTGAAGACGTTGATGAATGATTCGCGGTTGGTTGTTGCCATACTAGAGCGGTGTCTTCGACATATATATATATATATATATATATATATATATATATATATATATATATATATATATATATATATATATATATATATATATTTGTTCGTTCTTACAAGATCGGGCAATTCATTTATGTATAAGTTGAATAGTGTCGGTCCCAGCAAACTACCTTTAGGCACGCCTGCTTTGATTGGCTTAACGCTGGAAACTGCGTCCTCTACCGTGGTGCGAAAGCGCCTACCGGAGACGTAGTCCCAATTAGGGCTACTGCCGAATCAGGGAATTCGTATTGTTTTAGCTTTTTAATAAGGCCTGCGTGTCATACTTTATCAAAGGCTCTTTCGATGTCTAATTAAAGGGCGCCCGTTGACTTTTTCGTGTTAAATCCGTTAGTGATTTGTTCGGTCATTCGCAAAAGTTGGAGTGTGGTAGAGTGCTGAGCTCTGAACCCAAAGTGCTCAGGTATAAGAATATTGTTCTTATGAATGTGTTTGTTTAATCTCTTTAGTATTATCTTTTCCAGTACTTTGCTTATTGTGTTTAATAGGCTAATTTGCCTGTAGTTGACTGGAAGTGCTAGATTTTTATTTTATTTGGGAAACAGGAGTATTTTGGTTTCGTTCCAGCATGGAAGAAACCTTCCACTTTCGAGTGTGAAGTTAAAAATGATTGCTAAGAGCTTTAGTGCTTTTGGTGGTAGGTTCTTTAGTACCACATTTGGTATTTTGTCTGGTGCAGGCGCTTTTCTGTTTGGTAGATGCCGTATCTCGAGCCTACTTCGCCTGGGTTTGTCTTGCGCATCTTATTGTGAGTCGGTCTTTGCCCCAAGTCTCTAACTTCGTTTTCGACTTCTGCTACGAAGTCATCTTGCCCAATTACTGGGTTGGCGGAAAAGACATTCTCCAAGGTGATCCCAAAAGCTTCAGCCTTGGCCTGGGGTGCTTCGGCTATTGTATTATTAATTTGGAGGGGAGGGATATTCGTTCGTTTCTGCGTAAGGCACTTAACTATTCACCAAGTTGAGTTTTTTTGGGGATTTAAATTTTCCAGCGTGTTATTCCATAGATTTTGGGTATAATATCTAGCGCGTGCGTTAGCTAAATCTCTAGCTTTGTGGGATGTAGGATGTTTCATGTTCTTTGCCATTTGCGTCGGGCTTTGTTTTGCGCTTACTGGAGAATCTTAATGTCGCAGGGAAATCTAGCATTGATAACCTGCTGTTGTCTTAAGGGAAAACAGGCTGTAGTGGCTATCTTTATGGCTGTTTCGAGTTTATATATTGCTGTGTCTTGTTCCTCTGCAGAATGGATTTGCAGCTCTTGTAGGTAATAATTAACTGACTCTTTGAATTCTTCCCAGTCTACTTGGTTGTAATTAAAATTTAAAGTAACTGCCCTGAACGCGATAGGAGCTTTAATGTTTATTAACACAGGCAAGTGATCAGAGGTGAGCTCCTGTAGGACTTCAAAGTGCGTGTCGTATGGGATATTGCTTAAAAGTGCGATGTCTAGGATATTCGGCGTATGGTTTGACATATTGGCAATGAAAGTTGGTTCATCCGGACCGGAGATTAGATAATTTGTGTTGTTGATATAGTTTAGTAGTTTGGTCCCTTGAGGGTTAGGATTTGTGCAGTTCCAGAGATGGTGCTTGCAGTTGTAATCACCTGCAGCGAGTACTCTGTGTCCTAGGTTCATTATTTTATTGATGTCTTCGGTGATTATATCCCCCGGGGGATTGAAAACAGAGGCTACCACTATATCCGTGTTGTTGAAGTTTAGTTTGATAGCCGTGGTTTCTGCACGAGCTAAATTGGGGGAGTTAACTATATAATGAAAAATATTATTTTGAATTACAATTGCTGTCCCACCTCCTCTGCGGTCGCGGTCATTTCTATAAACTTGGTAGCCGGGAATGGCTACGGATGTTTATGGTTTAAATGTGTTTCGTTTAGCAAAGCTATCTGAATGGTGTATGTTTGTAAGAGGTCTGATAATTCTTTGGATCTTTTTCGGATGCCATTGCAGTTCTAGGAGACAATCCTAAGTGTGTCAGAATTAGCCATGACTGTATCGGTTGATGTCCCCAATAAGTTCTGTCAGGTAGTGTGCTGTCTGAACTACGTCGTTCCCTGGTTGTGAGAATATGCCACAAAGAATTGAAATGTGTTCCTCTACCTCGCTAAGTGGCACTCTGTGAGTTGGCAGTCCTAGTGACCTCACTAGTGAGCCCAGTGCCGTGGTAGGATCACGTCTGCTTCGGATCTGGAGTGACTTTGTAGCTGCGGGAGGCGCAGCTGCCTTAGAGGGGCCTGCCTGAGTGTTTGGTTGGGCTGGCCGCGGAACTGACCCGCAGCAGCTCAATCGCGGAAGGTTCTGCTAGAGGGGCTGGGCGCGAGCGGTCCTTCCTATTCCTGGTGAACCATTCCGCTTTGCTAGGTTGTACAACAGCCTGAGAATATAGAGCTTGCGTTCTCTGGTCTGTCTGGGGTTTGGAAGGCTGTGCACGAGGGTTCCTCGCCAGTTCGTTGCTTGCAGCGTAGTATGCGGTGCAACAGCGCCCAGTTTCACCATTGCCCTGTGCGCCACATAGTACGCAAAATTGTTCCAGAGGTGAAACAGTGCATGTGCCGGAGTAGTGTGTACCTGTACATTTGCGCAGATGGGGGTTTGGGACCTACAATCCTTTTTCACGTGCTAAAATTGTTGGCAGCGCGAGCACTGTTTTTGGTGTTGTGGCTGCTCTATACTCCTCCACGTGAATTTTGAAATGCGCTAGGTATTTTAGTTCCAAAATCTTTCTATTGTGAAGGGTGTCCTGCAGTTCCGCTAAGAACATAGGCAGGGGGGATTTATCCCTGTTGCGCCTTCTCATCTGAACTGCCCTTATAGCCTGGAACCCGTAGTTCGCCAGGTCTTCTTTGATTTCCTCCCCCGTGAATTCAGCGTACAGCTCATTTACAACAAAGCGGGCAGTTCTTTCTTCAGGGTGGGGCATTAGGTAGTGCTGTACGCAGTTCGTCTTGAGGTATCTTACCAAATTCTGGTAGTCCTCGAGTGAGAACGTCTTGAAAATATAGTCCCCGGAGGTACGGGCTGTGTCTACTGTGTAGGTGAATTTAAGTTTGCAAGTCTTGTCTATGTCATGAGTTAGTTGGCGGATGTTCGCGGCCTGGGTTTTAGTTACAAAAATTGGCGCAATATCGGTTCTCTTATCCTGGATGTCGATTGGGGCAGTGTGTGTCAGTGTCTGTGGTCCTGAGTCGGTAGCGTTGGAAGAGCTGGGTTTGGGAGAAATGGGCCTGGCAGCAGAAGGTGCCATGGCTTTGGAAGGGGAAGGAGTAAAGGGGGGGTGAGATAGGTTGAGGTGTTGGTGTCTGGAAGCGGGGGGAGGGGAAGGGAGAGGGCGAAAGTGATTTCGGGAGAGTTTTGCTCTTCGAAGTCTTGGTCTTGGATGGGGAAGATTTGGCAGCCGACGCTGTCCTTCCTGTCTTAGCCATTGTGATATGAGTTTGTTTTGACTTGGTTAAGTGAAAGGGAGAGAGAGTATCCTAAATGGGGCCTTAAACTCTAATAGAAAAGAGGAAGGAAGAGAAGAGTGGATTTTATAGCTTTGGTTTCTCTAATTGCAGTGTTCTGAGATATCCTTGGCTCCATCCATCTGTGGCGGACCAATACCTTATTACATGCGCTCCTTGTGGCGGAATCAGTGACTACATGAATTAAACAGATTGCAAAGAGCGCCTACAGATATCCTAATGCAAACTTGAAATGCAGAATTAATGTCTTCATGTACAGGAAACTTTATCATTAATTAATATAGGTTTATTACGTTTAACACCAAGAATGATATAGCAGCTGTTCATATTTTTATCGTTGTTGCCTTAGATAACACGAGTATATCAGTGTGATATATAACCTACGTCAAATACAGAAACTACACATCAACTACAGAACTATACGTCTTTTCACATATCGATTGTGTCATTTTGTATGTTCATTTTTCACCTTGCTAGTAATGTGTTCTATTCAGATGTTCACCTACTTCAAAAGCTTTGCTTAAATAAACAGTGGATTAGGTGGGAACGTGAGCGCTTCCTGATATAAATATCTACCACTTAGCAACTTAAACCAAGTAGCGTTCAGCAATCATGCAGTAAATACTTAAATTTCGGTGTGCACTTTTGAACACGAAACTTGTTATTGATTATACTTGTATTAGTACTGAAAAAAGCAAGCTGCCTTACTTGACTGGGACGTAACATGTTTAATTTATAAGCATGCATGAACATTTGAAATTCCTGCAGGATACTTTGTATTTTAGGAGAATGATAGAAATAGCTTGACATGTTTGCAACAACAAAGGCAGGAATCTCCTGTGATGCTTCTACAGTTATTAGACTTGCTCAGTTAAATATTTACTCAATCATTAATGAACATTTGTAGATTGTCGTTATGAAGGAGAGTTTTAAACGATTTCTTGTTGCCAAGCATAACACTGGCATTGTCACAACAAAAGCCTACAACATTCTCTATATTGACATCTGTTGCAACAAGGCAGTTTGGTAACAAATGGTAAAGACACGTCGCAGTACCTTCATCTCTACCATCGTAACAAATCAAGAAGTTGGGTTTTAATTTCCTCGTTATGGATGTATCTTACAAAGCAGCCGCGTATTGCTCATCTACGAGAATAGAACATTCTTTATCTCTGAGTTCTTTACTTAAATCATCCTTCATTTTGGAAGAGAGAAACTTCAAACAATACTTTTACATCTAGTGTGGCGTTGACTAACATTCTTGGCAATTGATGAATCTTTGAAATTCAATTTAGACAGTTCAGCAATATCCTGAACGGAATTGAACTGAAAATATGAACGAAAACTAGCAAAGTAAATCTTAGCTCAACAATGGTAGCACTTTTATCTTTTACTGAGGGAAATATCTAATGTAAGAAACGAACGAGTTGGAGCTACCTTATGCTATTTATTTAATCAATTTATCAAATATAAATTCAAAATTTTTTGAATAATAACAATCAGTCATAAACAGTTAGTGTTCTATCTCTATTGTTAATTTAGTTCACTTTTAAACACGACATTGACTTGTTAGGTTAAATGGAAGTTAATAAATTTAGTAATTGTCCATAACTTAGTAAAATATAAATAAATAAGTAAATTTATTAATTAGCTGAGAAATGTTTTTGCTGCCACTACCTTTTAGATTGTTCTTCTGTTTCTTGCCTTCACGGTGTTTTAAAAGATAATTTCTTTTTGCTTCCAAAAGAACATTACGTGCCATGCACTTTGCTTTTGCACTGTCTGTTATTATTTGGATAAAATATCTTCTTGTAAACATTTATCCGGGAACAATTGCTTTAGTTAGTTTCTTCTCGACTTTCGATAACCGACCCTGGTATTCGCTTTTCTTTCTTAGGGGTGATGATGATGATGATGATGATGATGATGATGATGATGATGATGATGATGATGATGATGATGATGATATATATAAGGGCGCTCAACTACGGCGGTCATCAGCGCCCTTTAAAAACTAGTCATGGCAAAAGCCAGATATAAAAGTTTCCAAAAACCATACAAGTGTAACAAAACCTATTAAAAATACACGTACATAAAAACATTAATCAAAACTTACTAAAAATTTAGTTCACTAAATCCTAAACCCCAAACCAGACAAGAATATAAAAACCTTCTCCTCGGGTCTCCACGCAGGGGTGGTGTACCCTTTGTCAATCATTGTTATATAATTGGTGACACTTAAACACAACATACTGCAACACTTCACTTGACAAGTTGAAAGTGTGATATTATAAACTGTAATGAAGTCTGACGCCCTGATGGTGAGCGAGTGTTCCATTGAGCTACATATGGTTATCATACATAAACATTTTTATACCTTTATACACCCATCGAGTAACATGTTTATATTGTCAGGCTTGGTGCTTACCGTAAAAAAACAGATACTAGCGTTCACAGCAGAGATTCTTCAATCTGATTTTCCTAAAAGGACTTCCACTGGCTTCTTGGAATAAGTTTGATATTACAAAAAACAACGAATAACAAAATTAGTCACATTTCGCCATATTTTCGATTTGGCTCACCATTGATGTAATGTCACTACATCATTGAAGGAAACTTCTAGAACAGGGAATAATACGGTCTTGAATGACATATTATATAACCGAAGTGAACAATTGGCATAAGATTTATAAGGTTAAAAGGTTTAATGTAACACATTGACTACTTAAGATTTATCAGGTTCAAAACTTTCAACAAAACATGTTGACTAAGAAAGCATTGTGAACCCTAATAGACAATAAAAGGTTTCAGGTTTTTACTTTCTGTTTCATGGCCTGGTGCCGGTACCAAGGAGCCCGGCTTACAGGCTAAAATTTTCATTGAGGTTATATTTTGGGATTTGAAAACTTATCGTCTACGTGGGTATATATAAAACCCATACGGTGATCTTTCTTAGCCCAACGAGAACAGTTTTATTAAGTTAGTGTCTTTCAGTGTCCATTTTTTTGTTATGTACAATATTTATACGCGCCCATTTTGCACTTTTATTTACAAACACACACACTTCTTTATTAATGAGGTTCAAAGCTTTCAACAAGGCATAACGACTATGCAAGAATTATCACCCCTGATTGACAAATAAAACTTGTGATGCTCCATGATCTAGTAGATAGTACGCAAGCTTCATGTGCCACAACAACGGGAAGAAGTGACTTATTTTTCAGGTATGGACGTCTTTATCGAGCGACATTTGAAACAGAGCAAAAGCTACTGAGGATTTATTGGTCATTAATGAAAACAATGTTCTAAATCACAAACTTCCTGAACTTGTTTATCAATTCCAATCCGCAGCGTCTTGATTCTCCCACCACGCAATCTATCGGCAATGAGTTAACTACCTGACCACATGCGCTCCTAGTGGCGGAATCACTAACTCTTAGTTTTATCATGGGCGCCCTTAGAAATTGTCTCCTTCCTTGACTTGATACTGACTCATGTTACTTCATGCCTTATTAACGTGTCATTCTGTATATTTGTTATATTAGTTTTTTTAAAAAAAAAGGACAAAAACGTGTTGAAATGTACCTTTCCCCTTAAACCATTTAAATCTTAAGGCCAGCATCACTTAGTACAGAGTTCGGTGTTATATGTGAATGAAGTGATATGTTAATCTTCTACTGGTATGGTTAAAAAGGTTATTGTTGTATCTACGAAATGTCAATCAAGATAAGTTTTCTTCAGATATTTATAAATGTTGTTGTAATTGGAAGAACGATGTTGTTAAATAAAACTGTAATGATGTCTTAAAAATGACATGGTTGTACTACAGTTACTACAATGAGCAGTATTTTAGGCCTGTGTGTACTCTATTTTGTTTCATTCGTGAGTATTCATATTTCATTAAAGCTAGTGCTTCCCCCATGGTTTCACCCTTCCTTAAAGTCGTGTTATGTTTATGTATCTTTATCTTACATGTCACATATAAGTCAAATATTTCTCTACGTATTTGAGATCTATCCTGGGATAGAGATCGCTAGATGTGTTATTAAATGTATTATGAAAGGCCTCACAAGTATTAGTTGTATACTGCAAGCCAGTTGTACTAACTGTCAAAATGTAAGGTAATATGATCAGCTTATACATATGTAATATATAATCAGACAAATTATCATACTTCCCATCTTGAGACTTAATGGACAAAGTCTGAATAAAACAGTCATCAACTTAGTGTGATTCTAATCATCTGTCAATATCTTTAAATAAATTTTGTCACAATTCCTTATCAACTTGTACTTACCAGTATTGAGTTACGACAATCCACATCCAACTACATTGTTCTCACCCCACACAATATTTATTGCAGCACCTTCAACATCAACAACTACAAAAACTGGATTCAATTACAGGTTCATACTGAGCCATCTGTCAGAAATCGATTTTAATACATAAACATGCGTTTCTAAGTTTTCCCATATAACAGAGAGTATTCAAATTCTATGTAATGTCCATTCTACACTTCTTGCACGGCAAATGGTTGTTTGAAATACTTATTACAAATGTGAATGTGCAGTCTTGAATAGCCTTGATGAGGGATGGGTGGTCTAACCATTGTGCCTCATTGTTGGAAGGATGAAAAAAGAATAAAAATTACGCTTCTATTTTTATATACAAATATAACAATTTTAACTTAAAAATTCACTTGTCTTATAAGAAATGATGATAATTCCTATAAATTTTCCGGGATCGTGATTTCATGTAAACTTGTACACATTCTCAGCCGGAAACAACAAAGCTGTCGTCACCGTTAAGAACGCTAGATGTTAATATGTTCTTGTTAGTACTACCAAAATCTGAAAAAAAAAAAAAAAAAAATAGAAACAGAACCAACTGGAGGTATTTCTGAATTCATTACGCGATGTTTTTTTTTAAATTAATATCTTTTCCCAAACTATTAAATCTATCGGACCATTTAATAGTTTTAATAATTTAACATCTGGATTTATTTCATGGTTAAATGACCAAAAATGACCTGCTACGGCAGATTTATCAGTCTGTTTGTACTTAATGTTACGAAAATGTTATTTTTGGTTTCTAAATTACGTTTTGTCTTTCCAAAATAAATTTTTATCAGTAACAGTTTTTGATATTTTAATTTTTCATTATTTTATTTATGAAGTCTTTATTAAAACCATATATTAAAGCAGTACTAATATGTTTAGATTCTTCATTAAATTCATTTTTATTCAGCGGTACATTTATTAATCTATAACTCAAACTATTGAAAACAGCAAATTTATGTGAAAAAGTGTTATAAATGTTGAGGCATAACTAACGAGAGATTCAGAAACTACAATGTTTTAACATAATGTTAAGGCAAAAAAGACGAAGAAAAAGCAAGTTTTTGTCAATTTTGACGAAATGTCACTGACGTCTGCTCTAAAGTATACTGTCTGATGTGTTATGATGAAGCTCCTTCTTTACCTAACTGTAATATACTCTAATAATTTTGTTTATTTACGTACTCCAACTTTAGGTCATATCGGACGATGAATGAAATGGGTTAAATGATGCTCAACTGAGCCCAGGGTACCAAGAGCTTACAGTTACCCGACATTTATCTCTAATTGTAGCAATAAAATCCAGTAAAGAAGCTTATCCAGATGATTCTAATGACCGAGATGCAAACTCGGGACCTTTTAAAATTGAGAAATACCAACTGCATGGACGGACAATAATGATAGTAATATGTGTAATCAAATAAAACTAAAGATTGAGCTCTAAACTCTGTTGTTGAATAATCATGTTGTCCACGTTGATGATAATATATTGAAGACAGTTGTGTAATTATTTTAGATGGTATTTTACATATTTCTAATTAACATTTCGTCTTCCAAATAACATTTTCCATGTTACAATTAATTTTGCTGCATAATTTCCATGTTTGATTTAACTTTTGTCCCACCAACAGAATAAATAATGATATACATTATTTTTGTTTACAGCAACACCAAATATGTCCTCATATTTAAGTTCTCTAAAGTTGTAAAATATTAATAACCTTAAAGCTTTCAACGAGTACACACAGTTTTAAACTTCTTTGAGTTCAATTTCATAATGGAATGTTGTTATGGTAGCTGAGTGGTTAGAGTAACGGGACGGAGCCCGGAATTTTTCATGGTTCAAATCCCGGCTATGGTATTGAAATTTTCAAACCGACTCTGGCATTCGAAATTTAAGTTTACACAGAATTGATACCACGTTTATAGTTAATGTGCTCTCTGCACTAGACCTTGTATATCACCATCTTACCAGGCACCTCCCTAGACTCATAGGAATATTATAATACTCTCACTTATCCTTTCTATCCATTCTTGAACAAACTACTTTTAAACACCCTATTGTTCCATTTACTTCACATCACTCGATGTAACCGTAAACGTTATTGTTTAAATAGTTTATTATATATGTGTTTGTGGTTACAATGTATATGAATACAGTTAGTATCCAGTCACCAGACATTTCCTAAGGGCACAATGATAAACTTTCTGTGATGGTATTAGCTTTTTAAGTTAGTAACTCTAACACTAGGAGCGCTTGTGGTCAGATAGTTAACCAATAGCCGATAGATGGAGGTGATGTAAGAATCAGGATGTTGCAGATTCATATGCCCATAAAGTTTAGGCAATTTGGGATTTAAAGTATTAGTTACTTTTAGAGTAAGTAAAGGTTTAGCAGCTTTCGTTTTCTTTGATAGGGCGGATGATAGAGTTGGTTACACCTGAAAGAAAAAAAATCACGGCTCTCCATCGTAGGGGATCAGGAAGCTGCCATTCTATTAGATCACGGAGTATGATAAGTTAATTTTTATATTAGGGCTGAATTTTGTGGAATAAAATTAATTGATTGATGAGCTAATTTGTTACTCTGTTGAACATTTTGAAGAACTGACATATTCAGACGCTACTGGTTATTTCGATTCCAAAAACCTTCATATGCCACATATAGCAGAGACTCTCGAGCACACTTTCCCATGTTTATATTTATCTCAAACTTATTGTGGTAAATTATTCGTTCCATTTTCATTTATACTAACTTAACACGTAAGTGTCTAAGCTAGGATGTTAAATGATGTTAAACAAAGTCAAGTCGAAATAAAATGTTTATTTGCCTCGTGCTTGAGGCTTAAGGAGTGACTGATGTTCTCTGTTGTTTGTAACTTTGTATTATTAAATTAGTTTACTGTCTTTTTTATTTATTAACTTCGTCTGAACACGAGTAATAGAGATAAGACAATGTGTTATTCTTAAAGAAAATTTCTTATTTAAAACATTTTGTGATATTTCTGAATGCAGTACAAATCCCAGTGTGCTCCCAGTCCATGACCACTACACAACAAGCAGTTAGGTGTAGGAAAAAGCTTCATTCGTTGGAGATGCTCAGCCAGACAATGATGTCGCGTTATCCTCCGTAATGCGGCCACAGTTTCACTCCGTGGAGCTCCGGCATTGCTCTATTGTTTGAGAGTAGATCCATCTACTGTTTCTTATGTACAATTTTATTTACTGTGTCTGATCTTTCCGTCTGGAAAGAAGATTTTATTTTGAGATTTGCCGAATGGAAGGATAAGTGTCTTGTATTAAAAGAGATAATATTTAAGATCAAGGTGCGTCCTCAGAAGTCGTTTTTACTCTGGGCGAGCTTTTCCATAACAGATAGAATAATTGTAGCGCACAAAACTGTATGACAATTTGTGTGATATATTATTTGGGTGAAAATCATTTCAAAGTAATTCCTTCTTATTTCTCTTATTTAAACTTTTTTAAACGGGAAGTGGTCATTTTCTTTATTTCTTGGTCATGCTAAGAGGTTGGAATTTAAGTGCTATCGTAAAGAAAACAGCTTTAAGATATATGAAGTTGATATGTGTTCAAGTGTGAGGCTTTAAATGTGAACAACAAGTCCTCATCACTAAATGAAAATGCTAAGCGACTACAGTTGCAGAACTGATTATGTATAAAAGACGAGTAGTTAAGTTTTACAAGAAATTGGATGAAGCAAGGAAAATATGTGAAGAGGATGATACTGCAGCATCTGTAGTTTAGGGTTATATGTATAATATTCAGCTTCCATTTTTGTCTGTACAGGAAATGTTATACCTGAGAAAATTATCGTTTTATTTGTTCAGTATACACGACATCAAATCAGATAACGTACGTTCTTATTTATACCTCGAAGGTGTGACAAAACGAGGACCAAATGAGGTGTATACCTTTCTGCAAAACTACCTTTTTCATCTTGCACCAACTGCGAAGACACTCAACTTATTTAGTGATTCGTGCAGAGGTCTAAACAGGAATCATACAGTTGTGGGATTTTTATTATCATTGGCAATGGCAGTAGGATTCTATGTCATTCTGCAGTACATTTCAGAAAGCGCTCACTGTTTGTTGCCGTGTGATCGCGACTTAGATCTCCGTCGCCATGATACAGTGTATACAACATTTGAATATCTTTCTCTGATATTATCACCTGGGAAACGCCCAAATGCTTTCATGGAGCAGTAACAGTCACTGTGAATCTCATATACTTCAAAACCTGGTGTCATAACTATTTTAAGAAGACAACTAAAGCTGTTGCTGGTCCTGATAGTTCTCATTGTGGGTGTGCTGTGCCTGTTTCCAAATATAAGCATCTAACTTATGATAGAGAACATTATGGTTACCTCTCGGCACGTATTTTCGGGCTCGTCCAGTACTCTTAATGTTAGGAAAAGGAAAGGCACGTCCAGATCTACCTTTCAGGAAAGTTATTGACAAAGCTGTCCTCACAATCAACAGAAAGAAAATAGTAGATGTTAAAATATAGCACGATACATCCCCCATGAACATCCCCACCGCCACTAGGACATTTTGACATGGACAAAGACTGAAGTCGAGTTGATCAGGAGTAGATGCTGAAATTAATTCAGTAAGAGTAGTTCCACATATCACAATATGTTCATTAACATCATTGTAGACTTATTCCACGATTACATTTCTCATAAGACCAAAAATGAACAAATAACAGGCAATTTTGTTGTTTTCTATTAAATATCCCATAATTATTTTAAAGCGGAAATACGTCCGTGGTATAAACCACAACTGTAGATAACAGACATAAAGATTTGAAGTAACTGAGCAGTCCAAACAATTACTAGCAATTAGTTCTACAAGTTTTGTGTACAATATAAGTGTCTACATCATTAAGTATTTTTTCTCGAAACTGTAAATCAGGGACTGATTTGTCTATTCATATCAGAGATTCATATGAAACATTTTTACATTTTGCTCACTCTGAAACTAACTGTCGTAGAGAAGTGATCGGTACACCATGAACATTATTCTACAAGGTGGCTAAGCTATCTATCCAAAAAGGAAGCGATAGCACTCATTACCTTCTTGAACTAACCTGTCTCACACACCGTCTCCCCTTACCCTCTCAGACGTTTACATCAGGACAAGTAACCTGAGATACCGTTATATTTATTATACGCAGGTGATTATAAAGTCTAATTATTAAATACAAGAATATCGGAATTCGTATTATGCCTTTAAAAAAACACGCCACCAACGTTAAATAAAAAAAGAAATGATAGCGCTCAGAACCCTCTTGAACTAACCAGGGAAGCCTGTGTCACTATCCGTCTTCCTCTTTACCCTCCCAGAAGTGTAAATTAACATTGCAGTAGTCTGAGATACCTTTATATTTATTATAAGCACGTGGTTATAAAGTCTAATTAATAAAAATGAAATATCAAAATTTGTATTATGCCATTTTTAAAAAAAAAAAGACACACGTCCTCAAGCGTTAAGTAAAATCGAAGGATGAATGAAATGTGTGAAATGCTTCCCAGGATACATAAAGCTTAGCGTTATCAGATATTTACCTTTGAGGATAAGGGAAAGCTTTATGCAGATAACTCACACGGACCGAGATTCCAACTCGAAAAATCTTGACGTGGGCAGACAGGCTACCTCCTACGTTACAGAGACGAGCATAAGTGTATTGTGTGGTCACTAACAACGTAATAGTAAGGAAGTAATACTTATATTGACGTAGTGGCACTTTTTAAACTTGAGTCATAGGTACCATACCACATGGACGGGCAATATTAATAATAATAATAATAATGTGTGTAACAAAATAAAACTAGAGGTTCAACTCTAAACTCTAAACTCTAATGGCATGTTGCCATGGTAGCTCTGTGGTTAGAGTAAATGAACCCGTGACCTAAAGATCTATGGTTCAAATCCCGGCTATGGTATTGAATTTTTCAAGCTGACTCTACCCTTCAAAATTTAAGATTAGAGAGTATTTCTACCAAGTTTGTACTTAATGTGCTCTATGCATTCGATCTTGTATATCACTAGCTCATCCGGTACTTCCCTGGACTCTTAGGAATTACATAATACTTTCATTTACTCTTTCTATCCATTCTTGAACAAACTACTTTTAAACAGCTTATTGTACCATTTACTTTACATTAATCAAGATAATTGTTATTGTATAAATAGTTAATTATATATGTTTTGTAGTGACAATGTATATGAATACCGTTAGTATACAGTCTCCGGACATTTCCTAAAGGCACCAGGATAAATGTTCTGTTATGGTATTACCTTTTAAAGTTACTGACTCCGCCACGAGGAGCGCATGGGGTCAGGTAGTTAACCAACAGCCGATAGATAGAGCTGACGTGAGATTCAGAACGTTGCGGATTGAAATGCCAGACAAATTCAAGCAGCTTGAGATTTAAGGTTTCAGATTCTTTTATCGTAGATAGATGTTTAACAGCTTTTCTTTCCTTAGTAAAGATGGGCGATAGATGTTTACACCTGAAAGGAAAAGTCACTGCTAATCCGTCGTTATGGAACAGGAAGCTATATTTCTATCTACTAGATCACGAAAAATGACAAGTTTGATTCGTGTTAGGGTTGAAATTCTGTAAACCAACGATACCAACGATGGATAGCTATTTTGAATATATGACATTCAGACTTTAGTGGTTATTTGAATTACAAAAAAAAAAAAAAAAAACTTGATGTACCAGATGTAGTACAAATTGTCAAGCCCACCTTGCCTTTTTGTATTTATCTTATATTATTGATGATAAATTCTTTGTTCCTTTTCCCTTCCTGCTAACATAATACGTACCTACTATCTTTCAAGAAAGTAGATATAAATTTTCCGCGAGTTAGTATCATTCAGGCGTTCTCTGTCCAGAGAGTATGGAAACTATATTGTCCATGTTCGTAGATGTATGATATAATTATATATGGTGTCGTGGCAGCCATTTTAACTTGTTACTCACTTCGTGTGTATAGAAGATTATATTTAGCCAAAATGATGAAAGAATGGCAATGGAAAGTAGCAATTCTCCTGTATCTGAGCTATTAACTACACGGTGTTGCAGACAATGCAACAAAACGGAAAGCCCTTGGAAAAATGATTTTAACAGAGCCTATATGTGTGTTGTATACAACGAACGGTCTATCAACTGTTCTCGTAGGTCAATGACAAAACGCAGGCTTTGACAAATAGCGCCAGGGTTGACGGTTCGAAACCTAACGTGTGGGCATACTTTCATTCTCAAAATTGTTTACTCTGTTAGACGCTGTAACGATCTAACTTACAGTTGTGCTCTTGCAGGTAAACTATGGCATTGCAGAATATCAAAGAAAATGGTAAACATGTGGAACGCTGATTTTTATACAACCAACGTTACATTCGAAATTAAGCGGCACCCTACCATGGCTCTCGTAGCTCAATGTTACGACCCACGCTGTATCAAATCGAGGGTTCGCGGTTCGAAACCCGGTCTGGAACCAAAATTTTTGTTTCAATAGTACTGGTTTGTTAGACATAGTAAGGAAGGCATTTAAAAATGCGCATTACCTGGCATTAGAAGACATTCAAGAACAGCAAAGACAAATAGAGCGACGTTCTTTATAGTCTATATATGTATATAGTCTACGTTACGGTATCTGTTGTCGTAACTCAATGTCGTAGTTCACTGTTCTTCAAGTATTAATACCCAGTTCTCTGGCGGTTTGCGAGGTGTTTTCAACATAAGTAGCAGAGCCAACAATTTCACTCTTTTGACCTGCTGTCAGCTCCACACAACTCCGTGTAGTGGCATGCTACTTTACTGTGAGAAAATCTTAGTGGAAGATTCCATTTCAGTGCATAAATAACTTTCAGGAGTATTCTGGTATGCGCAAGAAATACAAGATGAAAAGTTTGGAATAAAAACTATAACTTTGTGCTTAGTTCGAACCGTAACCCTCTACACGCTTTTCAAAGCGTGTATTTTACTACTGAGCTGCGACAACATGTCAGGACATAAGTTATATACAACATAGATGGAGGTTCTATAAAACCTGTTGTTGCATATCTTCTAATACTATGTAGTAATAACTTCGCTGTAAGAGGACAGTTTTAGATTGGTTCGTTAGCAGCGTCTAACATAGTAAGAAGATTACAGATAAAAAGTGTACCCACTTATTAGGTTTTGAACTGTGAACCCTCAGCCACTCAACTACCGGAGCAGTTAGTAGACTCAGATTTATGCACAACAAAAGTTTTGGAGAATAATAGTTCTTTCACACTTGCCATTTGTAGGACACGCTATGAAAGGGTAGAGCCAGACTGAAAAATTCAATGCCATAGC
This sequence comes from Mantis religiosa, assembly GCA_030765055.1. Lineage (NCBI taxonomy): Eukaryota > Metazoa > Arthropoda > Insecta > Mantodea > Mantidae > Mantis > Mantis religiosa. The sequence continues at coordinate 216,806,791 of CM060949.1, read as the reverse complement.
TGGGATTTGAACCACGGATATTCTGGTCTCCGTCCAGCCGCTTTAAACTATTGAACTACTATGCCCAACGTGCCAACATGACATTAAATTCTCCAACTGACTTGTGTTTTACCCGGTAAACCACTAGGAGTTCTCATAAACACATGAGACAACTACCTTAATGGCGACTTACAATGCTGTAAGGAGTTTAAGACCCGGGGTTTACAGTTCGGACCACTATTAGGTACAACTAATGAACATTAATTGCTCTTTCTTACTAGCCGTGTGTAGGGCGCATTATGAAAGGGTAGAGCCACACTGACAAATTCAAGCGGCTGGACGGAGAACAGAAGATCCGTGGTTCAAACCTCGGCTAAGGCATTGAATTTTTCAGTCAAGTACTCCCTTTTCAATATAGATATTAGTTCTGTTAAATCACAATTCCAAGGATTTTCCGTTATGTTGCATACTCTCGTACGCCATATAGTTAATAGTTTAGATGCAGGAGAATTATTACATGACTTTGTCATGCACGATCTTCCGTCATATTGGGTTAATATAACCTTAGAAACATCTGAAGTTAGTAAGAGGTTAAAATGGCGTCCAAACATTATACATGTACATCTCCAACCGATTTGTTTTCATACCCTCTAGTAAAATAGGATATTTATTTCTCATCTTTCTGTATACATAAATTCACCAATGCATTATCATTTACACATTCCTAACACATAATAACAAACTTCTGGTTCACATTGAATATACCCTTACTACCTGCCTGCCCTAAACTTCGATCTCAATACACACAGCCCCTGGTTTTCCGTGTATTCATGACCCGCTGTTCCTTTAATCCCTAGTTCTTATTTCTCTTAACTTAATTGTTATGTATTTTTAATCTTTGAGAACCATTTCTGTATGACTTTCTCCAAATAATTACCTATATTTCTTACATTACTTTCTCTTTTTACCGACAGTATTTTCCTGATTATTAGTACCTCTCCCCCCTCCTTAAAAGTGTTATATTTGAGTTGACAAATTTGTTCTATTCATTCCTTTGTTTGTTTGCAACATATTACACCGTGACAGTCTGTATCATCATCCCCACACATTGCGAGTTTCCCTTTTTCCTATCATGTCTAATTCCTTTCAAAATTCTAACTCCTGTCCTCACTCAATCAAATCCTTCTCTCCCTAGCTTATTACACATATTAGGTACTTTTCCCTCCCCCACACTATTCCCTATATATCCTCAAAGAGCCGTTCTCTCTTGTACTAGTAAAATAACTTGACTATCAATATCTTCTAATCTTGATTCTACTTGTTTCCAAAAGCCTCTACAATAATACTCCCCATTACTCCAAATATGTACCATTCCTCTCTGTTCCATTAATTCCCTTACATTTTGTATACAAAATCCTTTGCATTTGTTTCTAATTTGCATACGAAAACATTTTTAATAATATTATTTTCCTCCAAGTTAGCAACTCTATACAAATATTTCATTATCCTCGAGACAGTTTCGACCTTAGTTGAATCTATTCCTAACTGTAGTTGTGTTGCCCCGTTAGGTGATACTACCGGCAAGCCTAGAATATATTTACAAAAGGATCGGTTTGTAACATCCACCTCTGTCCATGCTTTATCTACCCCCCCCCCTATATTTTTTCCCTTGAAATATAGTACGCGTGTATGTCAAGATATTAAATTATGTTATACACAGTCAAATCGAAATAAAATATTCATTTGCGTTGTCGTTGAGGCTTAAGGAGAAACAGAACCTCTGTAGTGTTGGTAACTTCTTATGGTTTAATTAGTTAACTAGTGGTTTTAATTTTTCATCGCTCTTGAACTGGAGTAATAGAGATAAGACGTTAATGTGTGATTCATAAAGGAAATCTTCTATTTAAATATATTCTTAATTCCACTGTGTGTATTTTTTAATTCAATCTTCCACATTTACCTTGTCAGACATGGCACCTTTCTTCAACTATGCCTTGGCAGTAATTTGAACCTACAGCACGTCACTGTTAAACTCTAGCGCGGGAGAACACCCAGAATATAATGATGGAGAGGATAAAACGTTTTCAAGATCGAAACTCTCTCCCGACTTTGTAGGAATACTTCCTACTTTTGTATAATTGCTCCATGTCTTCTACATGAGTACGACGGGACATCGTCAGGTCCCTACTGTTGCTCTACTTTCACTTTATGGCAAAGAGTGGAGGCACGTTGACTTTTACTAACGAGCGCTACATTGACTGGATATCTTGTTTAGCAGAACAGCGAAGTATTCATAGAATTGGGCAATTCCAAACAACAGTATACTGATTATACCATGCTGCTACCTATCGGCAGTGAGCTCACAACAGAAACCAACGCGAAAATAGAAATGTTAATAATGAGGGTAGTATCTCTTAGCACATGGTTCTGTTATATATGTGAGTATAAACGTATGGTTTTTGACGTAGCTTGGTCTATGAGGAATGTTCTATAACAACTCTAGCGTTATCTGAGAAAGATTACGGCTCTACCTTTAACAAATCAACATTACTTACTGGCCTCTAATAAAACATTCGCCCTTACACCAACACCGTCAATACGAAGTGAATGAACAAGATTGATTTCCATGTCGATGGTACATCTACTTACGACATCATTGCTAGCTGAGCTAATACTTCTACCCACCACAAGAAAGCAAGATAAAGGAATGTGCAACAAACTCTTTTGCTATCCCCACGGTGTTTATGCTCAGCTTGCCAGTATGACAAGAATGCTATATTCGTTTAAAATACGCAAGTGTTGTCACATAACTCACTCATACATAATATCTGTCACTGCAGTTACTGTAACGGACATTAGTTCTGGTAGAATGGGTGACTCATATGCACTCTCAAACACTCATTTCCTAGTAAACAGATCTACCAACAGAGTAGATAAATAGCTCAAACACCCATCTCCTTCATTAGTCTCTTTCTTTCTTTCTTGTGGTGGTTAGACAGTAGTTCCCCCTGACTCCCCCAGGAAAAGCATCTCCCGCACACTTTTTCACCTTTGAGCAAGTGCTTGTCTTAACGTGGGGAAGCACCGTCATTATCTACATCGATAACTATAACTGTGTATACACGTCTTCAGTGGCTTACTAAAGACCGTACACTAGAATTCAGTAAGCAGCTTCAACAATAACTATACATGTGTGTTTAAAAGAAAAAAAATTGGACAAAATGAAACCAAAGTAACTTTCCTAACAAATAACCAATTTATATTAAACCCCAAACATACCGAAGAGAAGTAGACAATATTGGTTCATTTTTAAGTGAAAAGTATTTATATTAAATTCTCTACTCTGTAATGACTCAGGAAAGAGAAGATATTTCATCAATTTTCCAGTCCAATGATAATTTAATATCTTGAGTCAGATAGTACACATTTGTATGTTTTAGCAGGAAAGAGAATTTAACAAAACATTTAATCAGCAATAAGCCTCTGTATGATAAATACAAACGTGGGAAAGTGGTCTTGACAGTCTCTCCTATGAATGTAAAGATCTCAATTGTTTATTACTTCAAATGTTACATATGGAGTTTGTTACAAGTCAAATATGGTATATGTTTGTGAATCAATCAGAGAATTACTCATTACATAAGTAGAAATCACCTACTTGACGGCTTTGGACTTCTCAGACCCACTTGCATAAAAATCGCTAACTGCAGTTCATTTATAATCGAAGATCAAAATTGACAGTTTGCGAACCCGCGTGGGTTGTAAAATGCTGATCTTAGATCAGATGAACGTCGTTTATTACTGATCCGAGATCATATAAACAAATGCGACAACATCGCCAAACATGTTGCAACTTTCGTGTTGTATCGAAAGTATTCCAGAATTATTGGAATTACTCGAAACTGTTTAATTCAAGTTCACAGAGTAGCCAATCTAGACATAACAAGATCTAATTAAATCTTTCGCTTTATGCTTATTTGTCCTAGAAATAATGTTATTTTAAATAAAGAGTATAAGAATTTACTCCATATGAAACAGTGTTTTATAAAAGTTAAATATTTGGCTTACTTTATCCCTATTATGTGCCCAATGTACATATTTTTCATTTTCGTCTGTTTAGAACACGGATCATTTTGTATATTATATTAGTTTCAAAGCAGGGGAAGAGTGAGAGTACTTTTAGGTAAAGAACCTTCACTTGTAATTGAGGTTCTCTGATATTATAGTATCGTCAATCTTCAGTCCTCATCCTGGTTACTATCCAATAGACTGTACCTCACATAGAAGACTTTTAGAACTGTTTCTATAGTAAGTGACTGATGAGTTGGATTAAGAAGCATATTTATTATACGACAGATACCAAATGTAATCTTTTTGAATGTATTTTGTATAAAATGCAAATAATAATAGATATGACACAAGATATAGATAATGTAAAAGAAGATCGTTTGTTACAAATATATTTGTCGTGGATGGTAAAATACACAAATATTTTAGTTATATCATGTAACCTGTATACACAAAGTTTGCAGTAATAACTACACACACGAGTTAGGCAAGTAACGAAACCAGCAAGACATTTGTACATATGACAACTGCCGTTTCCCTTCCGCTTTGTTAGTGAGTGTTCATATTTCATTAAAATATATTGTAATTCTACACATAGTTCCTTTCTTCCTTATGGGTTTTTATTTTCATTTACTCCTTCCTCAAATATCACGTGCAGTTTTACACATTTGTTCACTTATTTGAAATACAACTAATTTAAAGTTGGGTAGAGAACGCTAGATATGTTATTAATATGTTATGAAAATACTTACAAGAATTAGTAGTATACTGAAAATCTTGAAATTACTATAAAATAGAAGGTAATAGATTTTAGATAAGATTAGATTTATTGTGCATATTCCAAAATTTTACAATTTACAACTTTAGGCTACATTTATTTGTCTTTACCTTGTTGCTACCTTGGCTTACATGACACCCTGGTCTTCTGCTCTGTCAGGTAGCTCTTAAACTCCATACCTCATTGACTACTTAATTAGTCCCATTCTTCCTCCTGATCTTCCTTTCTTATATTCTTTACATTTCTGGTCCATGTTTCTTTTAATGTCTGCAAGCACTCACCAATACTACTTACCTTCTTTTCCTCCTTGCCCTTTATCATTTTTACAACTGCTATCCTCTTCTCCACTTTCTCTCATTTTTCCTCCCAAACTTTTTTCCTCCGCATTGCAACCTCCTCGCATACTTTTACATAGTGTTCTAGGCTTTCTTTTCCCCCACAATATTCACAAATCCCCTTTTCCCTACCTCTTATCCCTTTGATCAAGTACGTAATAAGTAATCTCATATATTACCAAACTTCTCATCTTGTGACTTAATGGCCAAAATCTAAAAACACAGTCAAATTTGTGCGAATACAACCATTTACCAATATACTTAAAGTATCTAGTCATATTTCTTTATCAACTAATATTTACCAGCATTTACTTAGAGACAATTTGCATCAAACAACATTGGTCTCAAACCATACAATATTTATTGTAGCACAATCAAAATCGACAGCTAAAAAGACTTTATTCAGTTGCAGGTTCTGATGAGACATCAGTAAGAAATCGATTTTAATACTTAAACATAAGTATCTAAATCTTCCCAGATAACAGAGAGCATCAGAGTTTTATGTAATGTCCATTTTGCTCTTAAGCGGTGGTAAACAATTGTTTGAATTGCTTATTACAAGTATGAAGATCCTCTCTCAATGTCCTTACTGAAACATTGACGGTCTAACCACTGTGCCTCATTGTTGAACAGAACAACATACATTCCTCCTTTGTTGACGAATTAAGTTGTTCAATACATAGAGCTCAGGGTTATCCCACATTCAACATTGAGAATAAGGGAAAACCCATTTAAGTAACTCAACCTGATCCGGATGCAAGCTAGCGCCCTGTTCAACCTGAGGTAGACCACACCACAGACAGGCAACATTTATAATAATGTGAGTAGAGAAATAAACTAAAAATTCAAGTCTAAGCTTAAAGCTCCTGAAAATGCTAGCCCAACTCCCCAAAGAGGAGCAAATTGATTCGGCCACCGCTGGGCAGGTAATTTGGTTTGCCATGCCAAGATATAGAATTTATTAATTATTTATGGCTTTTCATTGATTTTTTACCTTATGGTGCATATTCATTTTATAGTCATTTTCTTTTGAATTTTAAGCCCTTAGAAAAGTATATCTCTAGCTATTGCCATAATTTAGTTCCTGAAAGGCCGCTCATGACCAAGCAGTTGAACACCCTTATATATAAATCATCATCATCAGCATCACTTACTGACTTACGCTACACATTCAACATACAATTTCTAAACTGCTCACTCTTCCAGTTTTTCACGTTACTCGAGATGATTGTTATTGCATAAATATTATATATGTATTTGTAGATAAAGTGGGTATGAATACAATAAGCTTAACTACAGAGATGGAGCCGAAGTGATAATTTTAAAATTCTATTCTACTTTCAAGGTCAGAACAAAAGAACAGCATCAAACACAAGAAGAAAGCTACTAAGACCCTATTGTAGCAAACATAAATATTGAGAAGCTAAATCCAATAAGAGGGAATGACTTGGAAATAGTTGAACTTTCCAAACAAATATTTGCATATATTATACGTTTTATCTATATTTATATTTTATTGCTTTGTTTAGCTATTGTTGTTTACCAGCTAGGCAAAAGTCATTCAGGATAAATGGAATTTCTTAAACAACTATTAAGAAATTTAAGACATATATAGTAAATTTCGTGAGCATTTTAAAGGAATATTTCGTCACTTTTGAAAATATAAAAAAATTTGAAAAACGCTCTTTGTAAAGGGTAGTCTGAAATGCTAGCCGCTGTGCCGTTCCTGGGTACCTCAGAAAGTGTACTAGTTTTACTTTCAGCTTCTTCCGAGGTTGTTCCACTAAGATTTTCAAAAAGATTATTTTATACCAAATTCACTTTTGCACCGTCTACTCCTCGGTGTTTTAGCCTTACCCAGGTTGGCACCGCGGTGTTTACTCTCTCTGACCCGGTGCTTTCAGTTTTCTGAGCTGGGACACGCTGGCGCTCGTGGATTGGCTGCCCGGTGGTGGCTGGGTGAGTGAGTGGAACACGGCTGTTGGTGGTATGCCCAAGTGTGTGTGTGTGTGTGTGTGTGTGTGTGTGTGTGTGTGTGTGTGTGTGTGTGTGTGTGTGTGTGTGTGTGTGTGTGTGTGTGTGTGTGTGTGTGTGTGTGTGTGTGTGTGTGTGTGTGTGTGTGTGTGTGTGTGTGTGTGTGTGTGTGTGTGTGTGTGTGTGTGTGTGTGTGTGTGTGTGTGTGTGTGTGTGTGTGTGTGTGTGTGTGTGTGTGTGTGTGTGTGTGTGTGTGTGTGTGTTTGGGTGGTTGGGTGGGTGGGCACGCGTGGGCGCACGTGGGCGCGCGTGTGTGTATAAAAGCGCAAAATTAGCGCTTGTAAAAATTGTACATAACAAAAAAAGGACACTCAAAGACACTAACTTAATAAAACTGTTCTCGCTGGTCTAAGAAAGGTCACCGTATGGGTTTTATATATACCCACGTAGACAATAAGCATTTTATGCCCAAAATATAACCTCAATGAACTTTTTAGCCTGTAAGCCGGGCCCCTTTGTACCGGCTCCAGTCCATTAAACTTAAAATAGAAACCTGAAACCTTTACTTCATATTAGGATTAATAATATGTGAATGCACAATGAGATAAGTATGTAGTTATGTTGAAATCTTTTGAGTCTTAAGTCTCTTGACCATTACACATTTGTATTATTCTATGCATTTGAGGTTTTGTCATGCAATTCTACTTATTCCTTGCTTCGCATCATCTTACCTCGTATCTGTTAGGGCTCACGTGACCTACTTAACTCTCATTGGCCGCTGTCGTGGTAAAGAGTGTATTGTGGGAAAATAAGTTATTTATTTAACATGATGATATATCTTATTATAAATCTTAATATTTTCGAAGAGAATTATTAAATTTATATTTTCATAACAGTATTAAAGTGAGTGCAGATAAGCTTTTATTGTGCAGTAGCATATCAGGCTCGGAAAACAAAAGAGCACAGAAAGGCTGTTACACGTATAAAGTGAAGTAAGACAACCGACTCTCTTCTTAGTCCAAGCTCGAGAGAATCATACAAATTAATAGACATCTTTGTAGAAATTTGGTTTCTGCCAATAGTCCGTTAGCAGAAATAAATAACGCTACATTACGGCAATTTCTGGAGCAGTACACTTATGGGCAGAACATCCCCAGTGAATCTACCATTTGAAATGGTTACTCGTTATCTGAGAAAGATTTCGGCTCTACTTTCTACTTAACAACATGGCTTACTGGTCTCTTATAAAACAGTCGCTCTTGCGCCAGCAGTGGTCAATACAGGATGTCAGCGAATGAACAAGGATCGTTGTCACTGTAAATACATCATCGCGAGCTGATACTATAGTTGCCCCTGACTCCTCCAGGAAAAGCATCCGCACTTTTTTTTTTACCTGAGAGCAAGTGTTCTTCTTATCTACATCGATAACGATAACTGCGTAAACACGTATCCAATGACTCACCATAACAATACTACATACAGCAGAATTCAGTAAGTAGCTGCAACAATGATTATATATGTGAATAACGTAAAACATTCATGCTTAAAAAATACTGCGAACAAAAGCAACAAATGTACATTTCCCAAAAATTAAGACTTAACATTAGAGCCCCAAAAATGAAAAATAGAAGTATATATCCTCATTTTAAAAAGAATGAACCTATATTTAATTCTGTATTGTCTGTGATGACTCAAAAAGAAGATCACATTTCATGAAATTCCCAGTCTAATGATAATTTCATATCTTGAGTTAAACACTGTTCATTTGTATGTCTTAGCAGGAAAGAGAATTGAACAAGACATTTTATCAGCAATAAGTCTCTGTGTGATAAATACAAACGTGGGAAAGTGATCTTAATAGTCTCTCGTGTAAACGTAAAAATGTTATTTGTTTATTACTTCAAGTGTGCCATATCGTGTTTGTTACAAGCCAAATATGATAAAATGTTTGTGTATCAATCTGAGAATTACTCATTGGTTAAGAAGAAATCTCCGTCTACTTCACGACTTTGGACTTTGCTCTCTGTTCCGGCTCCAATTTGGTCTGCGCATATTTTGTTTGTTGTTTCCTGGTTTCTTGTGCCTATGGTTTTATAGTTTATGATTATTTACGTGTTCTGTTATCATTCTTTCTTTTCCCATTGATTTCTTTCACTTTTATTTATTTCCTAATATCCTGACTCCGATTTTTCTTCTTTTCTAGTGTACACAGCTACTGCGCTTATAAATTTCTTCCCTAATTTCTATATTAAATAGATGACATAAATTTCGTTTCATATAACTTTGCCCACTGACAGTATCCCTCCGCATTTTACTGGATTCCCCTTTACTCTAATTGGCTAGTGTTTTCGGCGCTTTAGGCGGTGCAGTGTACGTCATGTACAGTTCAAAGCAAGGTCAGTGTTAAATGTCACACAGACAAATACCAATACCCATAACGCACCTGCCACTTCAGTCAAAACGAGGAACAGGTTTGAAGCAAAGGGTCCTTCTCTTCATTTTAAGAATTGACATGTGTTCGTGATAAATTAACTCTGTTGCGTAATAAATTTTATTCATACTGTTATAAAATATAAACTTGAAAATTCTCTTTTAACATATATCATGTTAAATAATGAACCCATCTTTACCGCAACACATTCTATACTACGACAGTAGCCAATGAGAGGTGAGCGTCAAGAAATACGCGATAAGCTGATGTGAAATAAGGATTAAGTACATGTCTGTAAGCAGAAATGAATGATAAAACCTCCAGAACATGGACTTCTGCAGCATCATGTGACAACAAATCATATAACAATTATTAAGAAAACGCCAGTCCTAATACGAATTAAAATTTCTTATACTCCGTGATCTAGTAGACGTCATGGTAGCTTTCTGATCCATTAGGACGGAGAACAGTAATTTATATTTCAGATATAAACACTTTTATCATGGGTCTTTCGAAAGGAAGCAAAAGGTGCTAAAACTTTATTTGTCGTAAGTGAGAGTAATACTCTAGAAATGCTCTTGAAAAGTATGTTTTGACAATTCCAATCCACGGTGTCCTGATTCTCTCATTGCGCAATCTGTCGGTAGATGATTTAACTACGTGACCGCATGCGCTCCTAGTGGTGGAATCAGTGACTCTTGATTTTATAATGGGTGCCCCTTAGTTTTAAAGCAGGAGAACAAAAACGTATTCTAATGTACCTTTCCCCATAAACCATGTAAATGTTGAGGCCAGCATTTCTTAGTACAGAGTTGTGTGTTATATCTTTACCGCTACACGCGCGATCTTTTTACCTCCATTACACGCGCGCTGACCGAGAGTCTGTTTCTGTTTTTACGTAACTTTGATCACCATTTTAATATTATGGTTTCGAAATTTAAAACATGTGCGTCTGAACATTATACTAAGGCAGGGAATTTGCAAACATAATATATTTTACCATCTCTGCAGAACATATATAATTTTTAGTCATTATTTTTTCTTAATTCACTAAGAAAATTTATTGTAGCCACTGATATTAACGTTCATACTATTTTAACTGGTTATAGGAATACACATTAAAACATTTATTTGTAGAAAAGTTGTTCAGAAAGTTTATTTCTACAGGCATGTAATTCTCACTGCCAATTTCAAGGAAATCATTCACGGTGTTTGCTGTACTCACTGTACAGATATACTGGGACATTCTACAGGCACGCAAATTTACTGTACAGTCTACAAGAAAACCTTGTTTGTCTGATTTTCTTTCTGTCAGAGAAGCTGAATTTTCCTCTAATATTTAATGTAATATCATGATTGATAAATACAATGATTGATTTTGGTTACAACGACTTCTTAATTTTGTTTTTGTCAGATTTTCAATTGAATGAAGAAATGTTCCCCTGTAGTAGTAGAACGTGGATAATCCAAAACATGAGAATAGATCTTACAAAAGAAGGAAAAGAAGCTTGAATTGGCAAATCATTTTACCTTTGGTTCCAAAGTTCTTGTAGAGTAGCGTTACAGCAAATTAAATATTAGTGTTGGGTAGCTGTTGGTTCTCCTCCAGTTTCCAAAATTACTAAAACCACAAGTATGAGGTACTATCGACTCTCTTGTCACTTTATTACCCTCAGGTACCGTTTAGGTAGATGAAATTATTAATTAATAAATGTTTATTTGGTATAATACCAAGAAGAGCATTGCAGATGTTTACTATCATCTTTGTCTGTAGATACCAAACTAACTCATGTTACGTATGTACCTTATGTCCTTCAAGCGATCGTCCTTAAACGTTGTAGTCTTGATAAACTGTTCATGTAGATACTTGTATCTTTCCCTTTAAACAAATTGTGCACTAGGAATATGAGGATTTTTAATATAGCGTTGTGTGTTATATGTGAAAACCTTTCTAATAATGCTGATGAGAAGACTTACCGTAAATTTTATATATAAATAGAGAAAAAAACTCATAGGGTCTTACTGCTTAAAATGTTAGGCATCTGAACATTCAAAGTACAACAAAGAATAATTTGGAAATCGTTTACTCTTCAATAAAGTAAATAATGAAATGGTATATACCTTTCCCCTTAAACCAACCCGGCAACAAGAAATAGTAATCTTGAGGTGAGCAATACTTACAACTGAACTATCACTGTACTCACACTGCTAGACAACTAAAAAAGGCTAGCCTCGATAGCGTAGATGGTAGCGTGTCTGCCTCACGTGCAAGAGGTCCCAAGTTCGAATCTCGGATAGGGTGAGTTACCTGGAGAGGGTTTCTCCGCGGTTTTCCCTTATCGTGAAAGACGAATGTCGGGTGGCTCTAAGCTTCATGGACCGCGGGCTCATTTGAGCATCATTTCACCCATTCCATTCATCGTCCGATAGGACTTAAAGTTGGAGGACGTAAATTGAAAAAAGAAAAAAAGAAAAAAAGACACCTGAAAATTTGATGGTATAACATCTGTTGCATATAAACCATGTGTATCAAAAATCTACTGCGGAGCAGAACCGCAAAGCCCAAACCTGAAGTCTGGAAAGTGCTGCACGTTACCATTTGCAATTAGTTGCTGGACATCCCTCCTCAGCTCTGTGGCGGTGTGGGTGACGGCGCTCCTTACATATGTTCTGTGTAGACCGCTGACCGTGAGGGGTAAACAATGCAGTGTTATTAGACTGATATGTTTCTACGTATTATGGACACATTTTGGTGTATTTCCAGCTATACTCCACACACAGGCCTCACATAGAGCAGAGATGATTACATCAAAGTGTCACACACGTACAGGTGGGGGCATAGTGATATTGCCAGTCTAAGTATAGTTCTGTATTATAAGTGAATCAAACACAAATGAGGTTTCAGTCATGTGTTGTACTCACACATGGCTTTCTCTACTTTTCCCTTAGCTCTTATTTTACACAACTTTTGTTAGATATTTGTAGATAAAGGAACGACATCGTATAGATTAAAAGGTTAGTGAGGTTTTAGGAAGTATATCGCTATTTGATGGATTTGATCTTTAGCTGATCAGGAAAATAAAAAAAGCGATTTTCTAAATGAATAAGTTGGATTCAAATTCTTCTTCTGACAAATTTAATTAGTGTACCAAATCAGTAATTTCTTCTTGCTCTACAAAGTGTCCTTCACTTTCAGAATTTTCTAGTTAAAAGTTAGGATCTAAGAAGTACAGACCTGGTTAACTTGTATAATATGTTTTCATATTTACATTTTGTAAGTATCTGCGTAAGTAATCGGGTAGGATCAGGGTGGGCTATCTATAACACGCGTGTTATCGGCTGCTACACGAACACGTTTTTGATTATGCATATCTAAAGTATCAAAAGATTATGACATTATGTGCTATTTTAAGCAGCATTTTCAAAATCTTAGTCTAAAAATGAACTAAAAACAGTGTTATCTTCACTACCTTGGTTAGTGTTACCTTTCTAAGCCAATCAGGGATGCCTGTCTCACTATTCCTGTCTCCGCTCTAGACTTTTGTATCAGAATTGAACTCCCGGAGATGCGGTCATATTTAAATTTAGCACGTGATTATAAAATTTAAATATCAAAACATAGAACTTCAAAATTTTATTGCCCTTTTTTATTTTACGTCATCCTATATTAAGTCATAACGGACGATAAATGAAATGGTGGCTAAATGAGCCCAGCATCCATAGAGCTTAGAGTTACCAGATATTCATATTTCAGGATAAGGAGAAACCCCTTATCCAAATATTTCCGAGCAACATTCCAACCCGGGACCTCTTCAACGTAAGTCAGACACCACTGAGAGGCGGCAAGTACATTGTGTGATTAGTTGACCACAACAATGTTATAAATTCGAAACTAAATTCATATTTATAATCCTGATGCTACTTATTTTCAAGTAAATCATATCATATTTGTGAATAAGTGTATATTTGTTATATCTGTGTATATAAGGCTAACAATGGCAATAATGTACTCTAATATTATGAATTAATTTGTCCAAGTTAATAAAATATTTAGCATACATTAGCACGAGGTCAAAATATCTGACACCTGATGAGAAATATATTTTCAGATGTCATAACCATGAGGAGCAACAATACCATAATATAAGAGAATTTAATTCAAATAAATTATACTGACTCTGTTGTAAGATTACATGCGATATAAACAAATGACGAACACCGGCAGCTGTGATTGGAGCGACAACGTGATCAGCATGTCCAGGATAAGAACACGACTGTTTTGTCGTTTACAGATGTTATCGTAGCTTCAGTTGCTTTTTGTCGTGGCAAAGTGATATTATTGTGAATATTTTATCACTATTTCTACATTGTTCATTATTGTATGATATAAATTTAATTTTACAGTTGAGAATATAGTCAGTGTGTCACCATCAGTTGTTTCTCATCTGGAAAACCTTGCAACTGCGACAAGCTTCTTGGGAGAGGTGAATTGGACACACTATTCCTTGTGAAGGACAAAACTGAGCCATCAACAAACGTACTACAAGCTCTGAAATGTGTTCCCTGGTTGGCAAAATTTAGGGTAACGTGTTGCTACGACATTCTTCCTGGGATAGGAGTTGAATTTGTTAACAGACGGTTGCTTTATACAGGGTGTCTTAAGTCAAGTAAGAGTAGAAACAATCAATAGCGTAGCAGTCATAGATATGACTCCAGTTACATCACTAGCAGATGTAATAGGATGCAGTGTACACATTAATTTTTTGTATTAATTACCAACTACCTTCAGATAGACATCTTATACTCATAAGAGTTCTTAAATTGTATAAAAAAAGAACAAACAAAAAAAATGTGGAATTTAATTGATGGAAAATAGTCATTTCTTCACTTTCGCCGTATATAGGCTAAGGTCTTTGATAGAGTCAACATTAAATATTGTGACTTAATGGATTCGTGAAATGAAAAGTCCAATTGAACCACTCAAAAATGTTCTTTAATTCCACCGACTTACAGTTAAACACTTGCCAATTACACAGAATTACGTAATGCACACAATTACGATTCACCAGCTCGTCCGTTACAGTTCCACTTGCACTTGTAATTACGTAAACTCCTCCGACGCACGTACGCAGTCCTTCCCATCACTGGGCGCTCCTCACAGCTCGCCAAGAACTGACTGTCCTCACTCATTGCAGCCCTTTTATAGGAATATCACTGTTTTCTAGAAGTCTCTGGCTTCAGTGAATCACCGCGAAGGTTCCAGACGGAAGGGGAAGAGGCAGTCAGCGACAAGTGACACTTCCCAAATCATCCCCGCAGTTAGCGACTGAGACTAATGGGTGGGTGCGGCCCTGAATACTTCACGTCCGACCCTCCTGCTGGCCAGTTCTATAGGGAGTTCCGACGTTCGGGTGACTATACTAGTCACGACATTAAATATGCGAGTAAAATGGGGAATTTAATGTCGTGACGTCAAGTTGGACGTGGTAGCTCAATGGGTTAGAGCGACAAGACGGGAGGCAGAAGATCCGTGGTTCAAATACCTTCGAGTTACTAGTGTACGCAGAAGAGTATATATAGATACTTATGCAAGAATCTTTATCTCGACTGATGTGAAGTAAATGTGAGATTATTCGTAAATCAAGAAAAGTACCGGATGAGCTGGTGATATACAAGTTCTAAATCATGGAGCTCATTACATACATAGTTGCCAGAAATTCTGTCTAAAAACAATTTTGGAAAGGTAGAGTCAGACTGAAAAGTGCAAGGCCATAGCCAAGATTTGAACCACTGTCTTCCAGTCTCTGCCCTGTTGTAATCTTACAATTCTGTCGATATAATATATTCAATTTCGAAGTTCTAGTTGGATGTTTACATACAAAAGTATTGATATTACTTGTCAGTCATTATTGAGTCCATGTTGATGTATGTTAAAGCATTATGGTATAACTTTAATTCATAATTAAAATGTATTATTTTCACTGTTAGCCTCATATTTACAGATATAACTACAATCCAATTAAAATTGTGATATGCTGTATTTAAAAACATGTAGCTTGTCCGCATTATATGGACTTAGTTTTCCATATATACCATTGTTGTTCATTTTTTGTGGTTAACTGATTACACAATGCACTTACGCCAGCCTCTGTAGCGTTTCCTCAAGATTAAGGGGTCCCGAGTTGGAATCTCGAAGGATGAGTTTTCTGGATGAAGGTCTCTCCGGATTTTCTCCTACCTCAAAGGTTAATATTCGACAACTGTAAGCTCTATGAACCCTGGACATACTTGAGCATCATTTCATTCACTATCCGACGTAAATTGAAATAAGAACCTCAGAGTATGGACTTTCCGATATTCTAAGATTCAAGAATGAGGTTTTGTAGTCGGGTACATACTACATGACAGAGTCTTGAGACAATTTCACCTCCATTGACAGACGCTGTATTCGTCTGCTTGCTTGTTTACTAGATGAGCGAAATATTAATAAACAGACGTACAGTAAGTGACGATACACAAATAGAACTGTGTGTGATATGAAATGTCAGCTAATTAATTAAATACACAAAAGCAAGTTACCATTACAGCCGCTTGCATTCCTTTCTTTCTCCTTGTTACATTATTCAGTCACGTTATATATGAAATGTCACAACTGCCGATATATGACACATTGTTGTGATGCTATCTGAACAGAGTACACACAATGTCTCGTCGTGTACGTGTGATATGCTTAAGTAAACAACTACCTTGTAACTCATTCACTTCCATACGTTTCCACGCGTTGCCAAGTAGTATAATGCGACGGTGGGTCAAAAAGTAATACCTCCTATCTTTTATTCTCTTTTAATTGCCAAGAAAATTTAATCCAATTTACATAGCTTGCAAACTACAATATTTTGCGATTAATTTGTTACTATTCAATATAATCTCCGTCCTTGTCCACAGTTTTGGCCCACCTTTTAACTAGGGCATGCTTTCCAGGGTGGTAAAATACACGGTCTTGCTTCTTAAGGCATTGACCCACGGGCGTTTTCACAGCCTCCTAATCTTCAAAATGAATCCCACAATGAGCTTCCTTTAGTGGCCCGAACAGAAGGAAGTCTGATGGTGCCAGGTCAGGGCTGCATGGGGGTGAGGTAAGACTTGCCATCCCAATTTCTCAATTTCTGCAGTGGGGCATGGCTGGTGTTTGTCATGCAAAATAAGAACATCCGCCATTGTTTTTCTTTGGTGAACTCGGCGAAAAGGTGCTTTCAGCTTTTTTAGAGTTCTGGGGTATTGGCCAGAATTTATTGCGCATCCCTGCTCCAAAAATCAATCATAAGCACACCCTCAGCATCCCAAAGCACTGTCGCCATAACTTTCCCTGCCGACCGCTGAGTTTTGAAATTTTTTTATTCGGTGATGTTGTGTGATGCCCTTCCACTGACTGCCTCTTGGATTGAGGTTTAAAAAATTGAACCCACGTTTCGTCTCTAGTAACAATTTTTTCCAGAAGCTCCTCTCCCTCTAAATTGAAGCGCTGAAAGTGTTCGGAGGCTATTGTTTCCCTTGTTTCTTTGTTTTGGGCGGTTAACATTCTTGGACCCAACGTGAACAAGCTTTCGAGTAACCCAGTTGTTGAATAATCATCATCACACTGCCTTTACAGAGGGAGGTAATATGGCACAATTCACCTGTTGTTACCCGGCTATCATCACGAATGCTGTCATCGACTCGCTGAATGTTGCAGTCACTGTAATAATGTAAGTAGTGGTTTAAGGGTAAATTATGACAAAACTTTTTATTTTCAGCAGTGGTGCTTAAATATATTATGTTTGTAAATTCCCTAAAGTTTACATATTTCAGATACTAATATTTTATATTTCGACCATAGTATTAATGTGGTATATCAAACTTGTGTAAAAGCGAACACGGACTCTCCGTCAGCGCGCGTGTAATGGAGGTAAAAAGATCGCGCGTGTAGCGGTGATCATACAACACATAACTCTGTACTAAGTAATGCTGGCCTCAATATTTACATGGTTTATCGGGAAAGGTCCATTAGAACACGTTCTTGTCCTCCTGCTTTAAACTAAAAGGCTCCCATGATAAAACCAACAGTCACTGATTCCGTCACTAGGAGAGCATGTGGTCACCTAGTTTTTTTTTTAGTTTTTTTTTTTTTTTTTTTTTTTTTACTCTTTCTCTTTTAACGCATAGACCGGCAGACCGCATGGGAGAATGTGGATGCTGTGGATTGGAATTGTCTTAAAATAATTCAAACAAATATCTTATAGTATTGCTTTCATTTACTACAAGTACATATTTAGCAGCTTTTGCTTCTTTTCAAAAGACTCATTATAAAAACGTTTATATCTGAAAAATAAATCACTGGTCTCCGTGCAAATGAAACAGAAAGCTACCGTTATGTCTATTAGACCACGAAGTATGACAAACTTTACTTCGTTTTAAGATTAATAATATGTGAACGTTCAAAGAGAAAAGTATGTAGTTTTGTTGAAAACTTTTGAGTTCTCTAAAACCTCTTGCCAATTGTACATTTGTTTCATTCTATGCATTTAAGGTTTTCTCATGCATTTCTAGTTATTCCTTGTTTGACATCAGCTTACCTCGTATCTCTTAAGGCTCACGTGACCTAATCACCTAGCATTGGCTGCTGTCGTGGTATAGAGTGTACTGCGGTAAAAATAAGGTATTTATTTAACGTGATGATATATTTTAATATGTTCGAAGAGAATTGTCAAATTTATATTTTCATAACAGTATTAAAGTGAGTGCACATAACCCTTACTGTGCAGTAGCATATCAGGCACGGAAAACAAAAGAGCACAGAAAGGCCGTTGTACGTACAAAGTGAAGTAAGACAACCACTCTCTTCTTAGTTCAAGCTCGGGAGAATCATACAAAGTAATAGATATCTTTGTAGAACGTTGGTTTCTGCCAATTGTCCGTTAGCAGAAATAAATAACGCTACATTACGGCAATTTCTGGAGCTGTACACTTATGGGCAGAAGATCCCAAATGAATCTACTATTTGAAATGGCTACTCGTTATCTGAGAAAGATTACGGCTCTACTTTGAACATATCAACATGGCTTATTGGTCTCTTATAAAGCATTCGCTGTTGCACCAGCAGTGGTCAATACAGGATGTCAGCGAATGAACAAGAATCGTTGTCACTGTAGATACGTCATCGCGAGCTGATACTATGGTTCCCCCTGACTCCCCCTGGAAAAGCACCCGCACTTGTTTTTACCTGAGAGCAAGTGTTCTTCTTAACGCGGGGAAGCACATCGATATACATACATCTACATCGATAACGATAACTGCGTAAACACATATCCAGTGACTCACTGAGAGACCATAACAATACTGCACACAGCCAAATTCAGTAAGCAATGACTATACATATGAATAACGTAAAAAAATCGTGATTAAAAGAAAAAAAGCGAACAAAAGCAACAAAAATACATCTTCTAAAAATTAAAAACCTAACATTAAAACCCCAAAAATAAAAAAATGAGGTATATTGGTTTATTTTAAAAGGAATGAATTTATATTTAATTCTATAGTGTGTGTAGTGACTCAGAAAAAAGATCATATTTAATGAAATTCCCAGCCTAATGATAATTTCATATCTTGAGTTAAACACTGTTCATTTGTATGTGTTAGCAGGAAAGAGAATAGAACAAATTATTTTATGTGCATTTCTGTTCCTTAAGCACGGTGAACAGTAATTTATATTTCACCTATAAACATCGTTATCATGATCTTTTAAAAGAAAGCAAAAGCTGCTGAAACTTTATTTGTCGTAAGTGAAAGTAATACCCTAAAATTATTTGTGTGAAGCATATTTTGACAGTTCCAATCCGCAGCGTACTGATTCTCCTATGGCTCAATCTTTCGGTCGACGATTTAACTACGAGACCACATGCGCTCCTAGTGGCGGAATCGGGTGACTGTTGGTATTATCATGGGCGTCATTTTGTTTTAAAGCAGAAGGGCATAAACATGTTCTAATCTACCTTTCCAGATAAACTATGTAAATGTTGAGACCAGCATTACTTAGTACAGAGTTGTGTGTTATATGTTTACTGCTACGAGCGCGATATTTTTACCTACATTACACGCGCGCTGACCAAGAATCCGTAGGAGCTTCTGCGGAACTTTGATATACCATTTTAATACTATGGTTTCGAAATATAAAATATCTGCATCTGAACAGTATACAAATGCAGGGAATTTGCAAACTTAATATAGTTAACCATTACTGCTGAAAATAAAAATTTTTAAGTCATAATTGACTCTTAAATCACTAAGACCATTTATTGGAGCCCCTGATATAACGTTCGTACTGCTTTAACTGGTTTTAGGAATACACATTAAAACATTTATTTGTAGAAAAGTTGTTCAGAAAGTTTATTTCTCCATACATGTAATTCTCACTGTCAATTTCAAGCCAATCATTCACGGTAGTTGCTCTACTAAATGTACAGATATACTGGGACATTCTCCAGGCACGCATATTTACTGTACAGTCTACAAGAAAACCTTGTCGGTCTGTCTGTCTAGCTGTCAGAGAAGTTACATCTTCCTCGGATATTTAGTTGTGGAGCTGTAGGAGTAAATTCAGCTTTCGGTAAACCCAATCTTTCCCGGATGTTCTTGATGCTTGTAGAAGTATTTAGCTGAATGACCTTCACTTACGTAATTAATAATTTTTCTAAGTAAATAAATATTTTTTTTATAAAGCTTATATTTTATGTTTTGTAATATTAGAAGGAAGAAACCTCTCTTATCTGCCAAACAGAATGGGACAATTTGATGACGGAACAGACTCACAAGAGTACACACACATGTAGGCAATATTGACAATGATTTGTTAAGGAAGTATATTGGACTGTAGGATATTGTCGAGTCCTTAATACTGTACTTGAATGCTTCACTCGATTACGCTCAAGTTCAAGAATTCTTGTTTGTATATATCCCAAGTACAATATTGAAACAGATCACTTAGTTTGGTGCAGATGTATTGAACACTGTGGAGATCTTCGTCCGTATAAGCTTTGTCGTAAATTTGGTTGATACTCACATCTTAAAGGTAATATGTAAACCCTGGACACTTGTGTATGAAGAAATACGTGGTGAACTAACAAATATCCTATAAGATAATACCCTGACCAGGACGTAACATGAGTATATGACATACAGATAAAATATATTATTTAAACGTCTTAAACTTCTTTCCATATTAAAGCTAACCAACTGTTCCCAAATATAGCAACATAAGTTAGACTGTATTTTATTGAATAGTAACAAATGAATAGTATCAGTGTATTACAATTTCGTATGCCATTTGTCAATGTATATCTGTTTTACCTTCTCTACTATGTAGTTACAATAAATAGGGAAAGTATTGCATTCACCCAAATGTTTTGTACCGACATCTCAGAGAAAATACATATTTTGTTGTCCCTTGTATCATATATAAGTATTGTTACAGGAAGGTTAGCTAAAATGTGTGTGTCTTTCCCTGAACATTGTAACTAATAAACAAGAAGTCGGTTAAATACCAAATTTGGTAGATACATAACTTCAGTATCCTTCAAGAATGTAAGATGGTGATTTTCAAGGAAATCGTCCCATTCCAGATTATGTACCATATTATGCAAATATTTTTACCACTTTGGTTTTTGAAAAGATATTGAAGACGTTTATTAAAAGACTATTTGTTTAAGACAGTGTTAGGACAAATGAAACTTCTTGAATGTCGAGGTATGTCTTCAGAAGTCATCTTTACTCTGGGTGACCTTTGCCTTCACAGAAAGGCAATATTATAGAAAATCACGAAGATCTCGTTAAAATACACAATTTGTGTCATATATGTTTGGTGGAGGTATTCCTTGTTATTTGTGAGAGCTTTGCAACAAATTAAATTTCTATTTCAAAAGAGAACCTGACACTCTTTTCTTTATCTCTCGGTTATGCAAAGATGACGTAATTTAGAGTCATCGTAGACAAAGTAACTTTAAAAGAGCTGACAATCTCTTAGACGACTTCATTTCTGTATTACATTTTACGTACAACAATGTTATAAATTCAAAACTAAAATCATTTTTATAACACTGAACAGCTACTGAATTTCAGGTACATCATATCGCAGTTGTAAATTGGATTACGATTAAATGAATTAATCTATACACGATAGTGCAGTTCTGAACATATATTTGATAAGTAATAACATATTTTCAGTGTATCACATCAATAGTTTTAGATAACGACCAGTGAAGAATGTTATCATAATATCCGAGAACTTGTATTCGAATATATTATACCGACTACGTTATTAGATTACGTGTGGTGCAGGATTTCTATGTTTGAGATGGGATGCACGTTGATTGTTTCGAAGACCGAAGTCGGAAAGCCAGATATAACAGGGTTAATTCGTTGTCTTTTGAGTCATTTCTTGATGATTGTGTTTGATTAAATAAGAGTCATGTGACATCTAGTTTTCTGTCGTGGTTCGGAATAAAGTATGGGAGAAGTCAAATTTTATAACAATTTAATTGCATCATTTGGATTACATTTTACTTGAACTTCCTTTCTTAGTTAATTGCAGGTTACCTCCAACATATCGATAAATTCTTACTTTGTTATATTTAACAGTTCCAACTATTACATAAAATTTGTTGGTCCTGCACCACTGTTCTTCACTTCCCAGATTACCGAACATCTCTACCAAGAGTATTGATTTTCCGTAACTATCGTTACTCCTATCTTAATTTTGTGATTGGCCGATTTAATTCCACGTCACAGCATTACGTCATACAATTATTATTACGGCTTATCACAAAATTACATATAGTTTTACTTATTTAAATTACTAAATAGATTTACATAATCATTTTTTTTATAAATTTGTAAACATTTCATACCTTTTCTAAATATAGCTCGAAACTACTGTTACAAATGCCCCACTTCGAAATATATGGGAAATAACCAAATAAATGAATTAACAATATATTTCTATTTATTTTGAAGAATGGCCCGAACTAACAATTTCGCTTACAACAATAATGCATAACACATGCATAAAACAAAAATAAATCAACATTAATTAACATACAACAATATATTTACATTGAATAATAATATATATTATTTAACACACACATATGTTGTATAATCTATATTGTTTCAAAGACTATCAAGTCTTTTGAAAGGTTCCATTAATGTCATATGATATCTTCCCACACTCTTATTATTCGAATATTGCAATTCATAAGTATGATCTCCACATTTATTTATTACTCTACACGGACCTTTATAAATTGAATTTATTCTCCAATAAGTTTTTTATCTAGCATCCGAAATGTTAAATGTCTTTACTAATACCATATCATTTATTTCAGGATCCCACTTGGCCTTTCTTCTTTGTACTTTCTTTAATTTCTTTTTAGTGTTTTTCTTGTATTCTATTAAATGTCGTTGCGCAGTTCTCTTCTTCATTTATCACATTCATATTCTCTTACAAAGTCTTATTATGAGAGGTTCGAGGGGTTTTTTAGTCGTTAGCTCTGTTGGTGAGAATCTTGTAGTAGCGTTTGGGGTGTTATTTATTATCCTTTTTATGACATTACAATATTTATACCAACCCAGGTGATTCGAATGACAAAGTATTCGGAAATAAAAATTAAAGTCTCGCTTGGTCTAGATTGTATGTGCTTTCTAACTTTAGTTGTAATATTCTTTGGAATTCTATTTCTTTCTCCACTTGGCTTATGTCGTCCTTAGCTTGCAGTGTACATAAGTGGCAACAGTGCCTTTCAAGGACAATCGCATAAATTTGTGCTCTATCAATAATTAAGTTCTCCCCACAACTTTCGTTTTCGTTGCATTCAATATTACCATCTTCTTGTAAAAAGCACAAAATGATCTGGTTTTTAGTATTTCGTCTCCCTGTGATTAGTACTTTCATTGCTGGTTAGGTTGGTACTATCGTTTATATTCACACCATTCTCTGTGCTTTGTTTATTTTCTACTCTTTCATTTTGATTAGTTCTTTCAAATCTCGGACCCCTGAAATATCTTTGATTTGCATTAAATAGACTAGTACCTCTACCCCTATTTAAGTTATTTATTCGTTGTTTGTTTCCTCGATAAAATCTTACGTGGTTTATTTGTTCATTTCTTCCAAATCTCGTCGACTGATTGTTATGGTAATTCTTTTGCAAATTATTTTTAACTCCCATTCCTGTTCCGGGAATTACAGATTCATATGTTCATCTGGATTATAACCTCTTCCTTCAAATCTCTGATTTCTTACGGGTATCCCGCCCCAATTTATACTCGTCCTATTATTCCTAGTATTTGTAGGTTGTGATTCCTGTAGATTTCTTCCTCGCTCAACATGGACGTTATTTATGGTTACCATGACATGATGTTGTATCATTAATGAGGTTATGTGCTTCAAATTCGGATAATAAATCAATCATATCAGAGAAATCGATAGCTTTAGCAACAATTAAATGATTTCTGATATGTGGTGGATTACGACGTATTAGCATGTTGACAATTTCTCTCTCAGAAATTTCGGGGTTAATCAACTTACTTTTGTTTGCTAATTTTAAGAAATCTTCAGCCATAGAAATCCCCTTTTTAAAATCAATTCTACCTGTTGCTACCTCAACTTTTATTCTTCTTTGTCTCTTAGGTCCACAAAATCGATTTATAAACAGATTTTTGAAAGTGCTGTATGTTTCATGTGAAGCCAAGGTTAACCTCAATCACTCAAGAGCATTTTTCTTCAAACAGCGTTTTATTATCACCATCCGAAATTCATTCGAATTCTCTTAATACGGAAATATTCCTCAAGTTCCCTATGAATACTTTTGGATTGTCACCTGATTCCTCATCAAAACTTGGTGGAATAATATCATTTAGTGAATAATGTACACATTCATTTTGACCTAGACTATGAAACTATGCTGGAGGACATGTTTCGTGTATTTCTATGATAATTAATATCATTACCTGGACTCACAAATTCACTACATTCACTTACTACATCACAAGAATTCTGATGATTGCTTAAGTCACCTGGTAACTCACAGTCATTTATATTTCCTATTCTAGACATTTCCTTCACATATTTACTTTACTAGCCTGTAATGCAATCACAACTTTTGTCAATTTCCTTAAGTTATCCCTCTTTTACAAAATTTTCTTTCACATCTTTAATTTGCAAAACAACTACTTCTTTCACTTTACTTATCTCATAAGCTGCAACTTCATTTCCTCTTGGTGTGTTTTACTTTCTTCATGTTGCAATTGCATTTCAGAACAAATTACATTGATTCTTTGTTCTCTTTATCTCCAAATTCTTCTCTTTGTTTTTGTGTTACTTCTGCCAGTTGTATCCTAAATGTTTCTAACTCTTTGTTTAATTCCATTCTTATTTCTTGTTTCACAATTTCCTGACCTAATCTAGTTTCCTGAATTATTTCTCCTAATTACATAACTTCCTGTCCATTTTCATTATTATTCTGTTCTGTTGTTTGTAATAACCTTTCCATATTCTCATTACGTTCTTTTCTCCCCTCTCTAAATTCTTGTGCTATCTCACCTTTCAATTCCTGTTTTAACTTGTGTGATAAACTACCTTCTAAATTGCTTACACTTTGTGCCAATTCCTGTCTTACATTAGCATCTAAATTGCACTTACTTTGTTTCAAATTTTTAATATTGTCTTTATTCTGAGCTATTTCTTCCCTCAATACATTTATATTTTGTTCAAGATCTTGTTTTAATTCTACTCTCAATTCATTTATATTTTGTTCATTTTTCACTAACTATGATGTTACACCACCCAACCCTGTTTTTAAATTATTTTTATTCTTATTAAAATTAGCCTCCATATTACCCACATACTTTTTCATATTAGCCTCCTTATTACCCATATCTTGTCTTAAATGTTTCATATTAGCCTCCATATTAGCATTCTTATTAATCATCATTTTCGGTAACCTATCCAATGTCATCCCATTATCCTTAATTTTCTCTACTTCCTGCCCACTTTGCTTTTCAACCTCTTCCTCTGCATCTCTATCCTTAACTACTTCCTTTCTACTCTCCATCTTGCTATCTTCTGATTTCTTAAATCTACTACTACTAATTTTTTTTAACTTCACTCACCTTGAATCGGCTTTTCTTCCTTCTCTCTTCTCTCTTCTTTCTCCTTTCCTTTTGTATTCCAACGTAGGTGTACGAGGTCTTAATCTCCATGGCCGGGATTTGAACCACGGATCTCCTGGTTTCCTCTATCCCAATGAGCTACCATGGCTAACTTGCCGTCATGTCATTAAATTCTCCATTTGACTCGTATATTTCCCCGGTAAACCACTAGGGTCTCTTATATTCGATATACACCGTCTGTTGTGACTTACTATCGTAAGTACTTGAGTCCCGGGCTTCATCATTTAACTCTCTTTATTTTAGTTAATTGATGTAAATTAATTACTTCTTCACACAGGCCGTATATAGGTTTGGGTTTTTGATAAAGACTCAACATAAAAAACCCAATGCCATGGCTGGTATTTCAACCAGGGAATTGAATTTTCATGTTTACTCTATCTATCAATGATTCGTACATTTATTTCCCCTGGATATTCTAAGAAGTGAAGACTCGGCACGGAAATGACACCCGCTTTAATGTATCTACGCTATCAAGTGGGCATACCCGTGGAGGAAGTATAAGGCGAGAGGACACAGATGTCGACCGACTCAAGGTGTCACAACAGTACAGATGACAGGGTCCCTACATTGATAAATTGAGCGCTCCAATGCACTCTAAATTTTATTCTTCTCCCGTTACGCTTTACAATTTACGCGAAAGTCATCCAAAATAAACAGCATTTCAGAAGAAAATTATATACGCATTTCATATGTCACCTTTAATTTACGACCTCTATTGTTAAATCATATAGGACGATGAATGAAATGATGTTCAAATGAGTACAGTCCTAAGGGCTTAGGGTTACCAGACATTCATCTTCCTGGATAAGGGAAAACCTCCAACTTTAAGTCATGTCGGAAGTTGAAAGAAATCGAGTTAAAATGAGTACAGGGTCCATACAGCTTAGGGTTACCAGACATTGATCTTTAAGAATAAGGGAATACCTCCTACGATAGGTCATATCGGACAGTGACTGAAATGATGTTCAAATGAGTACAGAGCTTAGAGTTGCCAGATATTCATCTTTCCGAATAAGGGAAAACCTTCAACGTTTAGTCATATCGGACGATGAATGAAATGATGTTCAAATGAGTACAGGGTCCATAGAGCTTAGGGTTACCAGACATTCATCTTTAAGGATAAGGGAAAACCTCAAACGTTTAGTCATATCGGACAATGAGTGAAATGATGTTCAAATGAGCACAGAGCTCAGAGTTGCCAGACATTCAATTTTCAGAATAAGGGAAAACCTCAAACGTTTAGTCATATCGGACGAGGATTGAAATGATGTTGAAGTAATGCCAGAGTATATAAAGCATAGAGTTACCAGACATTCATATTACATGATAAACGAAAACTCCTGGGAAGAAGCTTACCCAGATAAGTTATCTGACCGAGATACAAACTCGAGACATTTTCAGCAGGAGCCACACAGATTGAGAGATGGCAAATGCATTGTGTGATCAGTTAAGCACAGCAGTGTTATAAATTTGAAGGTAATGTTATTTATAAGTCTAAAATGCTACTGATTTTACAGTATAACATATCATATACGATGATGTATGTAAATTATGTAAATTATATTGTGGTTATTTGTACCTGTATCTATGAGGCTGACAAATGAATTAATATATACACGATAAAGAAATTTCTAACTTAAGTTAAGTAACTATGTGGTCAGTAACGACTGACATATGATAGGCAAAATTTAATCAATACTTCTCTACGTTAACACTAGGACCAGCGCTGCTACCTTAATATGAGAACTTGACCGACCTCATTGTACGAATTGTTGGCGATGTAAACAAATAAACACCCAGATCTGTGATTAGACTGACCTCTAGATCAACATGACCATAATATATCAAATTATAGCGATGCTACAGTAGCTCCTTTTCTCTGCACTAACTGCGCATGTTATTCAAAAAAGAAACCTCCAAACGATACTACCTGAATACAGCGATCAACAAGGTAATTATTTAAGAGACATTTGCAGATATCCAAAATCACCATTTTCCGCTAATTAGTAGCTGTCATTGGAGCTTTCAGTCCTACTCCAACAGGGAAGGAAGTTTTATTTTCAGATTGTCAGTGACTTCTTTTAATAAGTAACCACACAAAATATAAAGCTGAATTGAAAATAATAGAACCTCAGATCCTGAGCCAAAATGTGCTTTAAGTTTTTGGTTTCTCTAACTGCAGTGTCCTGACACATTCTTAACACCATCTAACGGTGGCGGGCCAATACCTCACTTCATGCGCACCTAGTGGCGGAATCAGTGACTACATGAATAAAAGAAGTTACAAAGTGCGCCAACAGATATCGTCTTGTACATAATGAACACAGTATATGTCTTCACATAGAGAAAAGGTTATCATTAATTAATATCTGTTTGTAAATTGATTTCAGTTCTTGCTAATATGTTTTGTTCAAATATCAAGCCACCACAAAATGTATTTGTTTGAGCTCAAATAATTAGTGAATTATGTATCAATCTTTTTCCTATATTTACTATAACGTGAACTTTTGCGAAATTGCATCTTTTAGTCCTTGACGGTTGAACACATGCATGTAATAAATTTATTATAAATTGAAAGGAGCCTGCTAAGCAAGTTTTATAATGCATTTAAGTGGATAGTTGTGGCATTAGTGTATATTTAACCAATATGTGCACATTCAGGCATATATATTTTATTTTTTCAGCCATGATTCGTACCTTTTTTTAGTTAATTGATGGAAATTAGTCATTTCATCACACTAGCCGTATTTAGGCTAAGGTTTTCGATAATTAGTCAATATGAAAAATTCAATTCCACGGCCTGTATTTGCACCAAGAGAGTAGTAAAGTGCTGGATTAGCCAATTTGACCTTGAAGTTCATCCAATTTGACCTTGAATGACCTTTGAATTCATGCAATTTGACCTTGAAAATTTTGACCTTGAAGGTTCTACAAATTGGCCTTGAAGGTCATGCCATTTGACCTTGAAGGTTATGGTGCACCCTCTGGACTGGTTGCATCCACCGAAGCACCCTGTTGCATCCCCCTTGACCCTCTGCATCTGCTACCCACCCCCGGCGCAGCTCCGTGCACCCTTACACTACCCGCCCACCACTACCCTACCTGCGCAACCCTCTTGACTCTCTGAATCTGCCACCCACCCCCGGGGCACCTCCGTGCTCCCCAGTGCATCCTCATGAATTTCTGCATCCCCCAGGCACTTTGTGCACCACCACCCTACCCGCATAACCCCTCTCAACTTTCTGCAGCCTTTGACGCACTTTTGCGCACCACCACCCTACTCGCGCATTCTTTGACGTACTCCCGCGCACCCGATGCACGCTCTTGACTCTCTGCATCTGCCACCTACTCCCGGCGCACAACAGCGTACCCTCTTGAATTCCTGCATCCTTTGACGCACCCCCGCGCACACTCTTGACCACCTGCAATTTCCCGCGCACTTGACCCTCTGCATCTGCTACCCACCCCCGGCGTCGAGGAATGCAGGGCGTTAAGAGGGTGCGCGAAAGTTGACTCTCTGCGTCTGCCAACCACCCTAGGCGCACCACTCTTGAATTTCTGCATCCCTTGACGCACTCCGGCGCACCCAATGCACTTCATGGCGCGGCACCCCGGGAGATTGACCTTGGGTCTGCACGCCATTTGACCTTGAAGGTTATGGTGCACCCTCTGGACTGGTTGCATCCCTGGACGCACCCCCTTGCATGCCCCTAACCACCCCGACGCACTTGACCCTCTGCATCTGCCACCCACCCCCGGCGCACCCCCTGGTGAAATAGGTAATGGGGAAAAGGGGTTATCTTACTTTTATTTTTATTAAGAACACATTGGAATAAAGGCTACGTGAATTTAGGAGAGGGAATGGAGACTGACTGTTGGGCGGTCAAAGGAAGAAATTCAGGTGAGTTTATTATTGAAAAGGAGGCAGGAAGTGATGTGTAAGGTTTTGATTGGTTAAAATAAGAATGTTTTTGATTGGCCTATGCAGAGCCGGAGGTCGACCAGCTTGAAACTAGATCAGTGGCGTATTGGGTCGATGGTTCTGGCTTTGCCTAGATCAGCTCATTCCTTTTTGGTATATTTTCTTTCTTTCTTTTATTGAGAATATACATGTACAGGATGCACTTTTATTTTAATGATAAGTACGAAATCTACTACTACTCACAGGGCAGGACTCTAAAGATATTACACTGTATACTTCTTTTGCTACAAAATATTTTATATTGTTAAAATTGTTTTTGTATGTTCTCTGAATGCTGATTGAATACAGGAAATATGTCCACTGATGAATAGGCACCACTTTTCACACACACTGCCTTTTGACTTTCTTTGAGCACAATAAGAAAGCATTTTGCATGTGATTATGCGTTGGTGAAGTCGACGACGAAACGTTTTAATCCACTTCGAAGTTTCTCCTCGCCCTTGTAGATGATGCAGGAAGGGGTAAATTTAGGTTTTCGATGAGTTCAGGTGTGGCTTTGCCGAATCTGGATGGTAGGAATACTTCTGAGTTGTCGTCTAGTTTAACAACAGTTTTGGTTCCGTGAATAGTATCGATGGATCTGACGCCCACCACTATGTACGGCACGGATTGTTGTAGGGAGGAGACGCTGAGGATGTCGCAGCTGTTGGATAGATCCTGAAGTTGGCGTAGTGCGTCCATAATTACTTTTTGCAGAAAATGCAGTTTTTAACGAACGGTGGACGTCCGTCGATATGGTTTGTTTGGGAAGCTAGGTTCCATAGCTGCTCGCACCTTCTCAATGGTGCACATACTTGCTGTACGTATATGGGAAGTTGCTGCCAAACGACGTCGACGTCGGTTGGAGGGTAACGTTTGCGTTTCGTAGGAGCATTCGTGGTTCTGTGGGTAGGAGCACTCGAAGTTGTCCGCCGTTGTCGATGAACTTTAAGTTGACGGAGAAGCACCCGCAAGGCATGAGCTGTTTCTACGGGCGTATGTGCGGAGAAATTGCTGAATCTGACGGTTGAAATCAGCGAGGTCTTCGTAGAATCCCTGGTGGCAGCGCTGACACAGGTGGGTGAGACGACCACGGAGTTGGCAGCTGCACGTCGGGTGGAAACAGAAGGAGCAGTGTAACACCGCACAGTGTTCTAACGACATGCCACGACGACGAATGCTTGCCACAGACTGAGTGCTGAACGTGGAGGGGAGCATTTATATGTAGGGAAGTAGGGGGAGGGATGGAAAAGCACGTAAGAAGTGGTGGGGGGTGGTTCACAGCAGGAGATTTTTCTCATCTTATTTTAAAAATACAATCTTAAAGGTGGAGATACATAAATTTTGGTTATTTTCTTCTTCAGTGATACATTTGAAATGAATGTGAGAGAAGTTGAGGTAAGGTTGAGAAGAGAGTAGGCACACAGGAGTAAGAAAGGAGGTAGAGTTTGAGGAAAGGATGGGTTGGTCGGCGAGGGATAAATGATATTTAGGATCAGTGTCGAGCTCCGGTGACATTTTTGAAGTGACGAACTGAATGTTGATGATGGCCACATTTGAGATATTGAGTTGGACGGTGACGATCTTACAGGCTCCAAATCGATCGATGTTGGTGGAGATTAAATGAAAAGGCAACACGGCGACGAGGTTCCCAAGGTCATCTACTTGTTCGAAGATGGAGCACTTGATGTAGGCCATAAGGTTATGCCCTAAAAGAAAGAAAGGAGACGAATAAGGGTAAAACGGGGGATGGGGAAAAAAGACAAGATGAAAATACTGATGAACTTACCGATATCGAAGAAATCCGTGGTGAAAGTCATGGCAAGGGAGGGATTTCGCTGAAGTTCAGGATGTGCTTTTTGTATTTGTTGGTGTTTGGAACGTACTGTATGCCTTTGTAGGTAATAAGGAAAGGAGCTGCGTTGTGTTGGGCCATGGAATATTCATCAAGGCCGCTGTAGGCAGAAGGTAGGAAAACCTCCCTGCCGTCCTTAAGCTTGAGTACAGTTGTCCAACCAAACTGAGTGTTTATAGCTCGGGCGCCGACGACGGTGTAAGGAATGTTTTCATGAAGGTCCTTAACGCCGATAATGTCAGGAGTCTGTCCTCTGTTGGAGAGATCCCAGAGCACACTGCGCAGCATTTTTACTCTACGACGACAGGAAGCGAAGTGAAGGGAGGGTAAAGTGCAGAGGAGGGGGTAGGAGGAATCAAAGCAAAAAGGTGTCTTGTTGATTGTTGTTTAAGCTTGTCCATTCCTGTTTGAGCGCGTTGACTCTTGTCCATTCCTGTTCGTTAATGGAAAATCCAGCAGGTTTGAAGACGATGGCGGGTTTTCCAAATAGACGCTTGAAGTGAAGGGAAAGGGAATCAGAGATGATATGCTTCGAAGATGGTAGCTTAGAGTTGAAATGGGCTTCAATTTGTGGACCAAGTTCTTGGACGAAACGAATCCACTGCTCGGGAGAGAAGGTTACAGATGCTGGTTTGATGCACCTAGAGATGGTGACGTCTGTAGAGGAGAAGGAGATGTACTTAGAACGAGACTTGTTGAGGAAGTGGACGGGAGCCCTGCAATGAGGATAACAAAAAATAATAGGAAAGTGGAAAACATGAGAAAGAGACAGAGAGAGAGCAAAAACGGAGAGTACTTACATGGTTGAAGGCTGGACGACGACTGAGCGACACGCGCACGGACGTGTATTTAAGATGAGAGGGATCCACATATTTGAGCAGAGGAGGAGGAGGAGGAACACCGTATGCGATGTGTTTTAGAAATGAGTTTATCGTTGAAATGATAATCGGAAATGTTGAATTTAGAAAAGAAGAAGAAAGGATAAACATGGCAGCATCGGTAGGCAAGGAATGCTGTTACGTAATGGCCACAGGTGGAGGAACGGTTTCCTTGCAAACGCCGCGAATTATACTCCCAATTAGGACCGCAATACCCATTGAGAAAATGAAGGATAGAGGGAAGAAGAGGAGGTAAATCGTAACTGTCGAAATATTCCCCATAACCATTTTTGGAAACGAAGATGCAGACCCAATGTTGTCCTGGTTTAGAGCTTAGATCGGTGTTGATCACCAAAGCGATGGGAGGTGTTGGCAGAAGCAATGGGTTAGGAATTTGATCTGAAGCAAAAACGTCGATGAAAGGTTTGAATTTGCGCAAGCAGGAGTGAATTTGATGGGTATTCATGTCACGAGAATGGATCGGTTGAAATCGATTTGAACGGATCTGTAAATTTCGGAGATGACGTGAAGGCAGACGGGTTCAGCTAAGGGATGAAGAAATTAGAGATTTATACCGATATTACCGTGATGTAGACCGGAAATATAATTTCGATCTGCGGACATGTCAACCGTGAGATCAAATGAGAAAATGGTGTATCCGTTAGGATATTCGGATCTAGATATATTGATGCCCTTGTTATTGAAAACTTTAGCGAGAGCAATAAGGAGAGTTTGATAGCCTTGGAGAAAGAAATTTTTATCAAAGTTGAGAACGACGGCGGGGGAGGGGACGGGACGGTTGTGGACAGTGAGTTGCAGAGAGGAGAGGTTGAAGTGTTGAAAGTTGAAGGGATTCTTGGTGATATCTCCAGAGTGAGCCTTATCTGTCGTCATGGCCAAGGTGATGCGCCTGGGTACCTTTCCAACGAGAACGTTGGGAAACGATACCGAGGTAATTCCCGAAGATAAGCTGAGAGCTTCATAGTCTACGTCCTTAAAGGGCATGATGATGTTTGCTTTAGCGAGCGCCCCCTGATGTGCCGTCTTTATGGATGCAGTGGGGTGAGCTCTCTTAAGATAAAGATGAGAACCAATAATTTTTGTGTATCCCTTAAACGAGGAATTTGTGGCTATGAGATGAAATTGAGAAGGTGATGGAGTGAGAGTGATAGTGAGATCAACGTTATTGAGGAGAATCAAATCCTGATTAAAGAAACCGTGGGATAGGCATCCCATGAGTTGAAATGTATTGCTTTGTTTGGTGACTTCAAGAAGTTTTTAAGACCCAAATTGTTGTCAAAATCGTCAAACTTTCCAGCGATGTCTTTGAACCATAGGGACATTTGCAAGTGGTTGTTCACGACGTCAGACGAGTAGTTGAGAAGAGCTTCAAGATAGGTTCTGTAAGGGTAACCTTGCTGAGACAAGGCAATATTGACGTTATTGATAGAGACGTTAACCTGTCTAAAGAGAGCGTTGAGAGGATTGTTAGCTAGTGTGACTTTTTCGTCGGCAGCAAGAACAGAATGGCCGTCGTGCAAAATTTGAAGAAAAACCTCTAGATCGACGTAAGATAGGTCAAGATAATCTTAGGCATTGGAAGAGTAGTGAAAAGTTATGGGAGAATTCTTTGAGATGTCATTTTGCGGATTAATTTGAAGAATTTGTGATTCCTCGATGTTGGTTTGAGCGGGGAGTTCTTTAAAGAAGTCTAATTCAGAGTTCATGAAAACCGTGCCACTCATGATGAAAAGATGTCCTTACGTTGAACGCGTCTGGTTCGAGACTGTTTCTTCTTGTCTTTGGATTTTCGTTTTATCTCCTTGGGTTTTCGTTTTATCTTCTTCGTTTTTCGCTTTCGACCCGACCCTATCATAGAATCGAATTTAGTTTGGCTTTGCGCTTTAAATTGGATCCTGCTTCTCTCAGATGGGTTTGCAGGGCTTGTTTAGGAGTTGCAGAGGATGTGGCAATGTCGGCAAGAGTGTTGGAACCCATTTTTAGAGCTTCTTTTCCGACCACTTTGGCACCGCTCTTGATGAGGGTAAAAGTGTTCTAAATAAGCCTCCAAGAGCGCTGAATAGACCGCTGCCCTTTTGGAAATGAGAACCTCTGTAAAGGTTGAAACTGCGATCTCCGTGGCCGGCCTGATTGAGATAGAAGCCAAGAAAAACGGAATCGTTGGAGTTCATGGTTTGGGTCTGAAAGATAGAACTAATGCAGAAGAAAATCCGTCGGCGAATGTAATAAGATTCCCAAAACCGTCTCTTAAATCGATGGAAATGACGTTGAAATCCTGGCGAAGTAAAGGAACCCAGTTTTGGGGAAAGAAGGACTGCTCCTTCGACAGACGTTTAGAGACCTCTGGTTCGACTACGATGACGGTACTCTCTAGCACTTGGACGAACGAGCTTCCAACGAGCTGAGGGACAACAATATTGCAATAGATGAAGACTTCGTAAGGAAAACCCATGTAGGGATCTATCAAGTGGGTGGCCTTGGGAGAACGCACCACATCCGTATGTGGTAAATATCCTAGCATTCTGCAAACCATCGGCGATGGAACCATGGAAGTCACCACGCGCCTGGTTCCTGTTTCTTCGTCCTTCGCTTTCTTCTTCTTATTTTTGGGCGGTTGGTCGCTGAGCTGAATGTCTGCAGGAGTAGATTCTGCATCCGGCCCAATAGAAAGAGAGGAGGAGGAAGCCGGTATTAATTTATGAGGGGTAATGCTTTCTTCGGGAAGGACGTTTGAGACGGATATTTGAGGCAATGTGGTTTCCTTACCGGTTTTTTCTTTTTCGACGGCTACCTCCTTTTCGATGGCGGCTGGGTACACTTTCACCCTGTCGTCTTTGGCAAAAAAGAATTGTTGGGAATTGATTTCGTTTCGAATGCTCTTGTTGATGGCAGACAAAAGCTGCACGCTAGCTTTTTCTATGACATTTTGAAGCTTCACGGTGAAAGGGGCATACGTGGGGTGCAACCCGTCTCCATAGTAGGTCTTGTGAGTGCCACTGAGTGTGTGGTTGGAACTTAAATTATAAAACCGAAGGGGATATCTCAGTTTGGTAAGGGCCACCTCCCACTCACCCTCCAGCACCAATCTTTCGGGCAAGTAATTGGAGAAGCGCGAGATGGTGTTGTCGAAAAAGCGATCCATGGACGCATTGCTGGTAAGCGTGATGGAGAAGGAGCTCTTGCGCATCATATTAGCGATATATCGGTAGCTTTTACCCACGAGTTGAATTTCTCAGGATAACCTTTCCATTTGACGAAAACTTCCTTTCTGGCACCCCGACCCCTGGATCGAAGAACTTTATCGACCTTGTAAGATAGGGGACGGCTTACGCGTTGAAGTTCTTGTGCGAAAAAGTATCCCTCGATAGGTTCTCCAGGCAAATCGCAAATTTTGTAAACGATGGGAGAACTTTGAATGACTCTGGAAACTTGAAACATTTCATCGGTCCAATTTTGTTCGTATCCCTTGTCGAAGGTCATTTTCTCTTTGGAAATGCGAACGTAATAGTCCACCTAACATCTTTGAGTGGTCATGGACAAAGGTTGATAAAGGTTATGATATACCTGAAGCATGTTATCTTCCGAAACGTCTTGTGGAGCCATTTTAATGGAGCCATGGTACGAACTGTTGTATGACCGGACCAGCTTTTGCAAAACGTCCACATACTTAAACGTGTTTTTGTGAGTGAAATATCTCCACATCTTGGTCTTTAGGGTTCTATTGAATCTTTCCACTACGGCAGCTTTAACTTTATTGTTGGTGGTGAAATGTGAAAAATTGTGCTTTCTGAGAAATAGCAGAAAGGTTCGGCTCTTAAATTCTGTTCCCTTATCCGTTCGCAATACTTTTGGGATTCTTCGGTTCTGGGTGAAAATGTGACTGAAAGCTTTCACCAGTTCCTCTCCCGTTTTAGTTACCAAGGGACGGGCCCAAGCATATTTAGAGAAAACGTCGATAACCATTTAAATGTACCTATATGGAGCGTTGTGCGCCTTGATGGAATCCAAGACGTTCAGATCGGCCTCCCAAAGGTCATCTATATTTGTGATGTCATAATGTTTAGTGGAATAACGCTTTCTGACTGGTTTATGAAGCGTGTAACTCTCTTTGGTTTAAAGAAACCTTTCGATTCTAGATTTGGAAAGACAGGTAGCTTTGCGCAGATTGTCGGCTGTGCCCAAGCCCGCATAGTGATCAAGTTGGTTGTAAATCCGTTCTAGGGTAGCGTCTCCCATTCCAGGCCTGCTCGAGGTCGTAATCCGTAAAGACTGGAAATGTGGGTCATGGTGCGAGCCTTTTTAGTATTTTCCTCCTTGGAGATCCCCAATTCGATTTGTGTTTGCTGTTGTGGCTGTTCGGTCTTCAAAGGAAGCGCTTCAACTTCGCCATCGTCCTCGGGGCGTCTCAATTTAGAAACCATATCGTTGTAATGAGCCAGTTTATATTTTACAATGTTCCATTTGTCTTCAGGAGCCATTTTGGCATGCATGATGTGCGAGATATCATTACAAATATCAGAAATGGCCTTATCAATTACATGACGGCGTTTAGCGCTCTTCGGTTCGGATCGAACCATCACAATCTGCTTAGAATGCTTCATGTTTTACGCAAACTTAGAAACTAAAGCACCTGCTATCGAACCCAACACTGGTAGAAGAAAAGCCGGTAAATATCCAGCTTTTTGCACGAGAATATTTCGCTTTCTTTGCGGCGGAATCTTCTTACCAACAAATCGTCCCAAGCACGTTTTGTGCCTTTTTAAACGGCTCTTACTTGTGGGAGATATGCGTACATTTCCGTTGCAGACATTGTGAATGCATTCCCAAATAGCCTTAATTGTTTCAATTTTAGCGTGCTTCAGAAGCTTTTTTCTAAGTTTGTTTTGCCTTGGTCAGAGCCACCAGATTTTCACACAAGTTCGCAATGAGAGGAGAGGTGAGCTTGCGTATCTTAGCCTTTATAATGAACCAAAAAATTTGCTATCAAGGGTATTTATACCGAAACGAAGATAGAAGGCGTTTCCTCGGGAAGAATCCCATTCGATATCGATATTTATCCGGAGTGTATTGAGAGCAGTCTAGAATCAGATATCCGTGAGGCTTTTCCGTTGCTTTTTGGAAAGCCTCCAATAAAAACTTTGAATTTCGAGGTTCCATTTGCTGAAGCAATCTTTCAATTTGCATCTTATCCCTGTTGTTCTTAAACACAACGATGTAATTGGCATTAAGGGAAATGGTGCGAAAGTGTTTTCCTTTAGGGAATATATTCTGTAGAATGTAAATGAATGCAAAGTTACGGTGATGAGAATCTTTCGTGAAAAAATTGGACACTTCGGTAGAATCAGTCTCTAGCATTAAGTCATCCGTCACGACGAGGTATCCCGGTTTTATGGAATCTAGCGGTGGAATTCTGCGTGAGTGTATACATTAAACTTGCAATGATCGAAAGTGTTTCCTAGATCTGGAGGATATTCGGGAGGGGGGCACTCAACGACTCTTCCTATGGGTTTGCATACATTTGCTCGTAATTGGCAATTAGGCGTTTCACAAAGGTGGACTTACCCGATCGGGATTGTCCAGCAACCTGCATAGTACTCGGAAAGGTAAATTTTGGTATATAGTGGATGTCCTCTGACCTCATGTGCTCAACATTTTTGCCCGAGTCTAAAATAACTTCTCTTTGGGAAGGATCCTCCACAACATGTTCCGGGTTGGCGCACTTAAATTTCGTGCCCGAGTCTAGAATAATGTGCTCGCTTCCGTTTAAAACATCTTCCTGCTGAGGAATCATACTGGGGAAGATTATGTTTTTAGCTTTAGGAATTTTGAGAGCCGATGTCTTATCCGTTTTTGGATACTCGGGTTCCGCAGAAAGAGAATTCGGATGGTCTAACATTTCAGTTCTAGAACCCCGTTTGTGCGGTAGAAGAGCATGCCAATTCATCGGTTTCATTCTTTCGCCCGAAGCATGCCTCTCTTTCGTTTTTGCCTTCCTTCTTCTATATGGGCTGGTTTTCTCCGAAGTGACCCATTTGAACATTTGTGGATCATCGAGTGGCAGGGCACGAAGAAGGTCGTGCCAATTGATGGGTTTCATGTATGGTTCAGGAATCAAAACATGCCCCGTTACTATTGGTTTTTTGTGCATTTCCTTCCTCTCGACGGTTCTGGACAAGTGACCTGGGTTCTAATTAGCGTTTCATTTTTTTGAAGCTCATCCGAGCACTTTTATTCTCTTTCCAATGCTCTAGAAGTTTTAATCACTTTGGGCTTAAACATGGCAGCACCATCTTCTTCTTCCAACGGACGACATGCTTTCCTAGTTTTACAGCTCGTTTGTATTACATGGAAACATCGTCTTCCTCTAATACTTGAGATATTTTGTTAAAGTCGAATTTCATTTTTAGGACAAAGGATGTCCACCTCCTCTCTTCTAGCAACAATGATTGCCCTTCTTCGGCTCGAACCCTTTTATACCAATAAGGGTAAGGGTCATAATTGTCCTGAAGTACTCGCTTGTTCACACACCCAGTCGAACCGCAAGACGTATGCACCTTTGCCGCACTTGTCTAGCTTGTGGGAAGCGGGGCGACGTAGCAGACTTGTTAACCCGCACGCGTACACCTGCGCGCGCGCGCACGCGTTCGCGTACACGGCGTGTCGCCCCATGAGATTGACCTTGGGTCTGCACCTCACCCATCACCGTGGTCGGATGGTAGGCCTGGACAAGCATTTCCCAAGGTTCTTCCATGCTGTTTTAGCAACCATGGTTATCCTTCTTCGGTTCGAACCCTTTTGTACCCATATGGGTATGAGTCATAATTGTCCTGAAGTACGCGCTTGTTGACTACCATGTGAAATGTTTTCGTATAGGGTTCGGTAGTTACGGTCCATAGTTTTCTTCGAGCAATTCGCTTTCCGTGCAATGTGACAGATTTTGAGGGTTCGTTTAGAATTATATCTTCCATAACGTCGGCATTGACAGTTCTCAAATTTCCCGAATTTAAGGTTATTCCTTTAATTTTGCACACCACATGCTTTTTTCGTTCGTTTGAACACCACACTTCAAAACAGTAACCTTTGGGTCCGCAAGAACAAAATTTCGTTATGTATGCCCCGGGTTCAAACTTTTCAAGTTCATCAGTCATGTCGCCCAAATATTGGAGGGATCCAATCTCCCGGTGTGTAAGTGGCGATAACTGAATCGATGTCAAAGTAACACACGCGCTCACCCAAACGGTCCAAATAAGAATCCAAGACCAAACGGGCATGCGCTGTAGTGTAGGCTGCAATGACGACATTGGACGTGGGGTTGATCTCTCCGACGATGTCGTTATACTTCCACGTCACGTACATCATATCGTCCCTTGCAGGCATATAGGATTGCACCTCCACCGTCGCATCGTTTAAAAGTTCCAGCAAGCGGGAGGATTTCTTGATCAACTGGCAAGTTGGGAGGTTATCTCTCTGTCCATATTTACTCCAAAAGGAATTTAGAACCAATTTGGCTAGCTCTCGTTTTCCCGGATTATATTCAATTCTGTTCTTGTCCAGTTGGACACCTTTTCTCTTTAAAAAGTTTTCAATGTATGTATGTTTTTGTGTTTCCGTGGTGCAGTTAGCGGGCCAGCTGGAGGCTTCGATTTTGAGCTTGAGGAATTGTACGACATACTTCTCAAAGAGACCTTCCTGTCCAGAACTAGGATTATATCTAATCATCTCATACACCCAAATTTCGTCTATGGACAATATTCGGTACCACTTGGTCAAGGCAACCTTTATTTCGTCAATCTCCCACGTGCCGGATAAACTCCTATCTTCGTCCGAGTATTCACACTCGGTTTGTCATTCTTTCTCTGCAAACGTGCGGCATAGGGGAAACATGAGCTTTCCACCAATTCTTGAGGGTAGCACAGGGTGATATAAGTTTTTAGGAGGTAGTACCGAACACTTTATCAAACCTCCTTCAATGCCAAGCATATTTGGAAAATTATCCACGTAAATTTTCGGATGTACCGCCGGATAGGGTTTCGTCTTATTCACATAAGGGCACAAGCTGCATACGTCGTAATAAAACATTTTTCATTCTCTCTCACTTCCCGATACACTTTGGTGCAGTTGGTGGCCCTCCAAAGAATGCATCCCTGGGATGGAGATGTTCCGGGAAAACTTTGCCAAAACGGTTGGCGTGAGCTGCCAAATCTTCGTCCTCCCGAATCATGGCTCTAAATTCGCACTCCCACATCTCCGTTACCGTCTACACCGCACCTCTTAGTCTGTTGGTCACCCTTTCGGTGCTCTCAAACCTAGAGGCATGGGTTTCACCGCCCGCAGCATATATTTTAGAATGGCGATTAGGAAAGCACTTTCCACACCCATGAAAAAAGCAACCATGGAAGAAATACACAGGTCGATCGGCTCTGTAGCCATCTACCTTGTGTCCCAAAACTTTTATTTCTCTGCCACTGTCGGCATATTGAATAATGATGCAGTTTTTCTGCTCCAACCACGCCAACCATACACAAGCCATTCGAAATTGAGTATCGCCTAAGCGATACCCTCCTTGCGGAATAATTGGAATTTTGTTAATGGGCATAAACCTTTTCCTGTACACATTCATGCAGGCATTGGCTATGGTAACAAATTCTCTGAAAGGATCGATACCATTTTTGGCCATGAATTCCTTTCGAAATTTTGTTACCCCCAAAAATAACAGACGAACATCCGACTTGCAATACTTTACCACTTCTTCTTGCATGTGAAACACGTATCCATCGGTTACCATGTTTGAGTGCCACTCCTCGAAAGCTTTACGTTCGGCTTCGAACATGTGTTCGGGCGAATAAAATTTTTGATCTGGAATTGGTCCTACATATCTTTGATTTTCCCTAGAGTTAAACAGATATGGAAAGTAACCCTTGCACTCATGAAGTTCACATGTTTTGGAGAACCGCGAAAACGCCATAGGTATAAAATTTAGAGTATCGAGAAACGTTACGTTTAAGTCTCTTATTCGATGTATTCTGTTTCCATTCATGATCAGTTCGGGTTCCCATTTCAAAGTGCTCACCATATGTTTCAAAATAAATTGGCCATCGTAGGATCGTAAATTGTGGGCCAAAAGGACTATATCCCATGATTTAAACCTAACTTGCGTAGCATGCTCTAAAATTTGCTTCACCGTGTACCTTATCGTACACCCACTCCCTCACGCCACACTGAGTACAATAGACAGTGTTTTCATTTTCGTTAATACACTTTGAACATGCCTGATACAAGACACACAAATTGGGCTCATGCACCCGCACTTCTGGATTTTCTGCATACTCGGCATCCTGTATACATTCGAAGTCGATAAACATAAATATAAATGGTTTCTTGGATAAAGAGGCCAAATACGGTTGAATGTAGCATAAATGATTCCCCTCTACATGTTTCTTACAGTTCGTACAATATGTATCTCCGCACTGGTGCTGCGGTTTTCTGTTTCTTGTACTGTACAGTTTATCGCACTTTAAACATACTTTTTCAACATCACCTACGGACATCTGCTTAAAATAAACGGCTCCTTTCTTCAAATGGTTTTCGAAGCACTGCCGCGCATTAAACGTCCGGTTACAAACATCGCATGGCACGTAGGTTTCAATATTGGGATGGTAGTCAAAGTGACATTTAGTACATTTTTTGTCGCACTTGTGCCTTTCCTGTTCGACCTTACATGGAACACTGCAGTATCTGCAGTACCAACGACATTTGAAAGCTTTGTGTAATTGAACAATGGCATTAAAATGACCTTCGTGGTACATGATATCAATACATTTATCGGTAAGCGTATTTGGTTTGTACAAAACATTTTTTCCGGTATGATCTCCGAACACTATAATGCAATACCCGGGGAAGATGCCTTCGAAAGCTTTCACATCGTCCAAGGAACATATTTCATCTCCCTTCCCTATAGACCGGCATAAAGCTTTTGCTCTATCCAGTTGCATATACTTCCTCCACTGAATACTCTGGTAAGCTTCATCGTGGTCTATCTTAGCTTTGCAAACGGCTATTGGTCTAGCCAAACATCCTGTCTGCGTGTGGTATTTCTATTATTCCTTTATTCGTTTTGCATTCATCACACACTTTAAAGCACGAACCCCGGATTTCCTTCTTCCACACACAGTTTATTTTAAGAGGCCCCTTCATTAAAAAGTCCTTGTTACTTTGCATTAGAGCGCAAAATGACATCCGGGTCTACCTCGTGAAATTTTCGAACGCTCATGTTAAATGGTGTATCGGGATGTTGCCCGTCCGTTATGGATATTCCCAACCACCCTGGCGAGTTTTGTAGCAGGTTCTTGTTAACAAATTGTAAAAATTGCCGAAACATGCCATGAACCCAGTCCCTTGGATCTACACCGTCAGGTATCGAGCGCACCACTATATGGGTTTCCGAGTATCCAGAATACATTTTTTTCCATCGTTGTTTGCCTATGTTCTGTAATATCAAATTGCGGTTCCTCTCTTACCTCATCATCTCCTACCTCACCCTCCTCCCTCCCATCCTCCTCCTCCTCCTCCTCCTCCTCCTCGGGTTTGAATTCCACATCAGCCCCGAACTTTCTAGATGCATGCTTCTCCTCCTCGGATTTGGGTAGCACCTCATCTGGAATAGGAATATCGTACTCGTTCACGAAATATTTCGACAAGTCTTCCTCATCCTCCTCTTCGGGTTTCGATTTCACGTCACCATCGAAATTTCCAGGTGCGTTCTCTTCTTCCTCCTCGGGTTTGGGTAGCACATCTTCGGGAATAGGTACATCGTACTCATTCACGAAATATTTGGATAAGTCTTCCTGCTCCATCTGTCGTAACTTCAAATACCATGCGCGCTGTCTTCCGCTACCCCCTTTTATACTCGAAGCTACGTAACCGAAACCCCCACGCGTGTTTGGGAACGTCAGAAGAAGCAAAGTCAAACTATCCAATCAGCAGAGGTATAGATTTTCTTGATATATAGTTTTGCAATGGTTTATGTTTTCCAGAATAAGCAAGATCTTCTATCGTTAAATCTGCAACG
This sequence comes from Mantis religiosa, assembly GCA_030765055.1. NCBI lineage: Eukaryota > Metazoa > Arthropoda > Insecta > Mantodea > Mantidae > Mantis > Mantis religiosa. Next base: position 216,763,186 of record CM060949.1, on the reverse strand, counting down.
TCATCTCCCGTGCAGGAAGTCGTGTAAGCCGAAACACCCACGCGTGCCTAATAGCAGGGTCAAATTATCCAATCAGCAGGGGAATAAAGTTTTCTCTTATATAGAGTTGCAATGGTTTGTTTTACAGAATAAGCAAGTTCTGCTATCGTCAGATCTGCTACGACATCACCTCACAGGAAGTTGAGTAAGCACAATCACCTACACGTGCCGCGGAGTGTCAGAAATGTGAGGTGGGAAATTCTTGTGAGAGTGTTAATTAGGACAAGGAGCGTCATTCATCCAAAAGTGTAAATTAAAGGTCTTAGATGAGAAATTCATGTAAATGTTTGAATTAGAAGATGCGAAATTCATTCATTAGAACACTGAGTTGAAAATTTCATGTGACAGTAATTAATATAGCTTTTCCCTCCAGTTAACCCTTCCGAGATATTCCTTGTTATTTGTCTGAAATTTCCAATCGTTCTCTTAAAGGCATAATGAATACGGCTATAACCGTTCAAAACAGACCAAAGTGCAACTGCACGCTCAGATATCCACGCACCTGCAGCAGGACACACTTTTGCAAGCTTGCATTTTTTTTCTGTAACCCGTAAGTGTTATCGCTTTAAATGGCACACACACAAGCAGTTTTCTTTTCTCTAGAGCAGCGGACGTGCAAGGTAAAAGCCAAGACAACAAACATTGCTGAAATGTATTCAAATACAATATAGGGAAATGTCTACTTTTCACACTCTCATCACTTACGCACCACGTACTTTAAACTTATTATTGGTATAATTCATGTTAATGCAGCTAAATGTTATTATATATTTCCGCTGAATGCTCTTTTTAAAAGGATGGAATGCACACACAAGCACTTTGCTTTCTCACAAATCTGCCTTTACCCCTCTTGACCAATCAAAGACGTTCTTATTTTAACAAATCGAAACCTTACACGTCACTTCCTGCTATTGTCGGTAGTGAAATGTGGAACATTGCGCTTTCTGATAAATTGCTGAAAAAACTTCTAAATGCGCCTGAAAAGCAGTTCTCACGGTAACAGGAAAAAAGACGTGGGTGTTTTGGTTACGTAACTTCCAGTATAAAAAGGAGGGGAGTAAGTCAGCGCGCATTAGAGGCAAATTCAGGTGGTTTACGTACCTGTCTTGGTGGAAAGCAGATCAGAACCAGAGGGAATACTTTTTGTTTTAATATTAGCAGTTTTTTAAACTTTAGATTTTTTAAATGTTTGACATTTTATGCAATTTTAGGCAGTTTTTAGAAGCCAAAAGAACAGTGGCTTAGGGTTGCATTTAGCAGAGAAAATATACCAAAAGGAATGAGCTGACATAAGCACAGCCACAAACATCGACCCAATACGCCACTGATCTAGTTTCAAGCTGGTCGAATTCCGGCTCTGCATTGGCCAATCAAAACCATTCTTATTTTAACCAATCAAAACCTTACACGTCAATTCCTTCCTCAGCTTTAATAATGTACTTACCTGAATTTCTTCCTTTGGCCGCCCAACTTGTCAGACTCCATTCCCTCTCCTAAAGTCACGTGACCTTTATTCCAACGTATTGTTAATAAAATTAAAAAAAAAGATAACCCTTTTTTCCCATTCCCTACTCCACCATCCGCTAAGCTGATCAGTTCGTCGACACAGAATGCAGGGGGGTTGCGCAAAAGATGCAGCCTGTACGGAGAGTGCTCGGGGGTGCATGGAGGATGCAGAAAATTCAGAGGGTGCATCGAGGGTGCGTCGGGGGTGCGTCGGGGGATGCAGGTGGTCAAGAGGGCACATAAGGGTGCGTCGGGGGTGCGTCGGGATGCACGGGGGTGCGTCGAGTTGCGCGAGTAGGGTGGTGGTGCACGGAAGAGCGACGAGGGATGCAGAAAGTCAAGAGGGTGCACGGTGCTGCACCGGGGATGGGTGGCAGATGCAGAGAGTCAAGAGGGTGCGCGGAAGTGCTTCAAGGGATGCAAGACGGTGCGGCGGGGCATGCAACCAGTCCAGAGGGTGCATCATGACCTTCAAGGTCAAATGGCATGACCTTAAAGATCAAATTGTATGATCCAGGTGTTTTTGATTTTCCCACTTTTTTCTGACTTCCGGTTTGGAATGAACCCGACTTCCGGTTTGGCATGAAATTGTATGATCCAGGTGTTTTTGAATTTCCCGCTTATTCTGACTTCCGGTTTGGCATGAACCCGACTTCCGGTTTGGCATGATCCAACACTTTACTACTTCTTAGGAATTATATAATACTGTAATTTACTCTTTCTATCCATTTTTGAACAAACTATTTTTAAACGTCTGACTGTCCCATTTACCTTACGTCACTCGAAATAAACGTTATTGTAAAAATACTTTTATTATATATGTCTTTGTGGTTACAATGTATATGCATACAGTTAGTATCCATGAACCAGACATTTCCTAAAGACACAATGATAAACGTACTGCGATCGTATTAGTTCTTAAAGTTTGTGACTTCGCCGCTAGGAGCGCATGTGGTCAAGTAGTTAAGCAACAGCCGACAGATGGAGCCAATGTCAGAATCAGAACGTAGCGGATTAAAATGCCAAGAAAGTTCAGGCAATTTAGGATTTAAGTATTATTTTCTCAATGGGCAAATAAATATTTAGTAGCTTTCGTTTTGCTTTGATAAGGCGGATGACAAAGGTGTTTATACCTGAAAGAAAAAATCACTGCTCTCCAGCGTAACGGCACAGGAAGCTACCATTCTCTCTATTTCATCACAGCCTATGACAAGTTTTGTTCTATCTCAGGATTAACCATTAGATTCATTTACGCCGGAAATTCGTTGCTATGGTGAACAGTTTGAACTTCTGTCCTATTCGACGCTACTGGTTAGTTGTGTTTCATAAACTTTATATACTACATATAACAGACTCTCAAGCTCACTTTCCCATGATTGTATTTATCTCGCAGAGACTTACTGCTGGTAGATTCTTCGTTCCTTTTTCTGTTCTGCTAACATAACACGTATGTGTCTTAGTTAAAATGTTAAATTATATTATACAAAGTCAAATCGAAATAAAATGTTCATTTGCCTTGTGGTTGACGCTTAAGGGCTAAGAGATGTTCTGTAATGTTGGTAACTTCTGATGGTTCAATTAGTTTATTGATGCTTTTATTTTACATTGTGCCTGAACATGAGTAATAGAGATAAGACATTAATGTCTTATTGACAGAGCAAACTTCCCATTTAAAACATTTTCTGTTATATCTCCTGTTTTTATAAATCCAATCATCTACATGTGCTCTGGCAGACATAGCACCTTTGTTCAATAATGCAGTGGCACAGATTTGCACTTATAGCACGTCAAAGGTAGTTAAAAATTACCACATGAAAACATATAGAATATAATGATGGAAGGCTAAAACGTTTACAAGATTTGAACTACTTTCCCAATTTGCATGGATTGTCTCTACTTTTCTCTAACTGTCCCATGTCCTTACTTGAGTATAATGAAATAGCTTCAGGTCTCTACTGCTTCACTTTTACCTTATGGCAAATCTTTGAAGCAGGAACTTTTGGCCCTTAGGTTAACTATTGATTTCATTATGTAATATGTTTGATAATTATATATACATTTGAGAACTGTAATTGGCCATGTTTGTGAAAGTGAAATTGTATATTTTGATGTAAAGTATTGTTACGTGAAACTGGGCAGATATGTGAGAAACCTTGCACTATCCGGACGATGTTCTAGGAATATCGGATGTTAGAAAATAGTGTGGAATGCTAGCTATTTGCTGTACCGTTACACAGCTCAACAATCTCTTAGTTTTTTCCTTGTGACGCCGTGCTGCGTATTCAAGAGGGCAGAAACCCCCATTGAGTCGCCATTGCAGTCAAGTATATTCTATGCGTTCTTTTGGTGTGTCCGACGGTTTATTCTTTCACGACGTGCCGCGTCAAGTTAAATGTATGGTAAAGTGTTCGCCGAAGAAAGTGCAATCATTTGAAGGTGCCCGGCTGCCACACAAGTATAAGAACGATTAATGCAGTTCAGAAATTATCGGATGTTTGCTGTTGTATCTCAACCTTAATACCATGAGAACCCAGAAAGGCTCCATGTAGGAGACAGTAGCCGGTGGCGGGGCGAAGCAGGCAGCTGACGACGACGTGGCGACCGAGGAAGGAGTCCCGACGTCAAACTCAGGTACGTGCAGCTGTGAAGCGTGAGTTACTACTGCCGCAAGATGGCTTCCCACCGTGGAGATCGATGGAGACAACAGACGCCGTGAGACAGCAGATATTGAGGTGCTGCAATGAGACAAAATAAACACCGGGGACACGACCAAGGAGGACGACGCGAAACAATATACAGTTAACACTTTGGAGGAACGGTGCATAAAGTCCTGCCAAAATTCTACACGAATGGCAAAGAGCTGCAACATAAAGACAACGTCAACCAGCCACTGAAGAATAAAATAAAGGTCAGGCTATATACATAAGAAATTATGTAATTGTTGTAATCACATTTTTCGTCTTATTATGTATGCATGAGTAGAGGAGTATTGCATATTCAGGCAAAGGCAGGTAACGCTTTTCGCAGTGGGAAAGTCATTACAGCTCATTTAGTCAGGATAAAGTAAAAGGCATGCAGTTAAAAACACAGAAATGGAAGCCTTTAAAAATAGCAAAATTCTGGGGAGAGAGATCCAGGTATGGCAACAGGAAGCAGTGGCGGAATGGTAAATTTTACGGGAGAAAGTTTTAGGATATTTCTAGAGAGAATAAATGGAATGGGCAGTAATTTAGAGAATAAAATTAGCAATCAGGTGAAAGCATAAGGAAACTGGTAACTGTCTTAAGCAAAGGGCTGAACAAAAAACTGGAGGAAGGACTTCGGAGCCAGGATGCAAAATTGAGGAAATATTTAGACCGACAACAAGAATTTGAGGGGAGGTAAAAGAAATTATAAATGTCCAACAAGTGAACATAGCTAAGCTTCAGTAAGAATTAGGTACTTTTAGAAGCAATGTAGACAAAATGCTTGAAAATGCAATGGGAAGGTGTGAAAGAGAGAATGTAGAAACTAGAAAAGTGTTTACGCATGAGCTAAGAGCTGTTAAAAAGGCAGTGTGTGGTGAAGTAGAAGAACGTTTGAAGTTAGTACCAGCTGAACTTGAAGCTGAAGGCAGACAAATAATTGAAATAAGAGAAAAGGTGAAGAACCAGCTGTCAGTTCAGCAGAAAATAGATACAAGATTGAATGAAAATGAAAAGTGGGTAGTAGAGACTGGGGTTTTTTATAAAGAATAAACATTGAATTAAGAAATGTCCATGAAGTTGATGTGAGTACAGTAGAAGGCAGCAGAAGTGAAAGTTTAGTTCTAAATAGTTTAAGCAACCAAACGAGTGATGAGCCTAGAACTGCGGTTCTGAACACTGAAGCTCGTCATTCATCTGGTTCTGGCATCTAACCACGCCTTGTACTGATAATTATAGTCGATATGGTCAATTACTAAATGCATTGGGTGTCCCGTTGTTTGACGAATCTGAGAGGAGTAAATCTGAGAAAATTTATTTAAGATTTGGATCACTATTTCAGATAGTCTATACCTAAATGTATTGATGGATAGTGTTTTCTGATTTAGAGACTATCGGAAGTGCTCTATAGTTACTGGATATAAAGAGGAAAAATCATATTCCTGTTTTATCCTCAAGGTGCTCTGTATTAAAAGCATTTTTCTATGGACGCCATAAACACAAAAGAGTAAGCTTTCTTAAGACTAGTGTGTTTATGAATAGATAGGATTTAAATGTGATGATCAAGTCCGCATCACTCAATGAAAATGCTAAACGGTTACAGTTGCAGAACTGATTCTCCATAAAAGACGAGCAGCTAAGTTTTACAAAATATTGCATGAAGCAAAGAAAATATGAGAAGAGGATGATACTAAAGCAGCTGTTGTTTGGGATTATATGTATAATTTCAGCTTCCGGCTATGTCTGTACGGGAAATGTTTTACTTGAAAACGTTATGGCTTTATTTGTTCAGTATACTTGACATGTAATCAGATAATCCACTTTTATTTACACCAGGAAGCTTTACCTGATCAAGGATCAGGTAAGGTGTGTACTTTTTTGCAATGCTACCTTTCTCATCTTGTACCACCTTGGAAAACACTACTCAATTAGTGATTCGTGCTGAGGTGAAAATAGGAATCATACAGTTATGCGATTTTTATTATCATTGACAAAGACAAGAAGAGTCAGTGTCATTCAGCAGTACTTTTCTGAAAGGGGTCACTCTTTTTTGCCATGTGACCCCGGCTTTGGTCTCCGTCGCCATGATACAGTGTATGAAACATTTGAATATCTTTCTCTGATATTATCATCTGGGAAACTCACAAATGCTTTCGTGACAACAGTAACAGTCACTGAGAACCTCATATTCTTCAAAACCTGGTTACAGGACTATTTTAAGAAGACAACCAAAGCTGTTGCTCGTCCTGAAAGTTCTCATTGTGGGTCTGGTGTGACAGTTTCCAAATATAAGCATCTAACTTATGATTATGGTTACCTCGCGGCACGTTAGTATATTGATGGGCTCGTCCAGTACTCTTCATGTTGGCAAAAGGCAGGGCAACTCCAGATCTACCTTTCAAGGAAGTTTAGAACAGCTGTCCTCACAATCAAAAGATAGAAACTAGTAGATGTTAAACAAAAGCACAATACATCCCACATGAACATCTCCACTTCTACCAGAACATTTTGACACGACCAAAGACTGAAGTCGAAGTTGATGATGAGTGGATGCTGAAATTAATTCAGTAAGAAAATTTCCACATATCACAATATGTTCACTAACCTCATTACAGATTTAGTGCAGGATGACATTGTTTCATAAGTCCAAAAATGACCAAATAACAGGCAATTTTGTTTTTTTTTTTCTACAAAACAACCCTTAATTAGTTTAAATGGGAAGGACGTCCGTGCTATAAAACATGGCTATAGATAAGTCATGCAAATTTGAGGTCACTGAGTAGCCCAAGCAATTCCTAACGATTAGTTCTACAAGTATTGTGTGGAATATAAGTGAACCAGATGCTAACTGTCTGCATTATTAAGTTTTTATTTTACCTCAAACATATGAAACAAGGACTGATTTCTTTTCATGTCACCGATTCAAATAAAACATTTCTACCTTTTGTCCACTCTAAAACTAATTGTTGTATGGAAGTGATGGGAACGCAATGAACATTACACCACTTCTACGAGGATCCTAAGCTACCTATCCAAAATAGATAAAACTTATTACCTTCGTGAACTAACCAGGGAAGCGTGTCTCGCTGTCTGTCAACCTCTTTGCCCTCTCAGACGTTTACACCAACATTGCAGTAGCCTGATATACCGATATACTTATACATACGTGATTACAGAATCTAATTATTAAATAATAGAATATATGAATTTGTTTTGTGACTGTTTCTTTTTAAATTACGTCCTCCGAAGTTAAGTAAAGACAAAGGATGAGTGAAATGTGTGAAACGGTTCTCAAATGAGCCCAGAGACCATAGAGTTCAGGTTTACCCGATATTTACCTTAGGATAAGGGAAAACCTGTATCGAGTGAGGCCGCGCCGTGGTTCAGTGGTCAGACCGCTTGGCTCTCACCAAGGCGGCCCGGGTTCGATCCCAGGCGACCGCAAAGTGAGATTTGTAGTGGACAACACGGCGCTGGGGCGGGTTTTCTCCGGAACCTCCGTTTTCCCCCGCCATCTCATTCCACCGGTGTTCCATCTTCATCTCATGTATCATCAGTGTCATCGCCTGCGGTGCCCTATGTAGTAACAGCGGGGGTTAAACAATACACATTTCATTTCATTTGTATCGAGTAGCACTCATTACCTTCCTGAACTAACCAGGGAAGCTTTTCTGACTATCCGTCTCTCTCTTTACCCTCCCAGAAGTGTACATTAACATTGCATTAGCCTGAGATACCGTCATATTTATTATAAGCACTTGACTATAAATTTTAATTATTAGATACTAAAATATCGGAATTTGTATGGTGATTGCTTGATTTTAAATTACGTCCTCCAAAGTTAAGTAAAATCTAAGGATGAATGAAATATGTGAAACGGTTCTCAAATGAGCCCAGGGTCCATAGAGCTTACTGTTAACGAATATTTACCTTTGAGCATAAGGGAAAGCCTGTTTCCAGATAACTCACACTGACCGAGATTTCAACTCGAGAAATATTAACGTGGGCAGACAGGCTAACTCCCACGTTACAGAGGCAAGCTTAAGTGCATTGTGTGATTAGTAATCGTTAGTACTTGTTTCTTTAGTTTCTAAACGTAAGCCGATAAGAGCCGTTATTAAAATTGCTGAATTACAAATCCTTATCTTTTCTTTATTAAAGAATATGGCCTGGTGCCGGTACAAGGGGCCTGGCTTACAGGCTAAAATTTACATGAGCTTATAATTTTTGAGTGATATTTTCATTGTCTTTATGGTTTTTATTAAACCCATTCGGCTACCTTATTGCGACCGCCGAGAACAGTTTAATGTGGTCTTCTTTTTTTGTTTTGTTAATATAAATAACTATATAAATATATACATGGGGGTTTATTTTACCCCCTTACTTTGACTCACACACACGCATACATACCTGTACACACGCACACTCACACTGTCACTAAACTGTGGGTAGACACGTTGTACAACGGGAAGCGATCCAGCAGCAATGAGTGCGGCCGCTGCCTTGGAAATTTTGCGGCCATGGGCCGGGGTATGCCAGGCGCGCAGGGTGGTCGAGCCGCTATCAATTATAGGATTTTTATTCTTGTATGTTTGCGATGCTGCGGCTCGCCTCTGCCGATGTAAATTGTGGGGTTGCAGTGCGTCTTAATGCTTGCCCAGGTGGAAGAGGCCCTTTTTAGTATGCTTTCGGGAATGGTAGTGATGCTCGTTTGCTGGTGGATTTGTGCGTTGATGGTGAGGAGAGGGGCGTATAGGATCTTTCTTAATGAAAGTTTTTGTACTGTTTGGAGGTATTTCAAGGTGGATTTGGATGCGTTGGCCCAGGCCGCACACGCGTACAGGACCAGCGAAAAAATGAACGCTTTATACAGGACAAGTTTGGTCTTCAGCTGGATCTGTTTACTGATGAAGATGGGGGCGCATAACTTCAATCGCTGCCGCCCTTTGTAGGTGGTATCTTTGATATGGGTGGACCAGTTCATAGTGCGTGATAGCGTCACGCCTAAGTATTTTACATGCTGAGCCAAAGGCGCCACTTTGTGAAATGAATAAGCTGGCATTTGTTCGGGTTAATTTTGATCTTCCAATCATGTAGCCATGATAGGAAGCGGTTAATATACCGCTGCATTTCCAAAATACCGTAACGATAATTTTTGTGGTGGCTGTAGATTGCAGTATCGTCAGCATACATGGCCACTCTGCGTCTGGCGTCCACAGGGTAGTCATTAATGAAAAGTATATACAAAAATGGCGACATGATCGCCCCTTGTGGCACGCCAGCCTGCATAGCTCTCTCCTTAGAGGAGGAGTCACCCACCTGGACATAGAAGTGCCGATTTTTTAGGAAACTGTGCAGCATGACTGTTGAAATTTGGAGGCCGGGAAAGTTCCGGTGCATTTTATAAATGAGGCCGTTGTGCCAGCATCGATCGAAGGCGGCTTCTACGTAGAAAAATAACGCCAACGTTGAAGCCACATTGTTAAATTGCTCGGTGACGTCATCAGCTAACCTTAAAAGTTGTATTTCTGTGGAGTGGCCTTTTCTAAATCCAAACTGAGAATTTGTAAGTTCTTGGTCCGAAAAATGCTTTTGTAATCGAGAAAGTATGATTTTTTCGAGCAATTTACCAGTAGTTGACAAGAGACTAATGGGGCGGTAATTCTGTGGTTGCCTGGTGCTTTTCCCCTGTTTCGGTAACATAATCACCTTGGCTCGTTTCCAGCTGTATGGGAAGTGGTTTTGCTGCAAACAAGCATTGAATATTTTAGTGAGTTGCAGCAGGGCTTTTCTCGGGAGGTGTTTGAGTTTCTCATTAGTCACATTGTGCGGGCCAGCGGCTTTCCCATTAGGTAGTTTCCTAATGAGTTTGTAGACATCCTGCGGTGTTGTGAGGGGTAGATGTTGCTTATGCGTCTGCGCCACCCACTTTTGCAAATATCCAGCAGCAGCAATGGTGTCGTTGAAGGTGAACCCTACTCAGAGGAGTAGGGGCCTTCGACCTTTAGCCATTCCGTGACAGTGTCCCTAACTGGCATAGAGATTATCTTAGAAACAGACGGTGGTTAGATAGTGGGTTTTATGCCTAAGAAGTTGTTTTGAAGTTAGGTATAGGGATAGAATTTTGAGATATTTAGAATTTGGATTGGACTTGCATTGAAGAGAAGATCTTTAGGTGCCTAAGACAGCTCTGGGATGATGATAAGAGCTTCCAGGGTCAATATTATATTCCCCGAGGCCACGGATTAAATGATTAAAACTGTCAGGGAGACTGGCGTAGAATTTTCGGGAAAGGTCTAGGATGTATTCAGACAATTTTGGAAAGGATAGATCAGAATGAATGTTTCCATTTGGTATGTACCAATCTTCACCTGTTGCTGTTCGTAGGTATCTGTTTTGTAGAACCTGAAGTTTATTGATGTGGGCTTTGGCAGCTACGCCCCCTATTTGGCAGTCATATGTTAAGGCAGGTCTTAATATCTGCTTGTAGATGAGTACTTTGTTCCTGAGTGGTAACGGAGACTTCCTGTTATATAGGGGATAGAGCATAACCATACGTCTGGAGATTTTGTTGGCGACCGATGTGATGAGGGCTCTCCAAGTGAGCCGCATGTCTAGCTGTACCCCTAGATATTGGGCTTCTGAACTCCAGGGCATTGGTGTTCCTGCCAGACGCAAATCTGGACATCTTGTAGCTGGCGACGACTGAAGGTTACAGCCTGCGATTTGTTGGCATTTATTTGTAGCCTCCAAGTGAGGAACCAGACAGTCAGCATGTCAGCATATCGTTGAACACGAAGTACATCTGTTAGGTGCTTGGTGGATGCCGTGGAGATTGCAGTATCGTCCGCAAATAAATATAGGTTGCAGCCATTTATGGTAGGTATAGTATTCATGTAGGTTAGAAATAGCAGCGGGCCAAGGACGCTGCCCTGTGGAACCCCTGCATGGATGGAGTGTATTTGGGAAATAATATCGTCTCTAGCAACGACGAAAGTGCGATTTGCTAGGTAATTACTCATTAAATGGATCAGGTATGGGGGAAAGTCATATTTAATTAGGCGGAAAAGAAGACCTTCATGCCAGACTGAATCAAATGCTTTAGAGATGTCGAGAAATAGGGATACAACGTAATGCCTATTGTTGAAGCCCCGGGTTTCGTCATCGACGAAGCGTAGGATTTGATGGGAGGTGGAGTGTTGTCGGCGAAAGCCGAATTGTTCTGGCCTGAGGATGTTTAGGTCGTCCATGATTTGCTGTAGCCGACGTTGAAGCACCTTCTCAAATAGCTTGCTAAGGGCAGGAAGGAGACTGATTGGGCGGTGATTTGAGAGTTTTTTGCATCTTTCCCTGGTTTTGGGAGAGTTATTATGCGGGCATGCTTCCATGTAGCAGGATAGTGAGAGAGGAGAAGCAGACTGTTGAAGAGGTGGACGAGTAATTCAACCCATTGGCTCGGAAGGGCTTTGAAGGCGGCATAGGGTATTTGGTCGCAGCCGGCAGCTTTGTAAGGCCGAACGGATGCAATAATCTGTCCAACTTCCTGAGGTGTTGTAAGCGGTATGTCATTCGCTTCATAAGGGGTGTGAAGAAAGTGGTTTACAACCTCTTCTATTTCTTCCACTTGCTCAGCATCTGGGGATTCAGCAGGGTGAAAAGTGGAGGCCAGGTGTTCGGCCAGTAAATCCACCTTTTCCCTAGATGATTGAGATGCACAATCTTGCTGTACTTGCTCCCTCATCACCCACCATATCCTACGGGGATCGCCGTCAACCAGACTTGCTGGACTTCGCATTACTGCAAAACATCCGCGGCCACCCCAAAGTCATGTCAATCCCTGAGCTCTCTTCAGATCATTACCCTCTCCTGTTCCTCTATCAGGGTCGGGCTACTCCTAAGGCCCCCCCTATCTCACTTAATCCAAGACACACAAACTTGAGTAAGTACACTGAACTAATGGCCTTGCAGCCTGCTGAGGTTATACCATGTAACACCTTTGAAGAAGCTGAACAACTGGCCACTAACATCACAACCACAATGACAGCTATCATGGACCAAGCCACTCCACCACGGCGCACTACATTTAGTTACAGGAAACCTCTCCCATATGAACTAAGGCGTCTTATTGCTGATAAAAACAAGGCAAGACGACGCTTTCAGCTTACACGCAACCCTATTCACAAACGTGAATGGAACCGGTTGCAACTTCTAGTAAAACTAGAATTACTCGAACACAGTAACGCTGAATGGGAGAGGCGTTTGTGTTCTCTTGATGTAGAAGACAGATCTTTATGGAGAATGTCAAAGGCACTTCTAGGGATCCCTAAATCTGATCCGCCTCGTACTGATGGCAGGAGAGTTGCTACATCAGTAAGAGATAAAGTGGAAATCATGGCAGAACATCTTGCCACCTCATTCCACCCTGCAGAATCTGTCGATCAAGAGATTTCAGATGAAATTACAGCGTCTGTAAGGCAGTATCTCAGCACACCACACATATTAGATGATGTGAAGCCAACAAGTGTAGCTGAAGTGAGGAATATAATCAACTCTGTGCGTCCATACAAAGCAGCAGGTGTCGACAACGTACCCTACGCTGCCTTCAAAGCTCTAACTCACTCGTGGATCTTACTACTAGTGCACCTATTTAACAGCCTACCAGTATTAGCCTACTTCCCGGTAGCTTGGCGGCATGCTAAAATCATCACCCTCCCGAAGCCTGGCAAAGACCAACAACAAGTAAGCAGTCATAGACCCATCAGTCTCCTTCCTACGATAAGCAAGCTCTATGAAAAGGTACTCCAACTACGCCTTGAAAACTTGCTAGACCAACATAATGTCCTGCGTCCTGAACAATTTGGTTTTCGACGGCAACACTCCACCACGCATCAACTTTTGCGCATCGTGGATGAGGTGGTTAGAGGTTTTAACAACCGTCACTATGTTGTAGCCCTTTTCCTAGACATCTCCAAAGCCTTCGACACTGTGTGGCATGAAGGTCTTCTCCATCGCCTTATACATTACAAAATCCCGTCATACCTTATTCACACACTTCATCATTATCTCAAAAACAGCACCTTCGTTGTATCAAAAGACAATATCCTGTCTCATACCTACTTCATAAATGCAGGGGTACCTCAATGTAGTGTCCTTGGTCCTCTGCTCTTCCTCACTTACATAAAAACCCTTCCAACCCTAATGGGATGCAACCTATACTTATTTGCTGATGATACAGCCATCACAGTAGCATCTAAGCGCCACGAAAATGCAGTGCAGCGAGCTCAAATCTTCGCAAACATGCTACACGTCTGGTTCGCCACCTGGCGGTTGAAACTAAACGCCACCAAATCCCAAGCCGTCACCTTCACTAGAAGACCCCTCCAAGACGTTCAAAATCTGCATTTAGCAGGGACGGACATTCCTTGGTCCACACATGCCAGCTACCTAGGTGTAGTTTTGGACATGCATCTGACATGGAAGGAGCATATAACAACCGTGGCAAACAGAATAAACAGAAGGATGGCCATGCTCTATCCCCTGTACAACAAAAAATCAGTTATGACGCTTAGCAACAAACTTTTGCTATTTAAGCAGGTACTCAGACATGCAATCACTTACGCCTGCCAAGTCTGGGGTGCAGCGGCCAAATCCCATCTGTACAAACTACAGATTCTCCAGAACGGCTACCTTCGGTCAGCAGTTGCGGCCGATCGGTACATCCCAAATGAAAATATCCATTCTGATCTTTCCTTCCCAAAACTTTTTGACTACATACTGCAACTATCCCACGCCTTCTATGCAAAATTACCTTCCAGTTTCAATAACCTTATCCGAGGTCTCGGGGAATATGATCTTGATCCTGGGGAGAGATACAAGCGTCCCAGACTTATCCTTGGAACTCAATAACTTCAAGTCCCTTTCCCATAAATCAAACATCCTTACTCTTACACTTATCTCAACTTTAATCGCCACCATCTAACCACCATCCCTTTTAAACACCCATCACCATGCCAGTAAGGGACCTAGTCCCGGTATGGCAAGATTCGAAGAGTCTTCCTTCGCGGAGGAGGATAACCCTTCAACGACCCCACAGCGTGTCTCTCTTGAACTGAAGTGTGGGCAGACCTGTCAGTTGGGTCTTCCTCCATTTGCTCTGGTGGTGGGGAAGAAACAGCGACTTTTCGTTTCTTCTGGTTTGCATCAACAAGCGCCGGAAAGTCTTGATTGGCGCTGTCCTCCGACAGGGCGTCATATCTGTTGGCAGTTACAGGTGGTTTGGCCTGGGGCATCGTCTGGCGGGGTTTGGCTGCCCTCTTAAGGTTAGGTGTTTGCCAACTAGGATTGTTCTTTACGTGGCTTTCATGTTGTATTAAATAGTTTGTGAGGGCTTCTACCCTTCAACGGTGAGTCGAGTAGATGCGGAATTCTGCCGCAACTGCATTTACGTCGGCAGTGGAGAGCATATTGGCGAGTGACGCATCTGCTTGGTTTAAGTAGTTGTAGCGAGCCTTTCGCTCTAGGTGCAAATATCTAGCAACTTCTGGTGAAAGAGGGATGTTTGGGTTCACTATTAAGTTTCTACACATGAAGGTGCGGAAATCTCCGCCTTGAGTGTAGTATTCAAGTGCGGCTTTTTCCGTGGTTGCATCTATGGTTGATGATCCAGCAGGAGAGAGTTGAGGTGGTGCAATGTATGTAGATGTGGAAGAATTTGGCTCAGTATTTGGCTGAGTTTTACCGGAAGAATCCATGGCATTATGCTCAGGGGTAGCTAGTCCAGTAGAGGATGAAGCATGCTGTACCTGATTGGTGTTATTTTCCATCTATTGGCCAATGACAGCGCAGCTGCCAGCCAAGCAAGCGCAGCCAAGCTGCGTGCAAGAGAAAGGGGTGCCTCGGGGAACTTAATGTAAAAGATAGAGGAAGAAATAGAAAATAGAGAAAGAACAAGTGTAGGGTGCAATAGCTCGAGTATCAGAGGGCCTACAGGTGAGGGCGCCTAAAAACCAGTCACTCGGACTGTTGGCTGCAGCCTTGATACTCTGCCCAATCACTTTGTTTGTTGTATCACTAGCTGTCTCGAAGCTGCTTCTACGGCTCGCCGACACGATGCTGCAGCTAGCTGGTGGCGTGGTTCTTCTTTGAAGATCGCTAACAGTCAAGAGCCAAGCCCTGAAAAGGGCTATATTGGTCTTGCTGCGGTGCTCTCCGGTCGGTGTTCACTCCTCGACGTCTCGAAGCGAAGTGAAGTCTTTTGCAAATATCAGTATTTACCGTAGTCTAGTAGCTATGATAGGAGATTTCAGTTGCTCTTTAACAGAGAGAGAATTGTGATTCTCAGATGTGAAGGCATTTACATTTTCCTTCTTTAAGAGAAAGGTAAGGCTAATTAAAACCTGAACTGAATATAATAGAATTTCATATCCCTAGCGCAAGTGGCTTCTATACTTTTGGTTTCCCTGATTGCAGAGTTCTGAGATATTCTTGGCTCCATCTATCGGTGGCAGGCAAATAGGTCATTCCATGCGCTCCTTGTGGCAGAATTAGTGACTATTTGAATTAAACAGATTACTAAGAGCTCCTACAGATATCGTCATGGAAACGTGAAATGCGGAATTAATGTCTTCATGTACTGGAAAGTTTGTGACACTATGAGTTTACTACATTTGACTCTAAGAATAATATTAGTTTTTCTTACTTTTATCGTTGTTATCTTAGATGACAAGAGTATATCAGTGTGGTAGATAACCTACATCAAATACAGAAACCACACATCAAATCCAGAACTATAGGTCTTTGTAAATGTCAGTTGTGATTTTTTGTATATTCATTTTTCATATTGCAAGTAACATGTTCTATTCGGATGTTCAACTACTTCAAAATCCATTTATTTTTGCTTAAATAATCAGTGGATTAGGTGAGAACGTGAGCGCTTCCTGATATAAAAATATGCCACTCAGCAAATTAAACCAAGTAGCGTTCAACAATCATGCAGTAAATCCTTAAATTTCTATGTGTACTTGGAACATAAAACTTGTTATTGTTTATACTTGTATGAATACGGAAAAAATCAAGCTATCTTACTTGACTGGGACTTAACATGTTTAATTTACAATAATGCATGAACATTTGAAATTCCTGCAGGATACTTTGTCATTCCTGCAGGATACTTCGTCATTTAGGAGAACGGAAACATAGCTTGACATATTTTGCAACAACAAATGCAGGAATCACCTGTGATGCTGCTACAGTCACTAGATGTGCTCAATGAAATATTTACTCAATCACTAATGAATATTTGTATATTGTCATTATGAAGGAAACTTTTGAACGATTTCTTGTTGCCAAGCATAACACTGGCATTGTCAGAACAAAAGCCTACAACATTCTGTATATTGACATCTGTTGGTGCAAGGTATTTTGGTAACAAATGGTAAAGAAACTTCGCAGTACCTTCATCTCCACCAATCGTAACAAATCAAGAAGTTGGGTTTTAATTTCCTCATTATGGATGTATCTTACAAAGCAGCCGCGTATTGCTCATCTACGAGAATAGAACATTCATTATCTCTGAGTTCTTTACTTAAATCATCCTTCATTTTGGAAGAGAGAAACTTCAAACAACACTTTTACATCTAGTGTGGCATTGACTAACATTCTTGGCAATTGATGAATCTTTGAAATTCAATTTAGACACTTCAGCAATATCCTGAACGGGATTGAACAGAAAATATGAACGGGAACTAGCAAAGTAAATCTTATGTCAACAATGGTTTCACTTTTGTCTTCTTTTACTGAGGGAAATATCTGTTATGAAAGAAAAGAAAGAATTGGAGCTACCGTATACTATTTACTCTAGCCATTTATCATTTCTAAATTCAAAATTTTCTGAATAACAACAATTAGTCATAAAATTAGTATATCTTCTCTGCTGTTAATTTAGATCTCTTTTACACAGGATATTGACTTCTTATATTAAATGAAAATTCTAATAAATTTAGTCATTCTTCATAACTTAGTAAAATATAAATAAATAAGGAATTATCTAATTATCTGACAAATTTTTGTGCTGCCACTAGCTTCTAGATCGTACTTCTGTTTCTTGATTTCACAGTGGTTTAAAAGATAATTTCTTTTTGCCCCCAAAATAACATTAGGTGCAGTACACTTTACTTTCGCGCTGTCTGTAATTATTTGGATAAAATAACTTCTTGTAACCATTTATTCGGAAACAACTGTTTTTGATACTTTCTTCTCGTCTTTCGACAACCGACTCCGGTATTCCCTTTTCTTTCTTGGCGGTGGTGTACCCTTTGTAAATCATTATTACATAACTGGTGACACTTAAACACAGCATACTGAAACCCTTCACCTGGCAAGTTGAAAGTATGATATTATAAACTGTAATGAAGTGAGGCCCTGATGATGAGCAAGTGTTCCATTGAGCTACATATGGTTATCATACATAAACATGTTAATACCTTTATACAACCATCGAGTAACATGTTTTTTTATATTGTCAAGCCTGGTGATTGTGAGAAACAGGTACTAGCATACACATGAGATTCTTCAATCTGATTTTCCTAAAACGAGTTGCACTGACTTCTTGGAATAAGTTTGATATTACAAAAACCAACGAATAACAAAGGTAGCCAAATTTTCGATTTGGCTCACCAATGGTGTAATGTCACTTCATCACTGGAGAAAACTTCTATAACAGGGAATAATACGGTCTTGAATGACAAATTATATAACAGAAGTGGGCAATTGGCATAAGATTTATAAGGTTAAAAATGTTCAATGTAATATATTGACTTCTTAAGACTTGTGAGATTCCAAAGTTTGAACAAAGCCTATGGACAATGAGAGTATTATTAACACTTGTGATGCTCCATGATTTAGTAAATAGTACGCAAGGTTCCTGTGCCCAGCCAGCGGGAAGAAGTGACCTTTTTTTCAGGTATAGACGTCCTTATCGTGCGACATTTGAAACAGAGCAAAAGCTACTGAGGATTTATTGTTCATTAATGAAAGTAATGTTATAAATCACAAACTTCGTGAACTTGTTTAACAATTCCAATCCGCAGCGTCTTGATTCTCCCATGGCGCAATCTATGGGCGATGAGTTAACTGCCTGACCACATTCAGCCCTAGTGGCGGAATCAGTAACTTTTAGTTTTATCATGGGTGCCCTTAGAAATTATCTCCTTCTTGACTGGAAACTAACTCATGTTACTTCATGCCTTATTAACGTATCATTCTGTATATTTTTTATATTAGTTTTAAAAAGAAGGACAAAAACATGCTCAAATGTTCCTTTCCCCTTAAACCATTTAAAAGTTAAGGCCAGCGTCACTTTACACAGTTCTGTGTTATATGTGAATGAAGTGATATGTTGATCTTCTACTAGTTTTCTTAAAAAGGTCATTGTTGTATCTACGAGATGTCGATCAAAATAAGTTTTCTTCAGATATTTATAAGTGTTGTAATTGGAAGAACGATGTCGTTAAATAAAACTGTAATGATGCCTTAAAAATGATATCGCTGTACTACAGGTAC
This sequence comes from Mantis religiosa, assembly GCA_030765055.1. Lineage (NCBI taxonomy): Eukaryota > Metazoa > Arthropoda > Insecta > Mantodea > Mantidae > Mantis > Mantis religiosa. Next base: position 216,744,398 of record CM060949.1, on the reverse strand, counting down.
TAAAATGGGTAGTATTTTATGCGTGCGTGTCTTCTATTTTGTTTCATTCGTGAGTATTCATACTTCATTAAAGCATACTGCTTCCCCATGATTTCATCCTTAAAATCGTGTTATTTTTCTGTATATTTATCTTACATGTCACATATACTTCAAATATTTATCTACGTATTTGAGATCTATCCTGGGATAGAGGGCGCTAAATGTGTTATTAAATCTATTATGAAAAACCTCACAAGTATTAGTTGTATGCTGCAAGCCTGTTGTATAACTGTCAAAATGTAAGGTAGTATGATCAGCTTATACATATGTAATAAATTATCAGAAAAAATTATCAAACTGCTCATCTTGTGACATGATGGACAAAATCTGAATAAAACAGAGATCAACATTGTGTGATTATAATCATCTATTAATACTTTAAATACATTTTGTCACAATTCCTTATCAACTTGTACTTACTAGGATTGACTTACGGATAATCTACATCCACCAACATTGTCCTCACCCCACACAATGTTTATTGCAGCACCTTCAACATCAACAATTACAAAAACTGGATTCAATTACAGGTTCATACTGTGACATTAGTCAGAAATCGATTTTAATACATAAGTATACGTTTCTAATTTTTCCCATATAACAGAGGGTAACCAAATTCTATGCAATGTCCATTCTACACTTCATGCATGGCAAATGGTTGTTTGAGTATGCTTGATGAGGGATGGACGGTCTAACCATTGTGTCTCATTGTTGGAAGGATGGAAAAGTAAAGAAATTAGAATTGTATTTTCGTATACAATAATAAAAATGTGTAACTTAAAAGTTCAGTTATAAAAAATGATTATAATTCGTATAAATCCGCCAGGATCGCGATTTCATTTATACTTTTACACATCTTCAACCGGAAACAAAGCTGTCGTCATCGTTACGAACGCTAGATGTTAATATGTTCTTGTTAGTACTACCTAACTCTGAAAATAAAAAAAAAAATTAAAAATAGAATCAACTGCTGGTATTTCAAAATTCATTACGTGATATTTGATTTTTAAAATAAATATATTATCCCAAACCATTAAATCTATCGAGCCATTTAATTGTTTTATAATTGAACTTCTAGATTTATTTTATGCTTAAATGACCAAGAATCATCTGCTTGCCGATTTATAAGTCTGTTTATACTTAATGTTACGAAAATGTCCTTTCGCTCTGGTTTCCAAATTACGTTTTGTCTTTCCAATATAAACTTTTTCAAAGTCGAAACAATTAATCTGAAAAATACTAGATTTTTTATTACTACGAATATTATCTTTAATAGAGAAATGCAATAAATTTTTATTACAACATTTATTTTGAGGAAATTAAGTCTTTAAAAAAACTCTTTAAAATATTTAAAATGTTTATTAACCCAAGGATAGTAGGTAAATTTTTAAAATTTATAATCGTCTTTTATTTTTCTAAGGGTAGAAATATCATTAACAGTTTTATGATATGTTAATTTTTCAATATTTTATGTATAAAGTCTTTATTAAAATCATTTATTAAAGCAGTACTAATAATATGTTTATATTCTTTATTAAATTCTTCTTTAGTCAGCGCTATATTTATTAATCTATAAATGAATATATTGCAAACATCAAATTGATATGAAAGGGGTTAAAAGGATTAGGCATAACTAGCGACAGATTCAGAAACTACAATCTTTTAACATAATTTTAAGGCAAAAAAGAAGAGGACAATCCCAATTATTCTCAATTTTGACCAAATGTCACTGACGCCTGCCCTAAAGGATACTGTCTGATGTGTTATGATGAAGGTCCTTCAATACCTAAATGTAATATACTCTAATAATTCTGTTTATTTACGTACTCCAACATTAGGCCATATGGGACAATCAATAAAATGGGTTGAATGATGTTCAGTTGAGCCCAGGGTACAAAGGGCTTAGAGTTACCCGATATTTATCTCTAATTATAGCGGGAAACACCCGTAAAGAAGCCTATCCAGGTGATTCTAATGACCGATATGCAAACTCGGGACTTTTTATAATACAGAAACAGCAACTGCATGGACGGGCAGTAATGATAGTAATATGTATAATCAAATAAAACTAAAGATTCAGTTCTAAACTCTGTTGTTTAATAATCATGTTGTCCACGTTGATGATAATTTATTGAAGACAGATTGTGTAATTATTTTAGATGGAATTTCACATTTTTCTAATAAACATTTCGTCTTCCAAATAACATTTTCCTTATTACAATTAATTTTTCTACACAATTTGCACGTTTGATTTAACTTTTGTCCCACCAACAGAATAAATAATGATATACATTATTTTTGTTTACAACAACACCACATACGTCCTCATATTTAATTTCTCTAAACTTGTAAAATGGTAATAACCTTGAAGCTTTCAACTATTACCAACAGCTTTACAATTCTTTGAGTTCAATTTCATAATGGAATGTTGCTATGGTAGCTGAGTGGTTAGAGTAACGGGACGGAGCTCGGGATTTTTCATGGTTCAAATCCTGGCTGTGGTATTGAAACTTTCAAGCCGTCTCTGCCATTCGAAATTTAAATTGAGACAGAATTTATACCACGTTTGTAGTTAATGTGCCCTCTGCACTAGACCTTGTAGATCACCATCTTACCAGGTACGTCCCTAGACTCTTAGGAATATTATAATACTCTCGCTTACCCTTTCTATCCATTCTTGAACAAACTATTTTTAAACATCTTATTGTTCCATTAACTTTACATCACTCGAGGTAAAGGTTACTGTATAAATAGTTTTATTATATGTGTCTATGTGGTTTATATATATAAGAATACAGTTAGAATCCAGTCACCGGTCATTTCCTAAAGACGAAATAAACTCTCTGTGATCGTATCAGCTTTTAAAGTTACTGACTCCGCCACTAGAAGCGCATGTGGTCAGGTAGTTAACGAACAGCCGATAGATTACGCTGATGTAAGAATTAGGACTTTGTGGATTGAAATGACAAAAAGGTTTAGGCAATTTGGGAATTAAAGTATTAGTTTCATTTAGGATAAATAAGTATTTATCAGCTTTTTTTTCCTTTGTTAGGGCGGGTGACAGAGACTTTTGCACCTGCAAGGAAAAGATCACGGCTCTCCGTCGTAATAGAACAGGAAGCTACCATTCTGTCTATTAGATCACGGAGCATGACAAGTTTTGATTTGTAATATGGTTTATTTCCATGATTTTTTTTGTGAGCAATTATGTCTGCCGTTCAGACGGTACTGGTTAGTTGTGCCACATATAGTAGATACTCTCAAGCCCAATTTGCCATGTTTGTACTTATCTCACAGAGACCTTTTACTGGTAGAATGTTCGTTCCTATTTCTTTTCTGCTAACATAGCACGTACGTTTCTAACTTAAAATGATAATCATATTATACGAAGTCAATTCGAAATAAAATGTCAATTTTCCTTGTAGTTGAGGCTTAAGGAGTAACAATGTTCTGTAATTTTTGTAACTTAATAAGGTTAAATTATTTTATTAGTGGTTTTAATATCCACTGCGCCTGAAGAATACTAAAAGAGATAAGACATTAATGTGTTATTCATAAAGCATACTTCCTATTTAAAACATGTTCTATTCTATCTCCTGTTTTTAAATACAATCTTCTACATGTGCTCTGGCAGATATATCACCTTTTTCAATAATGCAGTGGCACAGTCAAACGTTGTTAAAATTTACCGCATGAAAACATACAGAATATGATGATGTAAACATAAATCTCTTTCAAGGTTTGAACTCCTTTTCGATTTTGTTCGGATTGTTCCTACATTAGAATAACTGTCCCATGTCCCTACTTGAGTATGACGAGATATCTTCAGATCCCTACTGTTTTTACTTTTACTTCATGGCAAAGCGTTGAGGCAACCTTTACTGACGAGGGCTACATTCGCTTGCTATTTTCTTTATTATAACAGCGAAATATTAGTACAATTGGACAACTCCAAATCATATCATATGGACTATACCGTGCTGCTATCTATTGACAGTGAGCTGAAAATTGAAACCAAGTCGGAAATAGAAATGGCAACACTGAGGGTAGTATTCCTTAGCACATAATTCTCTTTTACGTATGTGAATATAAACGTATTGTTTTTGGGTAACTAGCTCTGTTTACTATTCTTACAAAATGTATTCCATAATCTGTCTTGTTAATCAAGATAAGTTTCATTAGATATTTCCAGCTTTGGTTGTACGTACAAGAACGATATTGTAAAAGTGACAGAAGCACATCGCTATATATTCCATAAGTTGTGTACATTACTAAGATCTAAATCATTTTGTGTAGCAGATGTTTGTCTCCTTCCGATTTTGGTTGCACATTAAATGCAATATTACTATATATAATGTTATGTTATTTATAACACATTTATCTATGAGCTCTATATGGTCAAATGAGTGTTCAAAACGTACGTTGAATTAATCAAAATCTGTAGAGTAATTTGTTGTGTAGACAACATGGTACAGGAAATATTTCCAATTAAGATGAAATTTCAGATGAAAGGAATATAATCAAAAACCTTAGTATCATGTCCTTGGAAAAGGCTGAAATTAAATGTAATATCCTGTTAAGTGTACTGAAACGGAATGGGTAATTTTTATTAATTGCGGCAATGGGCAGTCTCGGGTACAACAGTCCCAGTGTACTGCTGATGGATTGGATATCGAAATTAGTGACTTGATTTTGAAGACTAAATACATTTTTGGATGTATATTGCGGTTCTGCTTTAGGGGCTGTTGGAAGTACTCTATGGTTAATGGCCATAAAGGCAACAAAGCATATCTCAGTTTATCCTCAAGGTGCTGTGCAGTTAAATCACTTGTTCAAGTCTTTATGTCTATAGACGTCATGGAGACAAAAGGTAAAGCTTTGTTAACAATAGTAGTTTAAGAATGGGCAGAGAAAGCCAATGAAAGTACGACATCAGACTCTCGTGTACACAAGTCTTGATTACTTCACTTGGATTACTGTAGGTGAACTGAGATCTCAGTTCGAACATAACTCTACACTAAATCTGATTGGTGCTCAATTGTTTATGTCTGGGTATGTGTGAGCTGTCCTGTGCCATGGCGTAGCGGGCTAAGGCAGCATGCCTTGATCCCTGGTCAAGGAAAGCGGCCAGGGTTGGTTGCCAACCATGGGGTGCGGATTTTAGGTCCCGGGTATAGGACCGGTACCCAGTGAACATCGTGAGGAAAGTGAGAAGCTTACACTAGGTAAACGGCCCTGGTCACGGAAGTCAACATTCCAACTGGGGAATGCCTAGATGCTGACCACATCTCCTCCCCGTATTGGTTGGATGATCGTCCACGTCTGCCGTACGTAGGTGGGCGTGAGTGCGGCAGTTGGGTTGGTAGGCCTTAGCCCTCTAAGGGCTGTCGCGCCATGAGTTTGATCTTTATGTGTGAGCTACGAAATAATCAGAACGAGTACAGATAAAACACACTTTTTCAACTATTCTTATTGCTATCTTGCAAAACCTTTATTATTTTTTAACGTGCTGAGTCTCTATAAAAGATATATGTTTGCCACAGTAGTGTTGACTAGTCTGTCTTGAAAAAACACAGGAATGGGCTATATATTTTAAAACAAGATAATTTGCTCTTTATGTGCGTACTTATGCTATCATCGTCTTCATAGCAGATATTAAATGAACATATGCTTATATCCACAATATATAATTCGGTATAGACGTCTTTATCATGGGAAATTTGAAACAGAGCAAAAGCTGCTAAGGACTTATTCGTCGTGAATGAAAGTAATGTTCTGAATCAAAACTTCGTGAACATTACATCTGGCAGCATAGGTGACGTCTATGCACCCTCAAACACTCATTTCGTGGTAAACAGATCTACTAACAGAGCCGATAATCAGTTCAAACTCCTCTCTCCTTCATTCCTCTCTTGCTCTGTTGTGGTGGGTAGACAGTAGTTCCCCCTGACTCCTCCAGGAAAAGCATCTCCCGCACACTTTTTCATCTCAGAGCAAGTGTTTGTCTTAACTCGGGGAAGCACCATCATTATCTACATCGATAACGATAACTGCGTAAACAGGTATCCAATGACTCACTAAGAGACCACAAGAGACCAACTACACACACCAGAAATCAGTAAGCAGCTTCAACAATGAAATGAAATGTGTAGTGTTTAACGCCCGCTTGTACTACATACGGCACCGCAGGCGATGACACTGATGATACATGAGATGAACATGGAGCACTGGTGGAATAAGATGCCGGGGGAAAACGGAGATCCTCGGAGTCACATGGGTATTTAAAAGAAAAACAATTGAATAAAATAGAACTAAAAGTAAATTTCCTAAAAAATAAACAATTGACATTAAAACAGGAAACATTGGGCCATTTTTATGTGACAAGAATTTATATTGGATTCTGTACTGTCCTCGATGGCTCACGAAAGATGATATTTCATCAATTTCCTAGCCTAATGATAATTTAGTGTCTTCAGTCAAAAACTGCACATTTGTATATGTTAGCAGGGCAGAGAATGCAGCAAAGCATTTCATCAGCAATAAGTGTCTGTGTGATAAATACAAAAGTGTGAAAGTTGTCTTGAGAGTCTCCACTATATATGTAAAGATGTTATTTGTTTATTATTTCAAGTGTGCTATATCAAGTTTGTTACAAGCCAAATATGGTATAATGTTGTGTGTCGATCAGAGAATTATCACGACATAAGTTCTACTTCACGACTTTGGACTCTTCTCTGTGTTGCGGCTCCAATTTGGTCCGCCCATCTTTTCTTCGGTCTTCCCTGGTTTCTTGTACATTTGGGTTTATACTTCGTGAGTATTTAACGTAGCTTGTTGGTTTCGTGTGACACTGAAGACATTCAAAACTTTCAACCTAACAGCACATTTGCCCAATAGCATAAATGGGGATCCAGAACACAAAGCACCATTGGCGGCTGATTGACGGTCAGCGCTTTGTGTGTCATACGTGTAACTGCCGTAGACGGACTTAACCACTTAATGACAGGATATGAGAGGGTTATGTAGTGTGGCGGGTTTAGTTTAGGTGGACGAAGGAAGGGAGGTAGCCGTAGCTCCTCAAATGTTGCCGACTCGGGTACAGCGCCTGTGTACACCGCAAGTGTGAGAACGTTCAGGAAGAGTTGAATTTAGAATAATTGCCAGTCTAATTCTCAGGTAGGTATAATTATGACGTTGTAATATCAACTTTATTGTTACCGGATGTGCCCGCAAGCCATGCGGGGAAGCCGATAGAGCCTGAAACGTCGTTCTGTTGGTTGGTAGTTCCCAAGAAACTTAACCAGGGCGCTCTGAAGTTCAGGCATATTCGCGTAGAATATTATCGCCTGGCGTCTAATCACATCTTCCACATACTGCAAAGATGAGGCTACATGAAGGTATCTCACGGGAAAGCACCGGTATACAGAGTAGATAGCCCTAAGACATCTAATTTGTACATATTGAAGCTGTAGAAGTTCGGATCCAGCGGCCATGAACCAAGCATGCCCCATACCATGTGTGTATCTGTCACGCATAAAGCATTATAAGAGGAATCAAATACTGAAAAACACGCAATTTTAGCGGCGTCGCCATTCCTTACCAAATCATGGGGTATAACGAAGCCGAAACCCCACATGCCCGATAAGCTAACTCCTGAATGTAACCCCTGAAACTTAGGGCCTTCTCCAGCTTTACCCTAAATAAGTAAGAGAATTTGTCCACTCCACTCTTTAAGCAGAACAATTAAAAGAGGGTAGGTCGGCGGGAAGGTCGCGCTTGGTGAAAAGTATACCTTGAATTTTCTCCGAGTTGATGGAAAATCGCCGAAGTCTGCATCAAATTTGAATGAGGCTTAGGGTTCGCTGTATTGGATTGAAGGCTCTGCATGAGTCCATCTGTGTTACAGAACAGCCCGTGATCAGAATACTGAGCTAAGTTGACGTGCGGCCCCAAGGGAAGACAGGCTACATGTACGCTAAACAGCGTAGGGGATAAAACAGAACAGATAAGTTTGTGTAGGAGACCTACATGCCAGATGGTAGAGAAGGTTTTCTCGAAATCCAGAGACACTGCTTCAGTAAATGTCCAATCCTGGAAGCCCAGGGCAGCGGCCTCCACCAAACGGAGAAACTGCTGTGATGTCGAGTGCCCAGGATGTAAACTAAACTGATGAGGACTGTCTTGAGTGCTCCCCATAGGGGTGACAAGCGGGCTCGAAAACTTTCGAAAGGACTAACAGAAGACTAATGGAGCGGTAGCTGGTGGGGAGAACAGGATACTTTCCCGGCTTCAAAATGCGTATCACCCGAGCTTCGCTCTACTGTCGTGGAAAGTGGCACAGAGCGAGTCACATGTTGAAAACCCGAGTGAGAAGGAGCTCGGCTTTGAAAGGAAGATGGGGGAGCATGGCAGTGTTAACCCATCAGGTCCAGATGCCTTTTTGTGGGAGTTAGAGGCCAGAATGCACCCTGGAGCTCACTGGGTCTCATAAGAGATAGTCGGTCCGCCTCAGCCGGAGGACGTCGAAGGTACTAACGTATCTCCCGCTTAACGCGGCCAGCGAAGTCTAGGTTCTGGGGGTCACCCCTTGGTGTCATGGTCCTCTCTAGGTAGTCGGCAAACACATTTGCTTTGGCTTGGGTATGGTACAGCAGGCCTTGGGTGCCTTGGATAGGGGAAGTTGGTGCACCTCCGTGGTTCCGGAGTCCTTTTGCGAAACTTCACGCTTCACCATTATCAAAGTTGAACCCGAGCCCTCATCTCCCAAGCGCGCACACGGTGCTCACGTAGGCGAAGACAAAGCTCACGGCGCAAGCGCCCGAGCAGAGTGCGGTGTTGCTGATAGACTACGTGCCACCCATAAGCGGCGGATGAACAGATGGATGTCAAGAGTACTGACGTCAGGATGGAAAGATTCTGGGGTGTGAACGGTAAGGTTACGAACAGTTCGCACTACGATGGAGGTGAAGGATGAGATCGCCGTCTCGAGGTTTGGTATATCTATGATGTGTTGAAACATTGAAGCATGACTGACAACCTGCAAGTTAATCTCATTTTCAGAGTAAGGGAAAGCCTCCAACGTTAAGTCATATCGGACGATGAATGAAATAATGTCCAAATGAGTCCAGCGTTCATATAGCTTAGAGCTAACACAAATTCGTTTTCAGGTTAAGGGAAAGCCTCAGAGTTAAGTCATATCGGACGATGAATGAAATGATGTTCAAATGAGTACAGAGTTCATATAGCTTAGAGGTACCAGACATTCGTCTTTCAGGATAAGGAAAAAGCTCTAACGTTAAGTCATATCGGAGGATGAATGAGATAATGTTCAAATGAATACAGAGTATATAGAGCTTAGGGTTACCAGGCATTCATATTTCAGGATGGGGGAACAATCCGGGGAAGAAGTTTATCCAGATAAGTTATCTCACCGATATTCAAACTCGAGACCTCTTCAACATGAGTTACACAGGTTGAGAGGTGTTAAGTGCATTGTGTGATCAGTTAAGTACAATAATGTAAAATTTTGAAACTACATTTTTATTTATAAGTCTAAAGTGGTACTAATTTTTGATACCGCCCCTGTTAGGGATAACATTGTCATAACAATCCCGATATATATTATCGAAAACACGAGAACCCAAACTGCGAGGTGAATGAACACCTTTCTTCACAGGTAGTTCCTTTGAGCCTCTTGCCGAAAAAGGTGGCATTGTTCAGGCTAGACCCTCGGCGCCAGTCCAGGTCTTGACCGGTCATGCTACGTGATGATAGAATGGACACCGGGATTTAAGTTACACATTTTTAGACGTGTTTGTGAATTAATTAGCTTGACGGTGGGAAAGTGAAAATCGCATAGACTACACGTTTCAGACACGAGAAATTGCTTTTAGATTTAAGGGTAGGGGTAAAATAAGACCTATCAGAAACAAGTAACAGGTCACATGACCTCTAAAGTGTCCAAAGTTTGGCGAAAGGAAGGGGAAATTTGAACAAGGACGACGTTTGATCGTCGCTAGGAAAAACACTCTGTTTCGGGGAGTTAAGGGAGCGACTAGTAATGAAGATTCACCAAAGTCCGTGTGCGCGAGTGAAGGGGTTCACAAGTACTGAAAATACATCAAAGTCCGTGTTCGCGCATGCACGAAGTAATGCCCTCGAATTTCACAAACCAGGCGTACACAGATACATACATAACATCAAGATAACAGTGACGAGTGGAGAGGACTACTTATATAAATAAACTTGACATTCAACAGTGGTGGTGTCTTCTAAATTATAATACCCATACCCTGTCTGGACGCACCCACCCCCTGAAACCCAAAAGAGATAATTCATGCAGATCTACCCTGAGAAAATCCCCGACCTGTTGGAAACCTCCCATTCGTAATCCTCACCCACCACCTACCTTCTCATATGAGGCGTTGAGTACCGGGAGGGCTCAACGAGGTACCTAACGGGCAAGGACCGCCTCATAAATTGGCACCTAACGTGGTTTTCGAAGTCCGGACTGTACCAGTGACCGTTTGGCGAGCAACCTGGATCATGTAGTACTGAATATGGTGTCATAGTTTTTGGCGACTAAAGTGTATTTCTTCGAAGCCGTGACCAATGGGTATGACTGCAGAACTGTGAGACATCATAAAGTGCCAACCTGTATGCTTGCGTAGAAGTTCTGACCGACGCGGCAGGGAAACTACATCATCCACGGAGAACAACAGACGCAACGGAGTTCGAGTTCTGGAACACCGGCGGAAGTCGACGACGGAGACAACACAGCGGCCATCACCAGCAGAACAGCCCCAGGAAACAACAACCTATATCCCCCCAGTAAAAGTGTCAAACCAGTGCTATTCCCCTATCCAGGATTACCCTAACGACGGATACGGACATCAACGAGTAAGTGCAACCAATTTCAGTTGTATACTAATAATCTTGTAATCTTGTGCTAAACCATTTATGCTTAAATCGGCTGATGCTGCCAGTAATAGGGAGCAGAATACGGTAAAAAAAATAGTTTTCCTTTCTTCAAGAAACGAGGCAGTAGTTTTACATGAATGATACTTAGGAATAGAAAAGTAATAAGTAAAAATAACGAAATGGCAGATGATAGATGTATGGTAGAGAATAGTGTATTTGGGGATACGGAAGCTAATGTAGAAATAGTCCCAGAAGCAGAAGTTAGAATAGCAGAGCAATCTCCTCCCCTTGCCGACCCAGGACTAAGCAGTATGAATAGCTTAATGCTTCAGCTGATAGAAAAATGAATACCTTAGACAGTAAAATCACAGCACAAGCTAATGAAATGACAGCTAAAGTTAGCACATTAGACAGTAAAATAACAGCGCAAAATACTGAAATGGAGCTAAGGTTAAGTCAACAACTTAGGGAACAGGAAGCTAAGCTTACAGAGAAACAATGTGAGCTAAGCTCTCAGTTAGAGAAACAACTGAAAAGCCTAGTGGGTGAGGTTAATCGCGTCAGAGATACCTTACAAATAGAAGTAAGTGCCATTAGGAGTGAACTGGGATCCACGCAAGTAGAAATGAACCAGATAAGATCTGAGTGTATAAACGAAGTTGGCAGCATCAGAGAGACAATGGATGTAGCTTTAAGTAATAATTTAGAACAAGTAAGGTCTGAGGCGAGAACCACATGTGTCAATATGGAGGAGAGAGATAAAGCATTGGAACGAGTAATTGGTACAGAACTAGAGAAAGTGAAAGCTGTAATGGGTGAAAATCAAAGCTTAAATCTTAGCGAAATTAACAAAGTAAGGGAAGAAATGACACACGTAGTTGCCGCCCAGTACGATAAATTGCAAGAAAAGGCAAAGGAAATTGCTGTAACTGAGATACGAGCAGCGATGAGGCACGAAGCCAGTAATCTACAGTGTCATGCCTCAACGGTGCCCGTAACCTCAGGTAGTGGTGTAAGTGTCGAGGGAAGAGTGAGCGATCATGTAAGCGTTCCATTGTCATCTCCTAACACTAGTTACCAATTTCAAGGTACTGAGACACGTCCACCTCCCCCTATACACATGAATTTCCTCAATGAACTTCCTCTGCCGAAGTTTGACAGCGCTCGCGACAACGCGAAACAGTTTATCAATGATATTGAGTCTTACTTCGCTTTGAGAGGGATACCCGACAATTACAAAATGATCATAATTCAGAGGAGCTTAAGTGGTTCTGCCCTAAGCTAGTTTCGTTTAACTATCGGAGACTTGGCGCAGTATGAACATTTTAGAATTGCATTCCTACAGAAATATTGGAATGCGGTTGCTCAGTACAACTTTCGCAGTCAGATCAATAACGGAAGATATCAGCGCGTTAACAACGAATCCATGTCTGACTACTTCTTAAGATTGGGTCAGCTGAACAAGTTACTTGACCCTCCTCTTTCTGAACATGACTTTATTAGTGCCATATGTCGACATTACCCAAATATGATTCGTCACCATTTAGTTGTTGCCAGGCCCCAAACTCTCAGCGAGGCTATTGAATTATTGGCAGCATTACAGGGTAATGAACCGCAGATAGAAGAGCCAGTCACGTGGCACAGAACAAGTGCTCATCCCACTAGGCAAAATAATGATGGGATGAGGGCAGAAGGACCTCAAAACAGGCATATTGACGCGAACTGGTCCAATAGACAGAGAACCTCCAGGCCATACGACCGACGGGAGAGGAATGAGAGAACGAATTACACCCATAATCGGCCCCCATATAACTACCCTATTCAGTACATGTCATTCAACAGACGAGGAGGAACGAACCGGGGAAACCCACGTAGAAGTTTCCATAACGAATATGCTAGGCCAACCCATCGACCCAGAAGTCCCTTGAATACAACAAATACAAACGCTGATATGACACGTGAGAGAGAGGTGCCACGCACACCAACACCCCCATCCAACAGTGGCAACACGAACTATGTACATTCTCAGGCACACACGACTCAGGTTCGAACCCTGACGCCACCGGAAAACTAGACCCGGGACGTATGGAGTCTCCGCATCCTTCCCGATTAGAAGCCACCCAGAGCTCTCAGTCTATAGGGGACACTAATGATAAACGTACATGTAAACAATTGTTCCAGAGAGAAAACACAAAATTCTGAATTGTACTCAAACAGAACTATCGGTTGCTCAGAATTTATAGTAAACCAAGAAATAATGGAAGCTCCAAAAATAACTGCCGAAATTGCAGACAGGGTTTTCCAAGTTATTTTAGATACGGGATCTTCAGTCACGGTCTGCAGCGAGAATTTGTACAATCAACTAATTAATTTAGGCATAAAATTGCAGTCCCTCCCAGTCAAAAATGCAGTGTGTACGGGTGCTATCGGCAAAACTAAACAAAGGATTTCGCAGCAGATTTTAATAAATGCAAAAATAAACGGATATGGCGTAGATTTTGTATGTTTCGTGGTAAAAGGCCTAGCTACTGATATAATTATCGGAAGTGACCTATTAAACGCACTGTACTCCGTGATTGATTACGAGCAGTCGCAGGCCACATTCACCATAGCAGGCGTAACAACTCAAATACCATTTACCTCTGTGTCACAGGATAACATGTTTTTACCTGAAGAGGAAAAAATTCAAAACGAAGAGTTTATCGTTGAGCTAGTAAATATAGGAAAATGCGGCGAGATAATTAGGTTAATGGCACAGAATGTACAAGACGTGCTGGAGTACAATGACGCGGAAGAAGCAGCAGGTGCCGAAAGGGAGACAATAGTGAACGTAGAGAGCAAGAGAGAACCCTTCTCCAGGCAGGTAAAAGCTCGCATCAGAGGGTTAACCGAGTTGAGTGAAATACAAAAGGAACGCCTATACCAGCTGATATTGACACACAGAGAAATTTTCTCAGACCGTACAGGCTTATGCAACGCATATCAGTATTCATTTGAAATAGCAGAAATGCCAATAACCCGACACAAGTGCAGAATGATTCCTTTTCCGTGAAAGACGCGGTGTCAAAAAAAATTGACGAGATGCTGGAACAAGGAATTATAGAGTTTTCAGACACTCCATATGTACAACCTTTGTGTATCGTAAAGAAAAAAGATGGGACAGTGAGATTGACAGTTGACGCACGATTAATCAATCAGTATATAGTCCCAGATCATATGCGCACAGAAAATATAGAAGAAATCCTCGCTGGTGTTGGAAGGCAGCGATGGTTCACGTCACTTGATTTAACTAATCCCTACCTACAAATTGAAATTGCGCCAAGACTCAGGAAATATTTAGGATTCATTCACCAGGGAAGAGTGTATCAATTTCGTCGTTGTGCATTTGGACTGAGCGTATCTGGAAGTGGTTTCTTAACAGCCATGCACACCATATTCGGTACACAATCGGCAGGATACATATCTCAATATGTGGACGACATATTAATTCATGACCTGAGCGCCGACGAACACCTTGACCATTTAGAAATCGCGTTTAACAAATTAAAAAATTGTGGCATGACACTAAATTGGGAAAAATGTAAATTTTTTGAAAAATCAGTGAAATTTTTAGGCTACGTAATTTTGGGAGAAAGTTTATCACCAGACAAGGAGAGAATCGAAGCAGTACTAAATATACCGCGTCCGAAAAACGTCAAACAAGTAAAAAAGTTTCTAGGTATTTTAGGTTATCAAAGTAGATTCCTTATAAATTACGCCAAGGAGACAGCACCGCTTAGAGCTTTGTTAGTTGCGAATACAAAATGGCGGTGGTCTGACGAGGAAGAGACAGCCTTCCAACGATTAAAAGATTTATTTAGCAACTCCATTCTCCTCACACGTCCGAGAATGAACTTACTATTTCTTATATACACAGATGCTTCAATGATAGCGTACGGCTGCATCCTAGCACAAGTATCCCAAGATGGCGAAATGCACATAATTGCAACGGCATCCAGATCCTTAAGGAGAACGGAACGCATTGCCTGCGTGACCGAACAGGAAATTAGTGCAATATTCTTTGCCATTCAGAAACTCAAACATTACATATACAATAAACCAATCATAGTGTACACGGATCATATAAGCTTATCGTTTATAAAGAACTGCAAAATGACCAGTAGTAAGCTATCGCGTTACATCCATGAAATAATGTCCTACAACGTAGACATCAGGCATATCCCAGGGAGCATTAACGTTTTCAGCGACCTACTATCCAGGATTAAAGTAGGAGAGAACCTTCCGGAAACAATAGGAAGCTCTCAAAGAGAGGTGAAAATATTGAAGCTAGACTTACATTTAAATAACCGCGTCGCAAAAGAAATGAAATTGTTGCAGAAATATCAACAGGAAGACAGCAAATTAGCTGCAATATGGGAGAGCGTGCCACCTATCTGTCCTGAGAACAAAACGAAGTTTGGAAAAATGGATGGCGTAATTTACAAGCTAGTAGATAAGCATGCGCCAGCATGGAAAGCATATGTACCAGCAGCTCTGGAAGCACTAATTATAGAAGCCTACCATGTTGCACTAATTCATGCAGGTGTGGAGAGACTAGCCTAGTTATCTCCGAACACTTATACCTCCCAAAGATAGGTAGGAAAGTAAGAGCGTTCGTCGCAACTTGTGATTTGTGCCAAAGAGCGAAACCGCTTAATAAACGATATGACCGTCCTCCTCAGTCAATATTAAGGCAATTCCCTTTGGAACTAGTAGCAGTTGACGCCCACGGACCTTTACCGACAGCAAGGACAGGCTTAAAGTATATCTTCGTATTGGTTGATGTGATGTCAAAATTTGTAAGATTATACCCCATGAAAAAGTTAACAAGTGCGACTTGCGCGGACAAAATAGTAAAAGATTACGCTCAGAAGTATGGTAAAATGAAGGCAATCCTCGTAGATAATGCTTCTGTGCATCACGGCCGAAAATTTATAACCAAACTACACGATGCAAATATAAAGATTTACCACATCAGCAATTACCACCCGAGTTCTAACCCATGCGAAAGAGTAATGCGAGATTTAAATGCCTATCTCAGAATAATATGCCACATGAAGCATACGACCTGGCCCGAGTATCTAACTTATATAGAATGGATTATGAACCATTCAATCAACACAAACTATGGTTATTCACCTGTCCAGCTGATGACAGGTAGGCCACACGAACCGGTTATCAGTGGAGTACCAGCCTCTTTACCAAGTATACCTGAGTGCGATGCTGAAAGGATAGGAAAGGCATTTTGCGCCCAAAGAATAAAGCAGACAAAAGGCGTGCCAATCAGAAAAGGTATTAAATAAATGGGAGCCACAAATCAATGACAAAGTACTAGTAAGGAATTTCGATAAATCCTCATTAGCAAAAAAGGTTTACAAAACATTAAATTTATTGTGGAAGGGACCCGTCAAGATAACTGGTCAAATAGGAGATAGAACCTACATACTACAAGATATAAGAACGGGTAAACCCATTGGCAAATACCACATCAGTGCATTACGTCCATATAGGGAAGCGAATACACCTAAATAAATAAGCACCTCCGCTAAACATTGAACGGGTTGGTGTGAGACCGGTAGAGTTCGAACAGGAGAACCATTTGGGCAGACGCGATAACATGATATTCGCAAGACACCTCAAGTCCCCTCATTGTAATTTGACATTAAATAACAAGGAAGTAAAGAGGATTTCCTCACGGGTTGTTTATTTCATTTTTTCTTTCTTTCATTGATTGCCTTACGTCATAGGGTTACAATTATGTCCGAAAACAGAAAATACCAGGTACATTGAACGAGGGTAACTGTGTTATGGGAATAAAAGAAAAGAAATGTGAAGTGTATGTAAATATATGTGTTAGCTTTAGGTTGTGATAGCAATAAAAGAGATATATGTACACATACATCTGGCTGCAAACAAGGTTGAAACAAGGTGTGTGAAACCATTTGTTGTG
This sequence comes from Mantis religiosa, assembly GCA_030765055.1. Lineage (NCBI taxonomy): Eukaryota > Metazoa > Arthropoda > Insecta > Mantodea > Mantidae > Mantis > Mantis religiosa. Next base: position 216,727,450 of record CM060949.1, on the reverse strand, counting down.
GACACCATTGTTTTTTACTTAATCCGCCATAAGAAAAGGGTTATGAACAAAGTGGGTGGTATTCTAGGAATCTTAATGAAGGTAGTAGTGTAATTGAAGGGGTCATCAATATAGGAATGAATACTAAAATGATAAGAATGACATGTAAATAAAGATACCTGAATGCTAGTGTGAAGTGATAAATACAATGTAAAAAAAATAGAGAGTAGAAAGAATGTATATCTAGGGTCAGAAAAGACATTAAGAGAACTGGAAAACCAGAACACTGCAGTTTTATGAGTGTAGTAAATGAGTGAGTGAATGAAATGATTAAACGTCCGCTAGAGGAGACTACGACAATTGTATAAAAAAATATGAATGAGAAATGTGATTAAATAATATTCATAGGTTATACGTTTATGAGATATCTGGTTATAGCTTTAAGAAATATTGTGTTTGTATACTAGATGTAACGTATTGTATAAGTTAATATGTAACTACCTCCACTCGTCACTACTGACGACGCATATCATAATATACATACACCAACCAGCTCACACAATGATGGGATATTCTGACAATTTCGAAAGTGACTTTTAATATAAAAGCCCTGTTCTAAATTATCAGAAGGGCATATGATACCACCCCTGTTAGGGATAACATTGTCATAACAATCCCGATATATATTATCGAAAACACGAGAACCCAAACTGCGAGGTGAATGAACACCTTTCTTCACAGGTACTTCCTTTGAGCCTCTTGCCGAAAAAGGTGGCATTGTTCAGGCTAGACCCTCGGCGCCAGTCCAGGTCTTGACCGGTCATGCTACGTGATGATAGAATGGACACCGGGATTTAAGTTACACATTTTTAGACGTGTTTGTGAATTAATTGGCTTGACGGTGGGAAAGTGAAAATCGCATAGAATACACGTTTCAGACACGAGAAATTGCTTTTAGATTTAAGAGTAGGGGTGAAATACGACCTATCAGAAACAAGTAACAGGTCACATGACCTCTAAAGTGTCCAAAGTTTGGCGAAAGGAAGGGGAAATTTGAACAAGGACGACGTTTGATCGTCGCTAGGAAAAACACTCTGTTTTGGGGAGTTAAGGGAGCGACTAGTAATGAAGATTCACCAAAGTCCGTTTGCGCGAGTGAAGGGGTTCACAAGTACTGAAAATACATCATAGTCCGTGTTCGCGCATGCACGAAGTAATGCCCTCGAATTTCACAAACCAGGCGTACACAGATACATATATAACATCAAGATAACGGTGACGAGTGGAGAGGACTACTTATATAAATAAACTTGACATTCAACAGTCGTGGTGTCTTCTAAATTATAATACCCATACCCTGTCCGGACGCACCCACCCCCTGAAACCCAAAAGAGATAATTCATGCAGATCTACCCTGAGAAAATCCCCGACCTGTTGGAAACCTCCCATTCGTAATCCTCACCCACCACCTACCTTCTCATATGAGGCGTTGAGTACCGGGAGGGCTCAACGAGGTACCTAACGGGCAAGGACCGCCTCATTTTCAAGTACATCCTATTATAGTTGTAAATTGCATTGTGGTTATATCTGTATCTCTGAGGCTGACAAATGAATTAATATATACGGGATCAAAAATTTTTAACACAAGTACACAAGTATGTGGTCAATAATGACTGACATTCGATAGGCATCAACTAATCAGTACTATTAAATTTTAGATGAGTCGTATTTTTTACACATCTGCTTCACTTTCGTACCTATTTTCGTTAACAACCAAGACGAGCGCTGCTACTTTAATATGAGGACTTGACCGACTCCGTTGTACGAATTCCTGGCGATGTAAACAAATGAGAAAACACCCAGAGCAGTTATTATAGTGACCACTTGATGAACATGTCAAGATTTCGAATTAAATAATAGCGATATTACTGTACATCGTTTCCTTTGTTCCACCTCCACATGGTTAAAAAAATTCCAAATCGTTCTACCTGGCTTCAATTGCCAAGTCATAACGCCATAAAAATCATTGAGTAATAGCCAAAAAGCACTCTCTTCCGTAAACTGGTCGCGATCATTGGAGCTTTCAGTTTTACTCTAACAGAGAAAGAAGTTTTAGTTTCAGATACAAAGGTATTTTCATTGATTTCTTTTAATAAGTAGGCACACATAATATAAAGCTGAATTGCAAATAATAAAATCTCATATCATTTGGCGTAATTTCCTTATACTATTTTGGTTTATCTAAGTGTCCTGACAAATTCTTAGCACCATCTAGCAGTGGTGGGCCAATACCTGAATTCATGCGCACCTAGTGGCGGAATCAGTGACTACACATTAAAGAGGTTACAAATTGCGCCAACAGATATCGTTTGGTATATAATGAACACATGAAATACCTGTTTAATGTTGTCACATACAGGAAAGATTATTATTACTGTTTGTTGTAAATTGATTTCTCTTCTTGCTAGTAATATGATTTGTTCGCGTATCCAGCCACATCAAAACGCATTTATTTGAGCTCAAATAATTAATCGATTGTGTATCAATCTTTTTATTATAATTACTACAACGTGAAATTTTGCACAGTTGCATCTTTCATTCCTTGACGGTTAAACATTTGCATGTAATAAATTTTTATAAGTTGAAAGAGTTTGTTAAGAAAGCTTTGTAATGCAATTTACGTGGATAGTTGAGGCGTTAGTGCATATTTAACTAATATGTTTATATTTCTGCATATATTTTATTTTTTCAGCCGTGATTCGTAATTATTTTAGTTCATTGATGGAAATTAATCATTTCTTCATACTAGCCGTATATAGGCTAAGGTTTCTGATAGATAGAGTCAACATGAAAAATCCAATGCAATGGCCAGGATTTGAAACACGGTTCTACTGGTTTCCCGCCAGTCGCTCTAACCCACTGAGCTGTCATTTCCAACTTGCCGTTACGAGATTAAGTTCTCAATTTTACTCGTATATTTCTCCGTAAGCCAATAGGGGCTCTCACATCCGAGATACACCGTATGTGACGACTTACCCTCGTAAGTACTTGAGTCTCAGGCTTGACCATTTAACTCTTATTATTTTAGTCAATTGATGGAAATTAATCATTTCTTCACACTAGCCTTATATAGGCTAAGGTTTCTCCTATGTTTGTAAATATGTTATTTGTTTATTACTTCAAGTGTGTCATATTGAGCATGTTACAAGCCAAATATGGTATGAAGTTTGTGTATCTGTCAGAGAGTTACTCATTATATAAGTACAAATCTTCTACTTCACGACTTTGGACATTTCAATCCGTTCCGGCTCTAATTTGGTCTGTCCGTCCTTTCTTCGTCCCTCCCTGGTTTCTTCTACCTTTGAATTTGTAGCTATTTTGGGTATTCTGTTATTTTTCACTGACATACTTTCCCATTGATTTCTGTCATTAGCAATAAAATTATTTATTTCACTTGTAATACTTTCTTAGTGTCTTGACACCACTTTTTATCATACTTAGTGCACCCATTCATAAATTTCGTTTCCGATGTCTGTCTTAAATAGATGATATCGAAGTAGATGTCTATAATATATGGCAATGCATGAGAAAACTTGTAGAACACGGTTATTGACAGCAAATCACAGAACTGGTATGCAATGGAAGCAAGGTTTAAAAGGTTCAGACGTTTCAACAGAGCAACATATTCGCCTTAAAAGAATACATTCAATATGATTTAAAAACTGTAATATTTCAAAATAATAGGTAACTCTAATATGGTGTAAAACTTGTTATTTTCCGTGATCTAGTAGATAGAATGCCAGCTTTTTGTTCCTAACGGACGGAGGGCAGTGATTTATTTTTCAGGTATAAACATGTGTATCATGAGTCCTTTGAAAGGAAACAAACACTAACAAAGATTTATTTGTTTCAAATGAAAGTAATATTTTAAATGAGAAACTACTTGTACTTCTTTTGAAAATTCAAATCTGCAGCGTCTTGATTGCGTCTTGTCGCAACCTATCGGTGGAGAGTTAACTACTAGACCATATGCGCTCCTAGTGGTGGAATCAGTGACTGTTGGTTTAAAGATAGTCCGGTTCCGGTGACTTAATTCCTTATAAACAGATCTTTCTGTATATCTGCTATATTAGTTTTAAAGTAGGAGGACAATAACGTGTTCAAATGTACATTTCCCCTTAAACCCTGTAAATTTTAAAGTCAACTTTATACAGTAAACAGCTCTGTGTTAAATGTGTATCAAGTGATGTCTATCACTATTCCTCCAAAGGTGATTGTTGTATTTACCTTAGCTTAGTCGAGATACATTGTATTTGGATATTTGTTAATTTTCTCATAATTACAAGAACGATGTTATTAAATAAAACGATAAACATGTTTTTAAAATGATATCGTCGTGGGACGACCGAACCTCATCTCACTAAGGAAAAAAGCGAATAGAGACTTATTACTGAAAAGCGATAACTGTTAGAACTTATACAAATAACAGCAATCTAGACATGTTTAACCCCAGGGCTGAGGACAGAAAGGGAATTTGTAAATATGCTTTAATAGAAAGAAAATGTTTTGGTTTATTAAAATTTTGCGGAATTCTTTTGTTATGAAAAGACTCACAATTATTAGGTGTATGCTGTAAGTCTGTGATAGTAACTGTCAAAATGTAAGGTAGTATGATTAGCTTATACATATGTAGTAAATAGTTGCAAAATTTATGAATCCTCTGATCTCGTGACTTTGGACAGTGTCCGAATAAAACAGTCGTTAACTTAGTATTACTCTAGTCAGCTGTCAATATCTTTAAGTAATTTTTGTCACATTTACCTATCAACTTGAACTTACCAGGTTTGACTTAGGGACAGTCTACATATTGGCCTCACCCACACAGTATTTATTGCGGGACGTTCAATATCAGAAATTACAAAAACTGTATTTAGTTGCAGGTCCATGCTGAGGCATCAGTCAGAAATCGATATCAATACATAAACATACGTTTCTAAACTTTTCCATATAACAGATAGTATCCAAGTTTTATCGAATATTAATTTTATACCTCATGCACGGTAAATGGTTGTTTAAAATACTTAATACGAAAGGGTTTTTGAGCCTTATTTCAACAATAACAAAGAGTTATAAGTAGAGATTTAAGGATGGAGTTTGGGATGGCAGTTGTTCTGCCGTTTACGGAGTTCCGCATTAGCACCTCCGGTAGTAGCGTCATATTATGCTGCTGCACAGTGTGCGGGAGCGCGTAAGGTTCGGTTTCCTTGGCCTTGACCATGACCGAGATCCTGAGCATGGCACGAAGGGTATTGGACGTGCATTCTCTTTGGCTCTAAGGGTAATGTTCATTGCTGGGATCTGTTGTTTCCATGTAGTCTCCGTACGCGTTTGCGAAGAGAGTCAATAAAGTTGTCCGCCTGTGCTTGTATTTGCTGCTCAACCATGCTGTTGAGCTGTTGGTTGAGGTCTAGGTGAAGGTCGAGTTTGGCGCCTATGTGTGAATGGCTCTCCTCCAACGGTAAAAGCTTAACCTTCTGAGAGGATGATTGGTCACGGGGGTTGAGTTGTTGATGCAGGTCAGTTGTGATGTTGGCAGAGCTTTGGGTGATTGCTCCTAACGTCGCGAGTTGGTCGTTCTGATTCGAGTGGCGTACCGCGATGCCTGTGGAGATTGTTTCTTCTCGTTGACCTAGACGTATAGCAATGTTGAGTACCTCGAAGTGGAGGTCATGGATGTTCTCTCTGGAGGACTGTGAGGCCGCGATGTCGTTCTCAAGTGAGGCCAGACGGACTGCAATGGTCTGTACCTCCCTCCAAAGATCCTGCAGGGCTTTCCTCAGGCCTTCTTCGGGAAAGGAGGCAGCACCTGCCTCCGGTATGTGGTGAGCGTAGTAGATCTTCCCTGGTCGTTGGTATGCTGCGTTATACTTGAAGCCTCGTTCAGGGTTGCGCGGGCCCTGCGGCTGACCTGTAAAGTGGCCTAGACCATTGCAGGTGGTGCAGTGTCTGCATCGGTGCTGTAATCATGCTTCCTACATTCGGCGGTGAGGCACCGTTACACACAATTGTGGCATCTAGGAGGTGCGGTGCGGGTGGAGGCACAGAAGCCATAGTTGCAGCAGCGCCGACACAGGACGTGTCTCTCTAAATTGCTTGTACCGAATCTGAGACAGCGCCCTAATAAGGGAAGCCGTCCTCAAGGTAGCATCTATCACCGAGCTGTCGGCCAGATGCAGGCACACTAGCGTGGTGGTGCCCATTCTCGATATTATTCGGTTGGCTCTCCAAGCAGAGAGCCGTCTCTGTTTTGCGACGGAGAGGAAAAATCTGCACAGGAGATCACCGTGTACCCCGCTGATGACCACGGCGCAGGCTGCTGTGAAGGCAGCTGGCGCTGATGAGGAATGCAAAGATCTTGGAGGTGTCTGCTCAGCTGCCGCAGCGTAGGAAAGCCGCTGATCAGTAGGGTTTGGCTGCTCCGGTGTTTGTGCTTCTGCAGGTGAAGTACCTGTGAACTGCTGTTTCAGTGCTGGTGGTGCAGTCTTTTGCGTTGCGGTAGTCATGTAGAGTAGACAGGTGAGGGCGAGCTGGCTGCTGACGGTTGCGTGTCGGATGTGGTAAGTGCGTCTTTCTCAGTTGCAGTTGCCCAGAATTTCTCTTTCAGGGCACCGTGATTTCCCCGCTCCGTTGCTGGTATTGGCAGTGAGGCGGGAGACGAGGTACGTGAGCTGCCTGGTGAAGTCTACGGAGATGGTTGTTTAGGAACCGGGAACGTCTTCCTGAGAGCTACAGTAGTTTTTCTTATTCCGTCCCATCTTCAGTCCGCGATTTGCACTCCTCCCACCCTCCGTCCGCTACCTAAGTGAATGTGCAGTCATTGATGAGGGGTAGACAATTAACCCAGGGTAAGACAGGTAGTGTTGGTGTGACGTCAACTCCGCTTTCACCGCAAAATATGCTGCTGAACGGAAGGCAAGTCAGCGTGTGACGTCACCGCACTGATTACTGCTGCCGAAGGGGAAATAATAGCAATAGTTTCATGTGTCCTGGTAGGAAAGACAGGGTATTTATAATATGTACAACTTACATCTTGAGTGTTGTAACATTAATGCTGACTGCTTTAAATACAGGATTAGTCACTGTTTATAAACAGTTACATTTTGGTTCCGTGCTATGAGAAGATATATAAAACTTCAAACTCGAGTTTATCTGAAAGATAGGCATGTTATAAAGTAAATCAAATAAAACTTCCAGTAATTTACTCTGCAAATTAGAGGAGACCCATTCAGAATAAAATTTGGTGGACATTCTCCGACAATTTCTGTTAGTTTCTCTTCAACTAGTTTATCAAAGTCAGGACGTAATATCTGGGAAATCTGTAAGAGAAGGATACATGTTAGATTGTGAAATGACAGGGTACTTCGGGGCTTGGACTTAGCTAATGTCATAACAGAAAGATGTTCGCACACATATGTCGAGCCAAATATACACAATGTCCTTGTGGCAAGTAAATACAACCTCTGAATTCTGGTTTGTAGGACATTCTTGTAAAAATCAGCCAGGTCTTTCTTTTAAAGTTACAATAGCAAATTAATTGTCACCGGTTATGCCCGCAAGCCATGCGGAGAAGCCAGTGGCTCATTAGGTGACCCCGGCGGCCAATGATATGTGCCACCTACTGGAGAGCTGAGTCTTCGTGCTCCACAAATCCGTCGCTACGTGGTTAAGTCCGTCTAGGACAGGTACACGCATGACACACAACGCGCTGACCCTCAGTCGCCAACTGCCGTGACTCTTTGTAACAAGCTAGGAAAGGTAATTTAAATGATCACTTCGACATCCACAGGGGCATTTAGAACATGACGTGGTCGATCTAGGGCGTAACTGTCAGCAGATCCAGAAACTACAATATTCATACATAATTTTAAGGGAAAATACAGAAAAATCCATTTTTGTCAGTTTTGACGAAGTTTAACCGATGGTTCCCCTAAAGTGTACTTTCTGAGGTGTTATGATGAAGTTCCGTCAATACCTAACTCTAATATACTCTAATAATTATGTTTATTTACGTACTCAAGCTTCAGATCATATCGGGCAAATGAAATGAAATGTTTAGTGTTTTACGCCCGCTTTTACTACACACGGCATCGTAGGCGATGACACTGATGATACATGAGATGAAGGTGGAGATCCCGGAGAAAACCCGCCCCAGCGCCGTGTTGTCCACCACAAATCTCACTTTGCGGTCGCCTGGGAGCGAACCCGGGCCGCCTTGGTGAGAGCCAAGCGGTCTAACCACTGAGCCACGGCGCAGATATCGGGCAAAGAAATAAATGATGAAATAATGCTCAATTGAACCAAGAGAGTATAGAGCTTAGAGTTACCCGAGATTCACTTCTAACTATAAGGGAAAAACCGGGAAAATAACCTTAACAAGATAACTCGTCCTGACTGAGGTTCAAACTCGGGACCTCTTGAGCTTGAGGCACACCACATCACATGGACGGGCAATATTGATAATAATGTGTGTAGCAAAATAAAACAAAAGGTCCAACTGTAAACTGTGTTTGATTTTAAATAATCATAAAGATCCCGTGAATGATAATATATTGAAGACATATTTGTGTAATTATTTTTGACGGAACTTCACATATTTCTAATAAACATCTTGTCTTCCAAACGAAATTTACCATATTACAATTAGTTTTGCTACATAATTTCCATGTTTGTAATTCAACTTTTGTCTGGCCAATAGAATAAATAACGATGCATATTATTTTTGTTTACAGCAATACCAAATACGTCTTCATACTTAAGTTCCTAAACTAGCAAAATGTTAATAAATTTAACCGTTCAAAGGTTACAAACAGTTTGACAATTCTTTGAAATGAATTTGATAATGGAACGTTGCTATGGTAGCTTTGTGGTTGGAGTAACTGGATCGTGACCGTAAGATCTTTGGTTCAAATCCCGGCTATGGTAGGTGTTGAATTTTTCAGGCTGACTCTACCTTTCAAAGTTTAAGATTAGACAGAACTTCTCTCAATGTTGTAGTTAATGTACTTTCTGCACTCGACCTGGTATATCACCTGCTCTTCCGGCACTTCCCTGGATGCTTATGAATATTATAATACCCTCATTTACAATTTCTATCCATTCTTGTCAAACTATTTTTAAACAGCTTAGTCTCCCATTTCCTTCACACCAAATTGTATCAATAGTTTTATTATATATACTTGTGGTGACAATGTATATGAATACAGTTAGTATCCAGTCCCCGGACACTTCCTAAAGGCACCATGATAAACTTTCTGCGGCACACACGACTGGACATTGAAGATCTGAATGCCAGACCTTCGTTCTCAAGCCAGATCAGGGCTAGGCCCTCTACTGGCAGTGGAGTGTTTTTTAAAGAATAATAATATGTGGCAGAAGATGAGGTTGGAGTTATACATAAGACATCTGATGTATTATTTTATGTCTCTAGAAGCAGCCTTGGGCCTTAGTAGCATTCTCCGGCATCGATGTCGTACTCACCTAGACCGCGGATGAGGGAGTTGAAGTTGTGGGAGAGGTTTTTATAGAAGGAACGTGAAAGGGTATGGAAAGCTTAGTACGGAACGTGAAAGCTGAGTCTCATATTTACTTTACATCACTCGAGATAAACGTTATTGTATAAATAGTTTATTATATATGTCTTTGTGGTTACAATGTATATGAGTACAGTTAATATCCAGTCACCGCACATTTCCTAAAGACACCATTATAAACTTTCTGTAATAGTATTAACTTTTAAAGTTAGTGACTCCGCCACTGGGAGCGCATGTGGTCAGGTAGTTAACCAACAGCCGATAGATGGTGCTGATGTAAGAATCAGAACGTTGCGGATTTAAATGCCAAAAAAGTTCAGCTAATTTGGAATTAAGAGTATTAGTTTCATTTAGGGCAAATAAATATTTAGCAGGTTTCGTTTCCTTTGATGCGTCGGAAGATAGAGAAAGAAAAGAAAAAGAAAAAAATCACGGCTCTCCGTCGTAATGGAACAGGAAGCTACTATTCTATCTATTAGATCACGGAGCATAACAAGTTTTGATTTATGTTAGGGTTGACAATTTCGTGATTGCTAGGAGCTAATTTTTTGAAATGTCGAACATTTTCAATTTCCTCGATATTCAGATGTTATTGGTTATTCGGGTTACAAGAAAGCTTTATATGCCACATATAGCACGGTCTCTTAAACACACTTTCGTATGTTTGTATTTATCTCATAGAGACTTATTGCTGGTACATTCTTCTTTTGCTAACATAACACGTACGTGTGTAAGTTAAGATGTTAAATTAAATTACACAAAATCAAATCGAAATAAAATGTTCATTTGCCTGTGGTTGATTCTTAAGGTGTTACAGATGTTCTGTAATTTTGTTAACTTCTGATGGTTAAATTAGTTTATTAGTGGTTTTATTTTCCACTGAGCCTAAACATGAGTAATAGAGATAACACATTAAAGTATTATTCATAAAGCAAAGTTCCTATCTTTATTATAAATCCAATCCAATCTTATACATGTGCTCTGGCAGACCTAGCACCTTTGTTCAATAATGCAGTGGCACAGATTTGCACTTATAGCACCTCAAACGTTGTTAAACTTTACCACATGACCACATACAGAATATAATGAAGGAAGGATAAAACGTTTACAAGATTTGAACTCCTTTCCGAATTTGTAGAGTTTGTCCCTACTTTTCTATAACTTTCCCATGGCCCTACTTGAGTATGACGAGATATCTTCAGGTGCAACTTGTTTTACTTTTACTTCTTGGCAAAGAGTTGAGGCAAACTTTACTGAGGAGCGCTACATTCGCTTTTTATCTTATTTATTAGAACAACGCGATATTATTACAGTTGGACAATTCGAAATCACAGCATAGTGTGACTTTGTGGTTTCGTGAAATTAAAAGTCCAGTTTGCAAAAATCAAAATACTCTATATTTCCGGAGAAACACACGTTTTGTACAGCCCTGAGCAGCCAAAATACGTACCATACCAAATACAACCCTCACGGTCGTCTACCTCTCGAGCACAAACAGAAGTGTTCACTCTCTAATCACAACTGCACGCACACGATTATCGAGTCCAATCACGACTGTCACTCGACAAACTGTCCGGGTCTTCTTTTACATCTCCACTCATTGTTCTAGAAATTTGTGGAATGTTCTCTAACAATCAAGACGGCACCAGAAAAAAGACGAACCGTCCAGACATCAGAAGGAGTCTAATCTCAGGTCCGGATGAAACGGCTTTCGTTCCCCATCTGCCAAACTATACGCCGGACATCCTAGACATCGTACTTTTAAATAATATCCCATATTACACGCACTTTGAAGTCCTACAGGAGCTCGACTCTGATCACTTGCCTGTGTTAATTGACATTAAAGCTCCTATCGCGTTCAAGCCAGCTACTTTAAATTTTAATTACAACCAAGTAGACTGGGAAGAATTCAAAGAGTCAGTCAACTATTACCTACCAGAGCTGCAAATAAATTCTGCAGAGGAACAAGACACAGCAATAAATAAACTCGAAACAGCCATAAAGATAGCCACATCTGCCTGTGTTCCCTTAAGGCAACAGCGGGCTATCAATGTTAAATTTCCCCACGACATTAAGATTCTCCAGCAAGCGCAAAACAAAGCCCGACGCAAATGGCAAAAAACACGAAACATCCTACATCGTGCAGATTACCACAAAGCTAGAGACTTAGCTAACGTATGCGCTAGAAATTACACCCAAAATCAATGGAATAACACGCTGGAAAATTTAAATCCCCAACAAAACTCAACATGGTGACTAGTTAAATGCCTTACGCAAACACGAACGAATATCCCTGCCCTCCAAATTAATATTACAATAGCCGAAACACCCGAGGCCAAGGCTGAAGCCTTTGCGATCACCTTGGAGATTGTCTTTTCCGCCAACCCAGTAATTGGGCAAGATGACTTCATAGCAGAAGTCGAGTTGGCAAAGACAAACTCACAATAAAATGCGCAAGACAAACCCAGGCGAAATAGGCTGGATCATACGGCATCAAACAAACAGAAAAGCGCCTGGGTCAGACAAAATTCCAACTGTGGTACTAAAGAACCTACCACCAAGAGCACTAAAGCTCTTAGCAAACATTTTTAACTTCACATTTGAAAGTGGAAGGTTTCCTCCATGCTGGAAAGAAGCCAAAATACTTCTGTTCCCCAAAGAAAATAAAAGTCTAGCACTTCCAGTCAACTACAGGCCAATTAGCCTATTAAACACGATAAGCAAAGTACTAGAAAAGATAATACTAAATAGAATAAACAAACACATTTATAAGAACTATATTCTTATACCCGAGAATTTTGTGTACAGATCTCAGCACTCTAACACACTCCAACTTTTGCAAATGACCGAACAAATCACTAACGCATTTCACGCGAAAAATTCAATGGTCGCCCTATATTTAGACATCGAAAGAGCCTTTGATAAAGGTATGGCACGCAGACCTAATTAAAAAGCTAAAACAATACGAATTCCCTGATTCGGCAGTAGCCCTAGTTGGGGACTACATCTCAGGTAGGCGCTTTCGCACCACGGTAGAAGACGCAGTATCCAGTGTAAAGCCAATCGAAGCAGGCGTACCCCAAGGAAGTCTGTTGGGACCAATACTATTCAACTTATACATAAATGACATTCAAGATCTAGTAAGACCGAACAAATATATGTATATACCGACGCCACCGGTCTAGTTACGCAGTCAAGCCAACCGCGAATCATTAATCAACGTCAGCAAAACGCCTTATATACACTAGAACTTTGGTTCTCCAAGTGGAGAATTAAAGTCAATGCACCAAATACGCAAGGTATAATCTTCACGAAAGGACTCCTGCATAGGAAAAACAAGAGTGCCCTTCAGCCGCTAATATATCAAGGCGAAGGAATCGACTGGAAGGACTAAGTGACCTATTTAGGCCTTGTAATGGACCAGGGACTCACCTGGGGCAAACACATTACTACAATCAAAGCCAAGGCCAATGGCCAGCTAAGTAAATTATTTCCAATATTTAATATTAACACCCAGCTTAAAGCACATATGGTCCTTACCCTATATAAGACACTGATAAGGCCTATTATCACGTATGCAGCCCCCGTGTGGGGATATGCTGCAAAAACTCACTTACACAAATTGCAAACGTTACTAAGCCGAATAATAACAAAGGAACCGCCGGTAGCACTGGCCATTCTGTTGCACAACGAACTAAGACTACACTCAATTGAGGAATTTACCAAAAGACTCAGCTACAAAGTATATAAGCGCAAAGATAAAAACACTAACGCACTAATACGGCAACTAGGCAATTACGAAACCGAATACAATGAACACAAAAGTCCGCTGTCCATTTTTATAGGACCATATGTATGGGAGAACCAGATATAGACATCCAAGGGTATCGAAACACTCTCGTAAGACTTCCATAGAAGTAGTAAGATTACCCATGACTATACACCACACCCTGATATTTAGCAGTACCACAAGTCCTTGCTGTTAGTCAAGGCGGCTCTGGTGGGGAGGAAAGCCCTACCCCCATACTTACATGACATATCGCTATAAATAATGGTTATGGTCAATCTTAAGCGAACCAATTCAACTTAGAAATAACCTCATACTAGACGCAACTTACGCACAGACTAACGCTATTTTAGCGACCACCACTAACTTTAATGACACGTTCTACCCTCTCAGGGTAGACAATACATTAACTAAGAGCTAAAAACGAATGAAAATAAAGTAGTATCACTTGCATATGACTATTTCCTCTATCATTGAGGATGCAACCACTAGGTTTGGACGGTGTTTCCTATCGGAAACGACACTACAACCAACTACATTCCTCACCACGAATCCGCGAGGGCATATTCAGGGCTTCGGCCATGCTTATGTCCTAGCATCCAATTTCACCTTGGATAGGCCACACGGCCAACCTCTACACGCTCTCCATGAATCCGCAAGTGCACATACCGATACTGCTGGAATTCCTCACCTGACTTCCCTCCGGTGGAGGTTTTTTAGTGAGTAGTACCTTCGGGTGGAGCTCACACTCCCGGCTGCATCATCCCAGTACAGTCGAGGTTAGTACAAAAATGGATTTTTCCTCCAATTGAAAAAAAAAAGTTTTGATTTCTGTTAGGATTGACTATTTCATATCTGTTGTGAGCAAATTTATTGAACATTTTGAAACTTTCTCACATTCAGACGCTACTGGTTATTTGGGTTTCGAAAAACGTCATATGCCACACATAGCAGAGAGTCTCAAGCACACTTTCCCATGTTTGTATATATCTCACAGAGACTTATTGCTCATAGATATTTTTTTCCTGTTATTTTCTGCTAACATAGCACCTAAGTATCTAAGTTATGATGTTAATTTATATTATACAAAGTCAAATCGAAATAAAATGTTCATTTGCCTTGTGGTTGAGGCTTAAGGTGTAACAGATGTTCTCTAATGTTGGTAACTTCTGATGGTTAAATTAGTTTATTAGTGCTTTTATTTTTCACTGCGCTTGAACATGAGTAATAGAGATAAGATATTAATGTCATATTGATAAAGCAAACTTCCTATTTAATACATTTTCTGTTCTATCTCCTGTTTTTATAAATCCAAACTTTTACATGTGCTCTGGCAGACATAGCACATTTGTTCAATAATGCAGTGGCAAGGTTTGCACTTATAGCACGTCAAATGTTATTAAACTTTACCGCATGGAAACACAGAATATAATGATGGAAGGATAAAACGTTTACAAGATTTGAACTGCTTTCCGAATTTGTAGGGATTGTTCCTACTTTTCTATAACTACCTGAGGTCTCTACTTGAGTATTACGAGATATCTTAAGTCTCTACTCTTGTTTTACTTTTACTTCATGGCAGAAAATTGAGGCAACATTTACTGACGGGTGCTACATTCGCTTGTTATCCCATTTATTAAAGCAACGAAATATTAGTACAATTGGACAATTCCAGATCAAATCATAGTGTGACTTTGTGGGTTCGAGAAATTAAAGTCCAGTTTGCAGAAGCTCAAAATGCTCCTTATTTCCGTAGAAAGACACCTTTTGTACAGCCTTGAGCAGGCGAATTACGTAACATACAAAAATACAACCTTCAAGGTCGTCTGCCACTCGACCACAAACAAGAGTTCACTTTCAAATCACAGCTGCACGTACACGATTATCGAGTCCAATTACGACTGCCGCCCGACAAAATCCGCGGCTTCTTTTATATCTCCACTTATTGTTCTAGAGATTTGAGGAATAATGTCTAACAATCAAGACGGCACCAGCGAAAGACAAACCTTCCAGACATCTGTCTCCTTCTTTCTGCGTTTCGGCAAGCTTTTATCTACGCACTGCTCTATCTGTCCCTTTGCGTGCGCCAGCCGCGCCCGTCGCAACAATGCCGCGCGACAATACAGATTATACCGTGCTGCTCTCTATGTTAAGTGAGCTGACAATTGAAACCAAGCTGGAAATAGAAATTTTAATTCAGAGAGTAGTATTCCTTTAGAACATAGTACTTTGTTATAAATGTGAATATAAACGTATGGTTTTTTTGTAAAACTTGCTCTGTTTACCATTCTTGCAGAATTTATTCCATATTTTGTCTGTTGTTAATCAAGATACCTTTCACTGGATATTTCCACATTTGTACGTACAAGAACGATATCATAAAAGTGACAAAAGTGCATCGCCATATTTTCCATAAGCTGTGTACTTTACTGAGGCGTATAGCATTTTGTGTACCGGGCATTTATCCAATTACGGTTTCAATTGTACAGTAAATGCAATATTAATATACATTATGATATGTATAACATTCGTATGACAGTATCTGTGTATAAGACGTGTACTGCATTAATTAAACTCAGTAGAATAATTTGTTGTGTACACAATATGGTAGAGGAAGTATTTCCAAGTAAGAAGCAATTTGAAGTGAAAGGAATCTCTTCAAAACCTTAGGATCTTGTACTCGGAATATGCTCGGTTTAAATGTAATATCGCGTTAGGTGTGCTGAAACGGAAAAAAGAAACTTTAATAAATTGAGGCAGTTACACTGTTGTGGGTGCAACAGTCCTGCTGCGCTGCTGATGAATTGGATTTCAAAATGAGTGACTTATTCTTGAACTTCCAGATAAATTCAAAATGAGAAGAAGATACAGTAGCTGTAGTTTGGGATTATGTGTAGAATATTCAGCTTCCAGTTTCGCCTGTACAGAAAATGTTTTACTCAAGAAAATTATGGCTTTATTTGTCAGTATATATCACTGAAATCAGACAATGCACACTTTTATTTATACCATAAAGATATGGCTACCCGAGGACCAGATTAGGTATATAACTTTTAGTAAGTTTACCTTTCCGATCTTCCACCAATTGCGATGGCGCTGTATTCATTTAGTGATTCGTGCGGAGGTCAAAACAGGAAACATACAGCTGTGCGATTTTTATTATCATTGACAATGGCAGTAAGATTCAATGTCATTCTGCAGTAGTTTCTAAAAAGCGGTCACTCTTTGTTGCCGTGTGACCGCTACTTTGCCTCCGTCGCCATGATACAGTGTGTGCACCATTTGTATATCTTTCTCTGATATGCTCATCTGGGAAACGCCTAAATGCTTTCATGTCAACAGTAACAGTCACTGAGAACTTCATAGACTTCAAAACCTGGATACAGAACTATTTTAAGAAGTCAACCAAAGCTGTTACTGCTCCAGGCAGTTCTCGTTGTGGGTCTGCTGTGACAGTTTCCAAATATAAGAATCTAACTTATGATATAGAACATTATGGTTTCCTCTCGGCACGTTAGTATATTGTTGGGCTCGTCCAATGTACTTTTATGTTGGCAAAAGGGAAGGCACGTACAGATCTGCCTTCCAAGAAAGGTTATGACCCAACTTTTATACCAGTCAACAGAAAGAAAATAGTAGATGTTAATAAATGTCGCAATACATCGTACATGAACATCTCCACTTCTACCAGAACATTTTGACATGGACAAAGACTGAGTTCGAAGTTGGTGATGAGCAGAAGCTTAAATTATTTCAGTAAGAGTATTTCCACATAGCAGAATATGTTCATTAACCTCATTACAGATTTACTGCACGATTACATTGTTTAATAGGTCCGAAAATGATCAAATAAAACAATTTTGCTGTCTTCTACACTATATGCTATAATTATTTTAAAAGGGAAAAACGTCGAGGATATAAAAACATGTCTGTACATCACAGACATGAAAATTTGAGGTCACTGAGTAGTCCAAGCAATTACTAAGAATTAGTCCTACAAGTTTTGTGGCCACTGCCCACCATATTAGGTTTTTTCCCTCAAAACTATGAAACAAGGGCTTAATTCTCTTTTCAACTCACCGATTAAAATGAAACTTTTGTACGTTTTGCTCACTGTGAAACTAATTGTCGTATGGAAGTGATCGGAACGCTATGAACATTACTCCACTTCTACGAGGTGCCTAAGCTACCTATCCAAAAACGAAAAGATAGCACTCATTACCTTCCTGAACTAACCAGGGAAGTCTGTCTCACTATCCGTCTCCCTCTTTACTCTCTCAGAAGTGTACATCAACATTGTAGTAGCCTGAGATACATTTATATTTATTACAAGCACGTTGTGACTGTTTTTTTTAAATTACGTCCTCCGACGTTAAGTAAAGTCGAAGGATGAATGAATTTGTGAAACGGTTCTCAAATTAGCCCAGGGTCCATAAAGCTTAGTGTTACCAGATATTTACCTTAGAGGATAAGGGAAAGTCTGTATTCAGATAACTCACAGTGACGAGCTTTCAACTCAAGAAATCTTGACGTGGGCAGACAGGCCACCTTCTACGTTACAGAGGCGAGCATAAGTGCATTGTGTGTTGAACTTTAATGAGATGATTTGGGTAGCCTCTTCGAGTCATGATTTCCCACAATTTTTTCCTATTTACACGATCAAACGCTTTTTCATAATCAATAAAAGCTATATGTGTTTCCAGGTTAAATTATCTTCTTTTTTCTATTATCTGCTAAACTGTAAAGGTAGCATTTGTACAGAATCGTCCTTTTCTAACACAACTTAGTTCTTCTAAAAGTAGAACATCTGTAATGGTTTGTAACCTTTTACCTAAGATTCTTGCATATAATTTGTATTCTTTGTTTAAAATACTTTTTCTCCTATAAATCTCACATCTGTTTCGAGCACCTTTCTTAAAAATAGATATAATTAGAGCATATGTCCAGGATCTTGGGATATGGCATCCATTCCAACAACTATTAATTAAATACAAAATTATTTGATTTAGTATCGGTCCATCGTATTTCAATAATTGTGCATTTTATGCATCTTCTCCTGTGGCCTTCCTATTCTTCTTTTCTTTTAATGCCGTTTCTAATACTTCTAAAGTAATTGGGTCTACATTTCCGCATATAAGTTCATCATTTCCTTCTTCTTCCAAAGATTTATTATACCACAAATCTCTGTAATGTATAATCCATTGTTCTTCTTCAATTACATTTATATTTCCCACATCTCTTTCTTCACTATCTAGATGCTTAAGCACACCATCATTTGTCTTCCCTGTATATCATCTTCAATTGTGCTAATAAATTTATCCCAGGACTGTTGGTGAGCTTTCCTTACAATGTTTTTTCTCTTCATTTCGTTTTTCCCTATATATCTCCCTTGCTTCATCAGTTTGTTGTTGTATCGCTTGTAAATGGGCTAATTTCTTGTCTCTTATTGCGTTTGAAATGTCTTCATTTCATATTCTTAATCCTTTATTCTTACGATATTTTCTTTTTTTGCCCAACATTATGTTAGCTATCGTTTTACAGCTTGTATAATATTCTACCATTCCTAATTGCCATCCTGTCTTATTTCGTGTTTTGTAAGTATGCAGATATAAATCTTTTATGCTCTCTTCTTGTAATAGGTATATTTTGAATACTTTCTCAATCATTCTTTTATGACGTTTCATTTTCCTCCAACTTGTTAAAAGGTGTAACTTGGATACTAATAGATAGTAATCAGTTGATACATCACTTCCCCGATATACTTTTACATGTAAAAGTATATCGTAATAACATAACCGATTAATGATCTACATCCTCTTGCGCGCCAAGGAAATTTGTGGATGTCTCTTTTCCTTAAAAAAAATGTATTCATTATCTTTAATTTATTAAACGTTGCAAACTGTCTCAATTTTCACCGTTAGTATTTGAAGTATCACCACGAAATGTACCTATGACATCTTTAATCGGTAGTTTACCTACTCGGGCATTCATATCTCATGACATTATAAGGTAGTCACGTTTGACATGTTTGCTGGCTTCCTTACTTAGTTCTTCTTCTTTTTTACCCTCTTCAGGGCATATACTCCAATTACTGTCATATAGCCTCTAGATATTTTAAATCTGACAGTTAATATTGTAATCAAGGCTTCGCGGGTGATCAGCCGTTTCAGGATCCTGAAGAAGGCCATGCAGTTTACAATGGCCGAAAGCCATTTGACACGGCTGATCACCCGCGATGCCTTGATTAGTAATGCTTGCCCTGAAAGCTTCGAATCTTACAAGTTAATATTCTGTTATTTATATAAGTGTAAGAGTCTATCTTGTTGGCCCAATTCTTATCCATAATTACTGCAACTCCACTGGCTGCTCTTTGTTGTTTACTAACTCCACTATAAATCAAGGTGTAGTCTCCTATATTTTGCGTTCCTTTAAGTTTCTTTTTCGTTTAAGTTAGAACCATTCTTGTAACCATTTATCCGAATACAACAGTTTTTGTTACTTTCTTCTCGTCTTACGACAAATGACCGCGATATTCACTTTTCTTTCTTAGGGATGACGCACCCTTTGTTACACATTATTATATAGTTGGTGACACTTAAACGCAACATACTGAAACACTTCACTTGACAAGTTGAAAGTATGATATTATAAACTGTAATGAAGTCTGAGACCCTGATAGGCCGCGCCGTGGCCCAGTGGTTAGACCGCTTGGCTCTCACCAAGGCGACCCGGGTTCGATCCCAGGCGACCGCAAAGTGAGATTTGTGGTGGACAACACGACGCTGGGGCCGGTTTTCTCCGGGATCTCCGGTTTTCCCCGGCATCTCATTCCACCAGTACTCCATCTTCATGTCATGTATCATCAGCGTCATCGCCTGCGGTGCCATATATAGTAAAAGCGGGCGCTAAACACTACACATGAGGCCCTGATGGTGAGCGAGTGTTCCATTCAGCTACATATGGTTATCAAACATAAACATGTTAATACCTTTACAGCCATCGAGTAACATGTTTATATTGTCAGGCTTGGTGCTTGCCGTAAGAAAAGACATTCACACGAGAGATTCATCAATCTAAAACGAGTTTCCTAAAACGAGTTGCACTGGCTTCTTAGAATAAGTTTGATATTACAAAAACAAAAAGAAATAACAAAAGTCGCCACATTTTGCCATTTGACTCGCGAATGGTCAAATGGTCCATTACTGGAGAAAACTTCTAGAACGGGGAATAATACGGTCTTGAATGAGAAATTATAAAACAGAAATGGACAAATGGCATAAGATTTATAAGAATCAAAACTTTCAACATGAATAGCATGGAAATATTATCAACCCTAATATACAATAAAACTTGTGATGTTCCATGATCTAGTAGATAGTAGCAAAGAAGATTAAGAAGGATTAGTAGAAGGCGATGATGAACTTTGGCTAAACCAACAAGAAAGTTATTCGCATAGACCGCGTACTTTATAGATATTTACATTTACTTTGTGGCAGTATTATGTCTATCTTTCGATTTGTCAGTTATGTAGTAATACATTAACAATAGACTGCTTGAGGTGACATACCGCCCATAATCGCAGCGCATGGCACGTACTGGTCCTTGGCGTTGGGAAACCGGGTTCCAATCTCGGTATCAGTCATTTCGATGTGAAGGTATTGTAGAGAATCTTCATCACAAATTAGCTTATACATTGAAATAACGTTTTACTCTTTATTTTCTCGATAGTCTTCTGTAGTGTTATTTATACGAAACTGTTGTACAAAATGAAAAAAATTTCACTTGAAGAGTTGCTCTTAAAATATCTGAGAATTGTTTAAACCCAGTACTCCCCTGTTCACAAATTATCTAGTAGGAAATATCAAATATAAAACCATTTATAGAAATGTTTATAAACATCATGTAAATAAGAGAATAAACTTTCCTGGGTACAGTTTGTTATAGAAAGTCAATGAAGGTATCACATCAGGTTTTTACTGACGTATGTCCTGAATACTTGGCAAATTTCACACGGATAGGTACAAGTTTACTGAACTGAAACAAGAGTTTTGTTAGGAAATAAAAATAATTACAGCATTAACTACACACACACAAACTGGCAGGCGACATATGTAGCCGTAAAATGGCAGAATATAAGCAATTATGTATTTAAAAATTATAATATATTCAATAAAAGGAATAATGTTTTTATCGAAAGAAAAAGGTACTCAAATGGGTAGTATATTTTGTGTGTGTGTGTGTGTGTGTGTGTGTGTGTGTGTGTGTGTGTGTGTGTGTGTGTGTGTGTGTGTGTGTGTGTGTGTGTGTGTATTCTATTTTGTTTCATTCTTGAGTATTCACATTTCGTTAACACATACTGCAGCTCCATGGTTTCTTTCTTCCTTAAAATCGTTTTATTTTTATGTATCTTTGTCTTATATGTCTCAAATACTTCAAATATTTATCTACGTATTTGAGATCTATCCTGGGATAGAGAGCACTAGATGTGTGATTAGATGTGTCATGAAAAGACTCACAATCATTAGTTGTATGCTGCAAGCCTGTTGTAGTAACTGTCAGAATGTAAGGTAGTATGATCAGCTTATACATATGTAATAAATAATCAGATAAATTATCATTTTTCTTATCTTGTGACTTAATGGACAAAGTATGAATAAAACAGTCATAAACTTAGTGTGAATCTAATCATCTATCAATATCTTTAAATAAATTTTATCACAATTCCTTACCAAGATTGACTTATGGACAATTTACATCCAATAACATTGTCCCCACCCCACACAATATTAATTGCAGCACCTTCAATATCAACAATTACAAAAACTTGATACAATTACAGGTTCATACTGTGACATCAGTCACAAACCGATTTTAATACATAGACATACTTTTCTCAGTTTTCCCATGTAATAGAGAGTATCCTATTTCTATGCAATGTCCATTCTACACTTCATGCACAGCAAATGGTTGTTTGAAATACTTATTACAAATG
This sequence comes from Mantis religiosa, assembly GCA_030765055.1. Taxonomy (NCBI): domain Eukaryota; kingdom Metazoa; phylum Arthropoda; class Insecta; order Mantodea; family Mantidae; genus Mantis; species Mantis religiosa. The sequence goes on along the minus strand of CM060949.1, from coordinate 216,705,102 downwards.
TGAATGTGCAGTCTTGAAAAGTCTTGATAAGGGGTGGACGTTCTAACCATTGTGCCTCATTGTTGGAAGGATGAAAAAATAAAAAACAAGTTACATTTCTGTTTTTATATAAATATAACAATTTGTAACCTAAAACTTCCCTTATCTTACAAGAAATTATAATAATTCCTATAAATTCTCCAGAATCGTGACTTCAAGTAAACTTTTGCACATGCTCAGCCGGAAACAACAAAGCTGTCATCATCTTTACGAACGCTAGATGTTGATATGTTCTTGTCAGTACAACCAAACTCTGCAAATAAAACAAATTTAAAAACAGAATCGACTGCCGGTATTTCAAAACTCATTACTGGATATTTGTTTTTTAAAATAAATATCTTTTCCACAACATTAAAACTATCAGACGATTTAATTGTTTAATAATTTAACGCCTGGGTTTATTTCATGATTAAATGACCAAAAGTGCTCTGCTACGGCAGATTTATCAGTCTGTTTGTACTTAATATTACGAAAATGATCTTTTGTTCTGGTTTCTAAATTACATTTTGTCTTTCCAATATAAACTTTATAACAATCAAAAGACTCAAACTGATAAATACTAGATTTTTACTATCAGGAATTTTATCTTTTATAGAGAAATGTAATAAATTTTTAATACTATATTTATTTCGAGAAACTTGCATCATACCAAACTCTTCAAAAAAAATGTTTATTAATCAAAGGATGGTAGGTAAATTTTTTAAAATTATAATCGTCCTTTATTTTTCTAAGGGTAGAAATGTTATTAACAGTTTTTTGATTTTTGAATTTTTCTATTATGTGTAAAGTCTTTATTAAAACCATTAGTTAAAGCAGTAATAAACATATGTATATTCTTCATTAAATTAATTTTTATTCAGGGATACATTTATTAATCTATAAATCAAGATATTGAAAACAGCAACTTTTTATGAAAAAGGGTTAAAAAGGGTTAAAAAGGGTTAGGCATAACTAACGACAGATTCAGAAACTACAATATTTTAACATAATTTTAAGGCAAAAAAGAAGAAGAGAATGCCAATTTTTGTCAACTTTGACGAAATGTCACATACGCCTGCTCTGAAGTATACTGTCTGATGTTTTTTGATGAAGGTCCTTCAATACCTAACTGTTATATACTCTCATAATTCTGTTTATTTACGTACTCCAACATTTGGTCATAATCGCACGACAAATGAAATGGGTTAAATGATGCTCAATAGAGCCCAGGGTACAAAGAGCTTACAGTTAACCGATATTTATCCCTAATTATAGCGGGAAAACCCAGTAAAGAAATTTATCCTGATGATTCTGTTGAACGGGATACAACCTCGGGACTTTTTAAAATTGAGACATACCAACTACATGGACGGGCAATAATGATAGTAATGTGTATAGTAAAATAACACTAAAGATTCAGTTTTGAACTGTGATGTTAAATAATCATGTTGTGCACATTGATGACAATATATTGAAGACAGATTGTGTAATTATTTTGGACGGCATTTCACATATTTCTAATAAACATCTTGTCTTTCAAACAGCATATTCCACATTACAATTAATTTTGCTTCGTTATTTCCATGTTTGTGATTTAGCATTTGTCCGGTCAACAGAATACATAATGATATATATTATTTCTGTATACAGTAATACCAAATGTGTCCTCATAGTTAAGTTCGCCAAACTTGTAAGATGATAATAGCTTTAAACCTTTCAGCGATTACCAACAGTTTTAAAGTTCTTTGAATTTAATTTAATAATGCATGCTGCTATAGTAGCTCAGTGGTTAGAGTACCTGGACCAGTGACCATAGGATCCACAGTTCAAGTCCCGTCTATGGTATTGTATTGTTCAAGCTGACTCTGCCTCTCAAAGTTTAAGATTAGACAGAATATCTATCAAGGTTGTACTGAATGTGCTCTCTACATTCGACCTTGTATATCACTAGCTTATCCGGTACTTCCCTAGACTCCTACGAATATTAGAATACTCTCATTTACTCTTTCTACTCATTCTTGAACAAACTATTTTTAAACAGCTTGCTGTCCCATTTACTTCACATCACTCGAGATAAACATTACTGTCTAAATAGTGTCATTACATATGTCTTTGTGGTTACAATGTATATGAATACAGTTAATATCCAGTCACCGGACATTTCCTAAAGACCATGATAAACTTTCTGTAATGGTGTTACCTTTTAAAGTTACTGACTCCACCACGAGGAGCGCATGGGGTCAGGTAGTTAACCAACAGCCGATAGATGGGGATGATGTAAGAATGAAGACGTTGCTGATTAAAATGTCAGAAAAATTAAAGCAATTTGGGATATAACGTTTTAGTTTCATTTAATTCGGTAAAAAAATGTTCAGCAGCGTTCGTTTCCTTGGAAAAGATGGGCGATAGAAGTTTACACCTAAAAGGAAAAATCACTGCAAATACGTCGTTATGGCACAGGATGCTATAGCTCTGTCTACTAGATCACAAATCATGACAAGTTTTGTCTTATATTAGGCTTGTATATCAAGTAACCTTCATCTGATATATTCAGACGTTACTGGTTATTTGAATTGCTCAAACTATATGCACCGCACATAGTAAAGATGTCAAGCCCACTATGCATTATTGTATTTTTATTAGATATCTTAACACTGGTTGATTCCTTGTTCCTTTCTCCTTCTTGCTAAGACAACACGTACCTATTATCTTTCACGAAAGTAAAAGTATATCTTTCGCGGGTCAGTGTCATTCAGGCGTTCTCTGACCGGAGGAAGGTAACTAAATTGTCCGTGTCCGTAGATGTTGGAGTCGTGGCGGCCATTTTAGCGTGTTGCTCACTTCGTGTATATCGAACATTACATTAATCCAAAATGATGACAGAATGACTAAATATGAGAAAGTTGCAATTCTCTTGTATCTGAGCTATTAACTACACGGTGTTGCAGACAATGCAAGAAAACGGAAAGCCCTTGAAGAAATGATTTTAACAGAACCTATATGTATGTTGTATACAAGGAACGGTCTATTAACTGTTCTCGTAGGGCAATGACAAAACGCAGGCTGTGACAAATAGCGCCAGGGTTGAGGGTTCGAAACCTAACGTGTGGACATACTTTCTTTCTCCAAAATGTTTACTTTGTGAGACGCTGTAACGTTATTATAACTGTGCTCTTGCAGGTAATCTGTCTCTTCCTGGCATTGCAGAATATCAAAGAAAATAGAAAAAATATGAGCCGTGGTCTTGAGAGTCTTTCATATTTGTATAAATAAGTTATTTGTTTATTACTTGAAGTGTGTCATATCGAGTTTGTTCCAAGTCAAATATGGTATAATGTTCCTGTATCGATTAGAGAAACATCATGACGTATGTAAAAATTTCTCCTACTTCTTGGCTTTGAACTTTTCACCCCGTTCCGGCTCCAATTTTGTTAGCCTTGTTTTCCTGGACTTTTTCGTTTATAAGTATTTCAGATATTCTGTTGTTAGCATTAATATATGTATATATATTGTAATTGTATATTATTTTGTAACCATATATTGTAACTTTACGTCCTTCAACATTGTCATATCGGACGGTGAATGAAATGGACTAAATGATGTTCAAATGTGTCCAGGGGCCATGGAGCTTACAGCTACCCGACATTCGTCTTTAGGGGTAAGGGGGAAAAAAGCGGAGAAAACCTAGCAATAATATGATTGATTTCTTCTACTTTTAATTTCTTTCCTAAAACACTGACTCTTTTGTCTGTTTTTGTGTACCAAAGTTATTGGAGTTACAAACTGCTATGCTGATGTCTGTACTAAATGGATAACGTGTACGGAACTGCCTGTGATTAGTCGACATGCATCAGAAAATTCAAAGAACAAGAAATAATTGTCTTAAATGACAACAAATCATAAAACAGAAATGTCTCCTATGCAATTGTATAGGTCCAAAACATTCAACATAGCAGCATTGCTGCCCAATAATATAGCCAGGAATTGAGAATTATAATATACAATAAAAGTTATACACTTTAGTGAAATTCAACCCTAACATAGAGTAAAACTTGTCATGTTCCGTGATCTAGTAGACAGCATGGTAGCTTTCTGTTCCTTACCGAGGGAGAGCAGTCATTTATTTTTCAAGTGTAAACATCTTTATCAAGTGTCTTTTGAGCGGAAGCAATAGTCATTAAACATTCATTTGCCTTAAATGAAAGCAATATTTTAAATCACAAATCGCTTTAAACTTTTTTGACAACTCCAGTACGTAATGTCCTGATTCTCCCATGACGCATTCTATCGGCGAAGAGTTAAATATCTGACCACTTGCGCTCCTAGTGGTGGAATCAGTAACTGTTGGTTTTATCATGTGTGCCTTTATTGTATGCCCACGACAAGAAGGCTAGATGGGTATAAAGGATAGAGGAGCTGTAACAGTTTATCTGCTCCAATAACTGATCTGTTTACTTAGAAATGAGTGTAAGAGAGTACATATGAGTCACGCTTGCTGCCAGATCTATAATGTTTGTTGTGACAACACTTGTGTATTTTAAAGGAATATTTCATCCTTGTCATATTCGGAAGGGAGCATATGCACTGTGCGAACAGCAAAAGTGATTACCTTACACATTCTTCTACCTTGCCTTCTTGTTCTGGGCAAACTATAAGAGTTGTCCCCTTTCTTGACACTTCATGCCTTATAAACGGATCATGCTGTATATTAAGGTAGCACATTAACGTATCGGACACTGCCGTATTATGCTGATCTTTATGGAACCAATATTGCATTTTAAAGTAAGCTGCACCAAACCACGGCTCTCGTAACTCATTGGTAAAGCGCACACTGTATCAGATCGAAGTTTCGCGGTTCGAACGCCAGTCTGGAACCAAAATGTCTGTTTCAATATGTTTGGTTTATTAGATGCAGTAACGAAGTATTTAGAAACACGCAGTTATTACTACCTGGTATTAGATGATATTCAAGAACAGGAAAAGCAAATGGAACGTCGTTCTTTATAGTCCATGTTGTAAATAGTCTACGTACTATTATCTGTTGTCGTAGTTTACTGATCTTCAATTATTAAAACCCAATTCTCTGGTGGTTTGCCAGGCGTTTTCACCATAAGTAGGAGGGCCAACAATTTCTTTTAAGCTGCTGTGATCTCCACACAACTCCGTGGATGTTGTATGCTACTTAACTGTGATAAAATGTTATTTGAAAATTCCACTGCAGTGCATAAACAACTTCCAGCAAAATTTTCGCATGCGGGAGAAATACAAGATGAAAAGTTTGAAATAAAAACTAAAACTCTGTACTGGGTTCGAACCCTAAGTCCTCTGCCCTCTTTTCAAAACGAGTATTTTACCACTGCGACAACATGTCAGAACATAAGTAATATACAACATAGATGGAGGTTCTATAAAACCTGTTGTTGAATTCTTCTAATACTATGTAGTAATAACTTCGCTGTCAGAGAACATTAATAAATTGGTTCGTTACAGCGTCTAACATAGTAAGAGGGTTACAGACATCTTCAGGTCCCTACTGTTGCTTTACCTTTACTTCATGGCAAAGAATTGAGACCCATTGACTTTTACTGATGGGCGCTACATTGGCTGGTTATCTTGTTTATTAGAACAGTGAAGTATGAATACAATTGGGAAAATCCAAACCACAGTATACTGATTATACAGCGATGCTATCTATCGGCAGTCAGCTGACAGCTGAAACCAACGCGAAAATAGAAATGTTAATGTTGAGGGTAGTAATCCGTAGCATATGGTTGTGTGTTATATACGTGAATATAAACGTATGGTTTTTGGCGTAACTTGGTCTGTGAGGAATGTGCTGACGTAACAACTCTAGCGTTATCTGAGAAAGATAACGGCTCTACATTGCCTACTGGCCTCTCATAAAACAGTCACCCTTACACCAGCATGATCAATACGAAGTGAATGAACAGATTCTTTTCCATATCGATAGTAAATCTATTTATGACGTCATTGCTAACTGATCTTATACTGTATACCCACCACAGATAGGCAAGCTATAATCTATCTTAACCTAGCTTATTCCTGCTGTAAACATCTTGGTGGGAAGAGAGACAGAAAAAGAGATACTGAGACAGAAAACGGTTAAGCTGTTGATTGGTTTAGCGAAGCTAATGGACGTGTTCTTTTATTGGCGTACGTACGATAAACCCCTCCTTTAAGTACAGTACTGTACGTAGTTAACTGATCACTGCTCTGTGTGAGCTAATTTCGGAGAGAGCAAAGTATGCAAATGTTTCGAGTATTATAAATGTAATAGCCCCACCTTTTATCTTTCTGCTTCACATATCACATACATATATACAGATTAGACGGAAGAGAGGTGAAATTATACACACTACTAACTTATTATGTTAAATTAAGCTGCATTTAATTTAACAATTACTAGAGGACACTGTTATTATATAATATTTTCCTTTATACCAGGCAGCTCTCTCACAACGAGTTCTGTATCGAGTTGAATGCTGATTAAGATGTTATTGTTTATAGTGTGGAGTTACTGTAGTACATCTCGTGTACATCACAAGCCCAGGAACACATATTTACATGCAATTTAAAATCAGTAAGCTCTTCATTATGTAGCAGGCCGGTGCTTCAGCCGAAATAAAACACAATCGAGGCAAACCTTTAAAAAGTGGCGAGAGGTGAATGATCGTGCATTGTTTCGCGGTGCTTAAAGAAACAAACGCGGAATTGTCTATAAAAACATTGAGAAAGAAACTGCTGAACTCCTTGGCGTTTCCGCAAGTAGTGTACATAGTGGTAGAAGAGAACAGCAAGCATCCGGAGCTCTAAGAGCACCGGGAAAACAGAGTAAATGCAAACAGCGCGTAGAGAAACACGACGATTTTAAGAAAAGTGTCATACGCAGTAAAGCTCATGATTATTTTTTTCAAAATTGAAACCACTCATATATTTAATAAATTAACCTAATGTAACCTAAAGCTATTTATTTATTGTCTAGAAATTAGTGCTGCTATATATACTACTAGTGTTGCAAAGTTTATGTGCGTGCATGTAGCGTGTAACACGAGGTGAGTTGAGTCAGTTCTGCCTTGTTGTTTACAGCAGGATTAAACTAGCGTGAGATAGAATATAGAACAATGTCCAACATACTCACTTTTGCTGTCTCCACGGTGTTTATGCTCGCCTTCCCAGTATGAAAAGAATGCTAGATTCGTTTAAGATACACAAGCTTTGTCACATAGCTCACCCATACATAATACTTATCACTACAGTCCGGCCGTTGTATCTCCCGCTCTGACGTTTTGCGATTGCAAGAGGTGGAGGGGGAAAGTTAATAGTACCAACATACAGTAATGAGCAATTAAAAACATATCCTCAGAATTATCTTTAGATTGAAAATATAGGACTATATTAGCTATAAAACGCTGAAATACAACTTACAATTTCATTATCACGCAAGATATTTATTACAACACCACTCTATTCGAATATTTCCTTCACACCTTTCACACAGACTAACTACATCTGTTGGTAGTATTGAGAGTCTCTATATCAGGTGTTGTGGTGAGGAAGTTAAAACTATCTGCATGCGCCAATCAGCATTGTCGCTGCTAGGTGTGGCTTCCGAAACCAACACCGTGTTGCCAGGTTAAATTTGTTTCTATCCACGTGGCTTTAGCTGCTTGCACGGGCGAACTTCCTTTGGTATATTTTGCGTGCGTTAATTCCGAATTTTAGTGTTGGTAAGCACTATTATTATCGCTGTTATAATAAAATGGCTACTGGTTCGTGAAATATGCAAATACGTGAAATACTTAAAATACGCGTTGTTCCTCTGCTTGAAATTCCCGCTAAAAATTGGCAACAGCCTGCTTCCCCTCTGGAGAAATGTCAGAGCCGGAGATAGAGCGGCCGAACTGTAAGAAACATTAGATCTGGCAGCATGGTTGACTCTTATGTACTCTCATACACTCATTTGCTAGTAAACAGATCTCCTGACAAAGCAGATAAACAGTTCGAAGCCCTCTCCCCTTCATTCGTCTCTTGCTTTCTTGTGGTGGGTAGACAGTAGTTCCCCCTGACTCCTCCAGGAAAAGCATCTCCCGCACACGTTTTCACCTGAGAGTAAGTGTTTGTCTTAACGCGGGGAAGCACCATCATCATCTACATCGATAACGATAACTGCGTAAGCACGTATCCAGTGGTTCACTAGGAGACAATAAGAGACCAACTACACGCATCAGAATTCAGTAAGCAGCTTCAACAATGACCACACATGTGTGTTTGAAAGAAAAAGTTGAACAAACAGGAACTAAAAGTACATTTCCTAAAAAATAACTAATTGATATCAAGACCCCAAACATGCACAGTAGAAGTACACAATATTGATTCTCTTTAAGTGAAAAGATTTTATATTGAATTCAGTACTCTATGTCATGACTCAGAAAAGAGATGATATTTCATCAATTACCCAGCCCAATGATAATTTCATATCTTGAGTCAAACACTGCACATTTGTATATGTTAGCAGGAAAGAGAATGGAACAAAACATTTTATCAGCAATAAGTCTCTGTGGCATAAATACAAACGTGGAGAAGTGGTCTTGACAGTCCCTCCTATGTATTTAAATAAGTCATTTGTTTATCACTTCAAATGTTACATATCGAGTTTGTTACTAGCCAGGTATGGTATAATGTTTGTGCATCAATCAGAGAATTATTCATTACTTAAGTAGAAATATTCTACTTCACAGCTTTGCACTTCTTAGAACTGGTTGCAAAAAAATTGATAACTGCAGTTCATTTACAATCGAAGGCCAAACTTGAATTAAGTTTGCGAACCCGCGTGGGTTGTAAAATGCTGATCTTAAATCAGATGAACGTCGTTTAGTACTGATCCGAGATCACAAAAACAAATACGACATCGCCAAACATGTTGCAACTTTCGTGTTGTATGGAAAGTATTCGAGAATTATCGGAATTACTCGACACTGTTTAATTCAAGTACACAGAGTAACCAATCTAGACATAACAAAAACTAAATAAATCTTCCGCTTTATGCTTATTTTCCCTAGAAATAATGTTATGCTAAATAAACAGTATAAGAATTTTCCCCATATGAAACAGTATTTATCAAAGGTTAATTATTTGACTTACTTTATCTCCATTATATGCCCAATGTACATCATTTTCATTTTCGTCTGTTTACAATACTGTGAGTAGAAAAACATAAACAAAATATGGAAGTTCAAGCAAAAGAGAAGATGCGTTCCGCTAACCTTAAGTCTCGCATAACCCTTCTTATTTCAGCCCTTTCCATAGGCATCCTGATGAAATGAGATCTTAAAGTTGTAATCTCCCTTGTAACTTTGTGTATTGTTCTAAACGCAGTCCCTTTATTTATATTGAATTTATTTCTAATCACCATCTGTAAGATTTCAGTTGCACAGAACCGTAATGCGAGAAGAATCATAAATATTGGATTAAGTGCGTATTTCCTCACGGTTTGTGTTCTTAATTGTGAATGTAGCCTCTGCACCAGTTCTTTAATTACATGCTTTGATGATCGAAATCTCATTTTGAATTTTCTGTCATTTAGTTCTGTGATGGGATTTCCTCTGTTGGAAAACACGAGGAGACCCTTCAAAATGAAAATTCTAATCATCAGAGATATCACAGTAATCTGAATTCTGCAAATAATGCAAATGTATAAATTAGGAACATAAATAATGCATCATTAACATACATTTGTGAAATAAAGAGGCTAATTATTTATACAAATAACCACAAAAGTGCTTCATTTACTAATTATTTAAAGCTGTACTACTTATTTCTTCTCAGAAACTGTTGTGTAAATTCCTTTGGGGTGAAAGGAATTTCTTCAAAATCTTAGTACCGTACCCTTTGAAAATGCTCAATTTAACTGTAATATCGTGTTACGTGTGCTGACACGGGAAGAAAACTCTTATAAGTTGTGGCAGTTAGGCAGTTTTGGGAGCAACAGTCCTGGTGCACTTCTAATGGATTGGATTTCAAAATGAGTGACATAATCTTGAAGTCCAGCAGAATTCAATATGTGAAGATAATACTGCAGTAGCTGTAGTATATGCAGAATATATATGGAGCTTCCATCTTTGTCTGTACAGTAAATGTTTTACCTGAGAACGTTATGGCTTTATTTGATCTATATACATGTATATATGACTTCAAATATGTATATGTGACTTCAAATCACATAACGCACGGTTTTATTGATACCATGAATGTGAGGCTAAACGAGGACTAGATAACGCGTGTACCTTCTTGCAAGGCTAGAATGTAATATCTTTAGACAAAAACTGCAAATTTGTATGTATTAGTAGGAAAGAGAATTGAACAAACGGTTCTATCAGCAGTAGAATTGCTAAAGTACCAGGACGAATAATATTTCTAATAGTTTCAATACATACTATAAAAGGTATTAAAGCTCCAGGTGTACCTCTGTGTGATAAATACAAACCTGGGGAAGTGGTCTTGACAGTCTCTACTATATATGTAAAGATGTTATTTGTTTATTACTTCAAATGTGTCATATTGTGTATGTTACAAGTCAAATATGGTATACTGTTTTTGTATGGATGAGAGAATTACTCGTTGGCTAAGTAGAAATCTTCTTCTCCTTCACGAGATTAGACCTTTCAATCCGTTCCGGCTCCAATTTGGTCTGCCCATCTTTTGCTCGGTCTTCCCCGGTTTCTTGTACATTTCGTTTTGTAGTACGTGACCCTTTACCTATTTTGTTAGTAAAAATATGACTGATTGCTTCTATTATTAATTTATTTTTTAATATATTGAACCTCCTTTTTGTCCCTTTTGTGTACGGAGTTATTGCTATTGAAAACTTTTTCTCTGATATCTGTATTAAATATACGATATCTAACTAGATATCTGCATTAAGTAGAAATGCATTAGAAAACATCTAGTACAAGGTATTATATGGTGTTAAATGACAACAAATCATGAAAAAGTAACCTCCAAAACTTCAACGTAACAGCACATTTGTCCAAGTCCATAAATTGAGAACCATAATACAAAAAATTCACGGCAGCTGACTGAGCGTCAGCGCGTTGTGTCATACCTTTAGGTGGATGAAAGAAGGGAGGTAGCCGTAGCTCCTCAACGGTTGCAGGCACGAGTGCAACGCCTGTGTACACCACTGGTGTGAGAATATTTAGAAAGGGGTAAATTTAGAATAATTTCCAGTCTAATTCTCAGGTAGGTATAATTTTGAAGATGTAATATGAACTTTATTGTTACCGGATATGTCCGCATGCCATATGGGGAAGCCGCTAGAGCTTGAAGCGGCGTTCTGTTGGTTGGTTGTTGAGGCGAACTCGCGTAGAATTTTGTGGCCCGGCGTCTAATGAGATCTTCCACATACTGGAGAGGTGAGGCTTCATGAAGGTACCTCACGGGAAAGCACCGGAATACAGAATAGATAGCCCGAAGACATTTATTCTGTACACAATGAAGCTCTAGCAGTTTGTATTCTGCGGCAAGGGTTCATCTAGCTTAAGGATTTTTATTTGTAACTTATTTGCCTGGTGTCTCCAACGTTAAGTCATATCGGAGGATGAATGAAATGATGTTCAAATGAGTAAATGCCAACGGGTAGAAGTGAGTTATTTTCAGGTATAGACGCCTTTATCATGCGCCATTTGAAACAGCAAAACCTACTGAGGATTTATTGGTCATTAATGAAAGCAATTTTCTAAATCACAAACTTCATGAACTTGTTTAATAATTCCAATCCGCAGCGTCTTGATTCTCCCATGGCGCATTCTATCCGCAATGAGTGAACTACCTGACCACATGCGCTCCTAGTGGCGGAATCAGTGACTGTTGGTTTTATGATTGGCGCCCTTCGAAATTGTCTCCTTCCTTGACTGCATACTAAGTCATGTTACTTCATGCCTTATTAACGTGTCATTCTGTATGTGTGTTATATTAGTTTTCAAAAAGGAGGACAAAAACGTGTTCAAATGTACCTTTTCCCTTAAACCATTTAAAACTTAAGGCTAGCATATGTGAATGAAGTGATATGTTGATCTTCTACTAGTATTCTTAAAATGGTCATTTTAGTATCTACGAGATGTCAATCTAAATAAGTTTTCTTCAGATATTTATAAATGTTGTAATTTGAAGAACGATGTTTTTAAATAAAACTGTAATGATGTCTTAAAAACACATCGCTGTACTATATGTATTACAAGGGGTAGTATTTTATGCGTGTGTGTATTCTATTTTGTTTCATTCGTGAATATTCATATTTCATTAAAGCATAGTGCTTCCCCATGGTTTCTGCCTTCCTTAAAATCGTGTTATTTTTATGTATCTTTATCTTACATGTCACATATACTTCAAATATTTATGTACGTATTTGAGATCTATCCTGGGATAGAGAGCGCTAGATGTGTTATTAAATGTGTTATGAAAACTCACACAAGCATTAGTTGTATGCTGCAAGCCTGTTGTAGTAACTGTCGAAATGTAAGGTAGTGTGATCAGCTTATACATATGTAATAAATAATCAGAAAAATTATTATACTTCTCATCTTGTGACTTAATGGACAAAGTCTGAATAAAACAGTCATCAACTTAGTGCGATTCTAATCATCTATCAATATCTTTAAATAAATTTTGTCACAATTCCTTATCAACTTGTACTTACCAGGATTGACTTATGGACAATCTACATCCAACTACATTAATCCCACCCCACACTATTTATTACAGCACCTTCAATGTCAAAAATTACAGAAACAAGATTCAATTACAGGTTCATACTGATATATCAGTCAGAAATCGATTTTAATACACAAATATACGTTTCTAAAATTTTCCATTTAACAGAGAGTATCCAAATTCTATGCCATGTCCATTCTACACTTCATGCGTTACGTTTCTAATCTTATATACAAATATAACAATTTGTAACTTAAAACTTCCCTTATCTTATAAGAAAAGATGATAATTCCTATATATTCTCCGGGATCGTAATTTCATGTAAACATATACGCATAATCAGCCGGAAACAAAGCTGTCGTCATCGTTACGAACCCTAGATGTTAATATGTTCTTGTTAGTACAAACAAACTCTGAAATTAAAACAAATTCAAAAACAGAAATAACTGCAGGTATTTCAGAATTCATTATGCGATGTTTATTTTTTAAAATAAATATATTTTCCAAAACCATTAACTCTATCGGACCATTTAATTGTTCTATTAGTTTAACTTCTGGATTTATTTCATGGTTAAATGACCAAAAATGATCTGCTACGGTCGATTTATCAGTTTGTTTATACTTAATTTTACGAAAATGTTATTCCTTTTTGATTTCTAAATTACGTTTTGTCTTTCCAATTTAAACTTTTTCACCGTCGAAACAATTAAACTGATAAATACTAGATTTTTTTATTATTATGAATTTTATTTATTGTAGAGAAATGCAATAAAATTTTAATACTACATTTATTTTGAGGAAATAAAGTTATACAAAACTATTTAAAAAATTTAAAATGTTTATTAACCCGAGGATAGTAGGTAATTTTTTTAAAATTGTAATGGTATTTTATTTTTTAAGGATAGAAATATAATTAACAGTTTTTTAATATTTTAACTTTTCAATATTTAATTTATAAAATCTTTATTAGAACCATTATTTAAAACAGTACTAATTTGTTTATATTCTTTATTAAATTCATCTTTAGTCAGGGGTATATTTATTAATATACAAATCAAGATATTGCAAACATCAAATTTATATGAAATGTGTTAAAAAGGGTTAGGCATAACTAACGACAGGTTCAGAACCTACAATGCTTTAACATAATTTTAAGGCAAAAAAGAAGAATAAAATGCCAATTATTCTCAATTTCGACAAAATGTCGCTGACACTTGCTCTAAAGTATACTGTCTGATGTGTTATGATGAAGATCCTTCAATACCTAAGTGTAATATACTCTAATAATTCTGTTTGTTTACGTACTCCAACATTAGGTCATATCGCACGATGAATAAAATGGGTTGAATGATGCTCAATTGAGCTCAGGGTACAAAGAGCTTAGAGCTACCCGGCATTTATCTCTAATTATAGTGGGAAAACTCAGGAAAGAAGCTTATCCAGGTGATTCTAATGACCGATATGCAAACTCGGGACTTTTTATAATTGAGAAACAGCAACTGCTTGGACGTTCAATAATGATAGTAATATGTATAGTCAAATAAAACTAAAGATTCAGTTCTAAACTCTGTTGTTTAATAATCATGTTGTCCACGTTGATGATAATATATTGAAGACAGATTGTGTAATTATTTTAGATCGAATTTCACATATTTCTAATGAACATTTCGTCTTCCAAATAACATTTTCGTTGTTACAATTAATTTTGCTACATAATTTGCATGTTTGATTTAACTTTTGTCCCACCAGCAGAATAAATAATGATATACATTATTTTTTTTTACAGCAATACCAAATATGTCCTCATATTTAAGTTCTCTATACTTGTAAAATCTTAATAACCTTAAAGCTATCAACGAGTACCCACAGTTTTGAACTTCGTTGAGTTCAGTTTCATACTGGAATGTTCCTATGGTAGCTGAGTGGTTAGACAAACAGGACGGGACCCGGGATTTTTCATGGTTCAAATCCCAGCTATGGTATTGAAATTTTCAAGCCGACTCTGGCATTTGAAATTTAAATTTAGACAGAAATTATACCACATTGGTAGTTAATGTGCTCTCTGCACTAGACCTTCTATATCACCATCTTACCAGGCACCTCCCTAGACTCTTAGGAATATTATAATACCTCAACTTACCCTTTCTATCCATTCTTGAACAAACTACTTTTAAACACCTTATTGTTCCATTTACTTTACAACACTCGAGCTAACCGTTACTGTTTAAATAGTTTAATATATATGTCGTTGTGGTCACAATGTATATGAATACCGTTAGTATCCAGTCACCGGACATTTCCTAAAGGCACCGTGATAAACGTTCTGTGATCGTATTAGCTTTTTAACTTAGTGACTCCAACACTAGGAGCGCTCGTGGTCAGATAGTTAAACAAGAGCCGATAGATGGCACTGATGTCAGAATCAGGATGTAACAGATTGAAATGCCCAAAGAGTTTAGGAAATTTGGGATTTAAAAAATTAGTTTCATTTAGAGTAAGTGAATGTTTAGCAGCTTTCGTTTCATTTGATAAGGCGGATGAAAGAGATGTTTACACCTGAAAGAAAAAAATCACGGCTCTCCGTCATAATGGAACAGGAAGCTACCATTCTATCTATTAGATCACGGGGTATGACAAGTTGTTTTTTATATTAGGGCTGAAACTTGGAGAATTGTGTACATTAATTGATGAGCAAATTTGTTACTATGTTGATCATTTTGAAGAACTGACATAATCAGACGCTAACATAATTATAAGGCAAAAAAGAAGAAAATGCCAATTATCAATTTTGACCAAATATCACCGACACCTGCTCTAAAGTATACTTTCTGGTGTATTATGATGAAGCTACTTCAATACCTAACTGTAATATACTCTAATAATTCTGTTTATTTAAATACTCCAAAATTAGGTCATATCGCACGATGAATAAAATGGGTTGAATGATGCTCAATTGAGTCCAGGGTACAAAGGGCTTAGAGCTACCCGACATTTATCTCTAATTATAGCGGGAAAACCCAGTAAAGCAGCTTATCCAGATGATTCTAATGACCAATATGGAAGCTCGGGACTTTTTAATATTGAGACATAGCAACTGCATGGACGGGCAATAACGATAGTAATATGTATAGTCAAATAAAACTAAAGATTCAGCTCTAAACTCTGTTGTTGAATAATCGTGATGTCCACGTTGATGATAATATATTGAAGACTGATTGTGTAATTATTTTAGATGGAATTTCACATATTCCTAATAAACATTTCGTCTTCCAAATAACATGTTTGATTTAACTTTTGTCCCACCAACAGAATAAATAATGATATACATTATTTATGTTTACAGCAACACCAAATATGTCCTCATATTTAAGTTCTCTAAACTTGTAAAATGTTAGTAACCTTAAAGCTTTCAACGAGTACCCACCGTTTTAAACTTCTTTGAGTTCAATTTCATAATAGAATGTTGCTATGGTAGCTGAGTGTTTAGAAAAACGGGACGGAGCCTGGGATTTTCATTGTTCAAAACCCGGCTATGGTATTGAAATTTTCAAGCCGTCTCTGCCATTCGAAATTTAAGTTTAGACAGAATTTATACCACGTTTGTAGTTAATGTGCTCTCTGCACTAGACCTTGTATATCACTATTTTACCAGGTACTTCCATGGCCTCTTAGGAATATTATAATACTCTCACTTACTCTTTCTATCCATTCTTGAACAAACTACCTTTAAACGCCTTATTGTTCCATTAACTTCACATCACTCGAGCTAAACATTATTGTTTAGATATTTTAATATATATGTCCTTGTGGTCACAATGTATATGAATACAGTTAGTATCCGGGTACCGGACATTTCCTAAAGGCACCATGATAAACGTTCTGTGATCGTATTAGCTTTTTAACTTAGTGACTCCAACACTAGGAGCGCTTGTGGTCAGATAGTAAACCAAGAGCCGATAGATGGCACTGATGTCAGAATCAGGATGTAGCAGATTGAAATGGCCAAAAAGTTTAGGAAATTTGGGATTTAGAAAATTAGTTTAATTTAGAGTAAGTAAATGTTTAGCAGCTTTCGTTTACTTTAATAAGGCGGATGATAGAGATGTTTACACCTGAAAGAAAAAAATCACGGCTCTCCGTCGTAATGGAACAGGAAGCTACCATTCTATCTATTAGTTCTTGGGTATGACAAGTTGTTTTTATATTAGGGCTGAAACTTGGAGAATTGTATACATTAATTGATAAGCAAATTTGTTACTATGTTGAACATTTTGAAGAACTGGCATAATCAGACGCTACTGGTTATTTCCGTTCCAAAAAACTTCATATACCGCAGATAGCAGAGACTCTCTAGCACCCTTTACCATGTTTGTATTTTTCTCAGAATCTTATTGCTGGTAAATTATTCGTTCCCTTTTCTTTTCTGCTAACTTAACACGTAAGTGTCTAAGCTAAGATGTTAAGTGATGTTAAACTAAGACAAGTCGAAATGAAGTGTTTATTTGCCTTGTGGTTGAGGCTTAAGAAGTCACAGATGTTCTGTGTTGTCTGTATCTTTGTGCGATTAAATTAGTTTACTGTTTCTTTTATTTATTAATTGCGTCTGAACATGAGTAATAGGGATAAGACAATGTGTTATTCATAAAGAAAGTGTCTTATTTAAAACATTTTGTGATTTTCCTGTAATTTTTGAGTGCAGTACAAATCGCAAGGTGCTCCCAGTCAATGACGACATTCTCACTACACAGGAAGCAGTTAGATGTAGGTAAAAGCCAAGGCAACTAGAATACTCAGGTAGGCCATTCCGGAGAGTCGCGGTGCCATTGGCTAACGCGCATGACGTCACTGAGAATACAGTTCAACCGCGAGAGTTAAACACTAGCCCCTCAGTATGTGTTATTTAAGCTCTGCTACGTGTAAAATCGGAAGGAATAAACATTCACTTGTGTATTATAATGAAGGTTCTTTCTAGCAGTTGTATTAAGAGTTTAAAACATGTTACTATTCATATGTACTTAAGCAGTGTAGCTCAAGAAAATGACGAAGCAACCCATTGAAGATTTTTCTCTGCTGCAAGTTTCCTGATCATTTCTGCCTTCGCTCTTTTGTTTAAGTGCCTAATTCTAATGAAGGTTCTTGTCCTCACATTAAGAGAGATCACTTTGTGATGAATTTCGGGAAACTTGGAACTTATTATAGAAATTAAGTTTTGCATCACTCCATTACACTTCACAGCACTTTGTCCATGGAAGCTACAAAATATTACTTCTGTACCTTGTTCTGCCGTTTCAAAACACTGTTTTCTTTCTTCAGGGCTTGCATATGAGTCTTTAGTCTAATTATTTCCTCTTCAGCAACAACAGAGTGCTCAAGGAGCTACCTCCGTGCTGGTCGACTGGTCAATTTTGTTTTTTTTGGGAGATAAACATACTACAGTAGACAGCGCCCTCTTTCTCACAGTCCTAACTTCGCACCGGCGATCTCTTGCTGATGTTGCCTATTAATAAAAACAGTTTTATTATTATTATTATTATTATTATTATTATTATTATTATTATTATTATTATTATTATTATTATTATTATTATTATTATTATTATTATTATTATTATTATTATTATTATTATTATTATTATTATTATTATTATTATTATTATTATTATTATTATTATTATTATTATTATTATTATTATTATTATTATTATTATTATTATTATTATTATTATTATTATTATTATTATTATTATTATTATTATTATTATTATTATTATTATTATTATTATTATTATTATTATTATTATTATTATTATTATTATTATTATTATTATTATTACTATTACTATTACTATTATTATTATTATTATTATTATTATTATTATTATTATTATTATTGTTATTGTTATTGTTATTGTTATTGTTATTGTTGTTATTGTTATTATTATTGTTGTTATTGTTGTTATTGTTATTATTATTGTTGTTATTGTTGTTATTGTTATTATTATTGTTGTTATTGTTGTTATTGTTATTATTATTGTTGTTATTGTTGTTATTGTTATTATTATTGTTATTATTGTTGTTATTGTTATTATTATTGTTATTATTATTGTTATTATTATTGTTATTATTATTATTGTTATTATTATTGTTATTATTATTATTGTTATTATTATTATTGTTATTATTATTATTGTTATTATTATTGTTATTATTATTATTGTTATTATTATTGTTATTATTATTATTGTTATTATTATTATTATTATTATTATTATTATTATTATTATTATTATTATTATTATTATTATTATTATTATTATTATTATTATTATTATTATTATTATTATTACTATTATTATTACTATTACTATTACTATTACTATTACTATTACTATTACTATTACTATTACTATTACTATTACTATTACTATTACTATTACTATTACTATTACTATTACTATTACTATTGTTGTTATTGTTGTTGTTGTTGTTGTTGTTGTTGTTGTTGTTGTTGTTGTTGTTGTTGTTGTTGTTGTTGTTGTTGTTGTTGTTGTTGTTGTTGTTGTTGTTGTTGTTGTTGTTGTTGTTGTTGTTGTTGTTGTTGTTGTTGTTGTTGTTGTTGTTGTTGTTGTTGTTGTTGTTGTTGTTGTTGTTGTTGTTGTTGTTGTTGTTGTTGTTGTTGTTGTTGTTGTTGTTGTTGTTGTTGTTGTTGTTGTTGTTGTTGTTGTTGTTGTTGTTGTTATTGTTGTTGTTATTGTTGTTGTTATTGTTGTTGTTATTGTTGTTGTTATTGTTGTTGTTATTGTTGTTGTTATTGTTGTTGTTATTGTTGTTGTTATTGTTGTTGTTATTGTTGTTGTTATTGTTGTTGTTATTGTTGTTATTATTATTATTATTATTATTATTATTATTATTATTATTATTATTATTATTCCACGCATCAAACTTTTCTTATAAAAAAGGAGCGAATAAACTCAGTGTACACATAGAAACAAATACATAAATGGAATGTGTATCTGATAATTACGTGCAAATTGGTTTTGCTGGTACTTGCTACTACCGCCTCAAATACATCCCCATGCCAATTAGGAATTTTCTATGACGGTACAGCGTCGCCCTTTAATTTTATTTTCAGCGGCAAACCTAACAGCTCGTTTTTTAAATCCCGTTCATAGTTTTCGGGCAGAAAGCGATCGGAACAATCCTTGCATTATTCACATTAACCGGATCAGCCCTTTTACAGCGTAAAACCCACTTGCGCTGTAGTTCTCGATCTTTAGGCAAACAATGGAAAATCACATTCGTAGTTTTATACGAAGCATGTTTGCTTTCAGCAACAGCGCAATGGTTTTCATAATGTTACGACAAAAAACACAGTCAATAACTACAATAGCTCATAAGCAACTGCATCTGGTTTATTTCATCAGAAGGATTGTGGAATTTGCATGCATCAGCGCCTTATCTTATCTTATAATGTGCAATCATAATGTTGCATTACGCACATTTACGTGTAAGCGCTCTTGCCTTGTATTCTCAGTGACGTCACGCCCCTCAGTCAGCAGTGACAGTGTTTTGCGCGGGAAGGCGGGAATGGCCTGCCCTGGGAAAAAGCTTCATTCAAAGGAGATGCTCTGCCAGACAATGATGTCGCGTTATCCTCCGTAATACACCCAGAATTTCACCCCGTGTAGCTGTGGCATTGCTCTGTTGTTTGCGAGTAGATCCATTCACTGTTTTTCATGTACAATTTTGTTTACTGTGTCTGATCTTTCCTCTTTGAAAGAAGATTTTAGTTTGAGCTCTTCCGAATGGAAAGGTAAGCGTGTTGTATTAAAATACATAATATTTAAAATCTAGGAGCGTCGTCAGGAATCGTCTTTACTCTGGGCGACATTTTCCAATAAGAGATAGAAAAGTTGTAGCACACAAAACTGTATGACAATTTGTGTCATACATTATTTGAGTGTAAGTCATTTCAAAGTAATTCCTTCTTATTTCTCATATTTAAACTTTTCCAAACGGGAAGTAGTCATTCCTTTCTTTACCACTTGGTCATGCAAAGAGGTTAGAATCTGAGAGTTATCATAGAGAACACAGCTTTAAAATATATCAAGTTGATATATGTGTTCTACATGTGAGACTTTTTATGTGAAGATCAAGTATTCATCACTCAATGAAAATGCTAAGCGGCTACACTTGCAGAACTGATTATCCATAAAAGACGAGCAGCAAGTTGTACAAGATATTGGATAAAGCAAAGGAAACATGAGACGAAGATAATACTGCAGCAGCTGTATTTTGGGATTATATATAGAATATTCAGCTTCCAGCTTTGTCTGTACAGGAAATGTTTTACCTGAGAAAATTATGACCTCTTTTGTTCAGTATACATGACACTAAATCAGATAACGCACGTTCTTATTTATACTACGAAGGTGTGACAAAACGAGGAGCAGATGAGGTGTATCCCTTTCTGCAAGACTACCTTTCTGATCTTGCACCAACTGCGAAGACATTCTACTTATTCAGTGATTCGTGCGGAGGTCTAAACAGGAATCATACAGTAGTGCGATTTTCATTATCATTGACAGTGAGGGCCGCGCCATGGCTCAGTGGTTAGACCGCTTGGCTCTCACCAAGGCGACCCGGGTTTGATCCCAGGCGACCGCAAAGTGCGATCTGTGGTGGATAACACGGCTTTGGGGCGAGTATTCTCCGGGACTTCCGGTTACCCCCGCCATCTCATTCCACCGGTGCTCCATCTTCATCTCATGTAATATCAGTGTCATCGCCTGCGGTGCCATATGTAGTAAACGCGGGCGTTAAATACTACACATTTCATTTCATTGACAGGACAGGAAGATTCAATGTCATTCCTCAGTACTTTTCAGAAAGGGGTCACTCTTTATTGCCGTGTGACCGCGACTTTGGTCTCCGTCGCCATGATTCAGTTGACACATCATTTGCATATCTTCTTCTGATATTATCATCTGGGATACTCCCACATGCTTTCATGTCAACAGTAAGTCACTGAGAACCTCATGTACTTCAAAAACCGGTTACAGAATAGTTCAAGAAGACATTAAAGCGGTTGCTGCTCCCAATAATTCTCATTGTAGGCCTGGTGTGACTGTTTATACATATAAGCATCTAACTTGTGATAGGGTACACTATGGTTACCTTGCGGCACGTTAGTATATTGATGGAATTTTCCAGTACTCTTTCATGTTGGCAAAAGGAAAGGCACGTCCAGATCTACATTTCAGGAAACTTTTAGACACAGTTGTCCTTCCAATCAATAGAAAGCACATAGTAGATGTTAAAAATATCACAATACATCCCACATCAACATTTCCACTCCCACCAGAACATTTTGACATGGCCAAAGACTGAAGTCGAAGTTCATGATGAGTAGATGCTGAAATTAATTCAGTAAGAGTATTTCCACATAGCACAATATGTTCATTAACATCATTACAGATTTATTGCCCGATTACATTGTTTCATAATTCTAAAAATGAACAAATAACAGATAATTTTGTTGTTTATACTAAATATTCCATAATTATTATAAAAGGTAAATTCGTCCGTGATATAAAACATGTATATACATCATAGACAATGTAAATTTGAAGTAACTGAGTAGTCCATATTACTATCTATATGGATAACGATAACTGCGTAAATACGTATCCAATGACTCACTAAGATACCATAAGTATACTACGCACAGCAGAATTCAGTAAGCAGCTTCAACAATGACTATACCATGTGAATAACGGTAAAAAAGTGTGCTAAAAGCTGAATAGTGTAGAAAATGAAGGTGCATTTCCTAAAAAAGTGAACAATAGTCATTAAAAGCCCCAAGAATGCAAAGTACAGCTATGGAATATTGATTCATTTTTAAGAGGAATGAATTTATATTTAATTCTACATTTTCTGAATGACCCCGAAAGGAGAGGATATATCATCAAGTTCCCAGCCTAATGATAATTTATTACCTTGAGTCAAACACTGCACATTTGTGATAGCAGGAAAGAGAATTGAACAAAACAGTTTATCAGCAATAAGTCTCTGTGATAAATACAAACGTGAGAAGTGGTCTTGACAGTCTCTCGTGTGTATGTAAAGACGTTATTTGTTTATTACTTCAAGTGTGTCATATTGAGTATGTTACAAGTCACATATGGTATAAAGTTTATGTATCGGTCAGAGAAATACTTATATAAGTAAAAATCTTCTGCTTTACGCCTTTGGACATTTCAATCCGTTCCGGCTCCAATTTTGTCTGTCCATATTTTCTTCGACCCTCTCTGGTTTCTTCTACCTTTGAGTTGGTGGCTGTTTTAGGTATTCTGTTATTATTCATTGACATACTTTGCCATTAATTTCTCTCGTTAATAATAAAATGATTTCCCATTTCACTTGTAATATTTCCTAATGTCTGGACACCACTTTTTATCATACTTACTGCACCCGCTCATAAATTTTGTCTCCGATGTCCATATTGAATAGATGACATCTAAGTATATGTCCTTAATAAATGCAAATGTATGAGAAATCTTGTAGAACAACACGGTTCTTGACTGACAGCAAATAACAGAACTTCTATGTAATGGATGCAAGATTGAAGTTGTTCAGAATGCTCAACAGAGCAACGTATTTGCCTTATCAGCACATAAAAGTAATTGTGGCATCTAACATGGAGTGAAACTTGTCATGCACCGCGAACTAGTAGACGGTGCGCTAGATTTTTGTTCCTAACGGGCGGAGAGCTGTGATTTATTTTTCAGTTATAAACAACAGTATCATCAGTTCTTTGAAAGGTAACTAAAGCCTCTAAAGGTTTATTTGCTATAAATGAAAGCGACATTTAAAATCACAAACTATTTCAAGTTCATTTCACAATTTCTATCCGCAGCGTCTTGATTGCCTCTTGGCGCCATCTATCGGAAGAGAGTTAACTACTTGACCACATGCGCTCCTAGTGGTGGAATCAGTGACTGTTGGCTTAGAGATGCTCCCCCTCTGGTGTCCTCCTTCCTTATAAACAGATCACTGTGTCTGTTATATTTTAAACCAGGATGACAAAACATGTTCAAATGTCCCTTTCCCCTTAAACCATGTAAGTTTTAAAGTCAACTTTATTCAGTAAACAGTTCTGTATTATGTGAATCGAGTGATGTGTATCATTATTCTTCCAAAGGTTATTGTTGTATTTAACTTAGCTTAATCGAGATACTTTTTATTTGGATACTTATAAATTTTCTCATAATTACAAGAACGATGATATTAAATAAAACGGTAAACACTTTTTTAAAATGATATCGCTGTGGGACGACCGAACTTCATCTGACCAAGAGAAAAAGCAAATAGCGACTTAGTGCTTAAAAGGGATAACTGCTTGAACTTATACAAATAACAAGAATTTAGAAATGTTTACTCTCAGAGACAAGGAGAAAAATAGAATTTTTGAGTATGTTTTTATTAGGAGAAAATGTTTTCGTTTATTAAGATTATTCCGAATTTTTTTTGTTATAAAAAGACTCGCAGTCATTAGTTGTATGCTGCAAGTCTGTGGCAGTAACTGTCAAAATGTAAGGTAGTATGATCAGCTTATACATATCTAGCAAATAATCACAAAATTTATCATTCTTCTCATCCAGTGACTTAATGGACAGGGTCGGAATACAACAGTCGTTAACCTAGTGTTACTGTAGTCAGCTGTCAATATGTTTAAGTCACTTTTGTCACATTTACCTATCAACTCCAACTTAACAGTATTGGCTTAAGGACAATCTACATCCAAAGACATTGGCCTCACCCACACAGTATTTATTGCAGCACGCAATATCAGTGATTACAAAAACTGTATTTAGTTGCAGGTTCATGCTGAGACATCATTCAGAAATCAATTTTAATGTATAAACTTAAGCTTCTAAGTTTTCCCATTTAACAGAGGGTATCCAAATTTTATCCAATATCTATTTTATACCTCATGCATGGCAAATGGTTGTTTAAAATACTTAATACCAAAGTGAATGTGCAGTCGTTGATGAGGAGTGGACAATCTAACGCAGGGTAAGACAGGTAGTGAGCTGTTACGTCAGCTCCGCCAGCTCTCACCGCAATAATGCTTCCAAACGAAAGGCAGGTTAGCGTGAGACGTCACCGCGCTTATTTCTGTTGCCGAAGGGGAAAGAATAGTAATAGTTACATGTTTACGGGTAGGAAAGACAGGAAACGTACTGGGTATTAATAATATGTACAACTTACATCCTGGATGTTGTAATATCAATGCTGACTGCTTTAATTACACAATTGGCCACGGTTTATAAACAATTACATTTTGGCTATGTGCTATGAGAAAATATATAAAACTTCAACTCGTGGTGTATCTGAAGGACAGGCGTGTTATAAAGTAAATAAAATAAAACTTCAAGTAATTTTCTCTGCAAATAAGAGAAGACCCATTCAGAACAAAATTACGTGGACATTTTCCGACACCTTTTGTTTTGTTTTTCTGTAGCTAATTTATCAATGTCAGGATGTAATGTCTGGGAAACTTGCAATCGAAGGCTACATGTTAGATTGTGATCCGACAAGGTACTTCGGGGTTTGGACTTAGCT
Source organism: Mantis religiosa (assembly GCA_030765055.1). Lineage (NCBI taxonomy): Eukaryota > Metazoa > Arthropoda > Insecta > Mantodea > Mantidae > Mantis > Mantis religiosa. The sequence goes on along the minus strand of CM060949.1, from coordinate 216,679,728 downwards.
AATTTAATAACAGAAGCAATTGATGAAAATTAAGTTTTCTTTCACACTGGCCGTGAGTAGGCTAAAGTATGGAAAGATAGAGCCAGACTGAAAAATTCAATGTCGTAGTCGAGATTTGAACCCGGATCTTCTGGTTGCTATCCAGCTGCCCTAACCCCTGAGGTACTATGGCCAAGATGCCAACATGACATGAAATTGGTTAACTATATAACCCGGGCCTTGAAGTACGTACACGTTTTAAATCGCCATTAAGGTAGTTATCTCATGTGTTTATGAGAACTCCTACGTGGTTTACCGTAAAAAAACACGAGTCACTTGGAGAATTTAATGTCATGTCGGCACATTGGCCATAGTAGCTCAAGGGTTAGAGCGGTTGAACGCCAACCATAGACACCTGGTTCAAATCCCAACTACGGCATTGAATTTCTCAGTCTGACACTCTCTTTCCAGAAAAGAATTGTTCGCACACATATATCGAACCAAACATACACAATGTCCGTGCGGCAAGTGAATACAACCTAGGACATTCTTGTAAAAATCAGCCAAGTTTTTCTTCTGTGTTTATTTGTCCTTCAATAAATCGTCATACTGTAAATTTAACAGTTGCATTTGGTACGTGACAGCTACTTTGTTGTCATGGAGTGCACCAAACCTGAATGAACCCTCAGATTCTTTACTCACAGCGCCATTTATATAGGCAGCTTGGTACTACACGGCTCTTGTCTGACGTCACATAGTGAAGGCCTCGCTCCCGACGGAATTACGTCACAACTCTCGAAGCTGTCTTGCTCTGATTTTTTTCCTTTAATTTTAGGTCCTCCTACTTTAAGTCATATCGGACGGTGAATGAAATGGGTTAAATGATGCTCAAATATTTCCAGGGTCCATGGAGCTTAGAGTTACCCGACATTTGTCTTTCAGTATAAGGGGAAATCCCGGGAAAAACTTATCTAGGTATTTCACCCTGACCAAGATTCGAGCACGGGACCTCTGGAACGTAGAGCAGACATGCTACCATCTACGCTACCGAGACGGTTGTCCTCTTCTGATCCAACCATTTGGACTCATTGGTGGAAGAAAAAAAAAATAACTTATATTCCCATTTGATGATGGATTTAAGTTGTTCAACAATACTTGAAATTTGTTTGTTCCTAGACAAACTTAACGCTAGCATTTTACTTCGGTTCTTGTGTATGCTCATATGTATGTAATTTATTCCTCCTAAATGGGAGGCATCTGTGAAGAATGCTAAATTCCAAAGTTTATGAAACTTTGTGATAAGTGGGTTGAGAGGAGTCTTACTAAACTTTACATTTCATCCTTCAGTTTTTAATAGTTCCTTTCAAAAAATGTATTTATTGCTTTTCACAGTGTGAATTTTGTAAGTTTTATAAAATGCCCCAGGCCGTACAGTTTTTCTTTTAGAAACTTCAAATTTCAGTTTCACATTTCTTTCTACGTCAGTTATAAAATGTTTCTAGTGTGTATAAAGTAGTTTGGTGAAAAACAAATTGTGTGTGAATATATTACATTTTGCTTAAACTTCTGGCAATTTTGAGGTTTCAAATTTAATAATAAATTAACTATTCAATTTACCAATTAAATAGTATAAAGTTTATGAAACATTTATTTGGGAATATATATGCAAGTGTGATAACATTTTATTGAAGATTGTATATTCTGGAGCATTTTAACCATACAAAACCGTTGAAATATGAAGGCCGTGAGAAATGAATTTGAAGATTGTAATAGGAATAACATTAACTTGCTTCAAAATTCCCTTTCATAATATGTAAGTCCTGCAGCTATCTTTATTAGCTTCCTTAACTTCAATTTGGTTACCCTTAGCTCCTTCTTAATGATTTTTCTGTCTACAATAGCTTACATAAATCGATTATTGTATTTTTTGCTACAATTTCTTTAGCATAGGAAAAATGTTGCATTCTTTACAAACTTTCTTATAAGTGATTGAAACTTTGAATTCCTGTTTCTTAAGATAATTGTTATAAAGTCCTATATGCTCATTTGCCTATGTCTAATGGTTCATGAGAAGGGAATATCAGGAGTATAAGAGAATTTTTATAAATATTTATCAAGTTTCTGTTCTCATTATCACCTACTTACATCAGAACGTAGCTACTAGAATCACTGGTAACTAGGGCTGGTATGTTTTCACATATCATTTGCTAACAGGAGAGCATTCTATTACCACCTTAATAGCAAACGTTAAAGTTCCAATACACTTTGCCTCCAAATAGACTCCTGTTGATATACGTACTCTTAAACAAATATGGTACGAATTATATACTGTTGCAGCAAGAAGGTAATATGCCTAATGTTAAATGAAGATTCATTCCTGTTCTAAACAATACTTATCTTAATATAAGCTGCCATAATCGGCTCTCCCCTATCTCAAAACCACATTTCACAATCACAAACACGAACTTGCGGAAATGTTTACTTTCAGAAGCAGGAACTAATATATAAAACTGGAAGCCGAAGTGTTCAGTAGCTTCCTCAAATATACGCAAGATGTCTCTGCACAGGGCTACAAAGAATTACGCAACCGGAATCAAATCGCGTGATTCAAATGTGAATTGCACCATTTAGGAAAGTCTAATTCAGAAAGTCTTCCAGTCTAATTCACGGGTTTTAAAGTTGGAATACCAAATTTATTAGTACCGGTTATGTCCACAAGCTATGCGGAGAAGCTAGTGGCGCTTTAATCGGCGTTCATTAGGTCGATAGATCCCAAGATACCTAACGAGGGCGCTCTGATGCTGAGGCAAACTCGCGTAGAATTTCGCAGCCCGGCGTCTAATGATATCTGACACATAATGGAGAGATGAGACTTCCGGCCCCTTAAATCAGTCTCTACGTGGTTAAGTCCGTCTTGGACTGGTACACGCATGACAGACAACGCGCTGACTCTCAACCGCCAACTGCCGTGAATTTTTGCATCAAGCTACCAAAGGTAATTTGAATGGTAACTTCCACCTCCACACGGGCATTTAGATCATGACGTGGTTGTTCTTTAAATGGCACTAGGGCGTAACTGTCGGCAGATTCAGAAACTACAATGTTTAAATATAATTTTTAAGCAAAAAAAGCAAAATGCCACATTTTGACATTTTTCACGAAATTTCACTGACACTTCCCCTAAAGTGTACCTTCTGAAGTGTTATGACGAAGCTGCTTAAATACCTAACTATAATATACTCTAAGAATTTGTTTATTTAGGCACTCCCCAGATTAGATCATATTGGACGATGAATGAAATGGGTGAAATAATGCTCAATTGAACCAAGGGAGCATACAGCTTAGTGTTACCCGGGATTAATTTCTAAAAATAAGGGAAAATCCCGGAAGAGAACCTGATCCAGATAATTCGTCCTGACTGAGGTTCAAACTCGGTACCTCTTGAACTTGAGACATACCGCATCACATGGACGGGCAATGTTGATAGTAATGTGTGTAGCAAAATAAAACAAAAGGTTCAACTGTAAACTGTGTTTGATTTTAAATAATCATAATGATCCCGTAAATGAAAATATATTGAAGACACATTTGTGTAATTGTTTTGGATGACATTTCACATATTTCTAATAAACATCTCGTCTTCCAAACGAAATGTACCGTATTACAATTAGTTTTGCTACATAATTTCCATGTTTGATTTAGCTTTTGTCTGGCCAAATAATAAATAATAATATATATTATGTTTGTTTACAGAAACACCAAAGAAGTCATATTTAAGTTATCTAAGCTTGTAAAATGTTAATAATTTTAAACCTTTCAAAGGCTATGAGCAGTTTGACACTTCTTTCAATTCAATTTCATAATGGAATGTTGCTATGGCAGCTAAGTCGCTGGACTAACAAGACCCGTGGCCGTAAAGTCCACAGTTCAAATCCAGGCTAAGGTAGTGAATTTTTCAGGTTCACTCTGCCCCTCAAAATTTAACATTAGACAGAACTTCTATCAAGGTTGTACTTAATGTGCTCTCCGCACCCGACCTTGTATATCTCCTGCTCATCCGGTACTTCCCTAGACTCTTACAAATAATTTATATTTTTCATTTACCCTTTCTATCTATTCTTGAAGAAACTATTTTTGAAACAGCTTAATCTCCCATTTACTTTAGATCACTCGAGATAAACCTTATTGTATAAATAGTTTTATTATATATATCTTTGTGGTGACAATGTATATGAATACAGATGGTATCCAGTCACCGGACATTTCCTAAAGACCATGATAAACGTTCTGTTTAAAGTTAGTGACTCCACCTCTAGGAGCACATGTGGTTAGGTAGTTAGCCAAGAGCCGATAGATGGCACTGATGTAAGAATCAGTGCGCTCTGGATTGAAATGCCAAAAAACTTCAGGCAATTTGGGAATTAAAGTATTAGTTTCGTTAAGGGTAAATAAGTACTTAGCAGCTTTCGTTTCCTTTGATAGTGTGGATGTTAGAGACGTTTACACCTGAAACACGAAATCACGGCTCTCCGTCGAAATGGAACAGGCAGCTACCACTCTATCTATTAGATCACGGAGAATTACCGGTTTGTTTCATTTGGGGTTCGCAATTACTGACTACATTTTCAGACGCTTCTGGTTATCTGGATTTCAATAAACTTCATATGTCACATCTAGTGGCTTGAAAGGAGTCTAGCTAAACTTCCAATTTCATCCACCTTTAATAGTTATTTCAAGAAATGTATTTATTGATTTTCATAGTGTGATTCTGTAAGTATTTTAAAATGTCCTTGGCCTGCAGTTTTTCTTTTAAATACTTTAAATTTCAGATTTCTATGTGTGTCGGTTATAAAAGCTTTCTAGTGTGTGTCATGTAATTTGGTTAAAAATAAAATATGGATGGATATATTAAATTTTCCTTGAATTTTTAGCAATATTGAGGTTTTAAATTTAATAATAAATTAACTATTCAATCTGCTACTGAAATAATATCAGAAACATTTATTTGGGAATATGTATGCAAGTGTGATAACATTTTATTGAAAATTGTAGATGCTGGTGTATTTTAACCATACAAAACAGTTGAAATATGAAAGCCGAGAAAAATGATTTTAAAGGTTACAATACAAATTACATTACTTTGCTTCAAAATCCCCTTTCATCATATGTAGTCCTTGCAGCTATATTTTTAGCTTCCTTATCTTTAATTTGGTTACCCTTAGCTCTTTCTTAATGATTTCTCTGTCTGCAATATCTGTTATAAAAATGACTATTATGTTCCTTTTTTTGCTGTAATTCTTTAATTTTGGAAAAATGTTGCATTCTTTACAAACTTTGTTATAGGTGATTGAAACCTTGCATTCGTATTTCTATACCTAAGTTATAAAATCGTATATGCTAATTTCGCTATGCCTAATGTTCATAAGAAGGGAATTTCAGACATATAAGTTTTTGAATGTTTATCAATTTTTTGTTTTCAAAAATTCCATTTTAAGTTGCTTCATATAATACCATCATTTTATTGTAAAAGTATCCAGGAATATACATATATGTAAAACTTAAAGAAATTCATTGGAAACTTCAATGTCTAGAGTATTTTGATTATTAAAATATGCTAAAAATTGGACAGGAGAAAATTCCAGTTAGAAACTCTAAATATAAACAAACATTTTTATATATTTTAAAATCCTCCTGCATTATATCAAGGTCCGTCAGCCAGTTTTCTATCATTATTTAGTCACCTTCGACTGCTTCCTAGCAGATTTGTACGTGCTCAATGACATTTAAGCACTCTGGCTTACCTTTACACCTATCCCTAGTACCACTGGTTTTCTTACTAACAGGACTTACTTTGCGTACTGCAGCTCTTACATTAACATTTACGCTAACTTTATAACCTATATTAAATTTACTAACAGCTGCAGTCACTTCAATTTGCAATTTCTTCCTAGCTACAAAATCTTGTTTTTGATATATACTGCAAAATTTGGTTGTATCTTTACTTAGATACAGCTCTCCCATAGATTATTAATAACTAATCTCTTTACTTTTGTCAATGAGAGGGGAATTGTAAGTATAGTAGTTCAAGCAATTCATACTCATGGTCATACAAAACTGCTGCATAGAAGTGTGGCCCTTACCAATGCTCAGAAATGCATCAGCCATTCTTCTATGTACATCAGGAAGTAGCTACTAGAATCACTGGTAACACTAAGGCTAGTATATGTTTTCACATAACATTTACTAAAGCAGAGCAGTTGCAGTACACTTTGCCTACAAATGGCCACCTGTTGATATACGTACTCCAAAACAAATATGGTACGAATTATATACTGCTGCAGCAAGAAAGTAATACGATGTTAAATCAAGCTTTATTCCTGTTCTAAACAACACTTATCTTAATATTTGCTGCGATATACGGCTCCCTCTAATACGAAAACCACATTTCACAATCACAAACACTAACTTGTGAAAATCTTAACGCTCAGAAGCAGGAACTAATATATAAAATTGGAAGCCGAAATGTGCAGTAGCTTTCACAAATATCTAGAAGAAGTCTCTACACCTTACTACAAAAAGTTTCAACACTAGAATCGAATCGCCTAGCTTAAGTGTGAATTGCACTAATTAGGAAGAGTTTAACTTAGAAAGACTTCCAGTCTTACTCTCGGGTAGGTATAACTTTGAATTTGGAATAGCAAATCTATTGTTACCGGGTATGCTCACAAGCCATGCGGAGAAGCCAGTGGCGTTTTAAGCGGCGTTCATTAGGTTGATAGATCCCAAGAGACCTAACCAGGGCGCTCTCACGGTAAGGCAAAGTCGCGTAGAATTTTGTGGTCCTACGCGTAATGACATCTGCCATATAATGGAGAGATGAGACTTCGTGCCCCACAAATCCGTCACTCCGAGGTTAAGTCCGTCTGGGACAGGTACACGCATGACAAACAACGCGCTGACCATCAGTCGCCAACTGTCGTGACTCTTAGCAAAAAGCTAGCAAAGGTAATTTAAATGGCCACTTCCACCTCCACATGGGCATTTAGATCATGACATGGTTGTTCTTTAAATGGCGCTACGGCATAACGGTCGCCAGATTCAGAAACTGCAATGCTCAAACGTAATTTCAAAGAAAAACAGGGAAAATGTCACAATTTGTTATTTTTGACGAAATTTCACTGCCGCTTCCCCTAAAGTGTACTTTCTGAAGTGTTACATTGCAGATGTTTCAATACCTAACTCTAATATACTCTAAGAATTTTGTTTATTTAGACACTCCCCACATTAGAACATATCAGACGTTGGATGAAATGGGGAAAATGATACTCAATTTAGTCAAGGGAACATAGAGCTTAGAGTTACTTCAGATTCATTTCTAAATATAAGGGAAAAACCCGCAAGACAACTTTATTCAGATAACTGGTCCTGACTGAGGTTCAAACTCGGGACCTCTTGAACTTGAGGCACAACACATCACATGGACGGTCAATATTGATAATAATGTATGTAGCAAAATAAAACAAAAGGTTCAACTGTAAACCTTGTTTCATTTTAAATAATCATAATGATCTCGTGAATGATAATATATTGAAGACATATTTGTGTAATTACTTTGGACGGCGTTACACATATTTCTAATAAACATCTCTACTTCCAAACAACATTTTCCATATTACAATTAATTTTTGCTACATAATTGCCATGTTTGTAATTTAACTTTTGTCTGGCCAACAGAATAAATAACCATACATATTACTTTTGTATAAAGCAATGCCAAATATGTCATCATATTTAAGTTCTCTAAACCTGTAAAATGTTAAAAACTTTAAACTCTTCAAAGGTTAGCAACAGTTTTAAACTTCTTTGAATTAAATTTCAAAGTGGTACGTTGCTATGGTAGCTCAGTGCTTAGATAACTGGACCTGTGACCGGGAGTTTCGTGGTTCAAATTCCGGCTATGGTATTCAACATTTCAGGCGGCCTCTGCCTCTAAAAATTTAAGTTTAGGCAGAATTTCTATCAAAGTAGTACTTAATATGCTCTCTGCACTGGACCTGCTCATCCGGTAATTCACTGCTACTATTACAAATAATTTATATCTTTAATTTACTCTTTCTATCCATTTTTGAACAAATTATTTTTAAACAGCTTAGTTTCCTTTTACTTCACATCATTCGATATAATCTTTACAGTATAAATAGTTTATTATATATGTCTATGTGGTTACAATGTATATGAATACAGTTAGTATCCAGTCACCGGACCTGTCCTAAATGCACCATGATAAAGGTTCGGTGATCGTATTAGCTTTTAAAGTTAGTGACTCCAGCACTAGGAGCGCATGTGGTCAGATAGTTAACCTACAGCCGATAGATGGGGCTAATGGAAGAATTAGGACGTTGCGGATTGAAATGCCAAAAAAGTTCAGGCAATTTGGGAATTTACGTGTTAGTTTCATTAAGGGTAAATAAATGTTTAGCAGCTTTCGCTTCTTTTAATAGGGCGGATGATAGAGACGTTTACACCTGAAAGAAAAAATCACGGTTATCCGTCGTAATGGAACAGGAAACTACAATACTATCTATTAGATCACGTATCATGACAAAATTTAATATGTGTTAGGGTTGTCCATCAGGAATGTTTTTGGAGCAAATTTGTTGCTGTTTTGAAAATTTTGAACTTCAGACATATTTAGACGCCACAGGTTATTTGGATTTCAAACAACTTAAAACGCTGCAAATAGCAGACTCTCTAGCACACTTTGTTATGTTTGTATTTATCTCACAGAGATCTTTTGCTGGTAGAATCATCGTTCTTTTTTCTTTTCAGCTAACATAAAACGCATGATGATGATGATGATCATCATCATATATATAAGGGCGCTCAACTACGGCGGTCATCAGCGCCCTTTAAAAAACTAGTCATGGCAAAGCCAGATATATTACTTTCTAAAAGCTATACAAGTGTACCAAACATATTAAAAATACACGTACATAAACGACGTCAATCAAAACCTACTAAAAATTTCGTTCACTAAATCCTAAACTCTAAACTAGAAAAGAATCTAAAATCCTTCTGCACTGGTCTCCACGCACGGCTTAAACGTGTGTGGGCCTGTTGAACGTCTACCTCAACAACGAAGAGGAGCCCACACGAGGGAGACTGTTAGATCGGGACTCCGGGTGCGCCAAACCCGTACCTACCGAAGTAGGCCCCTGGGGGGACATAACACGTACGCGTCTAAGTTAAGATATTAAATTATATTATACAAAGTCAAATCGAAATACAATGTTCATTTGCCTTGTGGCTCAGGCTTAACTTTTGATGGTTAAATTAGTTATTAGTGCTTTTATTTTTCACTGCGCCTGAACATGAGGAATACAGATAAGAAATTAATGAGTTATTCATAAAACAAACTTTCTATTTAAAATATTTTCTGTTCTGTATCCTATTTTTATAAATCCAATCTTCTACATGTGCTCTGGCAGACATAGCACCTTTTTCAATAATGCAGTGGCACAGATTTACACTTATAGCACGTCAAACGCTGTTAAAATTTACCGAATGAAAACATACAGAATACAATGACGGAAGGATAAAACGTTTACAAGAGTTGTTTCCGCATTTGCAGGAATTGTCCCTACTTTTCTATAACTGTCCCATGTCCCTACTTGAGTATGACGAGATATCTTCATGTCCCTACTGTTGTTTTACTTTTACTTCATGGAAAAGCGTTGAGGCAACCTTTACTAACGAGCGCTACGTTCGCTTGTTATCTTATTTATTAGAACAACGAAATATTAGAACAATTGGAAAATTTCAAATCACAGCATAGTGTGACTTAGTGGGTTCGTGAAACTAAAAGTCCAGTTTGCAGAAATTCAAAATGCCCTATGTTCCCGGAGAAACACACTTTTTGTACAGCCCTGAGCAGCCAAATTTCGTAACATACACAAATACAACCTTCAAGGTTGTCTGCCTCTCGACCACAAACAAAAGTGTTCACTTTGAAACCACAGCTGCACGCACATGATTATCGAGTTCAATTACGACTGCCACCCGACAACTCAACTAAACTCCAGGCTGGGTGGCTGTTTGGAACAGCCTGAATGGTGGTCAAATCGTGTACCTGCTCTGGGAAGAGCTTTACCACGTAGTGGCGGGATGTGGAAGTTGCAGGATGACGGGTGTAAATTACGTGGGTGCAGAGATGGGAGGGAGCTTTTTGCTCCTCAGGGAATGATGGACCGGGTGCTACAGACAGCGTGCACCGCTGGTGGATTAGTAAATACACTAGGAAAAAGATATGTATAATTTTGAGTTTCCCAGAATAAATTTTGGATAGCTGAAATTTATTTTAGGCTGGAATGGAGATCATGTGGTTACCGGTAATGACCGCAAGACTTGCGGAGTAATACCCCGATAAACTTGCCACTGCTTCTTTTACATCTGCACTCATTGTTCTAGAAATATGTGGAATGTTCCCTAACCATCAAGACGGCACCAGAAGAAAGACGAACCTTCCAGATACCTGTCCTTCTCTCTCCGTTTCGTCATGCTTTTATCTCCGCGCTGCACTATCTGTCTCTGTGCGCGCTCCGGCCACACCCGTCGCGACAATGTCTCGTGACAGTACTGATTATACCGTGCTGCTCCCTATGGGCAGTGAGCTGACAACTGAAACCAAGTCGAAATAGAAATGTTGATACAGAGGGTAGTATTCCTTAGAACATAGTTCTGTGTTACATATTTGAATATAAACTTATGGTTATCCTTTATAAACTGACTCTTTAATATTCTTGCAGAATGTGTTCCATACTTTGTCTGTTGTTAATCAAGATAGCTCTCATTAGATATTTTCAGATTTGTACGTACAAGAACGATGTTATAAAAGTGACAAAAGCACATCGCTATATATTCCTTAAGTTGTGCACTTTACTGAGATGTGAAACATCTTGTATAACAGGCATTTATCCACTTCCGGTTTCGATTGTACAGTAAATGCAATATTAATAGATATTATTTTATGTTATGTGTAACACCTGTATGAGAGTATCTGTGTATAAGACGTATGCTGAATTAATTAAACTCATTAGAGTAATTTGTTGTGTACGAGGAAGTATTTCTAAGTAAGAAGCAATTTGAGCTGAAAGGAATTTCTTCAAAACTTTAGTATCGTATCCTCGGAAAATGATCATTTTGAATGTACTATCGTGTTAGGTGTGTTCAAGCGAAAAAAAAACAACTTTTATAAATTGTTTCAGTTAGGCCGTTTCGGGTGCAACAGTCCTGAAGCACTGTTGAAGGAATGGATTTCAAAATGATTGACTTAGTCTTGAACTCCAGACAATTCAAATATGTGAAGAAGATGATGCTGCAGTAGCTGTATTATATGCAGAATATTCAGCCTCCAGTTCTGTCGGTACAGGAAATGTTTTACCTGAGAAAGTTATGGCTTTATTTGTTCTATATACATGACATCAAATCAGATAATGCACACCTTTATGTACATCATGAAGGTGAGGCTAAGCGCGGACCAGGTGAGGTGTGTACCTTTTAACAAGACCATTTTTCCCATCTTCCACCAATTGCAAAAGGCGCTCTATTTATTTAGTGAATCGTGCGGAGGTCAAAATAGGAATCATACAATTGTGTGATTTTTATTATCATTGACAATGGTTGTATGATTCAATGTCATTCAGCAGTAGTTTCCAGAAAGCGGTCACTCTTTATTGCCGTGTGACCGCGACTTTGTTCTCCCTCGCCATGATACAGTGTATAAACCATTTTAATATCTTTCACTGATATTATCAACTAGAAAACCCCCAAATGCTTTCATGACAACAGTAATAGTCACTAACGACATAATAGACTTCTGAACCTGGTGTGAGAACTGTTTTAAGAAGACAGTCAAGGCTGTTGCTCGTCCTGGCAGTTCTCATTGTGGGCCTGGTATGACAGTTTCAAAGTATATGCATCTAACTTATGATAGAGAACATTATGGTTATCTCGCAGCACATTAGTACATTGATGGCCTTGTCCAGTACTCTTTATTTTGGCAAAAGCACTTCCAGATCTACCTTTCAAGAACGTTTATGACACAGCTGTCCTCTCCATCAACAGAATGGAAATAGTAGACGTAAAAAAGTATAACACAATACATCCCACATGAACATTTCCACTTCTACCAGAACATTTTGTCATGGCCAAAGACTGAAGTCCAAGTTGATGATGAGTAGATGCTGAAATTAATTCAGTAAGAGTATTTCCACATAGCACAATATGTTCATTAAACTCATTACATATTTATTGCACGATTACTTTGTTTCATAAGTCCAAAAAGAAACAAATAACAGACAATTTTGTTGCTTTCTATTAAATGTTCCATAATTATTATAAAAGGGAAATATTTCCGTGGTATAAAACATGTATGTACATCACAGACATGGAAATTTGTGGTCACTGGGTAGTCCAAGCAATTACTAACGATTAGTACTACAAATTTTGTGTGGAGTATAATTGAACAAGATGCTCACTGTCCACCATATTAAGTATTTTTTCTCAAGGCTATAACACAAGCACTGATTCGTCCTTTCATATGAACGATTCAAATGAAACTTTGACATTTCGCTCACTCTGAAACTAATTGTCGTAGAGAAGTGACCGGAACACCATGAACATTATTCTACGAGGTGGCTAAGCTATCTACCGAAAAAAGAAACGATAGCACTCATTACGTTCCTGAACTTCCCAGAGAAGCCTGTCTCACTATCCGTCTCCCTCTTTACCCTCCCAGAAGTGTACATTAACATTGCAGTGGTCTGAGATACCGTTATATTTATTATAAACACGTGATTATAAAGTCTAATTATTAAATAATAGAATATCGGAATTTGTATTATGCTTTTTTTTTTTAAAAAATATACATCCTCCAGCGTTAAGTAAAGTCGCAGGATGAATGAAATGTGTGAAATAAAACCAGGGTCCATAGGGCTTAGTGTTACCAGATATTTACCTTTGAGGATAAGGGAAAGCTTGTATCCAGATAACTCACACTGACCGAGATTCCAACTGGAGAAATCGTGACCTGAGCAGACAGGCTACCCCCTACGTTACAGACACGAGCATAAGTGTATTGTGTGGTCAGCTAACAACGTTGTAGTAAGGAAGTAATACTTATATTGATGTAGTGGCACTTTTTAAACATGAGTCATAGGTACCACATCACATGGACGGGCAATATTGATAATAATGTTTGTAGCAAAATAAAACTAAAGATTCAGCTCTAAACTGTGTTTGATGTTAAATAATCATGATGGCCACGTTGATGATATATTGAAGACACATTGTGTAATTATATAATTATATATAATGTATATAATTATAATTATATATAATTATTTTGGATGGCATAATTTCCATGTTTGTTTTAACTTTTATCTTCCAACGGAATAAATAATGATATATGTTATTTTTGTATACAGTAACACAAATATGTATTCATATTTAAGTTCTGTAGACTTGTAAAATATTAATAACGTTAAACCTTCCGACGATTACCAACAGTTTTAAACTTCCTTGAATTCGATTTCATAATGGCATGTTGCTATGGTAGCTCAGTGGTTAGAGTAAATGGATGCGTGACGGTAAGTTCCATGGTTCAAATCCCGGCTATTGTATTGATTTTTTCATGCTGACTCTGCCTTTCAACATTTAAGACTAGAGAGTATTTCTAACAAGTTTGTACTTAATGTGCTCTACACATTCGCCGTTGTATATCACCAGGTCATCCCGTACTTCGCTGGATTCTTAGGAATTACATCATACTTTCATTTACTATTTCTACCTATTCGTGAACAAACTATTTTTAAACGGCTTACTGTCCCATTTACTTTACATCAAGCAAGATAAACGTTATTGTATAAATAATTTTATTATATGTCTTTGAGGTTACAGTGTATATGAATACAGTTAGTACCCAGTCACGTGATATTTCCTAAAGACACCTTGATAAACTTTCTGAAATGGTATTACCTTTTAAAGTTACTGAGTCCGCCACTAGGAGCGCAAGGGGTCAGGTAGTTAAGCAATAGCCGATAGATGGCGCTGATGTAAGAATCAGAACGTTGCGGATTGAAATGCCTGTAAAATTCAAGCAATTTGAGATTTAAAGTTTTAGTTTCATTTACGGTAAATAAATGTTTACCAGCTTTCGTGTTCTTAGTAAAGATGGGCGATAGATGTTTACACCTGAAAGGAAAACTAACTGCAAATCCGTCTTTATGGAACAGGAAGCTACTCTTCTATCTACTATATCACAAAACATGACAAGTTTTGATTTGTATTAGAGTTGAAAATAAATTACGGTTAATTAAGTGGTTTATGGCTATTTTGAATATTTCACTTATTCTGAGTTTATTGGTTAGTTGAGTTCTAAATAACTTCAAGTACTACAAATAGTAACGATTGTCAAGCCCACTTTGCCATATTTGTATTTATCTTACAGATATATTAATGCTGGTAAATTCCTTGTTCCTTTCTCCTTCCTGTTAACATAACACATACCTACTATATTTCAAGAAAGTAAATGTATATTTTTCGCGAGTTGTTATCATTCAGGCGTTCTCTGACCAGAGGGTATGGTATCTAAATTGTCCATGGACATACATGTATAGTGTGGTGGCGGACATTTTAACTTGTTACTCACTTCGTGTATATCCCTTTCACCGATATGGACGTCATATGATGTCCAAGTTAAAATGCCCCAAACCGATATGGACGTGTATAGACGTCCTGCGCATACATGCATTTAATGCTCATTTAACGCTTATTATTTTAATCTTGCTGTTTTACAATAAACTTAAATTAGTTCTATGAGGAACGTAAACGTATCCTTGAAGGTTTCTTTTTGAATTGTACACCTCCAAACCTGGATAAACACCCAAGGGCATGTATGCAGATTCACACCAAATAATATTGGTTTCCTTGCGAACTTCTTTTTCGCAACACACTACACATTTTCGAAATGGTTACAAGTTTTTTGGGTGTGGGTGGTATACTTTTAGGAAAGTGTTTTCTCTCAAGTATGAGGGATGATGTGGTGAATTTTGCTACCCCCTAGTATAAAGAGGCCTCTGAGTATTATAATACTCAATTAGGTTACGAGCTCTTTATACGCGCAAGTACAGGTAGATGAATGTCTTTTATAGCTCTGAAAATTACTAAACAACTGTGCATAGTTACATCCAGTGGTATAAAATAATTTTTTTTACCATTTAACTGTTTTCCGTAAAGAGGGATAGCTAGTAATAGCTGATCCGCATCACCCATATTTGACCCGCCATTTCTCCAAACAATGGAGTAGCTAACATGCCAGCTGTAGACCAGTACACGTCACTGCTACGTATGTCCTAAAGATCTCCTTCATAATCGTACAACAAATCTACCAGATTTTCTACAGTAATATCAGAAGCCTGTACACATCATACCCAAGCTAATTTATTTGCTACATTACGGAATTAAGCCATGGTTAACATTGAAATTTAAGAATTTCAAATTTGCCATACATTTAGCTCTTGATAGCTACAAGAAATCACTCTGAACACAGAGAGAGTATAAATAACTGAAATACAGAGCGAAAACTGCTGCATAAGGCTACTAGAAACCTTGGTTGAGAAACACTGTAATAACAGATGCTGACAGAGAGTTTTCATTCCAGTGTGTGAGTGTGTGACGCAACATATTCTCGTCATCGTCGCTTGGTATAGCATAAATAAACTAAACTGGAACCTGAGAAGTCACCTGCGTAGCTAAACATACATACTATGGCTCGTATACACACAAAAAATGATTCACATATTAGGCGCGTTCGGCACAAAGAATGGCTTTTACTACAGTGAAACAAGGTAGTGAAATTTCAACAATTTATTAACGTAGTCTCTACTTTATTGTTACTGTAGATTTATACTGCCTTTAATGAGTTTTAAACCAGTTTTTGTTTCGTTTAAATAACTTAATAAATACGGAAGATACGGAATTGTATGTATGATGCATTTTTACAGCATTTAACAATTTAAATATCCTGTTCTGTTTATTGGGTATCCGTTTCCGGCCCCTGAAGGGTTTAAAAGGCCATCGGCGAAGCGGTCCTTGTTCCTTTCTCCTTCCTGTTAACATAACACATACCTACTATATTTCAAGAAAGTAAATGTATATTTTTCGCGAGTTGGTATCATTCAGGCGCTCTCTGACCAGAGGGTATGGAATCTAAATTGTCCATGGACATACATGTATAGTGTGGTGACGGACATTTTAACTTGTTACTCACTTCGTGTATATCGAACATTATATTTAGCCAACATGATGAAAGAGTGACTAAATGTAACACTGTAGCAACACTGAGCTATTAACTACACGGTGTTGCAGACAATGCAAGAAAACGGAAAGCCCTTGGAGAAATGATTCTAACAGAACCTATATGTATGTTGTATACAAGGAACGGTCTATCAACTGTACTCGTAGGTCAATGGCAAAACGCAGGCTGTGACAAATAGCGCCAGGTTTGACGGTTCGAAACCTAACGTGTGGGCATACTTTCTTTCACCAAATTGTTTACTTTGTTAGACGCTGTAACGAACTAACTTACGACTGTGCTCTTGCAGATAAACTATGGCATTGCAGAATATCAAAGAAAATGGAAAACATATAGAACGCTGGTTTTATACAACCAACATTACATTCGAAACTAAGCGGCACCAAACCACGGCTCTCGTAACTCAATGATAAAACGCACACTGTATCAAATCGACGTTTCGCGGTTCGAAACCCAGTCTGGAACCAAAAGTTTTGTTTCAATACTCTCGGTTTGTTAGATATAGTAACGTGGCAAGTTATAAATGCGCATTACCTGGCATTAGAAGACATTCAAGAACAGGAAAGACAAATGGAACGACGTCCTTTGTAGTCCATATATATGTATATAGTCTACGTTACAGTATCTGTTGCCGTAGCTCAATGTCGTAGTTCACTGTTCTTCATTTATTAAAACCCAATTCTCTGGCGGTTTGCGAGGCGTTTTCAACATAAGTAGTTGGGCCAACAATTTCACTCTTTTGAGCTGCTGTCAACTCCGCACAGCTCCGTGTAGTGACATGCTACCTTATTGTGAGAAAATCTTAGTGGATGATTCCATTGCAGTGCATAAATAACTTCCAGCGGTATTTTTATATGCGCAAGAAATAAAAGATGAAAACCTTGGAATAAAAAGTATAACTTTGTGCAGGGTTCGAACCGAAAGCCCTCTGCCCCTCTTACAAAACGAGCATTTTACCACTGAGCTGGGACAGCATGTCAGAACATAAGTTATATACAACATAGATGGTGGTTCTATAAAACCTGTTGTTGTATATCTTCTAATACTATGTAGTAATAACTTCGCTGTAAGAGAACATCTGTAAATTGGTTCATTACAGCATCTAACAAATTAAGAGGATTAGAGCTAAAATATGTAACCACTTATTAGGTTTCGAACAGTGAACTCTCAGCTCGCATGTTGCCACTCAACTACGAGAGCTGTTAGTGGACTCGGACTTATGTACAACAAAGATATTGGAAATTAATTGTTCTTTCACACTAGCCGTGTGTAGGTTGCACTATGAAAGGGTAGTGCCAGACTGAAAAATTCAATACCACAGCCGGGATTTGACGGATCTTCTGGTCTTCGTGGAGCCGCTCTAAACCATTACTATGGCCAACGTGCCAACATGACATTAAATTCTCCAACTGTCTCGTGCTTTCCCGGTAAACCACTAGGAGTTCTCACAAACACATGAGACAACTACCTTAATGGCGACTTACTTTGCTGTAAAGTACTTTAAGGCCCGGGCTTTATAGTTCGGACCACTATTAGGTACAATTATTGGAAATTAATTATTATTTCACACTAGCCGAGTGTAGGACGCCCAGTGAAAGGATAGAACCAGACTAAAAAACTCAAGCGGCTGGACGGAGAACAGAAGATCAGTCTGGCTCTACCCTTTCAACATAGATATTGGTTCTGTTAAAATCATAATTCCAAGGGTTCTCCGATTTCCTGCATAGCCTCGTACGCCATATAGTTAATAGCCCAGATGCAGGAGAATTGTTTCATGGCTTTGTCATGCACGATCTTCCGTCATATTGGGTTAATATAACCTTAGAAACATCTGAAGTGAGTAAGAGGTTAAAATGGCGTCCAGACATTATACATGTACATCTACAACCGATTTGTTTTCATACCCTCTAGTAAAATAGGATATTTATTTCTCATCTTTCTGTATACATAAATTCACTATTGCATTACCATTTACACATTCCTAACACATAATAACAAACTTCTTGTTCGCATCCAATATACCCTTACTACCTGCTTCCCCTAAACTTCGATCTCAATACAAACAACCCCTTGTTTTCCGTGTATTCTTGACCCTCTCTTCTGTTTTACCCCTTGTTCCCATTTCGCTAACATTAATTTTCACTTTTTTTTAATCATTGCTCACCATTTCTCTCTGGCTTTTCCCAAATAATCACCTATATTTCTTACATTACTTTCTCTTTTTACGGGCAATATTTACTTATTATTCGTACCTCTCCCCCCTCCTCAAAATGTTCTATTTGAGTTGAAAAATTTGTTCTATTCATTCCTTTGTTTGTCTGCAACATATTATACCGTGACAGTCTGTATCATTATCACCACACAAAGGGAGTTTCCCTTTTCCCTTATCATGTCTAATTCCTTTCAAAATTCTAACTCCTGTCCTCGCTCAAGCAAATCCTTCTCGCACTAGCTTATTACACATATTAGGTACTTTTCCCTCCCCACACTATTCCCTATATATCCTCAAAGAGCAGTTCTCTCTTGTACAAGTAAAAATAGCTTGACTATCAATATCTTCTAATCTTGATTCTAATTGTTTACAAAAGCCTCTATAATAATACTCCGCATTACTCCAAGTATGTCTTATTCCTCTCTTTTCCATTAATTCCCTTACATTATGTATACAAATTCCTTTGCATTTGCTTCTGATTTGTATAATAAACATTTTAAGTAATATTATTTTCCTCCAAGTTAGCAACTCTATATAAATATTTCATTATCCTCGAGACAGTTTTGACATTAGTTGAATGTCTTCCTGACTCTAGTTGTGCTGTCCCGTTACGTGATGCTACCGGCAAGTCTAGAATATATTTACAAAAGGATCTGTTAGTAACGTCAACCTCTGTGCATGCTTCATCTACTCCCATATCTACCCTCTAGTAACGGAACGCCTGAATAATACGGAAATTGTACAGTTACTTACTTGAAATATACTACGCGTCTGTGTCAAGATATTAAATTTTGTTTTACAAAGTCAAATCGAAATAAAATGTTCATTTGCGTTAGGGTTGAGGCTTAAGGAGTAACAGAAGTTCTGTAGTGTTGGTAACTTATTATGGTTAAATTAGTTTACTACCTCCTTTATTTTTTCATCGCGCTTGAACATGAGTAATAGATATAAGACATTAATGTGTGATTCATAAAGCAAATTTACTATTTAAAACATTTTCTGAGTTCTACTGTTCTTTAATAAATCCAATTTTCTACCTTTACCTTGTCAGACATGTCACCTTTGTTCAGTAATGCCGTGGCAGTGATTTGGACGTACAGTTCGTCACTGTTAAACTTAATCGCGAGAGAACACACAGAATATAATGATGGACAGGATATAATGTTTACAGGAATGAAATACTCCCAATTTGGTAGGAATTGTCCCTACTTTTGTATAATTGCTCCATGTCTCTACATGAGTATGACGGGACATCGTTAGATCCCTACTGTTGCTTTACTTTCACTTTATGGCAAAGCGTTGAGGCACATTGACATACTGACGAGCGCTACATTGGTTGGTTATCTCGTTTACCAGAACAGCGAAGTATTAATAGAATTGGGAATTCCAAACAGTATACTGATTATACCGTGCTGCTACCTATCGGCAGTGAGCTGACAGCTGAAACCAACGCGAATATAGAAATGTTAATAATGAGGGTAGTATTCCTTAGCACGTGATTCTGTATTATATATGTGAATATTAACGTATGGTTTTTACGTAGCTTTGCCTGTGAGGAATATGCTGTCGTAACAACTATAGCGTTATTTGAGAAAGAATACGGCTCTACCTTTAATAAATCAACATTCTTACTGGCCTCTCAAAAAACATTCGCCCGTACACCAGCATGTTCAATACGAAGTGAATCAACGGTTATTCTTTTCCATGTCGATATTACATCTATTTATGACGTCATCTCTAGCTGAGCTTATACTGTCTACCCACCACAAGAAAACAAGGTAGTGGAATGTGCAACATAATCACTTTTGCTGCCCCCACGGTGTTTATGCTCGCCTTCCCAGTATGACAAGAATGCTAGATTCGTTTAAAATACTCAAGTGTTGTCACATAACTCACTCATACCTAATACTTATCACTGCAGTCACTGCAAGAAAAATTAGATCTGGCAGTATGGGTGAATCATATGAACTCTCAGGCACTCATTTCCTAGAAAACAGATCTACCAACAGAGTAGATAAACAGCTCAAACCCCTCTCTCTCCTTCATTCGACTCTTGCTTTCTTGTGGTGCGTAGACAGTGGTTCCCCCTGACCCCTCCAGGAAAAGCATCGCCCGCACACGCTTTCACCTGAGAGCAAGTGTTTGTCTTAACGCGGGCAAGCACCATCCATATCTACATCGATAACGCTAACTGCGTAAACACATATCCAGTGACTTACTAAAAGTCCATACACCAGAATTCAGTAAGCAGCTTTCAACAATGACTATACATGTATGTTTAAAAGAAAAAAATTGAACAAAATGAAACCAAAAGTAGCTTTCCTAACAAATAACCAATTTACATTATAATTCCAAACATGCAGAGTAGAATAGACAATATTGGTTCATTTTTAACTGAAAAGTATTTATATTGAATTCTCTACTCTGTGATGATTCAGGAAAGAGATGATATTTCATCAACTTCCCAGTCTAATGATAATAAATATCTTGAGTCAAACACTGCAAATTTGTATATCTTAGTAGGAAAGAGAATTGAACAAAACAATTTATCAGCAATAAGTCTCTGTGTGATAAATACAAACGTGGGAAGGTGGTCTTGACAGTGTCTCCCATGTATGTAAAGATGTTATTTGTTTATTACTTCAAGTGTGCCTTATGGAGTTTGTTACAAGTAAATATGGTATAATGTTTGTTTATTGGTCTGATAATTATAATTACATAAGTAGAAATCTTCTACTTCACGGCTTTGGACTTCTCAGTCCCGGTTGCCTAAAAATTGCTAACTGCTATTCATTTATAATCGAAGATCAAAATTGAGATTAGTTTGCGAACCCTCTTCGTTGTAAAATGCTGACCTTGGATCAGAGGAACGTCGTTTAGTACTTATCTGAGATCACAAAAGCAAACGCGCCAACATCATCAAACATGTTGCAACTTTCGTGTTGTATTGAAAGTATTTCAGAATTATCGGAATTACTCGTAACTGCTTAATTCAAGTACACAGAGTAGCCAATCTAGACATAACAAGAACTAAATAAATATTTCGCTTTATGCTTATTTGTCCTAGAAATAATGTTATTTTAAATAAACAGTATAAGAATATATTTTATTTTATTTTCATTTATTTATTTATTTTCATTTTCGTTTGTTTAAAATACTGTGAGTTGGAAAACATAAACAAAAATTGAAGTTCAAGCAAAAGAGAAGATGTGTTCCGCTAACTATAAATTTCGCATAACCCTTCTTATTTCAGCCTTTTCCATAGGCATCCTGATGAAATGAGATCTTAAAGCTGTAATCTCACTTGTAACTTTGTGCATTGTTCTAAACGCAGTCCCTTTATTTATATTGAATATATTTCAAATCACCATCTGGAAGATTTTAGTTCAATACTACCGTAATGTGAGAAGGATCATAGATATTGGATTAACTGCGTAATTCCTCAGGGTTTGTGTTGTTAATTGTTGTTGTATCCTACGCTCCAGTTCTTTAATTACATGCTTTGATAGTCGAAATCTCATTTTGAATTTTCTGTCATTTATTTCTGTGATGGGATTTCCTCTATGTTGGAAAACACAAGGAGACCTTTCAAATTGAAAATTCTAATCATCAGAGATATCAGAGTAATCTGAATTCTGCAAATAATGAAAATGTATAAGTTATGAACATAAATAATGCATCATTAACATACATTTGTGAAGTAAAGAGGCTAATTATTTATACAAGTAACCACAAAAATGCTTTATTTACTATTTATTTAAAGCTGCACTACTTATTTCTTCTCAGAAACTATTGTGTAAATTCTGCTGATCCAATCAAGTTAACTGGAGAAAATGTACCAGTTAGATTTGATCTTAGATCAAGTGGCCATGATCTTAGATCAATATTTATATAATGAAATTCTAAGTTAAGCTTGACTGAACATCATTTTCATATGCTTGAACTTAGATTATCTTTAATGCATCCGGGCCTCAGTCCGTTCCGGCTCCAATTTGGTCTGCGCACCTTTTCTTCGGTCCTCCCTGGTTTTTTGCACATTTGGGTTTATAGTTTCTGACTATTTTACCTTGATGTTAGTAATAATAGAGTGATGTATTTTTCTGTGCCCAGACTTACTGCTATTGGAAATGTATTCTCTGATATCCGTATTAAATATCTATCTAGGTATCTGTATTAAGTAGAAGTGCATTAGAAAACTTTTGGTACAAGGAATAATATGGTGTAAAATAACAACAAATCATATATCAGAAATGCTCCATATACGACTGAACAGATTCAAAACTTTCAGTATAACAGCATAGTTGCCCAATAGAATACACAGGAATTTTGAATCAATATATACAATAAAACTATAAACCAAAGTTATTTTCAACCCTAACATGAAGTAAATCTTGTCATGTTCCGTGATCTAGTAGACGCAATGGTAGTTTTCTGTGCCGTACCGAGGGAGAGCAGTCATTTATTTTTTCAAGTGTAAACGTCTTTATCAAGTGTCTTTTGAAAGCAAGGAGTAGCTGCTAGATAAGTATTTCTCCTAAATGAAATTAATATTTTAAATAATAAACTGCTTTTATTTATTTGACAATTGCAATATGCGGCGTCCTGATTCTCCTATGGCGGAATCTATCGGCGATGAGTTAACTACGTGACTACAAGCGCTCCTAGTGGCGGAATTAGTGACTGTTGGTTTTATAATGGATGTCACTAGAAATTGTCCCCGTCGGTGACTGGATACTAATTCATGTTACTTCATGTCTTATAAGCGGATCATTTTGTATATTATATTAGTTTTAAAGCAGCAGGACAAGAAGGTTTTCAAACGTACCTCTCCCATTAAACCATGAAAATCTTGAGGCCAGAATTACTTAGTACTCAGTTCTGTGTTATAATTGAATCAAATGACGTTTTGCTGTTCTGTTACTATTCTTCCAAAGGTTATTGTTGTATTTACATTATGTTATACAAGATAAATGTTCTGGAAAAACAGATTAGCGACTTACTGCTTAAAATGAATGTACTTGAACTATACAAAGAACAAATCGGAAATGCTTAGCACCAGAGAAATGGAAGTACATCAGTAGAGACAGAGAATTGTAAATTCTGCTCGGGTTATGATATTCATAATGATAGGAGCTGAAACTGCCATTCCCGGATAATTATATATATATATATATATATAACATAATATAATTTGTCTTCTAAATGCGTTAAACATTTTGTATAAATATCACTGTCTAACATTACTGAGAAAATTGAACAACAAAAGGTTATTTAAATATATAAGCTGATTTGTGATGGAGGATTTTCTACAAAATCTTCACATGGAAGTGAATGGTACCGAGATTTGTCAACGCACGGAGTCTGTATAACTTAGTGAGCTGCACAATCGAAAAGTTTTTAAGAATCGTATACATCTGTGAGAGTACTTTTTAGTAAAGAACCTCCACTTCCAATTGAAGTTCTCTGATATTATAATATCGTCACACTTCAGTCCTCACTCTGGTTGTCATTGACTAAACTGTACCTTACATGGAAGTCTTTTAGAACTGTTACGAAGGAAGTGACTAATGACTTGGGTTAGGACGCGATGTTTAGTATATGACAGATACCAAATGTAATCTTTTTATGTATGTTGCATACAACGTAAACAATAATAGATATGACACAAAGATATAGATCTCGTAAAAGTAGACCGTTTGTTACAGCTATATTTGTCGTGGATTGTAGAATAAACAAACGTTTTAGTTATATCATGCAACCTGTACACACAAAGTTTGCGGTAATAACTTCACACACGAGCTAGGCAAGTAACGAAACCAGCAAGACATTTGTACATATAACAACTGCCGTTTCCATTCTGTTTTGTTTGTGTGTATTTCATTAAAATATATTGTAATTGTCCAAATAGTTTGTTTCCTCCTAATGTCTTGTTCTTTTTATTTATTCCTGCCACAAATATCACGTGTAGTTTCACACATTGGTCCAATTCTTTGAAACATAACCAATTTGTAGTTGGGTAGAGAGCACTAGATGTCTTATTAAATATATTATGAAAAGACTCACAAGCATTAGTTGTATACTGGAAGTTTTGGAATTTGCTATGAAAATAGAAGGTAGTGGAATTTAGTTTAAATAAGATTAGATTTATTGTGCATATTCTAAAATTTTACAATTTACATCTTTAGACTACATGTGTTTGTCTTTACCTTGTTGCTACCTTGTCTTACATGACACCTTGGTCTTCTGCTCTGCCAGGTAGCTCTTAACCTTCACGCCTCCTTGTTACTTAATTAGTCCCATTCTTTCCCCTCATCTTCCTTTCCTATATTCTTTACATTTCTAGCTCAATTTTCTTTTACTTTCTGCGAGAACTCACCAATACTTCTTATTTTCTTTTCCTCCCTTCCCGTTAAACCATTGTTCTCCACATTGCAACCTCCTCGCATTCTGTGACATAGTGTTCTATGCTTTCTTTACCGCCACACAATTTACGAATTCCCTTTTCCCTACCTCTTATCCCTCTGATCAAGTGCGTAATAAGTAATCTCAAATATTATCAAACTTCTCATCTAATGGCTTAATATCCAAAATCTCAAACAAAACAGTCAATTTGTCCTAATACAACCATTTGCCAATATCTTTAAATCATTTTTGTCACATTTCCTTATCAACTTATATTTACCAGGATGAAGTTAGAGACAATTTGCATTAAACAAACATCATTGGTCTCAACCCATACAATATTCACTGCAGCACATCCAATATCGAGAATTACAAAAACTGAATTCAGTTACAGATTCATGCTGAGACATCAGACAGAAACCGATTGTAATACTTAAACACAAGTCTCTAAGTCTTCCCAGATAACAGAGAGCATCAAAGTTTTATCTAATGTGCATTTTGCTCTTCAGCAATGATAAACAATAGTTTAAACTACTTATTACAGATATTTATATGCTCTCAGAACCTTAATGAACCGACATGGACATTCTAACCACTGTGCCTCATTGTTGAACAGAACAATGTTCATTCTAAATTTGTTGATGTATTAAGTTCTTAAATACGTCTTGCAACTTACATAAAGCTTAGTTATCCGACATTCATCTTACAGAATAAGGGAAAACCCATTTAAGTAACTCAACCTGATCCGGATTCAAACTAGGGCCCTCTTCAACTTGAGGTAAACCACACTATAGAGACAGGCAACATTGATAATACTGTGAGTAGAGAAATAAACTAAAAATTCAAGTCTAAGCTAAGCTTCCTGAAAATGCTAGTCCAACTCCCCAAAATGGAACAAAGTGATTCGCCCACCGCTGGGCAGGTAATTTGTTTTGTTATGTCAAGTAATAGAACTTAACATTGAAAACGTTTTTCTGTAATTTTTTGGTGTTTTATTAATTGTTATTTATGGCTTTTCATTTATATTTTCCCTAATGGTGCATACTTACTTTATTTCCATTTTGCTGTGATTTTTAAATATTTAGATACGTTTCTTGTTATTGCCATAATTTAGTTTTTGAAAGAGCGCTCATGACCCAGCAGTTTAACTCCCTTATGTATAAATCATCATCATCATCATCATCATCATTCACTGACTTAAGCTACCCATTCAACATGCAATTCCTAAAGAGCTCACTCTTCCATTTACTTCATGTCGCTCGAGATGATTGTTATTGTATTAATATTTATATTATATATGTCCTTGTGTATACAATGGATGTGACTGCAAAAGTCTTAAACTACAGGCAATTGCTTTAAGAACTGGAGATTAAGTTATAGCTTTAAAATTATATTCTACTTTCAAGGTCAGAACAAAAGAACATCAAACATAAGATGAAAACTACTAAGACACTATTGTAGCAAACATATAAATATTGAAATGCTAAAACCAATAAGAGGGAATGTCTTGGAAATAGTTGAACATACCAAACAAATGTTTGCATACATTATGCGTTTTATCTATATTTATATTGTCATGCTTCATGCCTTGTTTAGCTATTGCTGTTTACCAGTTATGCAAAAGTAATTCAGGATAAATGGAATTTCAAAAACAATTACCAGGAAATTTGAGACACATTGTAGTTTTCGTGAGCATTTTAAAAGAACATTTAGTCAGTTTTGAAAACATAAAAAATTCGAAAAACGCTCTCTGTAAAGGGCAGTCTGAAGTGCTAGCCGCTATGCCGTTCCTGGGTAACTCAGGAAGTGTATCAGTTTTACTTTCAGCTTCTTCTGAGGTTGTTTCTCTACGATTTTCAACAACATTATTTTATACCAAACTCCCTTTTGCACCGTTTGCTCCTCGGTGTTTTAGCCTTACCCAGGTCGCCACCGCGGTGTTTACTCTCTCTGGCCCGACGCGTTCAGTTATCTGAGCGTACCCCTATCCACTTTTCACAGAGAAGCGTTTTTATCCTTCTATTTCCTTCCGATGCTCTATCGATTTTGAGTAATATACAATATCAATTCATTTTAATCGTTTGAACGTGCAAATGAGTACTTTAAAGTAATAAGTCATTATTCCTTTAATCTCCTGTTCACATATCGACCTGCCCTTTAAAACTAAGATGTCACTTCAATTTACAATGCCGTTGTTGTAGCTACAAGGAAATGTGCAAACAATTAATTTAAGTATCTCGAATAACTACAATAAGTTTAGGCAACAATAGTAACAGAAGATTAGTTAGAGAAAATCATGCCAGATCATCAAATCACTTAAACACTAAGTGTTTGATTTACATATAACACAGAACTGTGTATTAAGTAATGATGTCCTCAAGATTTACATGTTTTAAGAGGAAAGGTACATCTGAACACGTTTTTGTCCTCCTAATTTAAAACTAATACAACAAATATACAGAATGATCCGTTTATAAGGCATGAAGTAACATGAATTAGTGTCTAGTCACAGGAAGTGGACAATTACTAAAGGAGTTCATAATAAATGCAGCAAATTTAATGTAATCCTGTTGGTCTATATAGTCGCTGCTTCCGCCACTAGGAGCGCAGACGGTCAGTTAGTTAACCCAGAGACGAAAGATTGCGCTATGGAAGAACCAAGACATTGCGGACACCAATAGCCAAATAAAGATTCAAGCATTTTGTAATTTATAATATTAGTTTCATTTATAGTTAACAAATGTTTGGTAGCCCCTCTTTAATTTCAAAACACATTTGGTAAAATTGTTTATATCTGAAAAAGAGATAACTGCTCTCCGTCGATTGGGAACAGAAGGCTAGAGTGCTATTTACTAACTGACGGATATGAGGTTTTATTTTATGCATCATCGACTACAACTGGCAACCACAGTGGCTCTCGAAGCAACTGGTATACAGTTGACCACAAATAGAGGGCCTCTAAACATCTTCTCCCTCTACATTCCTCCTGGCAGACCAAAAACGCAGGGCGATTTGGACGCAGTGTTTTCCACAGGAGCTCAAACAATTGCCATCGGTGACCTAAATGCCAAAAGTTCACAGTGGAACTCCACAATCACAAATCACAGAGGCATGGTGCTGGAACGCTACCTGGAACTGCGGAACCTCGTAATACTTGCTCCATCATCACCAACCATAACTTACGGGGATCGCCGACCACCTGACTGGCTGGATATTGCTATCCTCCAGCATATTCGAGGTCACCCAAAAATCCTTACCATCCCGGAACTTTCATCAGACCATTACCCCATCCTTTTTCTATACCAAGCCAGGGCAACAGCCAAGGCTCCACCAAATACTCCGAATCCTCGTCTGACTAATTGGAGCATGTCTGCAAAGATAATGGCAACAAAATCAGCTGAGGTTACACCATGCACCAGCGTAGCTGAAGCCGATAACCTAGCAAAAACCATCACCTCTACAATGGCACAAGCAATGGTTGAAGCCACTCAACCATGGCGCAATTTCTATAGTGCCCAGAAGCCACTTCCCTCACAACTACGGAAGTTAATAGCTGATAAAAACAAAGCTAGGCGTCGGTTTCAAAACACGCGTAATCCCTTACACAAAAGGGAGTGGAACAGACTACAACTCCTAGTCAAACTAGAGCTCGCTGACTTCCGGAATGACGAGTGGGAACGCCGTCTATGCGCTCTTGATCCGCAGGACCAATCACTCTGGCGCATGTCCAAGGCGCTGCTGGGAATACCTTCTTCTGATCCACCTCTTACCGATGGCAGAAGGACAGCAGAGTCAACGAGAGAAAAAGTGGATTTAATGGCTGAACATCTAGCCTCCACTTTTCATCCAGCAGAATCTCACGATCAGGAGCTCTCTGATGAAATAGTGGAACGTGTTGAAGCTTTTCTTTCCACTCCCTTTAATGCGGACGATGTGCCTTTAACAACAGTCGCAGAAGTGAGGAGTATTGTGACTAAAGTGCGCCCCTATAAAGCAACAGGGTATGACAACTTGCCGTATGCTGCTTTTAAAGCACTACCAGCAGCATGGATAATACTGTTGGTCCACCTGTTCAACAGCCTACTACAACTAGCTCATTTCCCTGCTGCGTGGAAACACGCTAGGATTATCACCATTCCTAAGTCAGGAAAGGACCCCAAAAACATTAGTAGTCACCGACCCATCAGTCTGCTGCCGGCCATCAGTAAAATCTTCGAGAAGGTGTTGCAGGCCCGCCTTCAACATCTGCTGGACCAACACAATGTGCTACGACCCGAGCAGTTTGGTTTCCGATGTCAACATTCCACCTCTCACCAGTTACTCCGCCTCGTGGACGATGTAATACGCGGGTTTAATAATCGGCATTACCTTACAGCACTATTCCTAGACATCTCTCGAGCATTCGACACGGTGTGGCATGACGGCCTCATCCATCGGCTCATCCACTACAATATCCCAGCATACCTTATAAAACTCATCAACACCTACCTTAAAAACCGTTCCTTTGTCGTCGCCAGGGACGACATCCATTCTTAACCCTATGGTATTCAAGCAGGGGTAACACAAGGCAGTGTCCTTGGTCCCCTGCTGTTCCTCACCTATATAAACACCCTCCCTACCCTAATAGGCTGTAACCTCTATCTATTCGCTGATGACACCGCATTAACGGTTTCATCTAAACGACACGTTAATGCCGTAACAAAGGCGCAGCGTTACGCTGATATGCTATCTGCCTGGTTCATCACTTGGCGCTTGAAGATTAATGTAACCAAATCTCAAGCAGTCTCATTCACCCGCCGTACTCTACAAGACGTACCCAATCTCCGCCTGGCTGGAGAGGAAGTACAATGGTCCTCGGAGGCTACATACCTTGGAGTAACCCTGGATTGGCGTCTGACGTGGAAACAGCACATCACCACTGTGGCTAACAAAGTGTCCAGAAGGATGGCCAGGCTATATCCCATGATAAATAGGAAATCTACAATGAGCCTGCACAACAAATTGCTCATTTATAAACAAATACTCCGCCCTGCACTAACTTATGCTTGCACAGTCTGGGGAGTTGCAGCAAAATCTCATCTCTACAAGCTACAAGTCCTACAGAACCGCTACCTTCGGATAGCAACCGCTTCCGACTGGTACATTCCAAACGACAATATCCATGCAGATCTCTCCTTCCCAAAAATCACAGAATACATCCTTAACCTATCTCAAAATTTGTATAACAAGCTCCCTTCAAGCTTCAACAGCCTAATCCGCGGTCTGGGTGAATATGACCTAGACCCCGGTGAAACCTACAAGCGACCCAGACTAGTGCTTGCACCACCATAGGCCCATACAATCCCCTCCAGATGTTCATTACATTTCCACTCCAACAAACAAACCAATCAACCCTTAAATAATATCCGCCACCATCCACCCACCGTCATGTCATTAAACAACCACCATCATGCCAGTAAGGGACGATGTCCCGAAATGGCAAAACGTCCAAGGCCCCTCCTCTGAGGAGGAGGTTCACCTTCAACGACACCACTGTGCTGTGTTTATTTTATGTTAGGGTTCCAACTCTGGATGACAAGCTGATATGCTAGGAAGTCTTGGTACTGATACATGTGGAGTATCATTCTGGATCAGAAGAAATACATTCCTGATTATTCACAAAACAATATTTCGGCCAAGTGCTGGTCATGATTGCTTAGCCACATATAATACCCCATCGTGTACCCTCTGTAAACTTCCAAATTCAATTACGGACAAAGAACGTTTACCACTATGCTGGCAAGATTAGGGTCGAAGTTTTTATCACTGGTGCCTTCGGAAATAATTATCCATTTACGGTGACTGGCTGCTAACTCATGTTACTTCATGTCTTGTAAACGCTTCATTCTATAAATGTGTGATATTAGTTTTAAAGCAGATGGACAGAAACGTGTTCAAATGTACCTTTCCCTTCAGTCCACGTAAATGTTGGTGCTAGTATTAGGGTTTCATTACGTAGGGCATTCGTTACGTAGGCCACAATGCGGACCCATTGTTCCTATGCCGCCAAGTGTGGGCACCCCCGGGAGGAGGGATGAGGTGAAAGGAGGCAGAGCTCGGCCGACCCAAGGAGCCACGACTGTACAGAGGGCAGGGTCCAGGTTTACTTGCATAGATACTTCCCCTACAGGCCAGGTCAACGAACTCGCTCCCCTACAGCGAGATGGTAACGAGCCCAGCAGCCGAGCCCTAATTGTCCCAGACAGGCGATTCCGAAATGGTTCCAGCAGAGGAGCTGAGACCGGCAACCGACCTACCGTAGGAAGTAGTTTTCCTCTGAGCATATCATCCTGCCATGCACCGCCGAGACTCCCGCCGACATTTCTACCCTGAGAGAGGCCATCAGATGAGAGATGATATGAAATGATACTGGAGATGAAAGGGAGGGACTGGAAATTCGGAGGATGTAATTAACCTACCCAGCATTTGCCTAACTACCCGGGAAAACGCCCAAAAAACCCATGGGTCAAATAAGTCACCCAATGGGAATCTAACCCGGGCCTCGCGAATGTGGGCTTCAGGCAAAGCTGCCTGAGCCATCCCGCTCGGTTGATGCTATATTACTTAGTACACAGTTCTGTGTTCTATTCTGCATATTCCAAAATTTTACACTCTACAACTTTAGGCCACATTTATTTGTCTTTACCTTGTTTCTACCTTGGCTTACATGACACTCTGGTCTTCTGCTCTGTCAGGTAGCTCTTAACCTCCATGCCTCCTTGTTACTTAATTAGTCCCACTCTTCCCCTTCAATTTCCTTCCTTATTTTCTTTACATTTCTGGCCCATTTTCTTTTACTTTCTGCAAGAACTCACCAATACTTCTTACCTTCTTTTCCTCCCTTCCCGTTACCATTATTATAGCTACTATCCTCTTCTCTACTTTCTCCCATTTTTCTTCCCAAGCCATTTTTCTCCACATTGCAACCTCCTCGCATTCTGTTAGGTAGTGCTATATGATTTTTTCCCCCACACAATTCACAAATTGCCTTTTCCCTGCCTCTTATCCCTCTTAGAAATATTGTTCCAGATCTCATCCTAACTAACCTTTCTCTCTCTTGCCTCTTGCAGTAATCTACATATGCCTCTCGTCCCCAATTTCGTATTATGTGCTTGTCAAATTGTAATGATTTCATCTTTTCTGGACTGTTCCATATTTGCAGTCTTTCTATATCCTCTGTTCTGCATTTTACCAATTTATCTACATCGCTTGTATTCCTTTCCTCTAATCTCCATATATCTCCCATTTCTCGTTTTTCCATAATTCCTCCTATCTCTACCCACCAACTATTTGAGTTCTCTAATATCTTTTGCTGTCTCATGCATAATTTCAAAATTACCCCTTCTTTGATCAACCACCTATAGAAATTTTTTATTATTCTATGCATTATTATTCCATTTCTTCTTGTCTTTCCTAATTCTACTACAGCTACTTCCCTAGTTGCTGAGCCTAGCAGCTCTTTAAAAAACTTTCTGTATCTCTAGACTACCGTTTTGTTTACCTCTGCCCTCTCCAGATCTTCACTTCATACATTGTGGTTCCAACTATTTCTGTGCTATTTGCACATCATGTGATTTGTTGCTCTTCTATTACTATTCTTCCAAAGGCTATTGTTGTATTTACCTTAAGTTAATCGAAATACATTTTCTTCAGATATTTGCAAATCTTGTTGTAATTGCAAGAAATGTGTTAAATAAAACGATAACCATGTCATAAAATGATGTCGCTGTGGAACTTCCCGCCCTCATCTGAACAAGAGAAAAATGAATAGCGACTTGCTACTTAAAAGTACTACTCAGAAATGTTGAATGCGAGATAAGGAGGTACATCAGGAGAGACAGAGAATTTCTATATATGCTTTAATAAGAATGAAAGGTTTTCGTTTAGCAAGATTCTGCCAACTTCGTGCTCCGGTTATACAAATGTCATTCATAGTGATGAGAGCTTAACCTGTTATTCCCGGATAATTATATATTGTTGCGTATCTGTGCTGAACAAGCTTTTTAGAGAATTTTAATTATTGGAATTAAACATTTCATTTCCTGTATTCAAAGTTTGAATACGTATGTCTGAATCAGTTTTTCACATCGCTAGATGAAGGGATAGTCATTTTACTGTTGGATAATTCCTTCTTTGTCAACAAAACAAAGGAAAATTGTGACAGCTCATGTAAACTATGACTGCAAAAGATGGTGCAATACTACGAACTAGGAAGTACCAAAGATCAAGCAGAAAATAAGGATGTGCCATGGGAACAACCACAATGACCCCACAAGCATGAGAAACGCTAACATATCAATAGGCGGCCATTTGGGTGGGAATCCCTATTTAAATGATATAAGTTGGTACTCGGAGCTTATTAGCTCTGTCAGTCTTACCATAAAGTCCTTGGACGTACTCAGCTGTTGTACTTTTCAGCCGGAAGGAAGAGGTTCAACACAAGACCACAACCTACATATAATATTTCGTTCAGACACCTACACAGCCCTGAACCAAAGGTATAAGTTCATTATGTTATAATTTATATAATATTTCAGTATAATATTTTAATTAATGATTATATCCAATGCAAGGAATGTTTAAATGCCGATCTTGGAATTCAGAGCAAAACTGACGGCTCGTACTAATGATTGACATATTCAAATATTATCTCTTACATTACCGGAATAATACAATGTAGCTTAGAACTATATTACCTGGCGTATTCATAAGGACAGGTGTTCTGTCATCGATCGCATTTGTTGCGAGCAAGCGGGGCAGACGCACACAGACAGATAGTGCCGCGCGGAGATAAGGGACAAACAGTGCAGCGAGGAGATAAAAAGTTGCAGAAACAGATAAAGTTAGATATCTAGAAAATTCCAGTGCCATCCTGTTAATTGTAGAAATAGGATCAGTAATAAATATCAGATATCGGGACACGCCAGGAGATGGAGTGTAATTGAGCTGCATCGTGTGCCTGCAGCCTTATTTTGAAAGTGAACACTATTGTTTATGGTCAAGGACCTTGGAAGTTTGTATTTGTGTATGTTACGTAATTATGCCGCTGTAAGTGTTGACCAAAGTGTATTTCTACAGAAAGAAACAATATTTTTAATTTCTACAACTGTGACTTTTAATCTTAAGAGCACACAAAGCCACATTATGTAACTAAATATCAAGGTATTTACTTTTAAATATATTTAAATAGGTTTTGAAAAATTTCCTTATCAACCGCAATATACCAGGACTGATTTACGGACAATCTGTACTCAACAAAATCGGTGTACGTTAAATATCAAAAAATACAAAAACTGTACTCAGCTGCAGGTTCAAGCAGAGATATCAGCCAGAAATTTACTTTAGTATTTAAAATATAATTTATAAGTTTTCCTAGATAAAAGAGTATCAGAGTTTTACGCAAAGTCCATTTTGCACTTCACGAATAGTAAATAATTGCTTAAATATTTATTACAAATGAATATACCGTCACGAACACTCTTGATGAGAGGTGGACAATATAACCAATGTATCTCACTGTACAAATAAACTTACATTTCTCTTTCTTCATGGATTTAAGTTGTTCAACATTTCTTGCAATCTTTTTATGTTCCTGGACAAATTTGACGGTTGCTTTGTACCTCGGTTGTTGTGTTTACTGCTACGTATGTAATTTATTTCTTCTAAAGTGTACTTTCTAGAGTGTTATGTTGAAGCTCCTACAATAAGTGTAATATGCACTAAATAATTCTGTTTATTTACGTCATCCAACGTTAAGTCATATCAGACTATGAATGAAATTGATGAAATGAGACCCAAATGAGCCCAGGGTCCATAG
The DNA here is from genome assembly GCA_030765055.1 of Mantis religiosa. Taxonomy (NCBI): domain Eukaryota; kingdom Metazoa; phylum Arthropoda; class Insecta; order Mantodea; family Mantidae; genus Mantis; species Mantis religiosa. Next base: position 216,644,907 of record CM060949.1, on the reverse strand, counting down.
AACTTAGAGTTGGTGAAATTCCTCTATCAGGAAAAGGGAAACACCGAAAAAGACCTTAACCAGATGCCTTAATCTGACCGAGATTTAAACTCGTGACCTATTGTACATGAGGTAAATCAAACCACAGTACGGCCATAATTGGTAATAATGTGTGCAGCAAAATAAAACTAATCCTGAGCTCTAAATTGTGTTTTATTTTAAATAATCATACTGATAATATAGAGAAAGCATATTTGTTAATTATTTTCTACGGCACTTCGGATATTTCTAATAAACATTTTGGCTTCAATTTTGCTACATCATTTCCATGTTCGTGATTTAACTTTCTTCCGAGCAGCATTATAATTTAGAATAATTAATGTAGTAAAACAAAGAAATGGCCATTTTTGCTATTCAGTTAAAAAAGACAATAAACATTAACGTATTTGTTAGTTATTAAAGAGAGATGGCGAATGGTTCGTCGTCACTCGGGCCGATGTCCTCACCATTGGCACTTGCGTCATTGATTTGGTCCAGAAACACGTAATTCGTACAATGTTCGAAGCAATTTCATTCTTTATGCAACAATCTCACTCCTTTCTTTAAGGAATCTACGACTATCATTAGCATAATTATCAACCCTAATGTGAAATGAGTCATCATGCTCTGTGATTTAGTACACATCATGGTAGCCTCCTGCTCCATAAAGACGGAGAACAATGATTTAATTTTCAGGTGTAAATGTCTTTGCTGTGAGTATTTTGAGAGGAAGCAAAAGCTGCTCAAGATTAATTTTTTGTAAATGAAAGTAATACTCCAAATTGCGTGGTTGAAGTTTTTCTTGTGACAATTCTAAGCCGCAAAGTTCATATAGTCTCATGGCGCCATCTGTCGGCGATGAGTTCACTACGTGACCACATATGCTCCTAGTGGCGGAATCAGTGACTGTTTTGTCATGGGTGCCTTTTAGTTTTAAAGCAGGACAAAAATGAGTTCTAATGTACCTTTCCCAATAAACCATGTAAATGTTGAGGACAGCAGTACTTACTACAGAGTTGTGTGTTATATGTTCACCGCTACACGCGAGCTTTTACCTCCATTACACGCGCGCTGACCGAGAGTCCGCATTAGCTTTTACACAAGTTTGATATAATTTTAATATTATGGTTTCGAAATATAAAATATCTGCATCTGAACAATATACAAATACAGAGAATTTGCAAGCATAATATATTTTAGCACCACTCCTAAAAATAAACAGCGTTAAGTCATTATTTACCCTTCTATTCACTAAATACATTATTGTAGTCACTGATATTAAGGTTCTTCCTATTTTAACTGCTTTTATGAATACACATTAAAACATTGGTTGTAGAAAAGTCGTTCAGAAAGTTTATTTTTTATACAAATAATTTTCACTGTCAATTTCAAGCAATTCATTCACTTTGGTTAATGTTATCACTGTGCAGATATACTGGGATATTTCCCGGGCACACAAATTTACTGTACAGTCTACAAGAAAACCTTGTTGGTCTGTTTGTCTTGCTGTCAGAAAAGCTACACCTTCCTCGGATATTTAATTGTGGAGCTGTAGCAGTAAATTCAACTTTCGGTTAACCCGATATGTCCCTGACGTTCTTGATGCTTGTAGGAGTGTTTAGCTCAAAGACCTTCATTTACGATGATTAATATTTCTAAATAAAGAACTAAAAATTTTTTCTGAATTTTATGACTTATATTTGTAATATTAGAAGCAAGAAACCTCTCTTACCTGCCAAACAGAATTGTACAAATTGATGACGGAACAGACTCACAAGAATGCACGTACAAGTACACAATAATGACTTTCCCCAATATTGACAGTGATTTGTTAAGAAAGAAGGGAAAGTAGAAAAAGCTGCTAACGGAAATCTTGATTTTCTAATTAATTTTTGACGGAAAATTAAAACTGCGGACTCACATTCCGCAGCGCGTGTAACGTAGGGTTAAGTGATGTGTTTGTACCTATATGGCTGTATTTCTTCTAATGTTTTTATTGTTACATAAACATATTGTTGTTTAGCGAGATAATTAAGTTAGATATTTGTATATTACTTTACAGGTACAAGGGTATTTTAGACTAAATTGCTAGTTAAAGCATATTGCTATGTGATGTTTAGCTGAATAAGAGTATACGAATAGCGACTTTATACATGAAAAATATAAATAAAATTATAAATATCAAATATAAATATTTGATAAATGAAATAACGCTCAAATCAGTTCAGGGTCCATAAAGCTTTGGGTTGCCGCATATTTAAATTTCAAGGCAAGGGAAAACCCGTTGAAAGCTTCACTCGGGAGCTCTTGATCCTGAGGACGACTCGTCTCAGAGGACGGCATTGGTACATGGTGTGATCAGTTAACCGCAACAAATGAACAATTGTGTTATAAATTCAAATCTAAGTCCATGTTTATAACTCAGATATGCTACTGATTTTCAAGTGCAGCATATCACAATTGTAAATGGATTGTAGTTATATCTGTCTATATGACGTCATCTATGAAAATAATACATTGTAGTATATTATGAATAAAAGTTACAGCATATCTTTTAACATATATAAGCATGGGCTCAGTAATGACTGACAAGTTATATCATATCAGTTCATTTTTCTTTAGCATTCAAGTAATATCCAAGGACTTTGAAATCGAATACATTATACCGACGTCATTGTAGGATTACATAGCGAAATAAACAAATGACAAATACCATCACCTGTGATGGGCGTGGCCACGTGATCAAAACGACCAGAATATGGACAGGATTGCTTCTGTTTTACTTTGTGATGCCAGACAGTGATACACTTTCTCTACCCTTAATAGGCTCCCTTCATAAAGCAATTTTCTGTTAACAAACTCAAAGCCTATCCCATGCAAAATGCCGTAGAAACTTGTCCTCAATTGTGACAACCCGGGAGGAAAGCATATTCCCATTTATCCTCAAGACGCTATGCTGTAGAACATTTGTTCAGATGTTTCCTTTACCTTTATAGACGTCAAATGTACAAAAGACTAAGAATAGTGTGTTGTAGAATGGGTAGAGGAAATCAGTGAAAGTACGACATCAGATTCTCGTTTACACAAGTCCTGAGTACTTCACTTTTGTAACTCTAGGTGAACTGAGCTCCCAGTTCGAACATACACTCCGATTTTGAAAAGAAGATACGTGAAGTTCATCAAGAAAGAGACGCGGAGGGTAGAAAGGGAAGATCGTTGCTACGGTAATGAAAATAAAAGTTGCCAGATTGTTACTCAGGTGAAACTTGTAAAATGTTAATGACTGTAAACCTTTCAAAATTTACCAACAGCTTTATAGATCTTTGAGTTAGCCTTAACCAGTTTGCCACCGCGGCGTTTACTCTCTCTGGTCCGGCACGTTCAGTTTTCTGAGCGTACCCCTTTTCCGGGACACGCTGGAGCCCGTGGATTCGCTGCCCGGTGGTGGCTGGTGTGTGTGAGTGGGACACGGGTGTTGTTGGTGGTACGCCGAGGTGTGGGGTGTGGGGTGTGGTGGGGTGGGGTGGGGCGTGGTGGTGTGGGGTGGGGTTGGGTGTGTGTGGTGTGTGTGTGTGTGTCTGTGTGTGTAAATAAAAGCGCAAAATAAGCGCTTGTAAATATTGTACATGACAAAAAAGGACACTGAAAGATACTAACATAATAAAACTGTTCTCGGTGGGCTAAGAAAGGTCACCGTATGGGTTTTGTATATACCCACGTAGACAATAAGCATTTAGTTCCCAAAGTATAACCTCAATGAAAATTTTAGCCTGTAAGCCGGGTCCCTTTGTACCGGCACCAGGCCATGAAACTCAAAATACAAACCTGAACCTGAACCTTTACTTCATATTAGGATTAATGATATGTGACTGCACAATGAGATAAGTATGTAGGTATGTTGAAAACTTTTGAGTCTTAAATCTCTTGCCGATTTCATATCTGTTTCATTCTATGCTTTTGTGGTTTTCTCATGCATTTCCACTTATTGCTTGTTTCACATTATCTTACCTCGTATCTCTTAAGGCTCACGTGACCTAATCACCTAGCATTGGCTGCTGTCGTGTTACAGAGTGTACTGCGGTAAAAATAAGTTATTTATTTAACATGATGATATATCTTAATAGGTTCGAAGAGAATTATCAAATTTAAATTTTCATAACAGTATTAAGGTGAGTGCAGATAAGCTTTAGCTGTGCAGTAACATACCAGGCGCGGAAAACAAAAGAACACAGAAAGGCTGTTGCACGTGTAAAGTGAAGTAAGACAACCCACTCTCTTCTTAGTCCAAACTCGGGAGAATCATACAAATGAATAGATATCTTTGTCGAACGCTGGTTTCTGCCGAAAGTCCGTTAGCAGAAATAAATAACGCTACATTACGGCAATTTACGTAGCAGTACACTTATGGGCAAAACAGTCCAAATGAATCTACCATTTGAAATAGTACCTCGTTATCTGAGAAAGATTACGGCTCTACTTTCAAAATATCAACATGGCTTACTGGTCTCTTATAAAACATTCGCGGTTGCACCAGCAGTGGTCAATACAGGATGTCAGTGAATTAACAAGGATCGTTGTTACTGTAGAAACATCATCGCGAGCTGATACTATAGTTGAACGTAACTCCTCCAGGAAAAGCATCCGCACTTGTTTTTACCTGAGATCAAGTGTTCTTCTTAACGCGGGGAAGCACATCGATATAGATACATCTACATCGATAACGATAACTGCGTAAACACATATCCAGTGACTCACTGAGAGACCATAACAATACAACACACAGCAGAATTCAGTAAGCAATGAATATACATGTGAATAACGTAAAAAAATCGTGATTAAAAGAAAAAATCGAACAAAAGACAGCAAAAGTACATTTCCTGAAAATTAAAAACATAACATTAAAGGCCCAGATATGAACATTAGAAGTATATTGGCTCATTTTAAAAACAATGAACTTATATTTAATTCTGTATTGGTGTAGTGACTCAGAAAAAAGGTGATATTTCATGAAATTTGCAGCATAATGATAATTTCATATGTTAGGTCAAACACTGCACATTTGTATGTGTTAGCAGGAAACGAATGGAACAAAACATTTTATCAGCTATAACTCTCTGTGTGATAAATACAAACGTGGGGAAGTTATCTTGACAGTCTCTCGTGTGTACGCAAAGATGTTATTTGTTTATTACTTCAAGTGTGCCATATCAAGTTTGTTAAATGTCAAATATGGTAAAATGGTTGTGTATCATTCTGAGAATTACTCATGGGCTAAGTAGAAATCTTCGTCTCTGGACTTTTCTCTCTGTCCCGGCTCCAATTTGGTCTGCTCAGGTTTCATTTGTTGTTTTCTGGTTTATTGTGACTTTGATTGTAAAGTTAATGACTATTTTAAGTGTTTTGTTATTATTCATTCTTTAGGGATTCTTTTCCCTTTGATTTCTTTCCTTTTACTTATTCCCTAATATCCTGACTCCGTTTCTTCTTTTTTTCTAGTGTACGCAACTGCTGCGCTTATAAATTTATTCCCTAATGTCTATATTAAATAAATGACATATAACATCTGTTTCATATAACTTTGCCCGCTGACAGAATCCCTCCGCATTTTACTGGACTCCCCTTTACTCTAATTGGCTAGTGTTTTCGGCGCCGTAGGCGGTGCAGTGTACGTCATGTACAGTTCAAAGCAAGGTCAGTGTTAAATGTCATACAAACAAATACCAATAACGATAACGCACCTGCCACGTCAGTCAAACCAAGGAACAGATTTGAAGGAAAGATTCCTCCTCTTTATTTATTTTAAGAATTGACATGTGTTCCAGATAAATTAACTCTGTTGCGTAATAAATTTAATTCATACTGTCATGGAAACGTCAATTTAACGATTCTCTTTTGACATATTAATATGTCATGTTAAAAAATATACCCATCTTCACCGCAAAACATTCTATACTACGACAGTAGCCAATGAGAGGTGATTACGTCACGCGAGCTTCAACAAATATGAGATAAGCTTATTAAAGCAAGGAAAATGTACATGCCTATAAGAAGAAATGAATGATGAAACCTCCAGAACATGGATTTATGCAGTGTCATGTGACAACAAGTCATAAAACAATTGTGTAAGTGTCATTAGATATATGATGCTCAAAAGTTTCAACATAGCATATATACATTAATAGTGGAATATGTAATAATTGTTATACTCCAGATCTAATAGACGTTATGGTAGCTTTCTGTTCCATAAGGACGGAGAACAGTAATTTATATTTCAGCTATAAACATCTTTATTATGAGTCTTTCAAAAGGAAGCAAAAGATACTGAAACTTTGTTTGACGTAAGTGAAAGTAATACTCAAAAATTGTCTGTGTGAAGTATATTTTGACAATTCCAATCCGCAGTGTACTGAATCTCTCATTGCTCAATCTGTCGGTCGAGGAGTTAACTACGTTGCCACATGCGCTCCTAGTGGCGGAATTAGTGACTGTTGGTATTATCATGGGTGCCATTTAGCTTTAAAGCACGAGTACATAAACATGTTCTAATGTACCTTTTCCGATAAACCATGTAAATGTTGAGGCCAGCATTACTTAGTACAGAGTTGTGTGTTATATGTTCACCGCTACACGCGCGATCTTTTTACCTCCATTACATGCGCGCTGACCGAGAGTCCGTATTAGCTTTTACGGAGCTTTGAAATAGCATTTTAATATCATAATTTCGAAATATAAAATATCTGAATCTTAACAATATACAAATGCAGGGAATTTGCAAACATAATATATTTAAGCATCACTGGTGAAATTAGTCAATAGTTGCTCTTAAATCACTAAGAACATTTGTTGTAGCTACTGGTATTAACGTTATTACTATTTTAACTTGTTTTAGGAATACACATTAAAACATTGTAGAAAAGTTGTTCAGAAAGTTTATTTCTCCATTAAATAATTCTCACTGTCAATTTGAAGCAAATCATTCACGGTGGTTGTTGTTCTCACTGTACAGATATGCTGGGATTTTCCAGGTACAAAAATTTACTGTACAGTCTACAAGAAAACCTTGTTGGTCTGTTTGTCTTGCTGTCAGAGAAGTTGCATCTTCCTCGGATATTTAGTTGTGGAGCTGTAAAGGTAAATTCAACTTTCGATAAACACAATATTTCCCTGATGATGTTCTTGATGCTTGTAGGAGCATTTAGTTGAATGACCTTTATGTACGTCAGGTAATTTTTCTAAATAATTAACTTTTCTAATACTTATGTTTTACTTTTTGTAATATTAAAAGGCAGAATCCTTTCTTACCTTTCTTATCTGCCAAACAGAATGGATCAACTTCATGACGGAAGACTCACAACAGTACCCGCACATGTAGACAATAAACAAACATGAAAACAAATGACATGTAAACAAATAATATACACTGACGGCTGTGATTGGAGCGACCACGTGATCGACATGACCAGGATAAGAACACGACCGTCTTGTCGCTTACCGATGTTATGTAGCGTCAGTTGTATTTTGTCGTGACACAAAGTGATATATTTCATCACTTTATCTACGCTTACCGGATATGAGGAATGCGTTATAAGGCAACACTCTGCTAACAAACTCAATATCTCTCCCCACAAGAATGACGTAGAAAATCATTATACCAAATTTTGGCAACCGGGGAACACAGTTTAGAGCTTGTAGTACGTTTGTTCATGGCTCGGTTTTGTCCCTCACAGCGTATATCACTTCTAACAAATTTACTTTCACCTTGTTTCCTTTGCGATGTGTAACAATTTCCGGCTTTTACTATTTTACCGCGAGAGGGCAGGATTAGCTTCAAACTCACCTTCTGTGTAGACTAAAGCAACGTTGTAACAAACGTTAGGAAGCAAACAATGGCGTTGCAGTCATAGATGTGCTTCTGATTTACATAGGTTTACATACAGTAGGGATTGCACTGCAATTAGGCTTATTGATATAACAATGTTATAATTAAAAATAATTAATCCTTGAAGTATTAAAGAAGCTCTTAAAATTCGAATGAGGAATGACCTATAACAGAGAATACTCTGAATATTTAGCGCACTATGAAGTTATAAGCATAGTGCTTATAACTTAAAATCCTGTGTTTCTGAATAAAGGAATAAATTAGGCAAATAGAGCAAACTTCGCCCCTTAATTATAACGAAGCTGTTTCAATATCTAACTATAATATACTCTAATAATGTTGTTTATTTATACATTCCCGAAATTAAATCATATGGAATGATGAATGAAATTGATGAAACAATGCTCTTCCGGAGAAGAGCCTTATCCAGATAACTTGTCCTGACAGGCTCAAACTCAGGACCTCTTGAACATGAGGCACGCTTCATCACTTGGACGTGCAATGTTGATAATAATGTGTGTAGCAAAATAAAACGAAAGGTTCAACTGTGAAGTGTGTCTGAATTTAAATCATAATGATCCCGTGAATGATAATTAATTGAAGACGTATTTGTGTAATTATTTTGGACGACATTTCACATATTTCAAATAAACATCTCGTCTTCCAAATGAAATGTACCGTATTACAATTAGTTTTGCTACATAATTTCTATGTTTGTAATTTAACTTTAGCCAACAATAAATAACGATACATATTATTTTTGTTCACAGCAATACCAATTATTTCATCATATATAATGTCAACCGAACGTTGGAACTCCCTATAGAACCGGCCGGCAGCAGCAGGAGACGGTAGGCATTCGCCGCGCATTTGTCTTATAGCGGTAACGAGGGTTGGCTGGAAAAACATCACTGCGCCATCTCTTTCCGTTCCACATGAGTTCTCGAACTTACGGGATATTTCATCTTATCCAGAACCTTCTAGATTGGCCATTTGGCCCTATATAAGCAACACGTCGGGCTGGAGGAAAGTCAGTGCTTGGCAAGCAGCGAAGGAGCGCCTTGTTAGTGAGTGGACGAGAAGACTGTGTACGTGTATCGGAGTGAACGTAATAGCGAGACCAAAAAGGGAACTGTAACGGACGAACTGGTGAATCGTAATTATGTGCATTACGTAATTCTGTGTAATTGGCAAGTGTTAAACTGTAGGTCTGTGGAAATAAAGAACATTTTTGAGGGTGTAATCGGACTTTTAATTTCACGAACCCACAAAGAACAATAAGTTCTCTAAACTTATAATATTAATAACTTTAAACAATTCGAATCTTAACATCAGTTTTAAACTTCTTTGAATTCAATTTCATAATGAAATTTTTCTATGGTACCTTAGTGGTTAGAGTAACTGGACCCGTGACCATAAGATCCGTAGTTTAAATCCCGGATTTACATTTTTCAGGCCGACTTTGGCTTTCAAAATTTAAGATTAGGCAGAATTTCTATCAAGGTTCTACTTAACGTGCTCTCTGCACTCGACCTTTTATATCACCTGCTTATCTGGACTTCCCTGTACTCTTACGATAATTATAATACTTTCATTTACTCTTTCTACACATTCTTGAACAAACTATTTTTAAACAGCTTAGTCTCCTATTTACGTTATGTCACTCGAGATAAACGTTATTGTATAAATTGTGTTATTATATATGTCTTTGTGGTTACAATGCATATAAATACAGTTAGTATCCAGTCACCGGACACTTCTAAATGCGCCATGATAAACGTTCTGTGATCGTATTAGCTTTTAAAGTTAGCGACTCCGCCACCAGGAGGGCATGTGGTCAGGTACTTAACCAAGAGATGGTGCTGATGTAAGAATCAGGACGTTGCGGATTAATATGCCTAGAAAGTTCAGGCAATTTGGGAGTTAAAATATTTGTTTCATTTAGGATAAATAAGAGCTTAATAGCTTACATTTCCCTTGATAGGACGAATGATAAAAACGTTTACACCTGAAAAAAAGATTGACGGCTCTCCGTTGTAATGGAACACAAAGCTACCGTTCTATTTATTAGATCACGGAGCATGCAAGATTTGGTTACTTTATCTTGCTTACTTCTTACAGCGCATTTGTTTCGATGTTTAAAGTTTTGAAATTCTGACATATTCAGACGCTACTGGTTATATGGGTTTCCGAAATCTACATATGCCATATATAGCAGAGACTCAAGCACCCTTTCCCATGTTTGTATTTACCTCCCAGAGACTTATTGCTGGTAGATTCTTCGTTCCTTTTTCATTTCTGCTAACATAACACGCACGTGTCTAAGTTAAGATATTAAATTATATTATACAAAGTCAAATCGAAATAAAATGTTTATTTGCCATATGGTAGAGGCTTAAGGAGTAATACATGTTCTGTAATGTTGGTAACTTGTGCTGATTAAATTAGTTTATTAGTGCTCTTATTTTCCACTGAACATGAGTGATGGAGATAAGACATTAATCTGTTATTCATAAAGCAAACTTTCTATTTAAACATTTTCTGTTCTATCTCCTGTTATTAAAAATCCAATCGTCTACATGTGCTCTGGAAGACATAGCACCTTTGTTCAATAATGCAGTAGCACAGATTTGCACTTATAGAACGTCAAACGTTGTTAAACTTTACCGCATGAAAACATACAGAATATGATGATGGAAGGACAAAACGTTTACAAGATTTGAACTCCTTATCGAATTTGTAGGGATTGTCCCAACTTTTCTATAACTGCCCAATGTCCCTACTTGAGTATGACGAGTAATTTTCAGATCCCTAATGTTGTTTTACTTTTACTTCACGGTAAAGCATTGAGGTAACCTTTACTGACGAGCGCTACATTCGCTTGTTATTTTATTTATTAGAACAACGAAGTATTAGTACCTTTGGACAATTCCAAATCAGAGCATAGAGGGACTTTGTGAGTTCGTGATATTAAAAGTAAAGTTTGCAGAATTGCAAAATGCTCCATATTTACGGAGAAAGACACTTTTTGTAAAGCCCTGAGGAGCCGAATTACGTAACATATACAAATACAACCTTCGAGTTGTCTGCCTCTCGACCATAAACAAAAGTGTTCACTTTCAAATCACAACTGCACGCACACGATTGTCGAGTCCAATTACGACTGCCACCCGACAAACTGGCCGCTGCTTCTTTTATATCTGCACTTACTGTTGTAGAAATTTGTGGAATATTCTCTAACAATCAAGACGGCACCAGAAGAAACACGAACCTTCCAGACACCTGTCCTTTCTCCGTTTCGGCAAGCATTCACCTCGGCGATGTACTATCTCTCACATTGCGTGCACCGGCCACGCCCGTCGTAACAATGCCTCGCGCCAATAATGATTTTACCATGCTGCTCCCTATGGGCGGTGAGCTGACAACTGAAACCAAGTTGGAAATAGAAATGTTAATACAGAGTGTAATATTCCTTAGAACATAGCTCTGTTTTATATATGTGAATATAAGCGTTTGAACTTTTTATACAACTGGCTCTGCTTACTATTCTTGCAGAATTTATTCCATATTTTGTCTGTTAATAAAATATCTTTCATTAGATATCTCCACATTTGTACGTCCAAGAACGATATTAAAAAGTGACAAAAGCACATCGCTGTATATTCCATAAGTTGTGCACTTTCCTGAGATGTAAAGCATCTTGTGTAGCAGGCATTTATCCACTTCCTCTTTCAATTGTACAGTAAATGTAATATTAATATATATATATTATTTTATGTTAGGTAAAACACACATTAGGGCAGTATCTGTTTATAAGAGGTATGCTGTCTTAATTAAAATCGCTAGAGTAATTTGTTGTGTAGACAAAATGCTAGAGGAAGTATTTTGAGGTAAGAAGCAGTTTGAGGTGAAAATAATTTCTTCAGAACCTTAGTATCGTATACTTGGAAAATGCTCTATTTAAATGTAATATCGTGTTGGGTGTGCTGAAACGGAAAAATGCAAATTTTATAAATTGCGGCAGTTAGGTAGTTTGGGGTGCTACTGTCGTGGTGCACTGTTGATGGATTGGATTTCAAAATGAGTGACTATATCTTGAATTCCAGACGAATTCAATATTTGAAGAAGATGATGCCGCTGCAGTAGCTGTATCATATGTAGAATATTCAGCTTCCAGCTTTGTCTGTACAGGAAATGTTTTACCTGAGAATATTATGGCTTTATTTTTTCTATATACAGGACATCAAATCTGATAATGCACGATTTTATTGATAACATGAATGTGTGGCTAAACGAACACCAGATGACGTGTATATCATCTTGCAAGACTCTCATCTTCCACCAAATGCGAAGACGCTCTATTTATTTAGTCATTCGGCTTGAGGTCAAAACAGGAATCATACAGTTGTGCGAATTTTGTTATCATTGACAATGGCAAGAAGATTCAATGTCATTCACCAGTACTTTCCTGAAAGGGGTCACTCTTTGTTGCCGTGAGACCGCAACTTTGGTCTCCGTCGCCATAATACATTCTATACGACTTTTGAACATCTTTCTGCGATATTGTTAACTAGGAAACATGGCAACATTAACAGTCACTGAGAAAATCATAGACTTCAAAACGTTTTGTCAGAACTATTTTAAGAAGACAACCAAGGCTCTTGCTCATCCAGGCATTTCTCATTGTGGGCTTCGTGTTACTGTTTCCAAATATAAGCATCCGCAGGTCCCTACTGTTATTTTACTTTCATTTCATGGCAAATAGTTGAGGCACATTGACGTTTACTGTCGAGCGCTATATTGGCTGGTTATGTTGTTTGTTAGAACATTGAAGTATTAGTAGAATTGGGAAATTCCAAACTATGGCATACTGATTATACAGCTCTGCTATCTATCGGCAGTGAACTCACAACTGAAACCAGCTCGAAAATATAAATGTTAATTATGAGGGCAGTAATCCTTAGCACATGGTTCTGTGTTGTATATGTAAGTATAAGCTTATGGTTCTAACTTGGTCTGTGAAGAATGTGTTGTTGTAACAGCTGTAGCGTTATTGGAGAAAGATTACGGCTCTACCTTTATTAACTCAACATTACTTACTGGCCTCTGATATAACATTCGCCCTTACACCAGCATGCTCAATACGAAGTGAGTGAACAGAGATTACTTTCCATGTTGATAGTACATCTATTTATGACAACATCGCCAGCTGATCCTGCACTGTCTACCCACCACATGAAATCAAGATACACGAATGTACAACATAATCACATGTGCTGTCCCCACGGTGTTTATGCTCGTCTTCCCAGTGTGACAAGAATGATAGATTCGTTTAAAATACGCAAGTTTTGTCACATAACTCACTCACACATAATACCTATCACTGCAGTTACTGCAATAAACATTAGATCTGACAACATGGGTGACTCATATGTACTCTCAAACACTAATTTCCTAGTAAACAGATCTACTAACAAAGTAGACAAACAGTTTAAACCCATCTCCCCATCATTCGTCTCTTGCTTTCTTGTGGTGGGTAGACAGTAGTTCCCATTAACTCCTCCAGGAAAAGCATCTTCTGCACAAGTTTTCACCTGAGAGCAAGTGTTAGTCTTAATGCGGGGAAGCATCATCATTATCTACATCGATAACGATAACTGTGTAAACACGTATTCAAAGACTCATTAAGAGACCATAAGAATACTACACACAGCATCAGTCAGTAAGCAGCTTCAAAAAATATTATACATGTGTGTTTAAAACAAAAAAAAAATGAATAAAATGGAACTAAAAGTACATTTCCTAAAAATAACCAATTGGCATTAAAATCCCAAACATGCAGAGCAGAATTAGACAACAATGGTTCATTTTTAAGTGAAAATAATTTATATTAAATTCTGTATTCCATGTGATGACTCAGGAAAAAGATGTTTCATCAATTTCCCAGTCTAATGAAAATTAATATCTTGAGACAAAAACTGCAAATATGTATGTATCAGTAGGAAAGAGAATTGAACAAAACATTTTATCAGCAATAAGTCTCTGTGTGATAAATACAAACGTGGGAAAGTGGTCTTGACGGTTTCTCCTATATATGTAAAGATGTTATTTGTTTATTACTTCAAGTGTGTCATATTGTGTATGTTACAATCCAAATATGGTATAAAGTTTGTGTATCTGTCAGAGAATTATTCATTATGTAAGTACAAATCTTCTACTTCGCAGCTTTGAACTTTTCAATCCGTTCCGGCTCCAATTTGGTCTGTCCCTATTTTCTTCGACCCTCTCTGGTTTCTTCTACCTTTGAGTGTGTGGCTGTTTTAGGTATTCTGTTATTATTCATTAACATACTTTTACCATTCTGTCAACAATGATTTATTTCACTTATAATACTTTCGTAATGTCTTATCATACTTAGTGCACAGGGTCATAAATTTCGTCTCCGATCTCTCTGTAAAATAGATGACTAAATAGATGTGTATAATATATAGAAACGCATGAGAAAATTGTAGAACAATACGGCTTTTGAATGGCAGCAAATAACAGAACTTCTTTACAATGGATACAAATTGAAAAAATGTCAACAGAGCAAGTAGTTAGGTGATAATTATATATTCCATTATGGAGAAAACGTGTCATGCCCCGTGATCAAATAGACAGAAGTTTAGCTTTCTGTTCCTAACGGACGGAGAACAGTGATTTATTTTTCAGGTAAAAACATGTGTGTCATGAGATCTTTGAAAAGAGACAAAGGCTACTAAAAATTTATTTGTTATAGATGAAAGCAATGTTTTAAATCGCAAACTGCTTGAAGTTATTTTGACAATTCCTATTCGCAGCGCCTTGATTGCCCCTTAGCGCAATCTATCGCCAAGTAGTTAACTAATTGACCACAAGCGCTCCTAGTGGTGGAATCAATGACTGTTGGTTTAGAGTTAGTCACGTTCCAGTGACTTCGTTCCTTATAAACAGATCATTCTGTGTTTGTTATATTTTAAAGCAGGAGGACAAAACGTGTTCAAATGTGCCATTCCCCTTAAACCATGTAAATTTTAAATTGAACTTTATACAGTTAACAGTTCTGTGTTACATGTGAATCAAGTGATGTCTGTTATTATTCTTCCAAAGGTTTTTGTTGTATTTACCATATGTTAATCGAGATACATTTTCTTCTAATATTTATAAACCGTCTTATAATTACAAGAACGATGTTGCCTGACGTCACATGCACTACACGCCTCACTGCGGGCTCAAATACGTCACAAACCTTGAAGCTGTCTTCCTCTGATCTAACCATTTTGACTCATTGTTGCAAGGAAGAAAAAATAACTTATATTCCCATTTGCTGGCGGATTTAAGTAGTTCAACACTACTTGCAATTTGTTTATGTTAATGGACAAACTTAATGCTTGCATTTTACGTCAGATCTTGTGTATGCTAATTCTCACGTAATTTATTTCTTCGAAAGGGGAGGCATCTGTTGAAAAATGCTATATTCCGAAGTTTATGAAATTTTTTCATAAGTGGGTTCAGAGGAGTCAAGCTAAACGTACACATTTCATCCTTCTATCTTAAATAGTTCCTTTCAAAAATGTATTTATTGCTTTTCACAGTATAAATGTTTTAAGTTTTATAAATTGCCCCAGGCCGTACAGTTTTTCTTTTAAAAAACTTTAAATTTCAGATTCACATTTCTTTCCACGCCAGTTATCAAATGTTTCTAGTGTGTGTCAAGTATTTTGGTTAAAAGCAAATTATGGGTGAATATATTACATTTTTCTGAAACTTTTGGCAATTTGAAGTTTCAAATTTAATAATACATTAACTAATCAATTTACGACTGAAATTGTATAAAGGTTATTAAACATTTATTTGGGAATATGTATGCAAGTGTGATAAGATTTTATTGAAAATTGTAGGTGCTGGAGAATTTTAACCATGCAAAACAGTTGAAATATGAAAGCCGGGAACAATGAATTTAAACACTAGGATAGAAATTACATTATTTTGCTTCAAAATCCTCTTTGATCATATGTAAGCCCTGCAGCTATCTTATTAGCTTCCTTATGTTTAATTTGGTTACCCACATTCCTAATGATTCTTCTGTCTACAATAGCATTTATAAAGATCATTATTGTATTTTCGCTGCAATTTCCTTAACTTAAGAAAAATGTTGCATTCCTTACAAAGTTTGTTATGAACGAATGAAATTTTGCATTACTGTTTCTTTAGATAATAGTTATAAAATGTATATGCCTATGACTAATGTTCATGAAAAGGAAATATACGGATTACAGTAGACTTTTTTGAATGTTTGTCAATTTTCTGTTTTCATCACCAGTAATTATTAAGTTGTTTCATATAGTACCTACTTTTATTGTACACATATCCAGGAATATACATATATGCAAAACTTAGAGAAATTCATTGAAAAATTCAGTAACTAAAGTATTTTGTGCATTATAAATCTGCTACAAATTGGACACGAGAAAACTCTATTTTTAGAAGCTGTAAATATAAACAAACGTTATATGCTTTAAAATCCTCCTGCACTATAAGAGGGTCCCACAGCTAGTTTTCTATCATAATGTAGTCACTATTGACTGCTTCCTAGCAGATTTATACGTGCTCAATGACCTTTAAGCAATCTGGTTTACCTTTCATCTATCCGTAACACCATTTATGTTCTTGCTAACAGAACTTACATTGCGTACTGCAAGTTTTACATTAACATTTAGACTAACTTTATAACCCATGTTAAATTCACTAACAGCTGCAGTCACTGCAATTTGCAATTTTTTTCTACTTACAAAGTCTTCGTTTTGACATTTAGCGCAAAATTTCACCAGAGTTCTGTGTTTCTCCTTTGGTACAGCAGTCCAGTAGATTAGTAATAACTAATCGCTTTACGTTTGTCTGTGAGATGGGAATGGTAACTATAATATTTCATGCTATTCATACTCATGGTCATACAAAACTGCTGCATAGAAGTGTGACCCTTATCAATGCCCAGAAGTGCATCAGCCAAACTTCTATTGACATCGGAAGGTGGCTACGAGAATCACTGGTAACCCTAGGGTTGGTATATGTTTTCACATAACATTTACTAAAGCAGAGCATTCTATTTTAACTTTACCAGCAAACCTTAAAGTTTCATTACACTTTGTCTCCAAATAGCCACCTGTTGATATACGTACACCACAACAAATATCCTATGAATTATATACTGTTGCAGCAAGAAAGTAATATAATGATAAATCAAGATTTATTACTGTTATAAACAATACTTATCTTAATATAAGCTGCCATACTCAGCTCTCACTTATCCGTAAAGCAAGTTTCTCAATCACAAACACGAACATGTGGAAATGTTTACTTTCAAAAGCAGGAACTAATATATACAATTTGAAGCCGAAGTGGTCAGTAACTTTCACAAAGGTCCAGAAGATGTATTTGCACATCACTACAAAGAATTTAGAGACTGAACTTAAATCGCCTAATTTAAATGTGAATTGCACCAATTAGGAAGGTTTTACTTTAGAAAGACTTCCAGTCCAATTCTCGGGTAGTTGGAATAGCAAATTTATTGTTACCGGTTATGCTCACAAGCCATGCGGAGGAACCAATGGCGCTTTAAGCGGCGTTCATTAGGTTGATAGATCCCAAGAGATCTAACCAGGGCGCTCTGATGGTGAGGCAAACTAACGTGTAATTTTGCGACCCGACGTCTAATGACATCTGTTACAAATACGTCACTAAGTAGATAAGTCCGGCTAGGACAGATACACGCATGACCCACAACGCACTGACCCTCAGCCGCCAACTGCCGTGACTCTTTATAACAAACTAGCAAAGGTAGTTTAAATGTTCACTTCCACCTCCACACGGGCATTTAGATCTTGACGTGGTTGTTCTTTAAATGGCGCTAAGGCGTAAATGATGTCAGATTCAGAAACTACAATGTTTAAATATAATTTTAAAGCAAACAAAGGGAAATGACACATTTTGTCATTGTTCACGAAATTTCACTGACACTTCTCATAAGCTTTACTTTCTGAAGTGTTATGATGAAGCTGCTTCAGGACTTAACTGTGATATACTCAAAGAATTTTGTTTATTTATGCACTCCCCACATTAGATCATATCAGACGATTAATGAAATGGTTGAAATGATATCTATTGAGCCAACGGACATAGATCTTAGGTACCCGAGATTCATTTCTAAATATAAGGCAAAAACACGGAGAAGAGCCTTATCCAGATAACTTGTCCTGACTGAAGTTCAAACTCGGGACCTCTTGAACTTGAGCCGCAACACATCACATGGACGGACAATATTGATAATAATGTGTGTAGCAAAATAAAACAAAAGTTTCAACTGTAAACGTTGTTTGATTTTTAAATAATCATAATGATTCCGTGAATGAAAGTATATTGAAGACGTACTTGTGTAATTATTTTAGATGGAATTTCAAAAATTTCTAAATTTCGTCTTCCAAACGAAATGTACCGTATTACAATTAGTTTTGCTTCATAATTTCGTTGTTTTTCATTTAACGTTTGTCTCGCCAACAGAGTAAATAACGATACACATAACTTTTGTTTAAAGCATCACCAAATACCTCTTCATATTTAATCTCTCTAAACTTATAAAGTGTTAACAACTTTAAACCTTTCAACGATTACCAACATTTCTAAGCTTCTTTGAATTCAATTACATAATGGAACCTTGCTATGGTAACCCAGTGGTTAGAGTAAATTGATCTTGACCGTATATCTGTGTTTCAAAATTGGTAAGTATTGATTTTTCATTCCGACTCTGACTTTCAAAATTTAAGATTAAACAGAATTTCTACAAAGGTTGTACTTAATGTAGTCTCTGCATTCGAACTTTTACTGCACCTGCCCATGCGGTACTTCCCTAGGCTCTTACGAATATTATAATTTCATTTACTCTTTCTTCCCATTATTGAACAAATTATTCTTAAACAGCTTAGTCTCCCATTTACGTTACGTTACTCGAGATAAACGTTATTCTATAAATAGCTTTATTATATATGTCTTTGTGGTTACAATGTATATGAATACAGTTAGTATCCAGTCACCGGACATTTCCTAAAGGCACCATGATGAACTTTCTGTGATCGTATTAGCTTTTAAAGTTACTGACTCCGCCACTAGGAGCGCATCTTGTCAGGTAGTTAACCAATAGCCGGTAGATGGTGCTAATGTAAGAATCAGGGCATTGCGAATTGAAATGCCAAAAAGATTCAGGCAATTTGGGACTTAAAGTATAAGTTTCATTTAGGGTAAAGTAATATTTAGCA
Organism: Mantis religiosa; assembly: GCA_030765055.1. Taxonomy (NCBI): domain Eukaryota; kingdom Metazoa; phylum Arthropoda; class Insecta; order Mantodea; family Mantidae; genus Mantis; species Mantis religiosa. Next base: position 216,625,683 of record CM060949.1, on the reverse strand, counting down.
GCTTTCGTTTGCTTTGAGAGGGTGGATGATGGAGAGCATTACACCTGAAAGAAAAAAATTCACGGCTCTCCGTCGTAATCGAACAGGAAGCTACCGTTCCATCTATTAGATCACGGAGCATGACAAGTTTTGAATTATGTTATGGTTGCCTATTTAACGGTTTTGCGCAACTTTGGTGCTATGTTGAACATTTTGAATATTTGACATATTCAGACGCTAGAGGTTATTTAGGTTTCAATAAACTTCATATGCCACATATAGCACAGACACTCAAGCACACTTTCCTATGTTTGTATTTATCTCACAGAGACATATTGCCGGTAGTTTCTTCATTCCCTTTTCTTTTCTGTTAACATAACACGTACGTCTCTAAGTTAAGGTGTTAAATTATATTAAACAACGTCAAATCGAAATAAAATGTTCATTTGCCTTGTGGTTCAGGCTTGAGGAATAACAGATGTTCTGTAATGGTGGTAACTTCTGATGGTTAAATTAGTTTATTAGTGATTTTATTTTACACTGCGCCTGAACATGAGTAATAGAGATAAGACATTAATGCGTAATTCATAAAGCAAACTTCCTGTTTAAAACATTTTCTGTTCTGTCTCCTCTTTTTAGAAATCCAATCTTCTACATGTGCTCTGGCGGACATAGCACCTTTGTTCAATAATGCAGTGGCACAGATTTGCACTTATAGTACGTCAAACGTTGTTAAACTTTACCGTATGAAAACATACAGAATATAATAATGGAAGGATAAAACGTTTACAGGATTTGAACTCCTTTCCGAGTTTGTAGGGATTGTCCCTACTTTTGTATAACTGTCCCATGTACCTACTTCAGTATGAGGAGATATCTTCAGAGCCCTCTGTTGTTTTACTTTTACTTCATGACAAAGAGTTGAGGCAACGTTTACTGACGAGCGCTACATTCGCTTGCTATCTTATTTATTAGAACAACGAAATATTAAGCAATTGGATAATTCCAAATCACAGCATAGTGTGACTTTGTGGGTTCCTGAAATTAGAAGTCCAGCTTGCGGAAGTTCGGAATGCCCTTTATTTCCGTAGAGACATTTGTTATAGCCCTGAGCAGCCGAAATACGTAACATACACAAATACAGCCTAAAAGGTCGTCTGCCACTCGACCACAAACAGAAGTGATAAGTTACAAATCAGAGCTGCACGCACACGATTATCGAGTACAATGACGACTGCCACCCGACTAACTGGCCGCGGCTTCTTTTATATCTCCGCTCATTGTTCTAGAAATTTGTGGAATGTTCTCTAGCAATCAAGATGGCACTAAAGAATGACGAACATTTCAAACATGTGTCTCTTTCTTTCTCCGTTTCGGAAAGCTTTTATCTCCGCGTTGCACTATCTGTTTCTTTGCGCGCGCCAGCCGCGCCAGTCGCAACGATGCCTCGCGACAATACTGGTTATACCGTACTGCTCGCTATGGGCAGTGAGCTGACAACTGAAACCAAGTCGGAAATATAAATGTTAATACAGAAGAGAGTATTCTTTAGAACATAGTTATGTGTTAAATTAGGGAATATAAACGTATGGTTCTTTTGTACAAGTGGCTCTGTTTACTATTCTTGCAGAATGGATTTCATATTTTTTCTGTTGTTAATTAGGATAGCTGTCATTAGATATTTCCACATTTGTACGTACTAGAACGATATTATAAAAGTGACAAAAGCACATCGCTATATATTCCATAGGCTGTGCACTTTATTGAGATGTAAAACATTTTGAGGAGCAGGCATTTATCCACTTCCGGTTTTGATTGTACAGTAAATGCAATACTAATATATATTATACTATGTTATGTATAACATACGTATGGCAGTGTCTGTGTATAAGACGTATGCTGTATTTAGTGAACTCGGTAGAGTAATTTGTTGTGTACACAAAATGGTAGAGGAAGTATTTCAAGTAAGAAGAAATTTGATGTGACAGGAATTTCTTCAAACCTTAGTATCGTAACCTCGGAAAATGCTAAATTTTAATGTAATATCGTGTTAGGTGTGCTGAAACGGAAAATAACAACTTTTATAAATTGCGGCAATTAGGCATCTTCGGGTGCATCAGTCCTGGTGCACTATTGATGGATTGGATTTCAAAACGAGTGACTTAATCTTGAACTCCCAGACAAATGCAATATATGAAGAGGATACTGTAGCTGTAGTTTGGGCTTTTATATAGAATATTCAGCTTCCGGCCTCGCCTGTACAGGAAATGTTTTACCTCACAAAATTTTGACATTTTTGTCAGTATATATGACTGAAATCAGATTATGCACACTTTTATTTATACCACGAAGGTGTAGCTAAACGAGTACCAGATGATCTGTATAACTTTTGGGAAGTTTACCTTTCTTATCTTCCACCAATTGCGAAGACGCTCTATTTATTTAGTGATTCTTGCGGAGGTCAAAACAGGAATCAATCAGTTGTGCGATTTTTATTATCATTGACAATGGCAGTAAGATTTAATGTCATTCATCAGTACTTGCCAGAAAGCGGTCACTATCTGTTGCCGTGTGACTTGGACCTTGGTCTCCGTCGCCATGATACAGTGTATACAGCATTTGAAATATCTTTCTCTGATATTATCACCTAGGAAACGCACAAATGCTTTCATGACATCAGTAACAGACACTGCGAATCTCATAGACTGCAAAACATGGTGTCAGAACTGTTTTAAGAAGAAAATTGCTCGTCCTGGCAGCTCTCATTGTGGACCTGGTGTGACTGCTTCCAAGTATAAGCATGTAACTTATGATAGAGAACATTATGGTTATCTCGCGGCACGTAAGTATGTTGATGGATTTGTGCAGTAATATTTTATACTGGAAAAAGGAAAGGGACGTCCGGATCTACCTTCCAAGATCGTCTATGACAGAGCTGTCCTCACAATTAACAAAAAGAAAATAGTAGATATTTAAAAAATAGCACATGAACATCTCCACTGCCACTAGAACATTTTGACATGGCCAAACACTGAAGTCGAGTTGATGATGAGTAGATGCTGAAATGAATTCAGTAAGAGTATTTCCACATAGCACAATATGTTCGTTAACCTCATTACAGATTTATTGCACGATTATATTGTTCCATAATTCCAAAAAATGAACAAATAACAGGCAATTTTGTTGTTTTCTACTAAATATCGCATAATTACTATAAAAGGGAAATACTTCCGTGGTATAAAACATAGCAGTACATCACAGACATGCAACGTTGAGGTCACTGAGTAATCTCATAAATTACTAAGGGATAGTTCATCAAGTTTTGTGTAGAACATAAGTGAACAAGTTGCCCACTGTCCACCCTATTAAGTATTTTTTCTCAAAACTATACCACAAGGACTGATTTTTCTTTTCATATCAGCGATTCAAATGAAACATTTTTATATTTGGCTCACTCTGAAACTAATTGTAGTAGAGAAGTGACCGGAACGCCAAGAACATTATTCTACGAGGTGGCTAAACTATCTACCCAAAAGAGAAACGATAGCACTCATAACCTTCCTGAACTAACCAGGGAATCCTGTCTCACTATCCGTCTCCCTCTTTACCCTCCCAGAAGTGTACATTAACATTGCAGTAGTCTGAGATACCGATATACTTATTAAGCACGTAGCTATAAAGTCTAATTATTAAATAATAGAAAATCGGAATTTCTATTATGCCTCTTTTTTAAAAAATATATATACATCCTCCAGCGTTAAGTAAATGCGAAGGATGAATGAAATGTGTGAAATGGTTCAAACGAGTCCAGGGTCATAGAGCTTAGTGTTACCTTTGAGGATAATGGAAAGCGTGTATCCAGATAACTCACACTGACCGACATTCCAACTCGAGAAATCTTGACGTGGACAGACAGGCTACCTTCTACGTTACAGAGACAAGCATAAGTGTATTGTGTGGTCAGCTAACAACGTTATAGTAAGGAAGTAATACTTATATTGAAGTAGTGGCACTTTTTAAACATGAGTCATAGGTACCACAACACATGGACGGGCAATATTGATAATAATGTGTGTTGCAAAATAAAATTAAAGGTTCAGCTCTGAACTGTGTTTGATGTTAAATAATCATGATGGACACGTTGATGATAATATACTGAAGACACATTGTGTAATTATTTTGGACGGTAGATCACATGTTTCGAATAAGTATCTCTGCTTCCAAACGACATTTTACATATTACAATTAATTTTGCTGCATAATTCCCATGTTTGATTTAACTTTTGTCTGCCAAGGGAATAAATAATGATATATGTTATTTTTGTATACAGCAACACAAATATGTCGTCATATTTAAGTTCTGTAAACTTGTAAAATAATAATAACTTCAAACCTTCCGACGATTACCAACAGTTTTAAACTTCTTTGAATTCAATTTCATAATGGCATGTTGCTATGGTAGCTCAGTGGTTAGAATAAATGGATCTGTGACCGTAAGATCCATGGTTCAAATCCCGGCTATGGTATTGAATTTTTCAGGCTGACTCTGCCTTTCAAAATTTATGATTAAAAGTACTTCTAACAAGTTTATACTTAATGTGATCTATGCATTCGATCTTGTATATCACTAGCTCATCCCGTACTTCCCTGGACTCTTAGGAATTATATAATACTTTCATTTGCTATTTCTATCTATTCTTGAACAAACTATTTTTAAACAGCTTACTTTACATCAATCAAGATAATCGTTATTCTATAAATAGTTTTCTTATATATGTTTTTGTGGTTACAATGTATATGAATACAGTTAGTATACAGTCACCGGACATTTCCTAAAGGCACCAGGATAAACTTTCTGTGATGGTATTACCTTTTAAAGTTATTGACACCGCCACGAGGAGCGCATGGGGTCAGGTATTTAACCAACAGCCGGTAGATGGCGCTGATGCAAGAATCAGAACGTTGCGGACTAAAATGCCGGACAAATTCAAGCAATTTGAAATTTAAAGTTTCAGTTTCTTTTACCGTAAATAAATGTTTAGCAGCTTTCGTTTCCTTAATAAACATGGGCGATAGATGCTTATACGTGAATGGAAAAGTCACTACTACTCCGTCGTTATGGAACAGGAAGCTACTGTTCTATCTACTAGATATCGAAAAATTACAAGTTTTGATTCGTGTTAGTGTTGATTATCAGATTAAGGACGATTAGGCTATTCATAGCTATTTTGAATATTTGACATTCAGACTTTAGTGGTTATTTGAATTACATAAATAATTTGATGTACCAGATGTAGGACAAATTGTCAAGCCCACCTTGCCTTATTTGTATATGCTGATAAATTCCTTGTTCCTTTTTCCTTCCTGCTAACATAACACGTACCTACTATATTTCAAGAAAGTATATATAAATTTTCCGCGAGTTAGTATCATACCGGCGTTCTCTAACCTGAGAGTATGGAAAGTAAATTGTCCATGTTCGTAGATGTATGATAAATTATGTATGGTGTGGTGGCAGCCATTTTAACTTGTTACTCACTTCGTGTATATAAAAGATTTTATTTAGCCAAAATGATGAAAGAATGGCTAAATATAAGAAAGTACCAATTCTCTTGTTTCTGAGCTACTAACTACACTTTGTTGAGGACAATACAACAAAACTGAAAGCCCTTGGAGAAATGATTTTAACAAAACCTATATGTATGTTGTATACAAGGAACGGTCTATCAACTGTTCTCGTAGGTCAATGACAAAACGCAGGCTGTGACAAATAGCGCCAGGGTTGGCGGTTCGAAACCTAACGTGTGGGCATACTTTCTTTCTCAAAATTCTTTACTTTGTTAGACGCTGTAACGAACTAACTTACACCTGTGCTCTTGCAGGTAAACTATGGCATTGCAGAATATCAAAGAAAATGGAAAACATATACAACGCTGATTTTTATAGAACCAACAATACATTTGAAATTAAGCGGCACCAAACCACGGCTATCGTAGCTCAATGACAAAAAGCACGCTGTTCCAAATCCAAGCTTCGCGGTTTGAACACCAGTCTGGAACCAAAATGTTTGTTTCAATGCTTTTAGCCTTTTAGACGCAGTAACGAAACTATTTAAAAACGCGCAGTTATTACTGCTTGGCATTAGAAGCCATTCAAGAACAGGAAAAACAAATAGAATGACATATTTTATAGTCCATGTTGTAAATAGTCTACGTTCTAATATCTGTTGTCGTAGTTTACTGATCCTCAAGTATTAATAACCAATTCTATGGTGGTTGGCGAGGCGTTTCCAACATAAGTAGCAGGGTCAATAATTTCACTCTTTTGAGCTGCTGTCAGCTCCACACAACTCCGTGTAGTTGCGTGCTACTTAACTGTGATAAAATGTTAGTTGGAGATTCCATTGCATACATAAAAAACTTCCAGCAACATTTTAGCATACGGAAGAAATACAAGAAGAAAAGTTTGAAATAAAAGCTATAATTTTGTACTGGGTTCGAACCGTAAGCCTTCTACCCTCTTTACAAAACGTGCATTTTACTACTGAGCTGCGACAACATGCCAGAATATGTTGTACACAACAAAGATGGCGGTTCTATAAAACCTGTTGTTGCATATCTTCTAATACTATGTAGTAATAACTTCGCTGTAAGAGAACATTAATAAATTGATTCGTTACAGCGTCTAACATAGTAAGAGTGTTACAGACATCTCCAGGTCGCTACTGTTGCTTTACTTTTACTTCATGGCAAGGAATTGAGACACATTGACTTTTATTGACGAGCGCTACATTGGCTGGTTATCTTGTTTATTAAAACAGTGAAGTATTAATACAATTGTGAAATTCCAAACCACAGTATACTGATTATACCATGCTGCTATCTATCGGCAGTCAGCTGACAACTGAAACCAACGCGAAAATAGAAATGTTAATACTGAGGGTAGTAATCCTTAGCGCATGGTTCTGTGTTATATATATGAGTATAAACGTATGGTTTTTGACGTAACTCGGCCTGTGAGGAATGTGCTGACGTAATAACTCTAGCGTTATCTGAGAAAGATTACGGCTCTACATTGCCTAATGGCCTCTCATAAAACATTCACCCTTACACCAGCATGTTCAATACTAAGTGAATGAACAGAGATTGTTTTCCATGACGATAGTACATCTATTTATGACGTCATCGCTAGCTCAGCTTATACTGTCTACCAACCACCAAAAGGCAAGCTATAATCTATCTTAACCTAGTTTAATCCTGCTGTAAACATCTGGGCAGGAAGAGAGACAGAGACGGAGATATTGGAACAGAAAACGGTTAAGCTGTTGTTTGGTTTAGCGAAGTTAATGGACGTTTTCTTTTATTTGCATACGTACGATAAACTCTTACTTTAAGTACAGTAGTGTAAGTAATTTTCTGATCACTGTTCTGTGCGAGATAATTTCGGAGATGGAAAAGTATGCAAATGTTTCGATTATTATAAATGTAATAGCCCCACATGTTATCTTTCTGCTTCACATACCACACAGATATATACAGGTTACACGTAAGAGAGGTGAAATTATACACACTATTAACTTATTATGTTCAATTAAGCTTCATTTAATTTAACAATTACTAGAGGACACTGTTAATATATCATATTTTCCTATACCAGGCAGCTCTCTCACAACGAGGTCTGTATCGAGTTGAATACTGATTAAGATGTTATTGTTTATAGTGTGGAGTTACTATAGTACATCTCGTGTACCTCACAAGCCCAAGAACACATATGTACATGCAATTTAAAATCAGCAAGCTCTTCATTATGAAGCAGGCCGAAACATCAGCCGAAATAAAACACAATCGAGGCAAACATTTAAAAAGTGGCGAGAGGTGAATGATCGCACGCTGTTTCGGGGTGCTTAAACAAACAAACCCGGAATCGTCCATAAAACATTGAGAAAGAAACTGGTAATCTCCTTGGTGTTTCCGCAAGTAGTGTACATAGTGCTAGAATAGAACAGCAAGCATCCGGAACTCTAAGAACACCGGGAAAATAGCGTAAATGCAAACAACGCGTGGAGAAATACGACCATTTTAAGTAAAGTGCCATACGCAGTAAAGTTCATGATTATTTTTTCAGAAGTGAAACAACTCATTTATTTAATAAGTTAATGTTTAACCTAACGCTATTTATTCATTGTCTAGGAGTTAGTGCTGGTATATATACTGCTAGTGTTTCGAAACTTTAGTGTGTGTATGTAGCGTGTAAAATGTGGTGAGTTGAGTAAGTTCCGCCTTGTGGTTTACAGCAAGATTAAACTAGCGTGAGATAGAGTATAGAGAAATTTCCAATATAATCACTTTTACTGTCCCCACGGTGTTTATGCTCGCCTTCCCAGTATGACAAGAATGCTAGACTCGTTTAAAATACGCAAGTTTTGTCACATAACTCACTCATACATAATATCTATCACTACAGTTACTACAACAAACATTAGATCTGGCAGCATGGGTAAGTCATATGTACTCTTATACACTAATTTCCTAGTAAACAGATCTACTAACAGAGCAGATATACAGTTCAAAATCCTCTCCCCCTCATTCCTCTCTTGTTTTCTTGTGGTGGGTAGACAGTGGTGTCCCCTGACTCCTCCAGGAAAAGCATCTCCCGCACACGTTTTCACCTCAGAGCAAGTGTTTGTCTTAACGCGGGGAAGCACCATCATTATCTACATCGATAAAACAATAACTGCGTAAACACGTACCCAGTGGCTTACTAAGAGACTATAACAATACCACTCACACCAGAATTCAGTAAGCAGCTTCAACAATGACTACACGTGTGTGTTTAAAATAAAAAAAATGAACAAAATGAAACTAAAAGTACATTTCATAAAAAATAACCAATTGACATATACACCCCAAACATGCAGGGTGGAAGTAGACAATATGGGTTCATTTTTAAGTGAAAAGATATTACATTGAATTGTGTACCCGTGATGACTCAGGAAAGAGGTCATATTTCATCAATTTCCCAGCCAAATAATAAATTAATATCTTAAGTCAAGCACTGCACATTTGTATGTGTTAGCAGGAAACCGAATGTAACAAAATATTTTATCAGCAATAAGTCTCTGTGTGATAAATACAAACGTGGGAAAGTGGTCTTGACAGTCTCTCGTGTTTATGTAAATATGTTATTTGATCATTACTTCAAGTGTACCATTTCGAGTTTGTTACAAGTCAAATATTGTATAATGTTTGTTTATCAATCAGAAAATTACTCATTACAAAAGTCGAAATCCTTTTCTAATTCACGGCTTTCGATTTCTGAGGCCCGGTTGCATACAAATTGCTAACTGAAGTTAATTTATAACCGAAGACCAAAATTGAACTGAGTTTGCGAACCCGCGTGGTTGTAAAATGCTGATCTTAGATCAGATGAACGTCGTTTAATACTGATCCCAGATCACTAAAGCAATTGCTACAACATCGCCAAACATGTTGCAACTTTCGTGTTGTATCGAAACTATTCGAGAATTATCGGAATTACTCGACACTGTTTAAATCAGGTACACAACGTAGCCATCTAGACATAACAAAAACTAAATACATCTTTCGCTTTATGGTTCTTTGTCCTAGAAATAATGTTATTTTAAATAAACAGTATAAGACTTTACTCCATATGAAACAGTAATTTATAGTAGTTAATTATTTGGCTTACTTTATCTCCATTACATGCCCAATGTACATCTCTTTCATTTTTGTCTGTTTACAATACTGTGATTTGCAAAACATCAACAAAAAATTGAACTTCAAGCAAAAGATAAGATGCGTTCAGCTAACTTTGAATCTCACATTACCCTTCTTACATCACACTTTTCCATAGGCATCCTGATGAAATGAGATCTTAAAGCTGCAATCTCCCTTGTAACTTCATGTATTATTCTAAACGCAGTCCCTTTATTTATATTGAATATATTTCAAATCACCATCTGGGAGATTTTAGTTCAATACTACCGTAATGCGGTAAGGATCATAAGTATTGGATTAAGTGCGTATTTCCTCAAGGTTTGTTTTCTTAATTGTGCATGTATCCTATGCTCCAGTTCTTTAATTGCATGCTTTGATAGTCGAAATCTCATTTTGAACTTTCTGTCATATAGTTCTGTGATGGGATTTCTTCTATGATGGAAAACAGGAGCAGAAATTTCAAATTGAAAATCCTAATCATCAGAGATATCAGAGTAATCTGAATTCTGCAGATAATGCAAATTTATAGCTTATAAACACAAATGCATCATTTACATACATTTTTGAAATAAGGAGGCTAATTATTTGCACAGGTAACCACAAAAAGGCTTTATTTACTATTTATTTAAAGCTGCACTACTTACTTCTTCTCAGAAGCTATTCTGTAAATTCTGCAGTTCTCAGTTCAATCAAATTAACTGGAGAAAATTCAGCAGTTAGATTTGATCTTAGATCAATAGGTCATGAACTTAGATCAATGTTTATACAACCAAAATTCTAAGTTTAACTTGACTGAAGATCATTTTTTATGCTTGAACTTAGGTTATCTTTAATGCATCCGGGCCTCAATCCGTTCCGGTTCCAATTTGGTCTGCCCGCCTTTTCTTCGGTCTTCGCTGATTTCTTGTACATTTGGGTTTATAGTTTCTGACTATTTTACGTATTTTTTATAGTAATAATAGAGTGATTGCTTCTATTTTTAATTTCTTTTTCTGTGTACGGAGTTATTGCTATTGCAAATTTCTTCTCTGATATCCGTATTAAATATCTAGGTATCTGTACTTAGCAGAAGTGCATTAGAAAATTTCTAGAACAAGGAATAATGTGGTGTTAAATAATAACAAATCATAAATGACAAATGTTCCATATGCGACTACACAAATCCAAAACATTCAACATAGCAGCATAGCTGCCCAATAGAATATGCAGAGATTGTGAAACAAAATACACAATAAGACGTATTTTTCGAGAGAAATTGCAACCCCAACAGGAAGTAAAGCGTGCCATGTTCCTTGATCTAGTAGACGGAATGGTAGCTTTCTGTTCCTTACCGAGGGAGAGCAGCCACTTATTTTTCAAGTGTAAACGCCTTTATCAAGTGTATTTTGAAAGCAAGGAGTAGCTACTAGACAAGTATTTGTCCTAAATGAAAGTAATATTTTAAATAATTAACTGCTTTTATTTATTTGACAATTGCAATATGCAGGGTCCTGATTCTGCTATGGCGCAATCTATCGGCATTGAGTTAAGTACGTGACCACAAGCGCTCCTAGTGTCGGAATTAGTGACAGTTGGTTTTATCATGGATGGCATAAGAAGCTGTCCCTGTCCGGTGACTGGATACTAACTCATGTTACTTCATGTCTTATAAAGGGATCATTTTGTATATCATATTAGTTTCAAAGCAGGAGAAGAACGTTTTCAAACGTACCTTTCCGCTTAAACCATGTAAATCTTGAGGCCGGAATTACTTAGTACTCAGTTCTGTGTTATATATGAATCAAATGACGTGTTGTTTTTCTGTTACTCTTCTTCCAAAGGTTATTGTTGTATTTACGTTATGTTAATCAAAATATGTTTTCTGGGAAAAAACGAATAACGACTTAGTACCTAAAAGGGATGTACGTTAACGTACACAGAACAATTCGGAAATATTTAACACAGAGAAATGGAGTTACATAAGGAGAGAAAGAGAATTCTAAATTCTGCTCCGGTCATACAAATGATATTCATAATGATGGGAGCTGAAACTGCTATTCCCGGATAATCATATATAGTTGACGCAACATAATTTGTCTCCTAAATGCGTTAAAAATTGAGTATAAATATCAATATAGAAGACTATTGAGAAAATTATACAATAAAAAGTTGTTTCAATGTATAAGTTAATTTGTGATGAAGGATTTTCTACAAAACCTTCACATGGAAGTAAATGGTACCGAGATTTGACAACGCACGGAGTCTGTATAACTTAGTGAGGTGCAGAATCAAAAGTTTTTAAGAATCGTATACAATTGTGACAGTACTTTTAAGTAAAGTACCTTCACTTCCAATTGAAGTTCTCTGAAATTATAGTATCGTCACTCCTCAGTCCTCACTCTGGTTGTTATTGACTAAACTGGACCTTACATAGAAGACCTTTAGAACCGTTTCTATAAGAAGTGACCAATTGACTTGGAAGAGGAAGCGATGTTTAATACGATATATGACAGATACCAAATGTAATCGTTTTGTATGTATTTTGCATAAAATGCAAACATTAATAGTAATTACACAAAGATATAAATCTGATAAAAGTAGACCGTTTGCTACAAATGTATTTGTTGTGGATGTTAGTATACACAAATATTTTAGTTATATCATGTAACCTTGTACACACAAAGTTTGCAGTAATAACTACACACATGAGCTAGGCAAGTAACGAAACCAGCAAGACATTTGTACATATAACAACTACCGTTTCCATTCCGTTTTGTTTGTGAGTGATCGTATTTCATTAAAATATATTGTAATTCTAAAAACAGTTCCTTTATTCATTAAAGTCTTGTTATTTTCATTTACTCTTCCTCAAACATCACGTGTAGTTTTCCACATTTGTCCACTTATTCGAAATACAACCAATTTATAGTTGGATAGAGAGCGTTAGATGTCTTATTACATGTGTTATGAAAAGACTCAGAAGCATTAGATGTATACTGGAAATCTTGGAATTACTATCAAAATAGAAGGTATTAGATTTTAGATTAGATTAAATGTATAGTTCATATTCCAAAATTGTACAATTTATAACGTTAGGCTACATTTATTTGTCTTTACCTTGTTGCTACCTTGGCTTACATGACACCCTGGTCTTCTGCTCTGCCAGGTAGCTCTTAACCTCCATGCCTCTTTGTTACATATTTAGTCCCATTCTTCCCCCTCATCTTCCGTTTTTATATTTTTTACATTCCTGACCCATTTTTCTTTTACTTTCTGTAAGAACTCACCAACACTTCCTACCTTCTTTTCCTCCCTGCCCGTTAACATTTTTATAGCTACTATCCTCTTCTCTACTTTCTCCCATTTTTCCTCCCAAACCATTTTTCTCCACAATGCGACCTCCTCGCATTCTGTTACATAGTGTTCTATATTTTCTTTCCTCCAAACAATTGATAAAATTCCCTTTTCCCTACCTCTTATTTCTCTGATCAAGTACGTAATAAGCAATCTCATATATCATCAAACTTCTCATCTTGGGAATTATCGGACAAAATCGCAAACAAAACAGTAAACTTTGTGCTAATGCAATCATTTGCCAATATAATTAAATCATTTTTGTCACATTTACTTATCAACTAATACTTACCAGGATTGACCTAGGGACAATTAGCATCAAACAACATTGGTCCCAACCCATACAATATTCACTGCAGCATATTCAATATCGAGAATTACAAAAACTGGATTCATGTGCAGGTTCCTGCTGAGGCATCAGACAGAAACCGATTTTAATACTTAAACACAGGTCTCTAAGTCTTCCCAGATAACAGAGAGCATCAAAGTTTTATCCTCAGAGTAATACCAGATTCTCAACTTCCTGGCATAGGGCGCGCCTTCTGATCCTTTCGATGCCAGCTAAGTGAACTAACCAACATGTCGTCGGTAATGCAGTAAGCTTCTATTTCGACCGAGCTATGGTACATGCACCTCCCCCACCCTTTACTGCCCTGTTCAGCGACTGATTGAATCCATCTTTCGAAGCATAATCTCGTGCACCAACGAATAATTTACGGCACAATTCATTTATCGCATATTAGCATAATACGCGCTAAATATGCTGAGTAAATGTGCCTAAATTATTCATCACTGTGCGAGATGTGACTTCGAAAGAAGTTGACCAATTAAATTCGGAAAAAAGGGCTCAGAATCCACTTCCAAACTTGATCTTCAATATTCAAAGAAAAACCTGATACTAATGTGTGATTGATTCATGATATTAGTAAAACCTCAGAAAATGGGTACATGAGGCAAATACATACATTGAATAAAAGACACTATTTTATATACTTCTAATCACTTTGGTTGGATTATCATTCACACATGCAGTATAAATGATTATGATTTGAATGAAAAATACAGTTCAATAACTCTAAGAAGAATATTAAGAACATAAAAACTGTATCATTCATTTAAAATTGTCCTAAGCTTAACTTTGTCTTTGCAACACAGGAATATTACAGTCTTACGTTGTTAAATGCTTTAATGATGTATAAGCACAGTAATAAATGCTGTAAAAGGAAATAAGGAGTTTTAAAAATAAATTTTAATGCAAAGTGCATCTTCCAACAGGACAAAATATCATGTAATTAAATATCATGTAATTATCTGATAGTGAAGTATGATTTGCTTGGTACAGCAACTGTTTTGGTAAATGACTTACTTTAACCTAGTAGGACTTTAAGCTATATATGTACTAAGATGGCATTTGGTGCTCTCTGCATAGTGTAAACCTCTCAGGCTATGACATACAACTGAATGTGTTTATCATAAGTAAATCAATGAAAGGTTACACTCAGAACTATTACTGCTGTTTGTGGTCTTAATTATGCTGTGAAAGTGCCGGAACTCTCTGAGTCGTTAATAGGTCTAATTAAAATGCTTACACATCTAAGCATTATTTCTTTTGACAGTCCATAATTCCTTATCTGTTCAATGGAATGAAACAATAACTGCATTTTATAGGTGTGGCTATATCTGCTTTCCAAAATTATGTGGCTTTGCATCACTGCATGTAACGCATGTTGGCTGTTAAGCTCAAATACCCAGAGTTTGCCCGAGTAGCTCTGCAATGTGTTTGGGATGCTACCAACAGTGTAGATGCTGAAAGATATTTCAGTAAATATAATTTGACTGTAAGTGACACGAGGACACAAATGACAGAACAGAATGTTGAAATATGTTCAGTGCCTTCATTCAACAGCATTACTGAATCAAACTAGGCTAATTTAGTGCATTTTCTTTTTAATGTGTTCTAGATCAGTATGGACATCTCTTTTTTGTGTTATGAATATGCTTTAGTCTGTATGACACTCTTCTATAGTTCTGTGTATTGCTTTAACCTATATTAATGTGAAATAAATTGACACTTTATGCACTTTTAACTCACCGTCGTTAATAAACTTCCATAAATGTGTTTCAAATTTCATATAAATAATACTAATATTCACCATTTAACAAAATTAACTCAAACTTTCTTCAAAATGCTATAAAATACTATATTTCAAATGTATAAACGCTACAAAATACTCAATGTAAATATCAAAATGCTAAATATCACCCCCCTACCTATTGTTTATTATGAAGCTTTACTAATTTGAGATCTTGCCATTCTCTGGCTCCTAGTTGCAGCTGACATTGTACATATTTTAAGAGTAAGTGGAATACTGGAAATAATTGTAAAAATGGTATATAATGATGACAAATTATGAAGCTTTTGATGCAAAATTGATGGTGGTGGCGATCACAGGTTACCACAGCTCCACGTTGTGCACCAGTTTGAAGCAAATATTATAGTGAGCAATGAGGTTTCTCTCAGGGTATGCGTGGATGTGTGTGAGAAGGAAATTTACAACACTGGAATGCCCGTTTCCAAATTATTTATTCACTGCTTCTTATTTCAAACCTCGAAATGGAAGCTGCCGACCGAGGGTTACCAATCACGGTTTATAGTGACTGAATGCTAATTATATTTCTTGATAAATTCTGATGACCTGACAAATATTCAAGACCGAACAAGTTGACCGCTCTAAAAAGGCTTCACGTCTCACTCTACCCTTTATATCGGCTACACGCCGACGTCTTTATGATGGCTTCGTAGCCGCGACCCACCTCCATCGGCGAACGCCGAAGAGTGCTCTCACTACCTCTGCGCGCGTGTGTATCTTTATATAACTTTCACTCTCCAAACTCCTTTTCCAAACCAAACAAAGTCCTTTTGTGGCTGTTTTGGTCGCTATTGTAAACGATCCAAAGAATACCCTATTCAAGTACGTCAAGTGACAATTCCTTTAGAAACCTTCTAAGGACACTGTTCCTTTCATTCATGGCATTGTTATAAACAGTTTCCCCAACTAAACTGGCCTTGGCTTTGGTCGTCACAAAGACCCAACATTCCTTCGACGTCTATCATTATTCGTTGCTTCTGGCAACCAATAATTTCGGTATCAAATGCCCCCATAGATATTATTTTATTATCCCATAATGAAATAATATATATGTCTTGCCCGAATATAACGCAAAATATTAGACCTTTGTCAGCAACTTCCAATTCATTTTACAATTTCTTTTCAAAACATTAAATTTTTTTTTCTTACATGACATTTCCTAAAAATTATTCACCTAGTTACATAACAACATTTCATTTAAAATTTACTAACATTCTGTTCGGCAATTTTCAACTTTTAAATATTACTCGGAAAATATTTCAATCTACCTCATCTCTCTTTTTCTCCATCTGATCTACTTAAAATTAATTCATATTGTTGTTACACTTGAAACAATTCCTAAATATACACTCTCATGTTTAAATCAATGGTACATTAATAAGGTTATATTTATGTACAACATTTCTGAGTTCTTCTCCTTGATTCTATATAAATATTCTTTTCAAAAGTCTTTCATTGTTCTGATATTTTTTTAACTGGTTAATTTTTTTTATATACATTTCCGAATACTTCTTTATGATTCTATATAAATATTATTTTCAAAAGTCTTTAAGTGTTCTAATTTTCATTACTATATATTTTTTTTTTACTTGTTTAGTTTTAAGTTTCACTGCACTGTCACAACACTGTTTACACTTAACCTATACATTTTACACTACACTATTTATACTTAGCCTATACATTTTACAAGTTTGTTTCTTCTCCTTTTACAATTTGTTATGGCAATTTTAAATACTTTAGCCTAAGTTCCTACCATTTACAAGAAAATTCATCATTCCACAACGTACTTCGAAAGACAAGAGAATTTTGCGGACTTTTCCATGTATAAAGGACTTATTTATTCTACATCCCCATGAGTTTTCCATATCTAGCTTAGATATCGGACATCGATCTCTTTTCCTATCATTTCTACACATATTCTGATGGAACTCTGCCCCTTGCCCGAAATATTTTAATATTTCTGTTTCGTTTATCCTTGGATTTTGCATGTTTTTCAATGTTTCATTTGTCACCGTGATCTCTATTGCTACCTCACTAATTTCACTTGTGGTTTTCTCCAAATTCCTCGTCAGTTTTCTATTTTCCCACTCTGATGCTTCTAGTCTACTCCTAGTTTCTTCTAACTCTTTTCTAGCCATTTCTCCTTCTTTATCTAGTTTCTGTACGATTTCCTCCCTCAGTTTTCTGTTTTCGTTATCTGTCCTTTCATTAACTAGATTCAAAACTTCATTTTCGGCATTCTCCGTCTCCTCACTAACATCTTTCCCTACATTGTCTGTTACCTGATCAGCTTCTTCTCTTACGTTCTCTACTTCCTGACTAACGTTCCCGAAATTTTCTAACGCCTGTTGTTGATTGTCAAACTTCTTTCCTAGTTCTATTTGTCCTGCCTCTAACTTCTGAAAACCACTTTCTATTTTTCCTTCTATCTTTTTTAAACTTTGATTATACTCCTTCATCTCTGTTATTAAACTTTGATTATTAGCCTTCATTTCTTTCCTTAAACTTTCAACACTTGCGAACACTTTTCTAATTTCCTGTAGCATAATCTGTTCCCATTCTACATCATTTTTTACAGTTCTACCACACTCTGCTACCTTAACTACTTCCTGCCTACTGTTATTACTATAAACCTCCTGAACTTCCATTTTCTTTCTTTTTTTTTTTTTTTACAGTTTTTACTCAACACATTTGTTTTCCTCCTCAAATATATTCACAATAATCTATTAGATAATGTAACACTCTGTACCTTTAATTGTTTTTACTGGATCCTGATGATGTCACTGATGACGATGCCGGCCTCCTTTCTTCTTTACAGTCGAACTGTTGATGAATTTCTTGATGGGTCGACCGTCCTCCTGTCGAACCACCTTCTGTTGCACCTCGTTGTCGGGTTGAAACTCCTTCTAGGTTGAACCTCCTTCTAGGTTGAATCTGCTTCTCTTGTTGAACCTCGTCGTCGGGTTGAAACTCCTTCTCGTATCGAGCTCCACTTGTCGAACGTCCTTCTCCTATCGTGCTGAACCTCCTCCTCGTAACGAGCCCCACGTTGGGCGCCAATTTGATGCAAAATTGATGGTGGTGGCGATCACAGGTTACCACAGCTCCACGTTGTGCACCAGTTTGAAGCAAATATTATAGTGAGCAATGAGGTTTCTCTCAGGGTATGCGTGGATGTGTGTGAGAAGGAAATTTACAACACTGGAATGCCCGTTTCCAAATTATTTATTCACTGCTTCTTATTTCAAACCTCGAAATGGAAGCTGCCGACCGAGGGTTACCAATCACGGTTTATAGTGACTGAATGCTAATTATATTTCTTGATAAATTCTGATGACCTGACAAATATTCAAGACCGAACAAGTTGACCGCTCTAAAAAGGCTTTACGTCTCACTCTACCCTTTATATCGGCTACACGCCGACGTCTTTATGATGGCTTCGTAGCCGCGACCCACCTCCATCGGCGAACGCCGAAGAGTGCTCTCACTACCTCTGCGCGCGTGTGTATCTTTATATAACTTTCACTCTCCAAACTCCTTTTCCAAACCAAACAAAGTCCTTTTGTGGCTGTTTTGGTCGCTATTGTAAACGATCCAAAGAATACCCTATTCAAGTACGTCAAGTGACAATTCCTTTAGAAACCTTCTAAGGACACTGTTCCTTTCATTCATGGCATTGTTATAAACAGTTTCCCCAACTAAACTGGCCTTGGCTTTGGTCGTCACAAAGACCCAACATTCCTTCGACGTCTATCATTATTCGTTGCTTCTGGCAACCAATAATTTCGGTATCACTTTACTAATTTGAGATCTTGCCATTCTCTGGCTCCTAGTTGCAGCTGACATTGTACATATTTTAAGAGTAAGTGGAATACTGGAAATAATTGTAAAAATGGTATATAATGATGACAATGGAACAGTGACATTTTAATAATTTCTTGCAATGCACAATTGCACTTAATACTTGTTAAAGTTTTTACAAGATCAATTATAATCTGAATAGATCTCTTCTAAGATGGCTATTCAGGTACATCATTTGGTGTAGTGTGTACAATATTATATAGTGATTACTGCATTAAACAAGATAGAACAAACTGAATTTATGAGAGAGAACCTAATTCTTCATAATATCGTTGTAATTTAAAGAAAAACTTTATAAAAGTTCATATCCAAGCATGTTGCCCGAAGATTTTAATTTAAGTCCCCATATTATTTGTAAACACTGATAATGCCGATTATAAACAAAGAAAGTCTAAGGATATCAAAGAGAATTGAATTCTGTACAAATCCACAGCCACAGTTTTGTTATATCTGAAAATTCACATACTTGGGTTAGAATGACACAGCGAAGCATGTAATACACAAGGCAAACAGTATATCATTATCAAAAACAGATGCTGCCACCAAACATTGCAAATACATCCTTATAAACATTTCATTTCATTTAGATTACTTAATCCAAGAAGAGTACTGTGGCTAAAATGCGCAAATGTTTCATCTAAAATGTAGTCTGAGATGGAAGAATATTTTTCTGAAAATATTCGTGTATAAGTTTGTTGTACACATGTTAGTACAAACAGCATGAGAATTAAAGATATGTAACAACAGGCAAAGAGATATTTCTATAAAGCTAATAAGGAATTGCTTAAGTATTTCTGACAGCTAATTGGACTAAATTAACCCCACCTCAAGAACTAAGCTTAAATATTGAAGAAATCACTTAATAATATTAATGGTGTTTAATTTTGGCTTACTGTTGCTTTATATGAACTCATGGGAATCGACTGAAAATTACAAAATAGCTGTAATTTAAGGAAGCTATCTTTGCATTAATTTAAACTGGAAACTACTTACCTTACATGGACTGTTATATATGACTCAAATATACTAAATTTAAAACTTGTAACACAAAACTCACGAATATTTCCAATCAACTGCATAAAATAGCTTTAACGTTCCTGAAAGTTTAGAACATATTGGCCACAACACTCCTCAAAGTTTTTGTTAATTTTCCACTGATATTGAAATGAAACACAAACTTTAACAAATATGTGATAAGGCACAATAAGTTGCTGTATAGGTAAGAAAGAAAGCTTTGTTCAACACCAATAATATTCCTGAAGATCACTGCACATCACCAAAACAATAAACACAAAATTTCTAATCATGCGGCACATTTGATTTCTGCCATCGTATTCCTGGTAGCCTGAGATGATGAGGTAGCTAAAAAAAATCAATGTTTTTGCATTAATAATTAGGTAACAAGGTTGATGAAACTAATGATTTTTCATGTATGTGGTACATAATCTAAAGAATTTAATTACAAATGAAAGTGTATGAAGGTACAATTCAGGTAAAGTTATGATATTAATTTCCGATATAGAGCTATATGATAACATCTTACTTACCGATAAGTCTTTGTAAAAGTCCATTCCCATGCTACATGCTGCCCATACGCCGCCACTGGCCTTACAAATCTAGGGAATTTTACAAATCGATGACCATTTTCCACGTTTAATATGGCGTCGCTTAGACACCGCTAACACCGACAGATTTTAAAGTAGGGTGAAGAGGGACATCTGTTGACACCGACAGATTTTAAAGTTTATGTGCAGCGCTCAATCTGTCGGACGACAGTTTCCAGAAGCTTAATGTGGATTCAGAGTCTGTATCTCAGTTAACACCCCCTGGTATAAAGTCACCAGACACTTTCTAAAGGCACCATGATAAACGTTCTGTGATCGTATTTGCTCTTAAAGTTACTGACTCCACCAACAGGAGCGCATGTGGTCAGGTAGTTAACCAACAGCCGTTAGATGACGCTAATGTAAGAATCAGGGCGTTGCGGATTGAAATGCAAAAATGTTCAGGCAAATTGGGACTTAAATTATTAGTTTAATATAGGGTAAATTAATATTTAGCAGCTTTCGTTTCCCTTGATAAGGCGGATGATAGAGACGTTTACACCTGAAAGAAAAAATCACGGCTCTCCATCGTAATGGAACAGGAAGCTACCATTCTATTAGATCACGGAGCATGCCAAGCTTTGGCTTATATTACGCTTCCCATTCTGTACATTGTTAACTATTAATTTGTTGCTGTGTTGAACAGTTTGAAAATCTGACATATTCAAGCACCGCTGGTTATCTGAGTTTCAATAAACTTCATATGCCACTTATAACACAGATTCTCAAGCACACTTTCCCATTATTGTGTTTATCTCACAGAGACTTATTGCTGGTAGATTCTTCGTTCCTGTTTCTGTTCTGTTAACATAACACGTACGTGTCTAAAGTTGAGAGTTAAGTTATGTTATACAAAATAAAATCGAAATAAAATGTTCATTTGCCTTATGGTTGAGGCTTAAGGAGTAAAAGATGTTCTGTAATGTTGGTAACTTCTCATGGTTAAATTAGTTTATTAGTGCTTTTATTTTTCACTGCGCCTGGACATGAGTAATAGAGATAAGATATTAATGTCATATTGATACAGCATACTTCCTATTTAATACATTTTTCTGTTCTCTCTCCTGTTTTTATAAATCCAATATTCTACATCTGCTCTGGTAGACATAGCACCTTTGTTCAATAATGCAGTGTCACAGATTTGCACTTATAGCACGTCAAACGTTGTTAAACTTTACCGCATGAAGACATACAGAATATAATGATGGAAGGATAAAACGTTTAAAAGATTTGAACTCCTTTCCGAATTTGTAGGGATTATCGCTACTTTTCTATAACTGTCCCATGTCCCTACTTGAGTATGACGAGATATCTTCAGATCCCTACGTAGGCTTTACTTTTGTCTTCACGGCAAAGGGTTGAGGCAACTTTATTGGCGAGAGCTGCATTCGCTTGTTATCTTATTTATTATAACAACGAAATATTATTACAATTTGAAAATGCCAAATCACAGCACAGTGTGACTTTTTGGGTTCGTGAAATTAAAAGTCCAGATTGCAGAAATTCAAAATGCATTTTATTTGCGTAGAAAGACACCTTTTGTACAGCCCTGAGCAGCCGAATTGCATAACATACACGAATAAAACTTTCAAGGACGTATGTCACACGACCGCAAACAAAGGAGTTCACTTTCAGGTCACAGCTGCACGCACACGATTATCGAGTCCAATTACGACTGTCCCCCGACAAACTGGCCGCGGCTTCTTTTGTATCTCCACTCATTGTTCGAGCAATTTGTGGAAGATGGCACCAGAAGAAAGAGGAAAATTCCAGACATCTGTCTCTTTCTTTCTTCGTTTCAGCAATCTTTTATCTCCACGCTACACTATCTGTCTCTTTGTGCGCGCCAGTGGCGCCCGTCGCAACAATGCCTCACGACAATACTGATTATACCGTGCTGCTCCCTATGGGCAGTGACCTGACAACTGAAACCAAGTCGGAAATAGAAATGTTAATACAGAGAGTAGTATTCCTTAGAACATAGTTCTCTGTTATATATGTGAATATAAACGTATGGTGATGTTTTATACAACTGGCTCTGTTTACTGACAGCCACTTCTAAACATCACACTTATGCGGTGAAGCGGACTCAGTTTTATGCCGACATGTTGACCGCCTGGTTTACTACCTGACGCCTAAAAATAAATGCTACAAAATCTTAGGCAGTTACTTTTAGCAGGCGAGTGCTTCAAGACGTCCCCGATCTCAGGCTGGCAAGGGAAGTGCCATGGTCCAAAACGGCGACTTATATAGAGGTCACTCTAGATATGAAGCTTACATGGAAGACCCATATAACAACTTTGGCAAATAAAGCCAACAGGAAGATGACAATGCTGTACCCGCTCTATAGTAGAAGATCGACACTGGAGCTCAGCAATAAGATCCTTTTGTATAAACAGGTTCTGCGTCCTGTAATCACATTTGCCTGCCAAGTGGGGGGAGTTGTAGCGCAAACCCACCTATATAAACTGCAGATTCTCCAAAACCGATATCTTCGTACCGCTACATCATCTCATTGGTATATTCCCAATGACAACATTCACTCAGACTTTAAATTTCCAAAACTCAAAAATCATATCCTACACCTCTCTCAAA
Organism: Mantis religiosa; assembly: GCA_030765055.1. Classification (NCBI taxonomy): domain Eukaryota; kingdom Metazoa; phylum Arthropoda; class Insecta; order Mantodea; family Mantidae; genus Mantis; species Mantis religiosa. The sequence goes on along the minus strand of CM060949.1, from coordinate 216,602,424 downwards.
GCTTCTATGCTCAACTTCCTTTAAGTTTCCATCACTTCATACGCGGTCTCGGGGAGTATAATTAACATCTTGAGTCAAAAACTGCAAATATGTATGTCTTAGCAGGAGAGAGAATTGAACAAAACATTTTATCAGTAATAAGTCTCTGTGTGATAAATACAAACGTGGGAGAGTAATTTTGAGAGTCTCTCCTTTGTATGTAAAAATGTTATTTGCTTATTACTTCAAGTGTGTCATATAGTGTACGGTACAAGTCAAGTACGGTACTTTGTTTTTCGTATCGATCAGAAGATTACTCATTGGCTGAATATAAATCTTCTTCTACTTCTAGGGTTTGCACTTTTCAATCCGTTCCGGCTCCAATTTGGTCTGCCCATCTTTTCTTCGGTCTTCCCTGGTTTCTTGTAGATTTAATTTTATGATTCGTGACATTTGACGTATTTTGTTGTTAGTAATAATATGACTGATCCCTTCTGTTATTAATTTCTCTGTTAATACATTTACCCTCCTTTTTGTCCCTTTTTGTGTACGGAGTTATTGCTATTGAAAAGTTCTTATCTGATATCCGTATTAAATATACGACATCTAACTAGATATCTGTATTAAGTAGAACTGCATTAGAAAACATCTAGTACAAGGTGTTATATGGTGTTAAATGACAACAAATCATGAAAAAGAAACGTTCAAAACTTCAACGTAACAGCACATTTTTCCTAGTGCATAAACTGAACCATAATACAAAACAAAATTCACGGCAGTTGGCAGCTGACTGAGGGTCAGCGCGTTGTGTCATACGTGTACCTGTCCTTGACGGACTTAACCACTTAATGACAGGATATGTGGCGTTTTGTAGGGTGGCGGGTTTAGTTTAGGTGGATGAAAGAAGGGAGGTAGCCGTAGCTCCTCAACGGTTGCCGACTCGTGTGCAGCGCCTGTGTGCACCGCTGGTGTGGGAATATTTGGGAACAGTTAAATTTAGAATAATTGCCAGTCTAATTCTCAGGTAGGTATAATTTTGAAGTTGTAATATCAGCTTTATTGTTACCGGCTGTGCCCGCATACCATGTGGGGAAGCCGGTAGAGCGTGAAGCGGTGTTCTGATGGTTGGTAGTTCCCTAGAGACCTAACAAGATCGCTCTGATTTTGAGATAAACTCGCGTAGAATTTTGTGGCCTGTCGTGTAATGACATCTTCCACATACTGGAGAGATGAGACTTCATGCGGGTATCTCACGGAAAGGCAGCGATATACAGTATAGATAGCCCTAAGACATCTATTTTGTACACGTTAGAGCTGTGGCAGTTTCGATCCTGCGGCCATGCCCCAGATCTCGCACGCATAAAACGTTATAGGAAGAATCAAAGCCGGAAAAGACGCAATTTTAGGGGCGTCGGAATCCCTGAGCACATCATGGGGTATAACGAAGCCAAAGCCCCGCATGCCGCATGAGCTATCTCGTGGATGTGACCCCTGAAAATTGGGCCCTTGTCCAGCTTTAAGCCCAAGTAAGTGAGAAAATTTGTTCACTCTGCTCATCGAGCAGAACAATTAAAAAGGGGTGGGTTAGCGGGAAAGTCGCCCTTGGTGAAAAGCATGGCTTGAGTTTCCTCGAAGTTGATGAACAATCGCCAAAGCCTGCACCAATCATAATCAGGCTTAGAGTTCGCAGTATTGGATTGAAAGCTCTGCATGAGTGTTTATCTGTGTTATAGAGCAGCACGTCATCAGTATACTCAGCTATGTTGACGTGCGTCCCCGTGGGAAGATCGGCTACATATACGCTTCGGGGACTCCGCCTCTCTTTCTTTTATTTAAAAAATATATATCTATGTATATATATTTCTCTTATTTAACCGATTTTTATTGTTTCCGTTTACTTTACTGCCTGCTTTTTTTTAGTTTCACACATATACACTACACATATTAAACACCCATGCCCAAGGCGGGACTTGAACCCGCGACCCTCTGCACGGCGGAACGCTAGAGGCATACAATCTAACGACCGTGGCTACGAGGGACTCTAATGAGTCTTCTGGGGGATAGCTTTACCGTCACGGTGACAATAAATTGATTGTGTTTAAGGAAAGAGTGTTGATGGTGTATTATGTGATAGGTTTCTGTAGGAGACCTGCATGCCAGGTGGTAGAGAAGGCCTTCTCGACATCCAGAGAAACTGCCACGGTAAATGTTCTATCCTGGAAACCAGAGGCAGCGGCCTCCATCAAACGGAGCAACTGCTGTGATGTCGAGTGCCCAGGATGAAATCCAAACTGAAGAGGAGGAACGGCTTGAATGTCCGCCAATAGGGGTAACAAGCGGGCTAGAAAGAATATCCCCAAAAGTTTCCAGTGAACCGGCAGGATTCTAATAGAGCGGTAGCTGGTGGGAAGAGCCGGGCTCTTTCCGGGCTTCAAAATTCGTATCACCCGAGCTTCCCTCCACTATCGTGGAAAATAGCACCGAGCGAGACATATGTTGAAAACCCGGGTGAGAAAGAGCACGGCAGGTCCCGACGCCTTTTTGAAATTTAATGCCACAGTGCCCCCTGGAGCTCACTGGGTCTATTTACAGAAACTCGGTCCGCCTCAGCCGGAGGAGGTCGCTGGTACTGATGTACCTCCCGTTTAAAGCGGTCAGCGAAGTCTACGTCTTGAGTCACTTCTTGGCCTCATGGTCCTCCATAGGTAGTAGACAAACACATTTGCTTTGGCGTGGAGTTCATACACCAGGCCTTGGCTGCCTTGGATATGGGAGATTGGTGCAACTCCACGGTTCCGGAGTCCTTTTGCGAGCCTCCACGCTACGCCATTCTCAAAGTTCATTCGAGTCACCGTGTACCACGCGCACACACGGTTCTCGCGTAGGCGAACACGAAGCTCTCGGCGCAAGCGCCCGAGCACAACTCGATTATGGTGAATGCGGTGTCGCTGATAGTCTGCGAGCCGCCCGTAAGCGGCGGATGAGTAAATGGTTGTCAAGAGGACTGACGTCAGGATGGAGAGGTGCTGGGGTATGAACGGTAAGGCTACGAACAGTTCGTAATGGAGGCGAAGGATGAGATCGCCGTCTCGAGTGTTGGTATGTCTGTGATGTGTGGGTTGGGAGGTATGGAATCATTTAGGCAGACCCGTACACAGTCCCAATCTACCTCACGGTTTTGAACCGTAAAGTCGTAACTGACAACCCGCAAGGTACCCTCATCTTTCAGGATAAGTGAAAGCCTCCAACGTTAAGTCACATCGGAGGATGAATGAAATGATGTTCAAATGAGTACAGGGTTAATAGAGCTTAGAGTTAGCAGACATTTATCTTTTAGGCTAAGGAAAAGCCTTCGACGTTAAGTCAAATCGTAGGATGAATGAAATTATGTTCAAATGAGTCCAGGGTTCAGATAGCTTAGAGTTAGCAGACATTCATCTTTTAGGCTAAGGGAAATTTTCCAACGTTAAGTCACATCTTAGGATGAATGAAATGATGTTCAAATGAGTACAGGGTTAATAGAGCTTAGAGTTAGCAGACATTTATCCTTCAGGCTAAGGAAAAGCCTTCGACGTTAAGTCAAATCGTAGGATGAATGAAATTATGTTCAAATGAGTCCAGGGTTCAGATAGCTTAGAGTTAGCAGACATTCATCTTTCAGGATAAGCGAAAACCTCCAACGTTAAGTCATATCGGACGATGAAAGAAATGATGTTTAAATGGGCTCATATAGCTTAGAGTCACTAGACATTTATTTTTCAGGATGGGGGAAAACTCAGGGGAAGAAGTTTATCGAGTTAATTTACCTGACCGAGATTCGAACTCGAGACCTCTTCAACATGAGTCACACAGTACTGTGAAAAGTGCATTGTGTGATCAGTTAAGCTTAGCCCGCCTCGGTAGCGTAGATGGTAGCATTTCTGCCTCACGTTCAAGAGGTCCCGAGTTCGAATCTCAGTCAGGATGATTTATCTGGATAAGGTATTTCCGGGGTTTTTCCCTTATCCTGATAGACGGATGTCGGGTAACTCTAAGCTCCATGGACCCTGGACCCATTGAGCATCATTTCACCCATTTCATTCATCTTCCGATATGACTAAATGCTGGTTACAAATGATAATTACAACAAAAAAATGTGAAACTAAAGTCCTATTTATAAGCCTAAAATAATACTGATTTTCAAGTATATCATATCATATTTTTAAATTGTACTGTGGTTATATCTGTATCTATGAGATCTATGAGGCTGACAAATGTATTAATATATACGGGATATAATTTTTAATATAGGTATGTAGGTATGTTGTTAATAACGACCGACATTTGATAGGCAACAACTAATCAATACTACTTTTCGTTAACAACCAAGACGAGCGCTGCTACCTTAATATGAGAACTTGAGCGACTCCGTTGTACGAATGCTTGGCGATGTAAACAAATGAGAAAACAACCAAATCTGTGATTGTAGTGACCACTTGATGAACATGTCCACATCCAAATCAAATTATAGCGATGCTACTGTAGACCCTTTCTTTATATCTACTTGCGCACGGTATACCACAGTAAAACTGCAAATAACACTACCTGATTTTAGTTACCAACACCCTTGGAACGCTGTTGCTTTTAATAATAATCAAAATTCAAACTCTTCCGTAAACTGGTAGCTATCATTGGAGCTTTCATTTCTACTCTAATAGAGAAAGAATTTTTATTTTCAGATCTAAAGATTTTTCATTGACTTCTTTTAATAAATAAGCACACATAATATAAAGCTGATCGGTCGCTCGTCGTGCTGGCTGGCTGTAGTTAGCCAGAAAGATTTTGCTGTGTGCCCACCCGTTTTGGGTTTAACCGCAGGTAAGGTTTGTTCGGGATGTTGTATGGTGACTTGTGGGTTTTTAGGATGGAATTAGTTTGTAAGGATACTGAATTGTACCTTGGGAATAAAGATGAATTGCAAATAATTGACTCTTATATCCTTAGCCGACGTGTCCTTTAACTTTTTTGGGTTTCTCTAACTGCAGTGTCCTGACACATTCTTAGCACCATCTATCGGTGGTGGGCCAAAACTTGAATTCATGCGCACCTAGTCGCGGAATCAGTGATTACATGAATAAAAGAGGTAACAAACTGCACCAACAGATATCGCCTGGTACATAATGAACATATGAAATGCGAGCTTAATGTCTTCACATACACGAAAGAATATTATTAATACTATTTTTTGTATATTGAGTTCTCTTCTTGCTAGGAATATGTTGTGTTTACACAACCAGCCACTTCAAAATGTCTTTATTGGAGCTCAAATAATTAGTGGATTATGTGTCAATCTTTTTACTATAATTACGATAACTTGAAATTTTGGGCAATTGCATCTTTTATTCCCTGACGGTTAAACATATGCATGTAATAAATTTGTTATACATTGGAAGGAGGTTGTTAAGGAAGTTTTGTAACGGATTTAGGTGGATAGTTGTGGCGCTAGTGTATACTTAGCTAATATGTGCATATTTATGCATATATTCTACTTTTTCAGCCACAATTCGTACTTTTTTTAGTTAATTGATGGAAATTAATCATTTCTTCAAACTAGCTGTATATAGGCTAAGGATTCTTATAGATATAGTTAACATGAAAAATTCAATGCCACGGATGGATTTGAACCTGGCGTTGAAGTTTTCATGTTTACTCCATCAATGATTCGTACATTTATTACATTATTTCCCCTCGATATTTTAAGAGAAGAATACGAGAAACTTTCACTTTTATTCCTCTTTTGTATGTAGGATAACGGATTAGTTCGGACGGGACTAGTCAGGGAAACCACACTTGGTTTAATGTATCTATGCCATCAAGTGGGCTTACCCGTAGAGGAATGTTGAGGCGAGAGGACACAGATGGCGGTCGATCCAAGGTGTTACGATAGTGCAGAGGACAAGGTCCCTACATATCACTTGGATGGACACTTTCCCCGGCTGACCAGGCTAACAGAGATCTCAAACTACTGTGCTTGGGTAACTGTCCCACTACCAGACCTACGTGCGGAGAACGGCAACTACCTCACCGGAGGAGGAAATGGTTCACACAGAGCATGTCACCATTCCATGCAGCACCGAGACATCTGCCAATATTTCGAGCCTTACACAGCCACCAGATGACAGATAATGTGAAATGCTACTGGGAATTAATGAAGGAACAGGAAATTCGGAGAATGGAGTTAACTAATCTACCAGCATTCGGCTGACAACCCGAGAAAGCTGTACAGTGTATTACAAAAAAATCCGGATATTAATATTTTATGTATGTTCTGTTATCAAATATCGCCAGGCTGACTGTGTGGTGCTTCCAGGAGGAATTCCTTCAGAACTTTCTAGTGCCTTAGCTTCTGTCCACTCAGGTCTGTGGATGATGGGAGGCCCATCTCTCCATGTTAGCTTAGATAGGTCATTCATTTACTGCTGAAATTTTGGAGAAAAGATGATCATTTACTGCTAATCAAATTATCTCCCCCATGATGACGCAGTATAAGGAACAAGATCCCACGCGAGTAAATGTATCAAATTGTTTACCTATATATAGTGCATATTAGCACACTTTAAATATTTTATAGATAAATGCTTGAATATTTTAGACGTTTTAATTGAATATAAACAAGACGTCTTATTATTTTCTATATCAATAACGAGAACTGCGTAAACACGTATCTAATGACTCACTAAGAGCCTATAAGAATACAACACACAGCAGAATTTAGTAAACATATTCAACAATGACTTTACCATGGGAATAAGGTAAAAAATTGTGTTAAAAGCTGAACACTGTAGAAAATGAAAATACATTTCCTAAAAAAATGAGCAATAGTCACTAAACGCCCCAAGAATGCAAAGTAGAAGTACGAAATATTGGTTCATTTTTATGAGGCATGAATTTAAATTCAAGTCTACATTTTCTGAATGACTCCGAAAAGAGAGGATATCTCATCAAGTTCCCAGCCTAATGATAATTTATTATCTTAAGACAAACACTGCACATTTGTATGTGTCAGCAGGAAAGAGAATGGAACATAACATTTTATCAGCAATAAGTCTCTGTGTGATAAATACAAACGTGGGAAACTGGTCTTGAACGTCTCTCCCATGTATGTAAATATGTTATTTGTTTATTACTTCAAATGTGTTATATTGAGTATGTTACAAGCCAAATATGCTATTATGTTTGTGTATCGGACAGAGAATTACTCATTATATAAGTACAAATCTTCTACATCATGGCTTTGGACTTTTCAATCCATCTTCTACCTTTGACTTTGCAGCTATTTTAGGTATTCTGTTATTATTCATTATGATATTTTTCTCATTCATTTTTGTCGTTAGCAATAGAATTATTGATATTTTTATTTCACTTGTAATACTTTCCTAATGTCTTGACACCACTTTTAATCATACTTAGTACATCCACTCATAAATTTTGTCTCCCATGGCTTTGTTAAATAAACGACATCAAAGTATATGTCCATAATAAATAGAAATGTATGAGAAAACTTGTAGAACAACACGGTCCTTGACTGACAGCAAATCGCAGAACTTCTATGTAATGGATGGAAGAATTAAATGGACCAGGATTTTCAACAAAGCAACATATCTGCCTCAAAAAGTTCGAAAGCTATGTAACGTCTAATATGGAGTAAAACTTGTCATGCACCGTGAACTAGTAGACGGCACGCTAGGCTTCCGCTCCTAACGGTCGGAGAGCAGTGATTTATTTTTCAGGTATAAACGTCAGCATCATCAGTACTTTGAAAAGAAACAAACGCTGCTAAAGATTTACTTGCAATATATGAAAACAATATTTAAAATCACAAACTGCTTGAAGTTCTATTGACAATTCCTATCCGCAGCGTCTTGATTGCCTATTGGCGCACTCTATCAAAAGACAGTTAATTACTTAACCACATGCGCTCCTAGTGGTGGAATCAGTGACTGTTAGTTTAGAGATAGTCCCGCTCCGGTACCTTCCTTCGTTACAAACCGATCATTGTGTACGTTTGTTATATTTTAAACTAGGACAAAAACATGTTCAAATGTCACTTTCCCCTTAAACCATGAAAATTTTAAAGCCAACATTATACAGTAAACAGTTCTGTGTTGTATGTGAATCAAGTGATGTCTGTTACTATTCTTCAAGGTTATTGTTGTGTTTACCTTAGGTTAATCGAGATAAATTCTCTTTGGATATTTATCAATTTTCTTATAATTGCAAGAACGATGTTATTAAAGAAAACTATAAACATGTTTATAAAACGATATCGCTGTGGGACGTCCGACCCTCACCTGACCAAGAGAAAAACAAATAGCGACTTATTAAATAAAAGGGTTAACTGTTTGAACTTATTCAATGAAAAACTACTTGGAAATGTTTAACGCCAGAGAACAACAGAAAAATAGAATTTGTAATTATGCTTTAATAAAAAGGAAATATTTTGGTTTATTAAGATTATTTTCATATGTAAATACTCATAAGTATTAGTTTTATGCTGTAAGTCTGTGGCAGTAACTGTCAAAATATAATGTAGTATGATCAGCTTTATCAAAAAATTTATTAAACTCCTCATCTCGTAACTAAATGGACAGGGAGCGAATAAAGAAGTCGTCAACTCAGGGTTTCCCTAGTCATCTGTCAATATGTTTAAGTCATTTATGATACATTTACGTATCAACTTGTACTTAGGATGATTGACTAAGGGACAATCTACATCCAACAACATTGGCCTCACCCCACACAGTGTTTATTGCAGCACGTTCAATATCAGTAATTACAAAAACTGTATTTAGTTGCAGGTTCATGCTGAGACATCATTCAGAAATTGATTTTAATATATAAACATAAGTTTCTAATTTTCCCATATAACAGACCGTAACCAAATTTTATCCAGTATCCATTTTATACCTCATGCATGGCAAATGGTTGTTTAAAATACTTAATACAAAAGTGAATGTGCAGTCGTTGATGAGGGGTGGACAATCTAACTCAGGGAAAAACAGGTAGTGCGGTGTAACGTCAGCTCCACCAGCTTTCACCACAAAATATGCTGCCAAACACAAGGCACGTTAGCGTGTGACGTCACCGCGCTGATTTTTGCTACCGAATGGGGAAGAATGATAATAGCTTGATATGTGCGGATAGAAAAGAGAGGAAACGTATTGGGTATTAATTAATAATATGTACAACTTACATCTTGGGTGTTGTAATATTAATGCTGACTGCTTTAATACCACAATTGGTCACAGTTTATAAACAATTACACTTTAGCTCTGTGCTACGAGAAAATATATAAAGCTTCAAACTCAAGTTTATTTGAAGTTCAGGCATATTATAAAGTAAATAAGTTAAACCATAAATTAATTTTCTCGGCAAATTAGAGGAGACCAATTCAGAACAAAATTACGTGGTCATTTTCTGACACCATTTGTTTTGTTTTCCTTTAACTAGTTTATCAATGTTTATCAATGTTAGTTTATCAGTATTAATTTATCAATTTTATTTATGTTTATTAATGTCAGGACGTAATGTCTGGGAAATTTGTAATCTAAGGCTGCATGTTAGATTATGATACGACAAGGTACTTCGGGGTATGGACTTAGCTAATTTCATAACACAAAACAATTTATGGAAATTAATCGTTCTTTCACAGTGGCCGTGTGTAAGCTAAAGTATGGAAAGATAGAGTCAGACTGAAAAATTCAATGACGTAGTCGGGATTAGAACAACGGATCTTCTGGTTGCCATCCAGCTTATCTAACCCTTGAGCCACCATGGCCAAGGTGCCGACATGACATTAAATTGTTTAACTATAAAACCCGGGCCTTAAAGTACTTACTTGTTGTATGTCGCCATTAAGGTAGTTATCTCATGTGTTTATGAGAACTCCTAAGTGGTGTACCGGGAAAAATATCAGTCAGTTGGAGAATTTAATGTCATGTTGGCACATTGGCCATAGTAGCTCGAGGGTTAGAGCGGTTGGACGGCAACCAGAGACACCTGGTTCAAATCCCAACTACGGCATTGAATTTTTCAGTCTGACTCTCTCTTTCTAGAAAAGAATTGTTTGCACACGTATGTCGTGCCAAGCATACACAATGTCCGTGCGGCAAGTGAATACAACCTCGGAAATCTGGTTTGGGGAACATTCTTGTAAAAATCAGCCAAGTGTTTCTTGTGTGTATATTTGTCCTTCAATAAATCGTCACATTGTAAATTTAACATTTGCATTTGGTACATGGTAGTTACATTGTTGTCATCGCGTGTCCCACATCGGACTGAACCCTCAGATTCTGTACTCACAGCGCCATTTCTATAGGCAACTTGGCACTACATGGCTCTTGCCTGACGTCACATGTACTAAACCGCGGCTAACGAAAGAGACCGGCTTCGGCGCGACAGGGAAACTTTCGTGTGACGTCACACAGGCAGTCTGAGAGAGTGGACAGCGTAGCGCAGAAGTTATATTGTTTTGTTCGTGAACTGAATGGTTATAAATAAACAGTATTTCACATATGTTCATCATTCTAGACAATTATACTTTAATTAACATAATTATATAAGTAATATTATATTAGACGGGATTTTATGTCTCAGAACTGATTTTTGGTATGCTCGTACTACTAAGCTATATTACGTTTCTTATAATTACTTACGTGTTTATAATATACACCACTTATGTTATTACGCTTTTTAGATCTATAAAGATGATACTTTAAAGAATAAAGAAATAATGTATAAATGATAAAATACAGTATATCGCTCACCTTCAAATAAAGTTTTCAGAAGACACTTAGAATCCCTTTTTCCTAAAAAAAATTACTTATATTTCTCGCACAATAATTTCATTTAAATTTCGAATCAGGAACTATGAATGTAAAATACTAAGATAATACCTAGAAAAAAAGGTGAGGTAATGAAATAAACAAATGAGCGTTATTTGCAATCACACCACTATATGGAGATATTTATACGTACCAAACGTATGAAGTGATCCTTGTATTCTGCCAAACTCCATACTTTAGCATAATTATTTTTACAGATATTAGTGATAAATCCACAGGTTTAACACTGATATATACACTGAGTATATACAAAGTACAGAATGTAATGTAATCCATCACAACGGTTTATGGAAGAAGTCTTATGATCACAAATAATGCCAAAATAATTGGTTATGGAATCAGGAACTATGAATGTAAAATGTTAGGATAATACCTAGAAGAAGAAAAAAAGGTGAGGTAATGAAATAAACAAATGAGAGTTATATGCAATTACACCACGATATGGAGATATTTATATGTACCAAACGTATGAGGTGGTCCTTGTATTCTGCCAAACTCGATACTTTTGCATAATTATTTTTACAGATATTAGTGATAAATCCACAGGTTTAACACTGATATATACACTGAGTATATACAAAGTACAGAATGTAATGTAATCCATCACAACGGTTTATGGAAGAAGTCTTATGATCACAAATAATGCCAAAATAATTGGTTATGGAATCAGGAACTATGAATGTAAAATGTTAGGATAATACCTAGAAGAAGAAAAAAAGGTGAGGTAATGAAATAAACAAATGAGAGTTATATGCAATTACACCACGATATGGAGATATTTATATGTACCAAACGTATGAGGTGGTCCTTGTATTCTGCCAAACTCGATACTTTTGCATAATTATTTTTACAGATATTAGTGATAAATCCACAGGTTTAATACTGATATATACACTGAGTATATACAAAGTACAGAATGTAATGTAATCCATCAAAACAGTTTATGGAAGAAGTCTTATGATAAAAAATAATGCCAAAATTTATGTTTTCAGCTTTTTTACTTTCCTTGTAGTGTCTGAATCACAAGATTTCTCATTGGTCATTTTAACAAAATTACTAATCAATATTTTGTTAACACAAACAGCAACACTATCCAGTTTCTCAACTAGGGTCTTCTTATGTAAACATTTACATTCAGTACCAGTATTCTGTACATCTGATCTCAGAAGTTTAATTTTACAAATTTTCTGAGCTACAGAGAGCTGTTTCGCAGAGGTTAAGAAATTTTGAGAGGTTCTTGCTAATAATGACATTTTATGCCATGCCAAACCAACAGTAAATACTACATTGTCTGTGGGTAATGCTAATTTTCCTCTGTCCAAGTCCTTTACAAAGTCATATGAAGAATCAACTTCCACTTGTTTATTTAATTGGAGCCATGAACTGCATATATTACACTTAGATTTACGTAGCACTTGTCTAGATGTAAATCCCCCAAATATGTCAGTATTGGCACTGTATCATTAGGAATTACTTGCATTTCAAACACTTCATCCAGAATATCAGAAAAACCATTCAGGTCAATATCATTATCATAATTTTGTTGGGTAGGTAACAGTTCTTTCAAATTTACACTACCATTATGAGCAGCAAACAACACAGTATTTTTAAACCTCAATTTCCTCTCATTTTCCAATACCCGTAAGTAAGTTATATAGTAATTTGTACCACTTAGCTGTCTGTATGATCCAAAACGACCCTCCAAGTTATCACTCTGAAATTTGCTTAGCAAAATGTAATCTATGTTGTATTTCTCAAATAGATATGGAATGGACAGAGTCCACATGAAAAATGCAATGCCATGGCCGGGATTTGAACCACGGATCTCCTGGTTTCCGTCCAGGAAACCAGGAGATCCGTGGTTCAAATCCCGGCCATGGCATTGCATTTTTCATGTGGACTCTATCCATCAAATATCTTAGCCTATATACGGCTAGTGTGGAGAAATGATTAATTTCCATCAATTAACTAAAAAGATATGGAATGATTTCCAGGAAAGTATCCAGCGTAGTAATCAAGGACTTAAATGTCTGCGGAGATAAAGCATTTACTGATGGAACAGACACCCTCCAAATTTTTAGCCAATGACACATTTCACTTAGAAATTCAAATTGCGCATCTCTTTGGCTTTTAATGGCCTCTCTGTATGGATCATTGAATCGTTTCCCTTCGAACACACTTTTAACATTAACTATTTTCCACCAGTTAATAATGATATTTAAGAAATTTGCAGTCTCATCAATATCTTCAGAAACACCAAAATCTTATGTGACAGGTTTCAAGGCCACAATGTTATTGTCATTGAAAATTTTCAGTGCCAAGCTCACATTCTGCTTTTGAATTGACAATGGATATAACACATTGGCGGAAAGTGTGTGCCCATACTTAACTAGGTTTTTCTTTTCTTTTTCATACATCAACTCTAAGTGCCTGTATTGAGCTGAAAGTATATTGGAGTGATGATTGAAATCAGGAAAATATAAGGTCTTATTTGCATTTCTTTTGGTCTCCCAATTATTTCTGATACATTTTTAAATGTGGATGGTGTCAAATATAAAGAAGAGCCTTCTTGATGAGTCTAGTGGGTGAGTAATGCTAGGCTGCAAAATTTTATTTGGGGTCATAAGTTCATATGCTTTTCTGTTCACAATATTATTGTCTGCAATTAAACTAATAACTGTAAAGCCAATTATTTCCAACATACCCAGAACTTCTATAATGTATGTCTTCAGTTGTTCACTTGATAAATTGATAACTGGTATAATGGAAACGAAATCAACATATTTAGAAAGTAGTGAGGATAGCATGAAGACGAACAGTTTTTGCATGTTTCTGAGGAATAGTTGCACTACTGCGATAAATCACACCTCCTTTAAATGACAGTTGTGGCTGAATATATATTTCATTCATCACGAGAGATACTTCTGCAGTGTACGTGGGTGTGGCAAAATCAACATATCACATTTCCTTTGTGCATTTTAGGCGCATGATGAATGGACATACAGAGTGGAAGCAAGAATCATGCATTTGTTGCTCTAACACCTGTTATTCTTTGGAGTCTGTGACAGATTTAATTGCTCTACAATAAACTTCATATGCTCATTCTCATCATGGTTTAGTAGAGACTGTAGCAGCTGGATAGCAGATTCTATTTTATCTCTAACTGTGGGTAATATTTCACCATTTTCAATTTGTGTGATAACACTATCCAAAACATTTAATGAATTAAATTTTTTCACATTATTAGTACTAGAAGCATTGATGCAAACGTTTTTCAATACAACAGTATAAGTTAAATCATCTTTGACTGTTATAAAAGAAATGACACTAGGTGTGCCATTATTTATACCCATTAAACAAATATAAATTGTTCCCTCGTCCGTAATTACTGTCCAATTATCCTTACTGGAATTGATTGTTCTTATATCTACAAAAGAAATAATGCTATCTACATTATTAAATCCCTTTCCACGTGCTGTTTATTTGATTGAATGCTGTCTCGAAATGCCTGGACCAAATTTTCGTCTTCTTTATCAGCAACACGTTTTATTTTGGGAATAGTTTTAGAACAGTAAGAGGGTGTATTAGGAAATATTGTTGGTACAGCATTTTCTGTGAGTTTAGGGATTTTCCTTTCATATTCTATCAACTCTCACTTTGAAGTAGAAATCCTGTCTATTCTTACAAACACACGACTACTCAAAATGCTTTATGCACACAAAATGATTTTTTAATTTCGAAAAATCCGTCGGAATATGCCGTAGCCAGATCTTACGAAGAGCTTGGCAGTGAAAATGTACTTTTTTCACTTTCTGTGTCATAATTTGATCTACACCCAAAGACACTACAACGTCGAGGCATTTTTTTACAACTCTGAGTACCTAAAAAGGAAAATAATAGTAATAATAACATTAACTTGTATCCACCATGTGTTGAACGCAGAAGTTATTTCATTCAATAATGGAGATAATTTTTCTGTACATTTAAACACAAGATAGAACTATGTAATATCACACGTATAATAAAAGAATAAGCAGAATTTACTAAAATAAATGCTTCAGTCTAGATTCAAATGAGAAGATGCAATATGGCATCGAAGTCGTTAGAACGTTCCCAGAGGTTAACTTACAGCCTACTTGAAAACACTACCAAATACATAAAATTTACGAACAAACTGGAATATGTGTTAACTACATGATAATATGACACTTTTTCACTAACCTGAACCACTAAATATTATTAATTTCACTAGTTAAAAAAGTAAAACAAACGTAATATCACACAGACCACACGAACGACATACAGTTCAAAGCCTATACTGTACAGGTTAGGACTGCTGTTCTCGCACTACACGCTTCGCTGCGGGCTCAAATATGTCGCAACCCTCTAACCTGTCTTCCTCTGATCTAACCATTTTGACTTATTGTTGGAAGGAAGAAAGAAATAACTTATAATCCCATTTGATGATGGATTTAAGTTGTTCAACACTACTTGCAAATTTGTATGTTCCTAGAAAAACTTAAGGCTTGCATTTTACCTTAGTTCTTGTGTATGCTCATTCGTACGTAATTTATTCCTTCTAAAGGGGAGGCATCTGTTGAAAAATGCTAAATTTCAAAGTTTATGAAATTGGTTGAGAGCAGTCTAGCTAAGCTAAAAAATTGGATCCTTCTATCTTTAAAAGTTCCTTTCAAAAAATGTATTTATTGCTTTTCACAGTATGAATTTTGTAAGCATTATAAAATGCCCCAGGCCGTAAGTTTTTCTTTTAAAAACTTTAAATTTCAGATTCACATTTCTATGTACGTCAGTTATAAAATATTTGTAGTGTGTGTCAAGTAGTTTGGTTAAAAACAAATTATGGGTGAATATGTTACATTTTTCTTAAAGCTTTGGCAATGTTTAGGTTCCAAATTTAATAATAACTTAACTATTCAATTTACCACTGAAATAGTATAAAGTTTATTAAACATTTATTTGGGGATACGTATGCAAGTGTGATAAACTTTCATTGAAAGTTGTAGGTGCTGGAGCTTTTTAAGCATACAAAACAGTTGAAATATGAAGGCCTAGAAAAATTAACTTAAAGATTATAACAGAAATTACATTATTTTGCTTCAAAATTCCCTTTCATCATATGTAGGTCGTGCAGGTATATTACTAGCTTCCTTATCTTTAATTTGGTTACCCTTAGCCTTTCTTAAAGATTTTTCTGTCTACAATAGCTTTTATAAAGATAATTATTGTACTTTCGCTGCAATTTCCTTAGCTTAAGAAAAATGTTGCATTCCTTACGAAGTTTGTTATGAACGAATGACATTTTGCATTCCTGTTTCTTTAGATAATGGTTATAAAATGTATTTGCCTATTTGCCAATGACTAATGTTCATGAGAAGGAAATTTAAGGATTATAGTAGAATTGTTTGAATGTTTATCAATTTTCTGTTTTCATTACCAGTAATTATTAAGTTGTTTCATATAGTACCTACTTTCATTGTACACATATTGAGGAATATACATATATATGCAAAACTTAGAGAAATTCATTGAAAACTTCAATGTCTAGGGTATTTTGAGCATTAAGAATCTTCTACAAATTGGACACGAGAAAATTCTATTTTTAGCAGTTCTAAATATAAACAAATTTTATAAGCTTTAGAACCTTCCTGCACTATAAGAAGGTTCCTCAGTTAGTTTTCTATCACAATTTAATCAACCTTGACAGCTTCGTAGTAGATTTATATGTGCTCAATGACCTTTAAGCACCCTGGTTTACCCTTTAACTACCCCTAATACTACTAATTGCTAACAGGACTTACTTTGCGTACTGCAGATTCACTTAACATTTAAACTAACTTTATATTGTATATTAAATTCACTAATAGCTGCAGTCACTTCAATTTGCAACTTCCGTCTAGCTACAAAATCTTCTCTTTGACATTTATTGCAAAATTTCATCAGAATTCTGTGTTTTTCCTTTGGTACAACTCTCCAGTATATTATTAATAACTAATCGCTTTACTTTTGTCTGTGATATGGGAATTATAAGTATAATAGTTCATGCAATCCATACTCATGGTCATACAAAACTGCTGCATGGAAGTGTAGCCCTTACCAATGCCCAGAAATGCACAGCCACTCCTCTACTAGAATCACTGGTAATTCTAGGGCTGTTATATGTTTTCACATAACATTTAATAAAAGGACAGCATTCTATTACTGCTTTAGCAGCAAACATTGAAGTTTTATTACACTTTGCCTACAAATATCCACCTGTTGATATACGTATTCCAAAACAAATATGGTACGAATTATATACTGTTGCAGCAATAAAGTAATATACCTAATCTTAAATCAAGCTTTATTCCTGTTCTAAACAATACTTATCTTAATATGAGCTGCTAGACACGGCTCTCAGTTATCTGAAAACCACATTTGACAGTGACAAACATGAACTTGTGTAAATGTTCACTTTCGAGAGCACCAACTAATATATCAAAATGGTAGCCGAAATGTTCAGTAGCTTTCACAAATATCCAGAAGATGTCTCTGCAAATTACTAAAGAGAATGTCGACACTGGAATCAAATCGCCCAGTGTAAATGCCAATTGCACCATCAGGAAGACTTTAATTTTGAAAGTCTTCCAGTCTAATTCTCGTGTAGTTATGATTTTGAATTTGGAATAGCAAATTTATTGTTACCGGTTATGCCCGCAAGCCATGCGGAGAAGCCAATGGCGCCTTAAGCGGTGTTCATTAGGTTGATAGATCCCAAGATGCCTAACCAGGGCGCTGTGATGGTGAGGCAAACTCGCGTAGAATTTTGCGGTTCGGCGTCTAATGACATCTGCCACAAATCCGTCGCTACGTGGGACAGGTACAAGCATAACACACAACGCGCTGACCCTCAGCCGCCAACTGCCGTGATTCTTTGCACCAAGGTAGCAAAGGTAATTTAAATGGTCACTTCCACCTCCACACGGGCATATAGATCATGTCGTGGTTGTTCTTTAAATGGCCCTAGGGCGTAACTGACAGCAGATTCAGACACTACAATGTTCAACATAATATCAAAGCAGAAACGGGACAGTGCCACATTTTGTCATTTTTCACGAAATTTCACTGACGTTTCCCCTTAACTTCACTTTTTGAAGTCTTATGATGAAGCTGCTTCAATACCTAACTGTAATATACTGTAATAATTTTGTTTATTTAGGCACACCACATTAGTTCATATCGGAGAATTAATGAAATGGTTGAAGTGGTGCTCAATTGAACCAAGAGAGCATAGAGTTTAGAGTTACCAGAGATTAATGTCTAAACATAAAGGGAAAACCCGGAAGAGAACATTATCCAGAAAACTCGTCCTGACTGAGGTTCAAACTCGGTACCTCCTGAACTTGAGGCATGCCATATCGCATGGACGGGCAATATTAATAATAATGTGTGTAGCCAAATAAAACAAAAGGTTCAACTGTAAACTGTATTTGATTTTTTAAATAATCATAATGATCCCGTGAATCATAATATATTGAAGATATATTTGTGTAATTATTTTGGACGGCATTTCACATATGTCTAATAAGCATCTGGTCTTACAAACGATATGTACCGTATTACAATTGTGCTACATAATTTCCATGTTTGTGATTTAACTATTGTCTGTGCAACAGAATAATTTTTGTTTACAGCAACACAAATATGTCATCATATTCAAGTTCTCTAAACTTGTAAAGTGTTAATAACTTTAAACCTTTAAACGATTACCGACAGTTTTAAACTTCTTTAAATTTAATTTCATAATGTCATGTTGCTTTGATATCTCAGTGGTTAGAGTAACTGAAACCGTGACCGGTAGAACCATGGTTCAGGCCGACTCTGCCTTTCAAAATTTCAGATTACACAGAACTTCTACCAAGGTTGTACTTAAATGTGCTCTCTGCACTCGACCTTCTTTATCAGCAGCTCATCCGGTTCCTCCCTGAACACATTTACTCTTTCTATCAATTCTTGGACAAACTATTTTTAAACATCTTACTGTCCCAGTTACTTACATCACTCAAGATAAACGTTATTGAATAAATAGTTTTATTATATATGCCCATGTAGTTACAATGTATATGAATACAGTTGGTATCCAGTCACTGGACATTTCCTAAAGCCACAATGATAAACTTTCTGTGATCGTATTAGCTTTTAGTTAGTGACTCCGCCACTAGGAGCGTATGTGGTCAGGTATGTCGACAGCCAGTAGATGGGGCTGATGTAAGAATCAGGATGCTGCTAATTGAGATGCCAAAAGGGTTCAGGCAATTTGGGATTTAAAGTATTAGTTTTATTTGGGGTAAATAAATGTTTAGCAGCTTTCCTTTCCTTTAATAGTGCGCATGATAGAGACGTTTACAGCTGAAAGAAAAAAATCACGGCTCTCTGTCCTAATGGAACAGGAAGCTACCGTTCTATTTACTTGATCACGGAGAATGACAAGTTTTGCTTCATAGTAGGGTTTGCCATTTCTGATTTTTGACTGCTAATTTGTTGGCATGTTGAAGCTTTTGAACATCTGGCATATTCAAACGCTACTGGTTATTTAGGTTTTCAATAAGCATTGTATGCCACATATAGTGGGTTGAGAGTAGTCTACCTAAACTTGCAAATTTCATCCATATATCTTTAATAGTTATTTTCAAAAAATGTATTTATCGCCTTTCATAGTATGAATGTTGGAAGTTTTATAAAATGCCCCAGGCCCTGCAATTTTTCTGTAAGAAACTTTAAATTTGAGATTCAGATTTCTATGTTTGCCCGTTATAAATGTTTTTAGTGTGTGTCATGTAGTTTGTTTGAAAATAAATAATGGATGAACATATTAAGTTTTCCTTATATTTTTGGCAACTTTGAGGTTTTAAATTTAATAATAAATTATCTATTAAATTTACTACTGATAATATCAAGTTCTATTAAACATTTATTTGGAAATATAAATGCAAGTGTGGTAATTTTTTTTTGAAAATTATATGTGGTGGATCATTTTACCCATACACAACAGTTGAAAGATTAAAGCCGAGAAAAATTAATTTAAAAATTAGGAAGAAATTACATTACTTTGCTACAAAATTCCCTTTCATCATATGTAGATCCTGCAGCTATGTTATTAGCTTCCTTATCATTAATTTTTTATTTTTATGTCAACAATAGCTTTTACAAAAATGATTAGTGCCCTTTTTTGCTGAAGCTTCCTTAACTTAAGAAAAACATTGCACTCTTTACAAAGTTTATTATGAACGAATGAAAAGTTGCATTCCTGTTTCTTTAGATAATAGTTACAAAATGTATATACCTATTTGCTCATGTCTAATGTTCATGAGAAGGAAGTTCCAGGATTATAGTAAAATATTTTTAGAGTTTATCAATTTTCTGTTTTCATTAACAGTGTTAAGTTGTTTCATATAGTGCCCACTTTTATTGTATGCACATCCAGGAATACACATATATGCAAAACTTAGAGAAAGTCATTCAAAACTTCTATGTTTAAAGTATTTTGATTATTAAAAATATGCTAAAAATTGAACACGAGAAAATTCTATTTAGAAGCTCTAAGTATAAACAAATTAACCCTCCTACACTATAATAATGTCCAAAAGCTAGTTTTCTATCATAATTTAGGTCACCACTGACTGCTTCCTAGCAGATTTATATGTGCTCAATGACATTTAAGCATTCTGGTTTACCTTTCACCTATCCCTAATACTACTAGTTCTCTTGCTAACAGGACTGACTTTATCTATTGAAGCTTTTCTCTTAAAATCTAGACTATTATTTCAAATGGGAAGGTTTTTGTCCTTGAGCGCCACAAGATGAGCAACCAATCGGAGTCATGCGGTGTTGTCGTATTGCATTCCCCCTAAGTGGTGTGTAACGAGCGTCAAACTAATCAATCTCTAACATACTATTTGCGCTAAGACAGAAATTCAGATTTTGCGAAAACTGATCCATGAGGAAGGAGACGCATTTAGCATAACCGTAAAGCTCTAACTTTTTAGCTCAAATAGTTTACTTTATACAAATAAATAAAGTAGATTCCATTATATTATAACAGTGCACAGCGACTTAAAGACTGTAATGAATATCATTATTGCTGGACATGTATGCGTGAGCAAGTATTTGAAATTTCTGAGAACTGAAACGTAAACATCGGACATGCTGTGGTAAGAGAAATATGTGCTTAGAATAAGCCAAGATGTCTGTCAATTTCGGTGAGAGGAAACCATACATTTCTTGCTAGTCTGGCAAAACGTGTCTGGAATATTATATCTTTGTTTATCAACGGTTTGTAATCTCTATTTACTCTAGAGCACTATTCAGTTACTCTTCCGTGAAAAAGTGTATCAGATGGATCAATAGCTCGCCTAGGTAGCGTGGTGGTAGCATATCTGCCTCACGTTCAAGAGGTCCCGAGTTCAAATCTCGGTCAAGGTAAGATACCTGGATAAGGTTTTCCGGGGTTTTCCGCTATCCTGAAAGACGAATGTCGGGTAACTATAAGCTCTATGGACCCCGGGCTCATTTGAGCATCATTTCGCCCCTTTCATTCATCGTCCGATATGACTTTATGTTGGAGAACATAATTACAACAACAAAAAAGGTTGGATTAATGAGATGCGATCCACATCCCCTCTCTCTTACTACTCCTGGAACAATCCAATTGAGTTAATGTGCAGTCACATTATGTTGCAAATAGAAAGAATATTTTTAAACGGACTGACGTTGAACGACTTATTCACGAGGAAATCGACAAGCAACACAACATCGGGGAAACTGCGTGAGATAACAGATAATTTAGAAAGACTTCCAGTCTAATTATCGGGTAAGTATAACTTTGAAGTTGGAATAGCAAATTTATTGTTACCGGTTATGTCCGCAAGCCATATGGAGAAGCCCGTGGCGGTTTAAGCGGCGTTTATTAGGTCGATAGAAACCAAGAGACCTAACCAGGGCGCTCTGATGGTGAGGCAAACTCGCGTAGAATTTTGCGGCCCGGCGTCTAATGACATCTGCCACAGATTGGAGAGATTGGCCTTCGTGCCCCACAAATCCATTAAGTTCGTCTTGGACTGGTACACGCATGACACACAACGCGCTGACCCTCAGTCGCCAACTGCCGTAACTCTTTGCAACAAGCTAGCAAAGGTAATTTAAATGGACACTTCCAACTCCACACGGGCATTTAGATCATGACGTGGTTGTTCTCTAAATGGCGCTAGGGCGTAACTGACGGCTGATTCAGAAACTACAATGTATAGATATAATTTTAAAGCAAGAAAAGGCAAACGCCACATTTTGTCATTTTTCACGACCATTCCCCCAAAGTATACCTTCTGAAGTGTTATGATGAAGCTGCTTCAATACCTAACTGTAATATACTCTAAGAATTTTGTTTATTTATGCACTCCCCACATTAGATCATATCCGACGATGAATGCAGTGGGTGAAATAATGCTCAATTGAGCCACGGCAACATAGAGCTCAGAATTACCCGGGATTCATTAGTAAACATAAGGGAAGAACCCTCAAAAATCTTATCCAATTAACTCATCCTGACTGAGGTTCAAACTCGGGACCTCTTGTCCTTGAGGCGCACCACATCACATGGACGGGCAATATTGATAATAATGTGTGTAGCAAAATAAAACAAAAGGTTCAACTGTAAACTGTGTTTCATTTTAAATAATCATAATGATCCCGTGAAGGATGATATATTGAAGACATATTTGTGTAATTATTTTGGATGACATTTCACATATTTCTAATAAACATCTCGTCTTCCAATCGAAATGTACCGTATTACAATTAATTTTGCTACACAATTTCCATGTTTGTAATTTAACTTTTGTCTGTCCAAAAGAATAAATAACGATACAGATATTCTTTGTTTACAGCAACACAAATATGCCATCATATATAAGTTCTCTAAACTTGTAAGATGTTAATAACTTTAAACCTTTCAACGATTACCTACAGTTTTAAACTTCTTTAAATTTAATATCATAATGCCATTTTGCTATGATATCTCAGTTGTTAGAGTAACTGAAACAGTGACCGGGAGAACAATGGTTCAAATTCCGGCTAGTGTAATGAATTTTTCAGGGCAAATCTGCTTTTCCAAATTTAAGATTAGACAGAACTTCTACCAATGTTGTACTTAATGTGCTCTCTGCACTCGAGCATGTATATGCAGCTCATCCGGTACCTCCATGAACTCATTTACTCTTTCTATATAAACTGCAGATTCTCCAAAACCGATATCTTCGTACCGCTATATCATCTCATTGGTATATTCCCAATGACAACATTCACTCAAACCTTAATTTTCCAAAACTCACAAATCATATTCTGCACCTCTCTCGAAGCTTCTATGCTCAACGTCCTTCAAGTTTTCATCACTTCATACGAGGTCTCGGGGAGTATAATTAATATCTTGAGTCAAAAACTGCAAATATGTGTCTTAGCAGGAGAGAGAATTGAACAAAACATTTTATCAGCAATAAGTCTCTTTGTGATAAATACAAAGGTAGGAAAGTAGTCTTGAGAGTCCCTCCTTTGTATGTAAAAATTTTATTTGTTTATTACTTCAAGTGTGTCATATTGTGTATGTTACAAGTCAAATATGGCACTTTGTTTTTTCTATCGATCAGAAGATTACTCATTGGCTAAATAGAAATATTCTACTTCACGGGTTTGGACTTTTCAATCCGTCCCGGCTCAAATTTGGTCTGCCCATCTTTTCTTCGGTCTTCTCTGGTTTCTTGTAGATTTAATTTTATGATTCGTGACACTTTACGTAATTTGTTTTTAGTCATAATATGTCTGATTGCTTCTATTTTTAATTTATTTTTTAATACATTGACCCTCCTTTTTGTGCCTTTTTGTATACGGAGTTATTGCTATTGAAAGTTTGTCCCTGATATCTGTAATAAATATACGACATCTAACTAGATATCTGTATTAAGTAGAACTGCATTAGAAAACATCTAGTACAAGATGTTATATAGTGTTAAATGACAAAAAAAAATCATGAAAAGGAAACGTTCAAAACTTAAACGTAACAGCACATTTGTCCAAGTGCATAAACTGAGAACCATAATACAAAACAAAATTCACGGCAGTTGGCAGCTGACTGAGGGTCAGCACGATGTGTCATACCTGTACTTGTCCTAGAGGTACTTAACCACTTTATGGCAGGATATGTGAGGGTTTTTTAGGGTGGCGAGTTTAGTTTAGGAAAATGAAATAAGGGAGATAGCCGTAGCTCCCCAACGCTTGCCGACACGGGTGCAACGCCTGTGTGCACTGCTGGTGTGAGAATATTTAGGAACAGTTAAATTTAGAATAATTGCCAGTCTAATTTTCAGGTAGGTATAATTTTGAAGTTGTAATATCAGCTTTATTGTTACCGGCTGTGCCCGCATACCATGTGGGGAAGCCGGTAGAGCGTGAAGCGGTGTTCTGATGGTTGGTAGTTCCCTAGAGACCTAACCGGATCGCTCTGATTTTGAGATAAACTCGCGTAGAATTTTGTGGCCTGTCGTGTAGTGACATCTTCCACATACTGGAGAGATGAGACTTCATGCGGGTATCTCACGGAAAGGCAGCGATATACAGTATAGATAGCCCTAAGACATCTATTTTGTACACGTTAGAGCTGTGGCAGTTTCGATCCTGCGGCCATGCCCCAGATCTCGCACGCATAAAACGTTATAGGAAGAATCAAAGCCGGAAAAGACGCAATTTTAGGGGCGTCGGAATCCCTGAGCACATCATGGGGTATAACGAAGCCAAAGCCCCGCACGCCACATGAGCTATCTCGTGGATGTGACCCCTGAAAATTGGGCCCTTGTCCAGCTTTAAGCCCAAATAAGTGAGAGAATTTGTTCATTCTACTCATCGAGCAGAACAATTAAAAAGGGGTGGGTTAGCGGGAAAGTC
Source organism: Mantis religiosa (assembly GCA_030765055.1). Classification (NCBI taxonomy): domain Eukaryota; kingdom Metazoa; phylum Arthropoda; class Insecta; order Mantodea; family Mantidae; genus Mantis; species Mantis religiosa. The sequence continues at coordinate 216,577,576 of CM060949.1, read as the reverse complement.
GCCCTTGGTGAAAAGCATGGCTTGAGTTTTCTCGAAGTTGATGAACAATCGCCAAAGCCTGCACCAATCATGATTCAGGCTTAGAGTTCGCAGTATTGGATTGAAAGCTCTGCATGAGTGTTTATCTGTGTTATAGAGCAGCACGTCATCAGTATACTCAGCTATGTTGACGTGCGTCCCCGTGGGAAGATCGGCTACATATACGCTTCGGGGACTCCACCTCTCTTTCTTTTATTTAAAAAATATATATCTATGTATATAGATATATATTTCTTTCTTTCTCTTATTTAACCGATTTTTATTGTTTCCGTTTACTTTACTGCCTGCTTTTTTTAAGTTTCACACATATACACTACACATATTAAACACCCATGCCCAATGCGGGACTTGAACCCGCGACCCTCTGCACGGCGGAACGCTAGAGGCATACAATCTAACGACCGTGGCTACAAGGGACTCTAATGAGTCTTCTGGGGGATAGCTTTCCCGTCACGGTGCCAATAAATTGATTGTGTTTAAGGAAAGAGTGTTGATGGTGTATTATGTGATAGGTTTCTGTAGGAGACCTGCATGCCAGGTGGTAGAGAAGGCCTTCTCGACATCCAGAGAAACTGCCACGGTAAATGTTCTATCCTGGAAACCAGAGGCAGCGGCCTCCATCAAACGGAGCAACTGCTGTGATGTCGAGTGCCCAGGATGAAATCCAAACTGAAGAGGAGGAACGGCTTGAATGTCCGCCAATAGGGGTAACAAGCGGGCTAGAAAGAATATCCCCAAAAGTTTCCAGTGAACCGGCAGGATTCTAATAGAGCGGTAGCTGGTGGGAAGAGCCGGGCTCTTTCCGGGCTTCAAAATTCGTATCACCCGAGCTTCCCTCCACTATCGTGGAAAATAGCACAGAGCGAGACACATGTTGAAAACCCGGGTGAGAAAGAAAACAGCAGGTCCCGACGCCTTTTTGAAATTTAATGCCACAGTGCCCCCTGGAGCTCACTGGGTCTATTTACAGAAACTCGGTCCGCCTCAGCCGGAGGAGGTCGCTGGTACTGATGTACCTCCCGTTTAACGAGGTCAGCGAAGTCTACGTCTTGAGTCACTTCTTGGCCTCATGGTCCTCCATAGGTAGTCGACAAACACATTTGCTTTGGCGTGGAGTTCATACACCAGGCCTTGGCTGCCCTGGATATGGGAGATTGGTGCAACTCCACGGTTACGGAGTCCTTTTGCGAGCCTCCACGCTACGCCATTCTCAAAGTTCATTCGAGTCACCATCTACCACGCGCACACACGGTGCTCGCGTAGGCGAAAACGAAGCTCTCGGCGCAAGCGCCCGAGCACAACTCGATTATGGTGAATGCGTTGTCTCTGATAGAGTCTGCGAGCCGCCCGTAAGCGGCGGATGAGTAAATGGTTGTCAAGAGGACTGACGTCAGGATGGAGAGGTGCTGGGTTGTGAACGGTAAGGTTACGAACAGTTCGTAATGGAGGCGAAGGATGAGATCGCCGTCTCGAGTGTTGGCATGTCTGTGATGTGTGGGTTGGGAAGTATGGAATCATTTAGGCAGACCCGTACACAGTCCCAATCTACCTCACGGTTTTGAACCGTAAAATCGTGACTGACAACCCGCAAGGTAACCTCATCTTTCAGGATAAGGGAAATCCTCCAACGTTAAGTCACATCGGAGGATGAATGAAATGATGTTCAAATGAGTACAGGGTTAATAGAGCTCAGAGTTAGCAGACATTTATCTTTCAGGCTAAGGAAAAGCCTTCGACGTTAAGTCAAATCGTAGGATGAATGAAATTATGTTCAAATGAGTCCAGGGTTCAGATAGCTTAGAGTTAGCAGACATTCATCTTTTAGGCTAAGGGAAATTTTCCAACGTTAAGTCACATCGTAGGATGAATGAAATGATGTTCAAATGAGTACAGGGTTAATAGAGCTTAGAGTTAGCAGACATTTATCCTTCAGGCTAAGGAAAAGCCTTCGACGTTAAGTCAAATCGTAGGATGAATGAAACTATGTTCAAATGAGTCCAGGGTTCAGATAGCTTAGAGTTAGCAGACATTCATCTTTTAGGCTAAGGGAAATTTTCCAACGTTAAGTCACATCGTAGGATGAATGAAATGATGTTCAAATGAGTACAGGGTTAATAGAGCTTAGAGTTAGCACACATTTATCCTTCAGGCTAAGGAAAAGCCTTCGACGTTAAGTCAAATCCTAGGATGAATGAAATTATGTTCAAATGAGTCCAGGGTTCAGATAGCTTAGAGTTAGCAGACATTCATCTTTCAGGATAAGCGAAAACCTTCAACGTTAAGTCATATCGGACGATGAAAGAAATGATGTTTAAATGGGCTCATATAGCTTAGAGTCACTAGACATTTATTTTTCAGGATGGGGGAAAACTCAGGGGAAGAAGTTTATCGAGATAATTTATCTGACCGAGATTCGAACTCGAGACCTCTTCAACATGAGTCACACAGTACTGTGGTAAGTGCATTGTGTGATCAGTTAAGCTTAGCCCGCCTCGGTAGCGTAGATGGTAGCATTTCTGCCTCACGTTCAAGAGGTCCCGAGTTCGAATCTCGGTCAGGATGATTTATCTGGATAAGGTATTTCCGGGGTATTTCCCTTATCCTGATAGACGGATGTCGGGTAACTCTAAGCCCCATGGACCCTGGAGCCATTGAGCATCATTTCGCCCATTTCATTCATCTTCCGATATGACTAAATGTTGGTTACAAATGATAATTACAACAACAAAAATGTGAAACTAAAGTCCTATTTATAAGCCTAAAATAATACTGATTTTCAAGTATATCATATCATATTTTTCAATTGTACTGTGGTTATATCTGTATCTATGAGACCTATGAGGCTGACAAATGAATTAATATATACGGGATATAATTTTAGTATAGGTATAAATAAATAAATAAATAAATAAATAAATAAATAAATAAATAAATAAATAAATAAATAAATAAATAAATAAATAAATAAATAAATAAATAAATAAATAAATAAATAAATAAATAAATAAATAAATAAATAAATAAATAAATAAATAAATAAATAAATAAATAAATAAATAAATAAATAAATAAATAAATAAATAAATAAATAAATAAATAAATAAATAAATAAATAAATAAATAAATAAATAAATAAATAAATAAATAAATAAATAAATAAATAAATAAATAAATAAATAAATAAATAAATAAATAAATAAATAAATAAATAAATAAATAAATAAATAAATAAATAAATAAATAAATAAATAAATAAATAAATAAATAAATAAATAAATAAATAAATAAATAAATAAATAAATAAATAAATAAATAAATAAATAAATAAATAAATAAATAAATAAATAAATAAATAAATAAATAAATAAATAAATAAATAAATAAATAAATAAATAAATAAATAAATAAATAAATAAATAAATAAATAAATAAATAAATAAATAAATAAATAAATAAATAAATAAATAAATAAATAAATAAATAAATAAATAAATAAATAAATAAATAAATAAATAAATAAATAAATAAATAAATAAATAAATAAATAAATAAATAAATAAATAAATAAATAAATAAATAAATAAATAAATAAATAAATAAATAAATAAATAAATAAATAAATAAATAAATAAATAAATAAATAAATAAATAAATAAATAAATAAATAAATAAATAAATAAATAAATAAATAAATAAATAAATAAATAAATAAATAAATAAATAAATAAATAAATAAATAAATAAATAAATAAATAAATAAATAAATAAATAAATAAATAAATAAATAAATAAATAAATAAATAAATAAATAAATAAATAAATAAATAAATAAATAAATAAATAAATAAATAAATAAATAAATAAATAAATAAATAAATAAATAAATAAATAAATAAATAAATAAATAAATAAATAAATAAATAAATAAATAAATAAATAAATAAATAAATAAATAAATAAATAAATAAATAAATAAATAAATAAATAAATAAATAAATAAATAAATAAATAAATAAATAAATAAATAAATAAATAAATAAATAAATAAATAAATAAATAAATAAATAAATAAATAAATAAATAAATAAATAAATAAATAAATAAATAAATAAATAAATAAATAAATAAATAAATAAATAAATAAATAAATAAATAAATAAATAAATAAATAAATAAATAAATAAATAAATAAATAAATAAATAAATAAATAAATAAATAAATAAATAAATAAATAAATAAATAAATAAATAAATAAATAAATAAATAAATAAATAAATAAATAAATAAATAAATAAATAAATAAATAAATAAATAAATAAATAAATAAATAAATAAATAAATAAATAAATAAATAAATAAATAAATAAATAAATAAATAAATAAATAAATAAATAAATAAATAAATAAATAAATAAATAAATAAATAAATAAATAAATAAATAAATAAATAAATAAATAAATAAATAAATAAATAAATAAATAAATAAATAAATAAATAAATAAATAAATAAATAAATAAATAAATAAATAAATAAATAAATAAATAAATAAATAAATAAATAAATAAATAAATAAATAAATAAATAAATAAATAAATAAATAAATAAATAAATAAATAAATAAATAAATAAATAAATAAATAAATAAATAAATAAATAAATAAATAAATAAATAAATAAATAAATAAATAAATAAATAAATAAATAAATAAATAAATAAATAAATAAATAAATAAATAAATAAATAAATAAATAAATAAATAAATAAATAAATAAATAAATAAATAAATAAATAAATAAATAAATAAATAAATAAATAAATAAATAAATAAATAAATAAATAAATAAATAAATAAATAAATAAATAAATAAATAAATAAATAAATAAATAAATAAATAAATAAATAAATAAATAAATAAATAAATAAATAAATAAATAAATAAATAAATAAATAAATAAATAAATAAATAAATAAATAAATAAATAAATAAATAAATAAATAAATAAATAAATAAATAAATAAATAAATAAATAAATAAATAAATAAATAAATAAATAAATAAATAAAATCTGAATATTCTACCCCGGCACCTAGACAACTATACCGGGGCATGTATCCAAATTTTCTCTTTATTTTTCCATAAAATCTTTACAAATGTTATAATTATACAAATCTCTCAGAAAACTACTCTACAAAACTAAAATGAAATAAAATAACAGAAATAAACACAAAAAATCAAAAAACAAAAGAAAACAACTATGAAAATTACAAAATCCTTATTTCCTAAATCTATATCTAAATCTACTAATTCTGTAGTCCACCATGGCCTCCGCCATCACTCTCTCCCTCCGCCGCCCATGCAGTCAACTCCATTGTTTGATTATTCAATAATTCTTCCCGTCTTATCCTATTTTGTATTCTAGAACTCCTTCTTGGATCTTGTACTATTCTTTGCCTATTATCAACTCTTTCTCCTTTGAATATTTTTACCTCCCATGCTTTCTTACTTACAAAGTTAGTCAAAACTTGTAATTTATTTACTAATTGTTGATCTCGAATTATGTCATATACGATATATCCTGCTAGCGCATGCCTCTCTTCTTGTTGGTGAATTGCATATCTTCCACATTCAAATACTACATGTTCAGGATTATCTTGTTTGTTACATAATTCACATATATCATTTTCAGTTTTATTGATTTTCTTCCAATAGGTCTTATAAGGTCCGTGTCCTGTTATATAATGTATAAATCCCTTTGTTGGTTGAATAAAATTCAATTTTAGTCTCTCTTTGACGTTCTGAAAAATTTCAAACACTCTTCTATAGGTATGTAGGTATGTTGTTAATAACGACCGACATTTGATAGGCAACAACTAATCAATACTTCTTTTCGTGAACAACCAAGACGAGCGCTGCTACCTTAATATGAGAACTTGACCGACTCCGTTGTACGAATGCTTGGCGATGTAAACAAATGAGAAAACAACCAAATCTGTGATTGTAGTGACCACTTGATGAACATGTCCACATCCAAATCAAATTATAGCGATGCTACTGTAAATCCTTTGTATAGATCTACTTGCGCACGGTATACCACAGTAAAACTGCAAATAACACTACCTGATTTTAGTTACCAACAATCTTGGAACGCTGTTGCTTTTAATAATAATCAAAATTCAAACTCTTCCGTAAACTGGTAGCTATCATTGGAGCCTTCATTTCTACTCTAATAGAGAAAGAAGTTTTATTTTCAGATCTAAAGATTTTTCATTGACTTCTTTTAATAAATAAGCACATATAATATAAAGCTGATCGGTCGCTCGTCGTACTGGCTGGCTGTGGTTAGCCAGAAAATTTTTGCTGCGTGCCCACCCGTTTTGGGTTTAACCACAGGTAAGGTTTGTTCGGGATGTTGTAGGGTGACTTGTGGGATTTTAGGATGGAGTTAGTTTGTAAGGATACTGAATTGTACCTTGGGAATAAAGATGAATTGCAAATAATTGACTCTTATATCCTTAGCAGACGTGTCCTTTAACTTTTTTGGGTTTCTCTAACTGCAGTGTCCTGACACATTCTTAGCACCATCTATCGGTGGTGGGCCAAAACTTGAATTCATGCGCACCTAGTCGCGGAATCAGTGATTACATGAATAAAAGAGGTAACAAAGTGCACCAACAGATATCGCCTGGTGCATAATGAACATATGAAATGCGAGTTTAATGTCTTCACATACATGAAAGATTATCATTAATACTATTTTTTGTATATTGAGTTCTCTTCTTGCTAGGAATATGTTGTGTTTACACATCCAGCCACTTCATAATGTGTTTATTTGAGCTCAAATAATTAGTGGATTATGTGTCAATCTTTTTACTATAATTACGATAACTTGAAATTTTGGGCAATTGCATCTTTTATTCCCTGACGGTTTAACATATGCATGTAATAAATTTATTATACATTGGAAGGAGGTTGTTAAGGAAGTTTTGTAACGGATTTAGGTGGATAGTTGTGGCGTTAGTGTATACTTAGCTAATATGTGCACATTTATGCATATATTCTACTTTTTCAGCCATAATTCGTACTTTTTTTAGTTAATTGATGGAAATTAATCATTTCTTCAAACTAGCTATATATAGGCTAAGGATTCTTATAGATATAGTTAACATGAAAAATTCAATGCCACGGCTGGGATTTGAACCTGGCGTTGAAGTTTTCATGTTTACTCCATCAATGATTCGTACATTTATTACATTATTTCCCCTCGATATTTTAAGAGAAGAATGCGAGAAACTTTCACTTTTATTCCTCTTTTGTATGTAGGATAACGGATTAGTTCGGACGGGACTAGTCAGGGAAACCACACTTGGTTTAATGTATCTATGCCATCAAGTGGGCTTACTCGTAGAGGAAGGGTGAGGCGAGAGGACACAGATGGTGGTGGATCCAAGGTATTACGATAGTGCAGAGGACAAGGTCCCTACATATCACTTGGATGGACACTTTCCCCGGCTGACCAGGATAACAGAGATCTCAAACTACTGTGTTTGGGTAACTGTCCCACTACCAGACCTACGTGCGGAGACCGGAAACTACGTTACCGGAGGAGGAAATGGTTTACACAGAGCATGTCACCATTCCATGCAGCACCGAGACATCTGCCAATATTTCGAGCCTTAAACAGCCACCAGATGAGAGATAATGTGAAATGATAATGGGAATTAATGAAGGAAAAGGAAATTGGGAGAATGGAGTTAACTAATCTACCAGCATTCAGCTGACAACCCGAGAAAGCTGTATAGTGTATTACAAAAAAATCCGCATATTAATATTTTATGTATGTTCTGTTATCAAATATCGCCAGGGTGACAGTGTGGTGCTTCCAGGAGAAATTCCTTCAGCACTTTCTAGTGCCTTAGCTTCTGTCCACTCAGGTCTGTGGATGATGAGAGGCCCATCTCTCCATATTAGCTTAGATAGGTCATTCATTTACTGCTGAAATTTTGGAGAAAATATGATCATTTACTGCTAATCAAATTATCTCCCCCATGATGACGCAATATAAGGAACAAGATCCCACGCGAGTAAATGTATCAAATTGTTTACCTATATATAGTGCACATTAGCACATTTTAAATATTTTATAGATAAATGCTTGAATATTTTAGACGTTTTAATTGAATATAAACAAGACGTCTTATTATTTTCTATATCAATAACGAGAACTGCGTAAACACGTATCTAATGACTCACTAAGAGCCTATAAGAATACAACACACAGCAGAATTTAGTAAACATATTCAACAATAACTTTACCATGGGAATAAGGTAAAAATTGTGTTAAAAGCTGAACACTGTAGAAAATGAAAATACATTTCCTAAAAAAATGAGCAATAGTCACTAAACGCCCCAAGAATGCAAAGTAGAAGTACGAAATATTGGTTCATTTTTATGAGGCATGAATTTAAATTCAAGTCTACATTTTCTGAATGACTTCGAAAAGAGAGGATATCTCATCATGTTCCCAGCCTAATGATAATTTATTGCCTTAAGACAAGCACTGCACATTTGTATGTGTTAGCAGGAAAGAGAATGGAACAAAACAATTTATCAGCAATAAGTCTGTGTCATAAATACGGACGTGGGCAACTGGTCTTGAAAGTCTCTCCCATGTATCTAAAGATGTTATTTGTTTATTACTTCAAGTGTGTCATATTGAGTATGTTACAAGCCAAATATTGTATAATGTTTGTGTATCGGACAAAAAATTACTCATTATATAAGTACAAATTTTCTACTTCATGGCTTTGGAGTTTTCAATCCATCTTCTACCTTTGACTTTGCGGCTATTTTAGGTATTCTGTTATTATTCATTAAGATACTTTCTCATTCATTTTTGTCGTTAGAAATAGAATTATTGATATATTTATTTCACTTGTAATACTTTCCTAATGTCTTGACAGCAATTTTAATCATACTTAGAGCACCCACTCATAAATTTTGTCTCCCATGGCTGTGTTAAATAAACGACATCAACGTATATGTCCATAATAAATAGAAATGTATGAGAAAACTTGTAGAACAACACGGTCCTTGACTGACAGCAAATCGCAGAACTTCTATGTAATGGATGGAAGATTGAAATGGACCAGAATTTTCAACAGAGCAACATATCTGCCTTAAAAGACGTTTAAAGTTATGTAACCTCCAATATGGAGTAAAACATGCCATGCCATGCCATGTGGTGCTGGCAGGCTGTATAAAGCCAGAAGGTTTTTGCAGCGTGCCCACCCGTTTTTAAGGGTTTTACCGCAGGTAAGGCAAATATCGGGATATTGTAAGGTGAAATGTTGATTTTTAGGATGATGAATTTTTCTGAGGTTACTAGTATGTACCTGATTGTTGAAGGACAGGATGCAACACCTTGCACCCTGGTGTTTTATTTATATAAATTTTGGGTTTATAATTTTCATGCCGAGCAGCTTGGAAGGATTTGGAGTAAAACTACTCATGCACCATGAACTAGTAGACGGCACGCAAGGCTTCCGTTCCTAACGGTCGGAGAGCAGTGACTTATTTTTCAGGTATAAACGTCAGTATCATCAGTACTTTGAAAAGAAACAAACGCTGCTAAAGACTTACTTGCAATATATGAAAACAATATTTATAATCACAAACTGCTTGAAGTTCTTTTGACAATTCCTATACGCAGCGTCTTGATTGGCTCTTAGCGCAATCTATCGGAAGAGAGTTAACTACTTGACCGCATGCTCTCCTAGTGGTGGAATCAGTGACTGTTGGTTTAGAGATTGTGGCGCTCCGGTGTCTTCATTCCTTATAAACAGATCATTGTGTATGTATGTTATATTTCAAAGTAGGAGGGAAAAACATGTTCAAATGTACATTTCCCTTTAAACGTTGTAAATTTTGACATCAACTTTATACAGTAAACAGTTCTGTGTTAAATGAATCAAGTGATATCTGTTACTATTCTACCAAAGTTTATTGTTGTATTTACCATAGCTTAATGGAGATATATTTTCTTCGGATATTTATATATTTTCTCATAATTAAAAGAACGATGTCATTAAATAAAACCATAGACATATTTTTAAAATGATATCGCTATGGGACGACCCAACCTCATCTGACCAAGGAAAAAAGCAAATAGCGACTTGTTACTTAACAGGGATGACTGTTAGAATTTATGCAAAGAGCAGCAGTTTAGAAATGTTTAACCCCAGGGATAAGGACAGAAAGGGAATTTGTAAATGTGCTTTAATAAAAAGGAAATGTTTTGGTTTATTAAGATTATGCCAAATTCGTTTGTTATGAAAAGACTCACAGGTATTAGTTTTATGCTGTAAGTCTGTGGTAGTTACTGTCAAAATGTAAGGTAATATGATCAGCTTATACATATGTAATAAATAATCACAAAATTTATCAAACTTCTCATCTCGTGACCTAATAGACGGGTTCCGAATAAAACAGTCGTTAACTTAGTGTTACTCTAGTCGTCTGTCAATATCAAGTCATTTTTGTCACATTTACCGATCAACTTATACTTACTAGGCCTGACTTAGGGACAATCTACATCGAAAGACATTGGCCTCACCCATACAGTATTTATTGCAGCACGTTCAATATCAGTAATTACAAAAACTGTATTTAGTTAGGTTCATACTGTGACATCAGTCAGAAATTGATTTTAATATATAAACATAAGTTTCTAAGATTTCCCAAATAACAGACAGTATCCAAATTTTATCCTGTATCTATGTTATACCCCATGCATGGCAAATGCTTGTTTAAAATACTTAATACAAAAGTGAATTTGCAGTCATTGATGAAGGATGGGCAATCTAACCCAGGAAAGGCAGGTAGTGAGCTGTGACATCAGCTCCGCCAACTCTCACCGCAAAATACTCGTATGCTGCCAAGCGAAAAGCAGGTTAGCGTGTGACGTCGGTGCGTGGATATTTGCTGCCGAAGTGGGAAGAATAGTAATAGTTTAATGTGTGAGGGTAGGAAAGACAGGAAACTTATTGGGTATTAATAATATGTACAAATTACATCTTGGGTGTTGTAATATTAATGCTGACTGCTTTAATTACACAATTGGTCACAGTTTATAAACAATTACATTCTGGATCTGTACTATGAGAAAATATATAAAACTTCAAACTCAAGTTTATTTGAAGGTCAGCCATGTTATAAAGCAAATAAAATAAATCATAAAGTAATTTTCTCTGCATATTAGAGGAGACCCATTCAGAACAAAATTACGTGGTCATTTTCCGACACATTTTGTTTCGTTTTTCTTTAACTAGTTTATCAATGTTAGGACGTAATGTCTGAGAAATTTGAAATCTGAGGCTACATGCTAGATTGTGATACGGCAGGGTACTTCGCGGTTTGGACTTAGCTAATTTCATAACAGAAAACAATTGATGGAAACTAATTGTTCTTACACACTGGCCGTGTGTAGGCTAAATTTTGGAAAGTTAGAGTCAGACTGAAAAATTCAATGCCGTAGTCGGGATTAGAACAACGGATCTTCTGGTTGCCACCCAGCTGCTCTAACCCTTGAGCCACTATGGCCAAGGTGCCGACATGACATTAAATTGGTTAACTATAAAACCCGGGCCTTAAAGTACTTACACGTTGTAGATCGCCATTAAGGTAGTTATCTCATGTAATTATGAGAACTCCTAAGTGGTTTACCGGGAAAAATATCAGTCAGTTGGAGAATATAATGTCATGTTGGCACATTGGCCATAGTAGCTCAAGGGTTAGAACGGTTGGACGGCAACCAGAGACACCTGTTTCAAATCCCAACTACGGGATTGAATTTTTCAGTCTGACTCGATCTTTCCAGAAAAGAATTGTTCGCACACATATGTCGAGCCAAACATACACAATGTCCGTGCGGCAAGTGAATACAACCTCGAAAATCTGGTTTGGGGGACATTTTGTAAAAGTCAGCCAAGTCTTTCTTGAGTGTATATTTGTCCTTCAATAAATCTTCAGTTTGTAAATTTAACAATCCCATTTGGGACGTGGCAGTTACACTTTTGTCAGCGGGTGTGCCACACCTGAGTGAACCCTCAGATTCTGTACTCGTAGCGCCATTTATATAGGCAACTTGGTACTACATATCTCTTGCCTGACGTCACATGCACTACACGCCTCGCTTCGGGCTCAAATACGTCACATCCCTCAAAGCTGTCTTCCTCTCATCTAATCATTTTGACTCACTGTTGGAAGGAAGAAAAAATAACTTGTATTCCCATTTGATGATGAATTTAAGTTGTTCAACACTACTTGCAATTTGTTTATGTTCCTGGACAAACTTAACGCTTTCATTTTACAGTTGAAATATGAAGGCTGAGAAAATTTAATTTAAAGATTATAATATAAATTACATTATTTTTCTTCAAAATTCCCTTTGATCATATGTAAGCCCTGCAGCTATCTTATTAGCTTCCATTTCTTTAATTTGGTTACCCACTTTCCTAATGGTTATTCTGTCTACAGTAGCTTTTATAAAGATGATAGTTGTCATTTCGCTGCAAACGTTGGATTCCCTACAAGTTTGTTATGAACGAATGAAACCTTACATTCCTGTTTCTTTAGATAATAGTTATAAAATGTATATGCCTATTTGCCTGTGACTAATGTTCATGAAAAGGAAATTTAAGGATTATAGTAGAATATTTTGAATGTTTATCAATTTTCTGTTTTCACTACCAGTGATTATTAAGTTGTTTCATATAGTACCTACTTTTATAGTACACATATTTAGGAATATACACATATTTAGGAATATACACATATGCACAACTTAGAGAAATTCATTGTAAACTTCAATATCTGGAGTATTTTGATAATATTGAGAATAATGTGTGTAGAAAAATAAAACAAAAGTTTCAACTGTAAACTGTGTTTGATTTTTAATAATCATAATGATCCCGTGAATGACAATATATTGAAGACATATTTGTGTAATTATTTTGGACGGCACTTCATACATTTGTAATAAACATCTCGTCTTTCAAACGAAATGTAAGGTATTACAATTAGTTTTGCTACACAATTACCATGTTTGTGATTTAGCTTTTGTTTGGCCAACAGAATAAATAACGATAAATATTATTTTTGTTTACAGCAACACTAAATATGTCTTCATTTTTAAGTTCTCTAAACTTGTAAACTGTCAATAGCTTTAAACCTTTCAAAGGTTACCAACAGCTTGAAAATTATTTGAATTCAATTTCGTAATGGAATGTGGTTATATTAGCTCAGTGGTTAGAGTAAATGGACCCGTGACCTTAAGACACCTGGTTCAAATCCCGGCTATGATGTGTATTGAAATTTTCAGGCAGACTCTGCTTCTCAACTTTCAAGATTACACAGAAATTCTAATAAGGTTGTACTTAATGTGCTCTCTACACTCGACCTTGTATATCACCAACTCATCCGGTACTTGCCTAGGCGCTTACGGATATTATAATACTCTCATTTACTCTTTCTATTCATTCTTGAACAAAATATTTTTAAACAGCTTACTGTCCCATTTATTTTACATCATAAATAGTTTATGATATGTGTCCTTGTAGTTACAATGTATTATAATACAGTTATTGTCCAGTCACCGGACATTTCCTAAAGACACCATGATAAACAGTTTGTGATCGTATTACCTTTTAAAGTTAGTGACTCTGCCACTAGGAGCGCATATGGTCAGATAGTTAATCAACAGCCGATAGATGGTGCTGATGTAAGAATCAGGACGTTGCGGATTGAAATACCAAAAAAGTTCAGGCAATTTGGGATCTAAAATATTAATTTTACTTAGGGTAAATAAATATTTAGCAGCTTTCACTTCTTTTGATAGGGCGGATGATAGAGACGCTAACACCCGAGAGAAAAAAATCAAGGCTCTCCGTGGTAATGGAACAGGAAGCGACCGCTGTATCTATTAGATCACGGAGAATGACAAATTTTGATTTGTGTTAGGACTGATATTTACATACAATTTTCGTGCAAATTTGTTGCTGTGATGAACATTTTGAACATCTCTATTTTCAGACGCAACTGGAAATATGGGTTTAGAAAAGCTTCATATGCCACATATAGCACAGATTCCCAAGCATACTTTCTCATGTTTGTATTTATCTCACAGAGACTTATTGCTGGTAGATTCTTCGTTTTTAGTTACTGATAACATAACACGTACGTGTCTAAGTTAAGATATTAAATTATATTATACACACTCAAATCCAAATATAATTTTCATTTGCCTTGTGGTTGATGCATAAGGAGTAACATGTTGTGTAATGTTGGTAATTTCTGATGGTTAAATTAATTTATTAGTGCGCCTGAACATGAGTAATAGAGATGAGACATTAATGTGTTCTTCATAAAGCAGACTTCCTATTTAAAACATTTTCCCGTTCTATCTCCTGTTTTAATAAATCCAATCATCTACATCTACTCTGGCAGACATAACACCTTTGTTCAATAATGCAGTAGCACAGATTTGCACTTAGAGCACGTCAAACGTTGTTAAACTTTACCGCATGAAAACATACAGAATATAATGATAGAAGTATAAAACGTTTGCAATATTTGAACTCCTTTCCGAATTTGTACGGATTGTCCCTACTTTTCTATAACTGTCCCATGTCTCTACTTAAGTATGACGAGATATATTCAGGTCCCTACTGCAGTTTTACTTTCTCTTCATGGCAAAGCGTTGAGGCAACTTATACTGACGAGTGCTACATTAGTTTGTTATCTTATTTATTAGAACAACGAAATATTAGTACAATTGGACAATTCCAAATCACAGCATAGTGTAACTTTGTGGGTTCGTTAAATTAAAATCCAGTTTGCAAAAATTCAAAATGCTCTTTATTTCCATAGAAAGACACTTTCTGTACAGCAGTCGAACTACGTAACATACACAAATACAACTTTTAAAGTTTTCTGTTTCTCGACGACAAAGAAAATAGTTCACTTACAAATCACAGCTGCACGCACACGATTATCGAGTCCATTTACGACTGCCACCCGACAAACTGGCCGCGGCTTCTTTTATATCTCCACTCATTGCTCTAGAAATTTGTGGAATGTTCTCTAGCAATCAACACGGCACCAGAAGAAAGACGAACCTTCCAGACATCTGTCTCTTTCTTGCTGCGTTTCGACAAGCTCTTATCTCCGCACTGCACTATCTGCCAGCCGCGCCCGTCGCATCAATGCCTCGCGACACTACTGATTATACTGTGCTGCTCCCTATGGGCAGTGAGCTGACAACAGAAACCAAGTCGGAAATAGAAATGTTAATACAGAGGTTAATATTCCTTAGAACATAGTTCTGTGTTATATATGTGAATATAAACGTATGGTGATGTTTTATACAACTGGCTCTATTTACTGACAGCCACTTCTAAACATCACACTGATACGTTGAAGTGGACTCAGTTTAATGCCGACATGCAGACCGCTTGGTTTACTACCTGGCGCCTAAAAATAAATGCTACAAAATCTCAGGCAGTTACTTTTACCAGACTAGTGCTTCAAGACGTCCCCAATCTCCGGCTAGCAGGAGAAGTGCCATGGTCCAAAACGGCGCCTTATCTATATGTCACTCTAGATATGAAGCTTACATGGAAGACCCATATAACAACTTTGGCAAATAAAGCCAACAGGAAGATGGCAATGCTGTACCCGCTCTATAGTAGAAGATCGACACTGGCGCTCAACAATAAGATCCTTTTGTATAAACAGGTTCTGCGACCTGTAATCACATTTGCCTGTCAAGTCTGGGGAGTTACAGCGAAAACCCACCTATATTAACTGCAGATTCTCCAAAACCGATATATTCGTGCCGCTACATCATCTCATTGGTATATTCCCAATGACATCATTCACTCAGACCTTAATTTTCCAAAACTCACAAATCACATGCTACACTTCTCTCGAAGTTTCTATGCTCAACTTCCTTCAAGTTTCAATCACCTCATACGCGGTCTCGGGGAGTACGACCTCAACCCCGGAGAAACTTACAAATGACGCAGACTTGGGCCTAATATAATAAAATCACACCTTACACATCCAAAAACCTTCTGCTAACTTCCAAAATATTTCTCTAAACACTATAACCACCATTTAACCACCACCCCTTAGTTAAAATCCAATCTTTATGTCAGTAAGGGACGTAGTCCTGTGTGGCAATAGTCGAAGGACCATCCTTTGCGGAGGACTCCCTTCAACGACACCTTTGTGCTGTGTGTGGCTCTATTTAATATTATTGCAGAATTTATTTCATATCTTGTCTGTTGTTAATCAAGATAGCTGTCAGAGATACTTCCACATTTGTACGTACAAGAACGATGTTATAAAAGTGACAAAAGCACATCGCTATAATTCCATAAGTTGTGCACATCACTGAGATGTAAAACATCTTGTGTAGCAGGCATATATCTACTTCCGGTTTCAATTGTACAGTAAATGACATATTAATAGATATTATTTTATGTTACGTATAACACTTTATGGCTGTGTCTGTGTATAAGACGCACGCTGTATTAAAAAACTCAGTAGAGTAACTAGTTGTGTACACAAAATGGTAGAGGAAGTATTTCCAAGTAAGAAGCAATTTAAATTGAAAGGAATTTCTTAAAAAAATTAGTATTTTATCCTCGGAAAAGGATCGATTTGAGTGTAATATTGCTTTTGGTGGGCGAAACGGAAGAAAACAACTTTTATAAATTGTCTCAGTTCGGCAGTTTTGGTTGCAACAGTCCTGATGCACTGTTGATGGATTGGATTTCAAAACGAGTGACTTAATCTTGGACTCCCAGACAAATTCAATATATGAAGAAGATACAGTAGCAGTAGTTTGGGATTATATGTAGAATATTCAGCTTCCTGCTTTGCCAGTACAGGAAATGTTTTAATTCAGAAAATTATGGCTTTATTTGACAGTATATATGACTGAAATCAGATAATGCACACTTTTATTTATACCACAAAGGTGTGGATAAAGGAGGACCAGATGAGGTTTTAGCAAGTTTACCTTTCTGATTTTCCACCAAATGCTGTGACGCTATATTTACTTACTGATTCTTGCGGAGGTCAAAACAGGAATCATACAGTTGTGTGATTTTTACTATCATTGACAATGGCAGTAAGATTCAATGTCATTCAGCAGTACTTTCCAGAAAGCGGTCACTCTTTCTTGCCGTGTGATCGCGACTTTGGTCTCCGTCGCCATGATGCAGTGTACACACCATTTGAACATCTTTCTCTGATATTATCATCTGGGAAACTCCCAGATGCTTTCACTACATCAGTAGCAGTCACTGAGAACCTCATAGACTCCAAAATCTGGTTACAGAACTATTTTAAGAAGACAATTGCTCGTCCTGGCAGTTCTCATTGTGGGCCTGGTGTGACAGTTTCAAAGTATAAGCAGGTAACTTATGATAGAGAACATTAAGGTTATCTCGCGGCACGTTAGTATATTGATGGATTTGTGCAGTAATATTTTATATTGGAAAAAGGGAAGGCACGTGCAGATCAACATTCCAAGGAATTTTATGACACACCTGTCCTCTCAATCATCAGAAAGAAAGTAGTAGATGTTAAACAATAGCACAGTACAGCCCACATGAACATCTTCACTGCCACCAGAACATTTTGACATGGCCAAAGACTGAAGTCTAAGTTGATGTCAGTAGATACTAAAATTAATTCAGTAGGAGTATTTCCACATAACACAATATGTTCATTAACCTCAGTACAGACTTATTGCACGATTACATTGTTTCATAGGTCCAAAAATGAACAAATGACAGACAATTTTGTTGTTTTCTACTAAATATTCCATAAATATTATAAAAGGGAAGTTCGTCCGTGGTATAAAACATGTCTGTAGATCATAGACATGCAAATTTGTGGTCACTGAGTAGTCCAATCAAGTACTAACAATTAGTTCTACAAGTTTTGTGTAGAATATAAGTTAACAAAATGCCCACTGTCCACCACATTAAGTATTTTTTCTCAAAACTATAACACTAGGACTGATTTGTCTTTTCATATCAGCGATTCAAATGAAACATTTTTATATTTGCTTCACTCTGAAACTAATTGTCGTAGAGAAGTGATCGGAACACCATGAACATTATTCTACGAGGTGGCTAAGCTATCTACCCAAAAGAGAAACCATAGCACTCATTACCTTCCTGAACTTACCAGGGAAGCCTGTCTCACTATCAGTCTCCCTCTTTACCCTCCTAGAAGTGTACATTAACATTGCAGTAGTCTGAGATACCGTTATTTTTATCATAAGCACGTCGTTGTAAAGTCTAATTGTTAAATAATAGAATATCGGAATTTGTATTATATCTTTTCTTTAAAAAAATATATACGGCCTTCAGCTTTAAGTAAAGTCGTAGAATGAATGATATGTGTGAAATGGTTCTCAAACGATCCCAGGGTCCATAGAGCTTAGTGTTACCAGACCTTAGAGGATAAGGGAAAGCTTTATCCAGATAACTCGCGCTGACCGAGATTCCAACTCGAGAAATCTTGACGTGGGCAAACAAGTTACCTCATACGTTACAGAGACGAGCAAAAGTGTATTGCGTGGTCACCTAACAACGTTATAGTAAGGAAATAATACTTATATTGAAGTAGTGGCACTTTTTAAACAAGAGTCATAGGTACCACACCACATGGACGGGAAATATTGATAATAATGTGTGTAGCAAAATAAAACTAAAGGCTCAGCTCTAAACTGTGTTTGATGTTAAATAATCATGATGGACACGCTGATGATAATATATTGAAGACACATTGTGTAATTATTTTGAACGGCGTGTCACATGTTTCGAATAAACATCTCTGCTTCCAAACGACATTTTCCATATTAAAATTAATTTTCCTACATAATTCCCATGTTTGATTTAACTTTGGTCTGCCAACGGAATAAATTATGATATATGCTGTTTTTGTATACAGCAACACAAATATGTCGTCATATTTAAGTTCTGTAAACTTATAAAATATTAATAACTTCACACCTTCCGACGATTACCAACAGTTTTAAACTTCTTTGAATTCAATTTCATAATGACACGATGCTATGGTAGCTCAGTGGTTTGAGTAAATGGATCGTTGACGGTAAGATCCATGGTTCAAATCCCGGCTATTTTATTAAAATTTTCAGGCTAACTCTGCCTCTCAAAATTTAAGATTAGAGAGTATTTCTACCAAGTTTGTACTTAATGTGCTCTATGCATTCGACCTTGTATATCACCAGCTCATCCAGCAATTCCCTGCACTCTTAGGAATTATATAATACTTTTATTTACTCTTCCTACCTATTCTTGAACAAACTATTTTTAAACAGCTTATTGTCCCATTTACTTTACATCAATCAAGATAATTGTTATTGTATAAATAGGTTTGTTATATATGTCTTTGTGGTTACAATGTATATGAATACACTTAGTATCCACGCACCGGACATTTCCTAAAGGCACCATGATAAACTTTCTGTGATGGTATTACCTTTTAAAGTTACTGACTTCGTCACGAGGAGCGCATAGGGTGGGGTAGTTAACCAACAGCCGATAGATGGCGCTGATGTAAGAATTAGAACGTTGCGGATTGAAATGCCACACAAATTCAAGCAGTTTGGGATTTCAAGTTTCAGTTTCCTTCACCGTAAATAATTTTATATCGGCTTTCGTTTGCTTAGTAAAAATGGGTGACAGATGTTTACAGCCGAAAGGAAAAATCACTACAAACCCGTCGTTATGGAACAGGAAGCTATAGTTCTATCTACTAGTTCATGAGAAATGACAAGTTTTGTATCGTGTTAGGGTTGAATGTCAAATGACCAATGATTAGCTGTTTTATAGCTATTTTGAATATTTGAAATTCCAAAAAAATTTGATGTACCACATATAGTACAAATTGTCAAGCCCACTTTGCCTTATTTGTATTTAGCTTACATATATATTAATGCTGATAAGTTCCTTTTTCCCTCCTGCTAACAAACACGTACCTACTATCTTTCAAGAAAGTAGATATAAATTTTCCGCGAGTTAGTATCATTCTAGCGTTCTCTGACTGGAGAGTATGGAAACTGAATTGTCCATATTCGTACATGTATGGTGTCGTGGTGGCCATTTTAACCAGTCACTCACTTCGAGTACATCGAAAATTACACTAAGCCATCATGATGAAAGAATGACTAAATATAGGAAAGTAGCAATTCTCTTGCATCTGAGCTATTAACTACACGGTGTTGCAGACAATGCAAGAAAACGGAAAGCCCTTGGAGAAATGATTCTAACAGAACCTATTTGTATGTCTTATACAAGGCACGCTCTGTCAACTGTTCTCGTAGGTTAATGACAAAACGCAGGCTGTGACAAATAGCGCCAGGGTTGACGGTTCGAAACCTAACGTGTGGGCATATTTCCTTTCTCCAAATTGTTTACTTTGTTAGACGCTGTAACGAACTAACGTACGACTGTGCTCTTGCAGGTAAACTATGGTATTGCAGAATATCAAAGAAAATGGTAAACATATGGAACGCTGAATTTTATAGATCCAACGTTGCATTTGAAATTTAGCGGCACCAAACCGCGGCTCGCATAGCTCAAAGCACAAAGCACGCTGTATCAATTCGAGGTTTCGCGGTTCGAAACCCGGTCTGGAAGCAAAAGTTTTGTTTCTATAGTTCTGGTTTGTTTGACATAGTAACGAAGCAATTTAGAAATGCGCATTACCTGGCATTAGAATACATTCAAGAGCAGGAAAGACAAATGGAACGACGTTCTTTATAGTGTCTTTCACTGTCCTTCAATTATTAATACCCAATTCTCTGGCGGTGTGCGAGGCGTTTTCAACATATGTAGCACGGCCAACAATTTCACTATTTTGAGCTGCCGTCAGCTCCACACAACCCCTTGTAGTGACATTCTGCTTTACTGTGAGAAAACCTTAGTGGATGATTCCAATTCAGTGCATAAATAACTTCCAGCAGTTTTTTTGTATGCGCAAGAAATACAAGATGATAAGTTTGGAATAAAAACTGTAACTTTGTGCTGGGTTTGAACCGTAAGCCTTCTACCCTCTTTACACGACGAGCATTTTACCACTGAGCTGCGACAACATGTCAGAGCATAAGTTTATACAACATAGATGGAGGTTCTATAAAAATCTGTTGTTGCATATCTTCTAATACTATGTAGTAATATCTTCGCTGTAAGAGAATATCTGTAAATTGGTTCGTTACAGCGTCTAACATAGTAAGAGGGTTATAAATAAAAAGTGTACCCACTTATTAGGTTTCGAACAGTGAACCCTCAGCTCGCGTGTTGTCACTCAACTACTACAGCAGTTAGTGGAATCAGACTCATGTAGAGCATAGATATTGCCAATTGATTCTTCTTTCACACTAGCCGTGTGTAGGACGCACTAGGAAACTGTAGAGCCAGACTGAAAAATTCAATGTCATAGCCGGGATTTGAGCAACGGACCTTCTGGTCTCCGTCCAGCCGCTCTAAACCATTGAGCTACTATGGCCAACGTGCCGACATGACATTAAACTCTCCAAATGATTCGTATTTTTTTCCGGTAAACCATTAAAGTTCTCATAAACACATGAGACAACTACCTTAATGGCGACTTACTATGCTGTAAGTACTTTAAGGTCCGGGCTTTATAGTTCGGACCACTGTTAGGTACAATTAATGGAAATTAATTGTTCTTCCACACTAGCCGTGTGTAGGACGCACTATGAAAGGGTAGAGCCAGACTGAAAAATTCAAGCGGCTGGACAGAGGCAGAAGATCCGTTGTTCAAATCCCGGCTGTGGCATATTGAATTTTTCAGTCTGGATCAACCCTTACAACATAGATATTGGTTCTGTTTAAATCCGTTTTCTTGTATAGTCTCGTACCATATATAGTTAATAGCCCAGATACAGGAGAATTGATGCTTGCTTTGTCATACACAATCTTTCGCCATATTGGGTTAATATAGCCTTAGAAACATCTGAAGTGAGTAAGAGGTTAAAATGGCGTCCAGACATTATACATGTACATCTACAAGCGATTTGTTTTCATACCCTCTAGTAAAATAGGATATTTATTTCTCATCTTTCTGTATACATAAATTCACCAATGCATTACCATTTACACACTACTAACACATAACAAACTTCCGGTTCTAATCGAATACACCCTTCCTACCTGCTTGACCTAAACTTCGATCTCAATGCGTACAACCCCCGGCTTTCCGTGTATTCATGACGCGCTGTTCTCTTTCATCCCTAGTTCTTATTTCTCTAAGCTTAATTCTTATGCATTTTTAATCATTGTTACCCATTTCTCTATGACTTTCTCCAAATAATGACGTATATTTCTTATATTACTTTCTCCTTTTACAGACAATATTTTCCTGATTATTAGTACCTCTCCCCCCTCCTTAGATGTGTTATATCTGAGTTGACAAATTTGTTTTATTCATACCTGTGTTTGTTTGCAATATATTACACCGTGACAGTTTGTATCATCATGGCCACACTTTGGGAGTTGCGCGCTTTCGTTATCATGTCTAATTCGTTTCATAATTCTATTTCCTGTCCTCGCTCAAGGAAATCCTTCTCGCCCTAGCTTATTACACATATTAGGTACTTTTCCCTCCCCCACACTATTCCCTATATATCCTCAAAGATCCTTTCTCTCTTGTACAAGTAAAAATAACTTGACTATCAATATCTTCTAAACTTTATTCTACTTGATTCCAAAGTCTCTATAATAATACTCCTCATTACTCCAAATATGTACCACTCATCTCTGTTCCATTAATTCCCTTACATTTTGTATACAAAATCCTTTGCATTTGCTTCTCATTTGCATAATAAACATTTTAAGTAGTATTATTTTCCTCCAAGTTAGCAGCTCTATACTAATATTTCATTATCCTCGAGGCAGTTTTGACCTTAGTTGAATATCTTCCTGACTCTAGTTGTGCTGCCCCGTTTGGTGATGCTACCGGTAAGCCTAGAATATATTTATAAAAGGATCTGTTAGTAACGTCCACCTCTGTACATGCTTCATCTACACCCCATATCTACCCTCTAGTAACGGAACCGCGGAAAGTGTGCATTTTTTTCCTTGAAATATAGTACGCGTCTATGTCAAGATATTAAATTATGTTATAAAAAGTCAAATCGAAATAAAAAGTTCATTTGCGTTGCCGTTGAGGGTTAAGGAGAGGCGGAACCTCTGTAGTGTTGGTAACTTCTTATGGTATAATTAGTTAACTAGTGGTTATATCTTTTCATCGCGCTTGAACATGAGTAATAGAGATAAGACATTAATGTGTGACTCATAAAGGAAATTTTCTATTTACATATTTTCTGAATTCCACTCTGTTTTTTTTTTTAAATTCAATCTTCCAAATTTACCTTGTCAGACATGGCACTTTGTTCAATAATGCCGTGGCAATGATTTGGACGTACAGCATGACACTGTTAAACTCTACCGCGGGAGAACACAGAATATAATGAACAGGATAAAACGTTTTCAAGATCGAAACTCTCTCCCGATTTTGTAGGAATTGTCCCTACTTTTGTATATTTGCTCCATGTCTCTACATGAGTATGACGGGACATCGTCAGGTCGCTACTATTGTTTAACTTTCATTTCATGGCAAAGAATTGAGACACATTGACTTTACTGACGAGCGCTACACTGGCTAATTATCTTGTTTATTAGAACAGTGAAGTAGTAGTAGGACTGGGAAATTCCAAACTACAGTATACTGACTATACCGTGCTGCTACCTATCGCCATTGAGTTGACAACTGAAACCAACGCGGAAATAGAAATGTTAATACTGAGGGTAGTATCCCTTAGCACATGGTTCTGTTATATATGTGAGTATAAATGTATGGTTTTTGACGTAACTTGGTCTGTGAAGAATGTGTTGTCGTAACAACTCTATCGTTATCTGAGCAAAATTACGGCTCTACCTTTAACAAATCAACATTACTTACTGGCCTCTCATAAAGCATTACACCAGCATGTTCAATACGAAGTGAATGATTAGAGATTGTTTTCCATGTCGATCGTACATCTACGAGGCTAACGAAAGAGATAGGCTTCGGGGCGACAGGAAAACTTTCGTGTGACGACACACAGGCAGTCTGAGAGAGTGGACAGCGTAGCGCAGAAGTTAAATTGTTTTGTTAGTGAACGAATGATTATGAATAAACAGTACTTCACATATGTTCATCATTCTAGACAATTATACTTTAATTAACATAATTATACAAGCAATATTATATTAGAAGGGATTTTATGTCTCGGAACTGATTTTTGGTATGCTCGTACTACTAAGCTATATTACGTTTCTTATAATTACTTACGTATTTATAATATATACCACTTATGTTATTATACTTTTTAGATCTATAAACATAATACTTTAAAGAATAAAGAAATAATGTATAAATGATAAGATACAGTATATCGCTCACCTTCAAATAAAGTTTTCAGAAGACATTTTGAATCCCTTTTTCCTAAAAAAATTACTTATGTTTCTCGCAGAATAATTTCAGTTTAATTGTTTATCGAATCAGGAACTATGAATGTAAAATGTTAGGATAATACCTAGAAAAAAAGGTGAGGTAATTAAATAAACAAATGAGAGTTACATGCAATTACACCACTATATGGAGATATTTATACGTACCAAACGTATGAGGTGATCCTTGTATTCTGTCAAACTCCATACTTTAGCATAATTATTTTTACAGATGTTAGTGATAAATCCACAGGTTTAACACTGATATATACACTGAGTATATAAAAAGTACAGAATGTAATGTAATCCATCAAAACAGTTTATGGAAGAAGTTTTATGATCACATATAATGCCAAAATAATTGTTTATCGAATCAGGAACTATGAATGCAAAATGTTAGGATAATACCTAGAAAAAAAAAAGGTGAGGTAATGAAATAAACAAATGAGAGTTATATGCAATTACACCACTATATGAAGATATTTATACATACCAAACGTATCAGGTGATCCTTGTATTCTGTCAAACTCCATACTTTGGCATAATTATTTTTACAGATATTAGTGATAAATCCACAGGTTTAATACTGATACATACACTGAGTATATACAAAGTACAGAATGTAATGTAATCCATCAAAACAGTTTATGGAACAAGTCTTATCATCACAAATAATGCCAAAATTTATGTTTTCAGTTTTTTCACTTTTCTTGTAGTGTCTGAATCACAAGATTTCTCATTGGTCATTTTCACAAAATTACTAATCAATATTTTGTTAACACAAAGAGCAACACTATCCAGTTTCTCAAATAGGGTCTTCTTATGTAAACATTTACATTCAGTACCAGTATTGTGTACATCTGATCTCAGAAGTTTAATTTTACAAATTTTCTGAACTACAGAGAGCTGTTTCCCAGAGGTTAAGAAATTTTGAGAGTCTCTTGCTAATAATGACAGTGTATGCCATGCCAAACCAACAGTGTATACCACTTTGTCTGTGGGTAATGTTAATTTTCCTCTGTCCAAGTCCTTTACAAAGTCATATGAAGAATCCACTTCCACTTGTTTATTTAATTGGAGCCATGAACTGCATATATTACACTTAGATTTATGTAGCACTTGTCAAGATGCAAATCCCCCCAAATATGTCAGTATTGGCACTGTATCATTAGGAATTACTTGCATTTCAAACTCTTCATCCAAAATATCAGAAAAACCATTCAGGTCAATATCATTATCATAATTTTGTTGGGTAGGTAACAGTTCTTTCAAATTTACACTACCATTATGAGCAGCAAACAACACAGTATTTTTAAATCTTAATTTCCTCTCATTTTCCAATACCTGTAAGTAAGTTATATAGTAATTTGCACCACTTAGCTGTCTGTATGATCCAAAACGACCCTCCAAATTATCACTCTGAAATTTGCTTAGCAAAATGTAATCTATGTTGTATTTCTCAACTAGATATGGAATGATTTCCAGGAAAGATTCCAGCGTAGTAATCAAGGACTGAAATGTCTGCAGAGTTAAAGCATTTACTGATGGAACAGACACCCTCCAAATTTTTAGCCAATGACACATTTTACTTAGAAATTCAAATTGCATATCTCTTTGGCTTTTAATGGCCTCTCTGTATGGATCATTGAATCGTTTCCCTTCGAACACACTTTTAACATTAACTATTTTCCACAAGTTAACAATGATATTTAAGAAATTTGCAGTCTCATAAATATTTTCAGAAACACCAAGATCTTTTGTGACATGTTTCAAGGCCACAATGTTATTGTCATTGAAAATTTTCAATGCCAAGCTCACATTCTGCTTCTGAATTGACGATGGATATAACACTTTGGTGGAAAGTGTGTGCCCATACTTAACTAGGTTTTTCTTTTCTTTTTCATACATCAACTCTAAGTGCCTGTATTGAGCTGAAAGTATATTGGAGTGATGATTGAAATCAGGAAAATATAAGGTCTTATTTGCATTTCTTTTGGTCTCCCAATTATTTCTGATACATTTTAAAATGTGGACGGTGTCAAATATAAAGAAAAGCCTTCTTGATGAGTCTAGTGGGTGAGTAATGCTAGGCTGCAAAATTTTATTTGGGGTCATAAGTTCATATGCTTTTCTGTTCACAATATTATTGTCTGCAATTAAACTAATAACTGTAAAACCAATTCTTTCCAACATACCCAGAACTTCTATAATGTATGTCTTCAGCTGTTCACTTGTTAAATTGATAACTGGTATAATGGAAACGACATCAACATATTTAGAAAGTAGTGAGGATATCATGAAGACTTGAGCAGTTTTTGCACATTTCTGAGGATCAGTTGCACTACTGCCATAAATAGCACCTCCTTTAAATGACAGTTGTGGCTGAATATATATTTCATCCATCACGAGAGATACTAAGTGTTCATGACTTTTTAAATGTTTAAATCTGTTTTCCAAGTAAGAACTACTTTCCAAGGACAATTCATAGAATGAAATTAGTTTCTGCAGTGTACGTGGGTGTGGCAAAATCAACATATCGCATTTTCTTAGTGCATTGTAGGCAGATGATGAATGGACATACAGAGTGGAAGCAAGAATCATGCATTTGTTGCCATAACGCCTGTTGTTCTTTGGAGTCTGTGACAGATGTAATTGCTCTACAATAAACTTAATATGCTCATTCTCATCATGGTATGGTAGAGACTGTAGCAGCTGGATAGCAGATTCTATTTTATCTCTAACTGTGGGTAATATTTCACCATTTTCAATTTGTGTCATAATACTATCCAAAACATTTAATGAATTCAATTTTTTCACATTATTAGTACTAGAAGCATTGATGCAAACGTTGTCCAATACAACAGTATAAGTTAAATCATCTTTGACTGTTATAAAAGAAATGACACAAGGTGTGCCATTGTTTATACCCATTAAACAAATATAAATTGTTCCCTCGTCCTTAATTACTGTCCAATTAGCCTTACTGGAATTGAGTTTTCTTATATCTACAAAAGAAATAATGCTATCTATATTATTTATTAAATTCCTTTCCACATGCTGTTTATTTGATTGAATACTGTCTCGAAATGCCTGGACCAAATTTTCGTCTTCTTTATCAGCAAGACGTTTTATTTTGGGAATCGTTTTAGAACAGTAAGAGGGTGTATTAGGAAATATTGTTGGTACAGCATTTTCTGTGAGTTTAGGGATTTTTCTTTCATATTCTATCAACTCTCCCTTTGAAGTAGAAATCCTCTCTATTCTTATAACACACGACTCCTCAAAATGCTTTATGCACACAAAAGGATTTTTTAATTTTGAAAAATCCGTCGGAATATGCCGTAGCCAGATCTTACGAAGATTTTCGTCTTTTGGTAGTGAAAATGTTGTAGTTTTTTCACTTTCTGTGTCATAATTTGATCTACACCCAAAGACACTACAACGTCGAGGCATCTTTTACAACTCTGAGTACCTAAAAAGGAAAATAATAGTAATAATAACATTAACTTGTATCCACCATGTGGTTAAACACAGAAGTTATTATTTTGTTTAATAATGGAGATAATTTTTCTGTACGTTTAAACAAAGATAGAACTATGTAATATCACACGTATAATAAAAGAATAAGCAGAATTTACTAAAATAAATGCTTCAATCTAGATTCAAATGAGAAGATGCAATATGGCATCGAAGCCGTTAGAACGTTCCCAGAGGTTAACTTACAGCCTACTTGAAAACACTACTAAATACATAAAATTTACGAACAAACTGGAATATGTGTTAACTACATGATAATATAACACTGTTTCACTAACCTGAACCACTAAATATTATACATTTCACTAGTTAATAAAGTAAAACAAAGCGTTAAACATTTACTATAAATATCATTATATAAGATTATTGAGAAAATAATGCATTAAAAGGTTGTTTCAATGTATAAGCTAATTTGTGATGAAGAATTTTCTACAAAACCTTCACATGGAAGTGAATGGTACCGAGATCTGACAACGCACGGAGTCTGTATAATTTACTGAGGTGCAGAAACGGAAGTTTTTAAGAATCCTATACATTCGTGAGAGTACTTTTAAGTAAAGTCCCTACTGTAGCAACATAGTTATTGAAAAGCTAAAACAAGTAAGTAGAAATGTTTTGGAAATAGTTGTTCATGCCAAACAAATGTTTGCATACATTATGCGTTTTATCATATTATTTATATGTATTTATTATTTTATATTTTATTTTATTATATCATGTAACCTGTACACACAAAGTTTGCAGTAATAACTACACATACGAGCTAGGCAAGTAACGAAACCAGCAAGACATTTTAACAACTGCCGTTTCCATTCCGTTTTGTCTGTGAGTGTTCGTATTTCATTAAAAGATTTTGTAATTCTACATATAGTTTCTTTCTTCTTAAATGTCTTGTTATTTTTATTTATGCCTTCCTCAAATATCGCGTGTAGTTTTACACATTTGTCCCCTTATTTGAAATACAACCAATTTATATTTGGGTAGAGAGCGCTAGATGTCTTATTAAATATGTTATGAAAAGACTCACAAGCATTAGTTGTATACTGGAAATCTTGCAATTAGCTATCAAAACAGCTCAGTATGCAGCGGATGTGCTTCTCTATAACACAGATAGAAACGCACGCAGAGCCTTTGACCCATTACAGCGACCCCTAAGCCTCATTCATGCTTGGTGCAGGCTTTGGCGATTGTCCATAAACCTGGAGAAAAGCCAAGCCATACCTACTTTTCACCAATCGCCACTTTCCCGCCAACCTACTCTCCTTAATTATTCTGGTCGAAGGACTGAGTGGACTAATTCCCTCACCTATCTGGGTGTAAAGCTAGACAAGGGCCTAAATTTCGGGGGTCACATCCAGGAGTTAGCACATCGGGCATGCGGGGCTTCGGTGAACCGTACCTCATTGATCCGGGTGATTCAAATTTTTATGGAAGAATAGTTGAATAGTGTTGCTTGAACTCTAGAGTAATAGAGATTATGAACCATTCATAAACAAAGATATAATGTGACCAGACACGTTCTGCCAGACTAGCAAGAAGTGTATCGTTTCGTCTCATCGAATTTAACAAACACCTTGGCTTATTCAAAGCACATATTTCTTTTATCACGTCATGTCAAATGTTTACGTTTTATATCTGAGTAATTTAAAATATACGATCACGTACACAAGCCAACCAATAATGATATTCATTACAGTGCTTACATCGCAATGCAAATATTCCTCTTTTCTTATTACTCTTATTCTTATTAATATTATTCTTATTACTCTTCTTAACGCGGGGAATCACAATCATTATCTACATCGATAACGATAACTGCGTAAACACGTATCCAGTGACTCAATAAGAGACCAACTACAAACACCAGAATTAAGTAAGCAGCTTCAACAATGACTATACATGTGAATAACCTCAAAAAGTGTTTAAAAGTAAAAAGAAGGAACAAATTGCAACAAACTACATTTTCCTAAAACAGGAAAAATTAACATTATAGCCCCAAAATTAAAAATAGATGTAATCAATTTTGGTTCATTTTTAAGAGGGATGGAATTTATATTCAATTCTGCACTGTCTATGAAGTCTCAGAAAAAAGATGATATTTCATAAATTTCCCAGATTACTGATAATTTAATATCTTAAGTCAAACACTGCACATTTGTATGTGTTAGCAGGAAAGAGAATGGAACAAAACATTTTATCAGCAATAAGTCTCTGTGTCATAAATACAAACGTGGGGAAATGATCCTGACAGTGTCTCCTATGTATGTAAAGAAATGCGTCATACCGGGTTTGTTACAAGTCAAATATGGTAAAATATTTGTGTATCGATCAGAGAATTTCTCATTTATAAGCAGAAATCTTCTACTTTAGGACTTTGGACTTTTCTCTCTATTCCGGCTCCAATTTGGTCTGCCCAAGTTTTGTTTGTTGTTTCCTGGTTTCTTGTGCTTTTGGTTTTATACTTTATGACTATTTTAATAAACTGTTATTATTCATTCTTTAGGGATGCTATTCCCATTGATTTCTTTCACTTTTATTATTTCCTAATATCCTCACTCAATTGCTTCCCCCTCTTGTTTAGTGTACACAGCCACTGCGCATACAAATTGCTTCACTAATGTCTGTATTAAAATGACCACATATAAAACTTTGCCCGCTGAGAGTTTCCCTCCGCGTTTTACTGGATTCCCCTTTACTCTAATTGTCTAGTGTTTTGAGCACCGTAGACGATGTAGTGTACGACATATACAGTTCAAAGCAAGGTCAGCGATAAATGTGATACAAACAAATATGTCACCAATACCGATAACGCACCTGCCACATCAGTCATACCGAGAGGCAGGTTTGAAGCAAAGGGTCCTCCTCTTTATTTATTTTAAGAATTGAAATGCGCTCCACATAAATTAACTCTGCTGCGTAACATTTTTAATTCATATGGTTATGAAAATATAACTTTAACAATTCCCTCTTAACATGTTAAGATATATCTAGTTAAATAATGAACTCATCTTTACCGCAAAACGTTCTATACTACGACAGTAGCCAATGGGGGGGGGGGGGGATTACATCACGCAAGTGTCGAGAAATACGAGATAAACTGATGTGAAAGAAGGAATAAGTACATACCCTTAAGTAGAAATGAATGATAAAACGTCCACAACATGGAATTGTACAGTCTTATGTGACAACAAATCATAAAACAAATGTGTAATTGGGATTAGATTTATGAGACTCAAAATTTACGACATACCATATTTATATTGATAGAAAACGACAGATTGGTTTGCAATAACAAGGCGCTTGCGTCGAGTTTATTTAATTATTTATTTATTTAATTTTTTTTTTCAATTTCTGCGATTCCGTTATGTGCTTACCACATGTGTATTGCATACAATTTTTTTTTTGGTTGTTTATTTATATCAATCTGAATTTTAGCAGTTAAGATATTAACTAAAATATTAATAAATATAATTAGAGATAAACGTTAGATTTTAGAACATGCATCGCCTACATGTACCGCTTTGGAGAAATTACTTAGCGCACTAGTACGAGATTGGCAACTTACGATACATAGCAACAATAACGCCAAGTATGGAATATTAGTTATATAGTGCAAAAATTATTTAAAAGAACACACACATTTGAAGACGCTACGATGCATTGAATATGTGAACAACTTATTTTTGTTCTTAAAGTAGGCTAATACAGGTTAAATATGCATGTTTTTGTTGAAATGTAATAACCTTGAACGCTTGATTATATTTCATGTGTTGAGAGGGTAGGGAGGGGAGTATGCGTAACTTAGTTCTAGGTGACGTTGCAGCACCCCACCTGGAGACCTACACGTTGACCTACACGTATCTTCTTTTAAAAATCAGACTGAAGCACTTATTTGGGACCCAGAATCAGATAAACTTTACTGTAATAGTGATATGATATCGGCATTGTCACGCCCAATTACAAATAGGTTATAGTCAGTTTTCCAGAGAATATTTTATCCTCGAGTAATTATGCCCTACAACCTTAATTTCCAAACTGTTACTGCAAAAATTCTGATAGAAGTATCGTTGGGATGAGAGTTGCGAGATCATATGACAGAAGAGTTTGTGTTATGGACAAAGCAACTACATTGGCTGAAACAGTTTGGTATTCCGAGAATACTTTCATTAGACACCTCAAGGGCAGTTTATATACTCGTAAAACATAAGATATATCATGCTAAATAGTGAACTTAGCTGTGCATACCACGATAGCAGCCAATGAGAGGAGATTAAATAACGTCTGCGTTGAGAAATACGAGGTAAGCTGATTTCATAACAAGGAATGAGTACATAAGCAGAAACGCATGCGAAAACCTCCAGTAAATGCAATAATACAATTCTAAATGCCAACAAATCATAAAACAAATGTGCAACTGGCATTAGTCTTAAGAGGCTCAAAGTTTTCAACAGCAGATTAGTAATCCTAATACACAACAAAAGTTGTCATACTCCGTGATCTACTAGACATTATCGTAGCCTTCTGTTCCAATTAGGGTGGAGAACAGTGATTTATTTTTCAGGTGTAAAAGTCTTTATCGTAAGTCTTTAGAAAGGAAGCAAAGACTGCGAAAGATTTATTTGCAGAAAATAAAACTAATACTGTAAAATATCTGTTTGAAGTTATTTTTATTTTTGACAATCCGCAGTGTGTGTCCTGATTATTTTATGGCGCTGTCTGTCGGTTGATCGGTTAACTACGTAACCACATGCGCTTGTAGTGGCGGAACCAGTGACTGTTGGTTTAATCATGGGCGTCTTTTAGTTTTAAAGCAGAAGGACAAAAACATGTTCTAATGTACCTTTCCCGATAAACCATGTAAATGTTGAGGCCAGCATTACTTAGTACAGAGTTCTGTGGTGTATGTTCACCGCTACACGCGTGATCTTTAACCTCCACTACACGCGCGCTGACCGAGAGTCCGCATTAATTTTCACACAAGTTTGATATCCCAATTTAATATTGTGTTTTCGAAATATAAAATATTTGCATCTGAACAGTATAAACTGCACGGACTTTTCAGATATAATATATTTAAACATGGCGGCTGAAAATAAATAGTTTTAAGTCATTTTTACTATTAAACGACTAAGAACATAATTGTAGTCACTGAAGTTAACTGACTTACTGTTTTAACTGCTCTTATTAATACATATTATGATATCGTAGTATTATTTTTATAACAATTGTTCCGGAAGTTAATCTTTTTGCTTCAAATATTTCTGACTGTCGATTTCTAGCAATTCATTCAGGGTGGTTGCTGTTATCACTGTACAGATAACTGGGACATTTTCCAAGCACACAAATTTACTGAACAGTCTTCAAGTAAACCTTGTTGGTCCGTTTATCTTCCTGTCAGAGAAGTTGCACCTTCCTCGGATATTTAGTATAACATAATGATTGATAGAATACAATGATTGTCTTTGGTTACGACTTCTTAATTTTGTATTCGTCAGATTTGCAATTGAATGAAACATGTTCCCCTGTAGCGGTAGACTGTGAATGATCCAAAACATGAGAATAGCTCTTACAAAAGAAGGAAAAGTAGCTTTAATCGGCAAATTACCTTTGGTTCTAAAATTTTTGTAGAGTAGCGTTACAGCACATTAAATATCAGTTTTGGGTAACAGTTGGATTTCCTCCAGTTTCCAAAATTAGTAAAAGCACGAGTAAGAGGTACTATCGACTCTCTTGTCACACTCTTGTTACACTCAGGTCCCGTTAAGGTAGACGAAATTATTAATTAATAAAGGTTTATTTGGTATAATACCAAGAACAGCATTAGGGTGGGTTTTACTATTACCTTTGTCTGTAGATACCAAACTAACTCATGTTACGTATGTACCTTATGTCCTTCAAGCAATTATCCTTATTTCAGAATTTCCTGGTTAAAGTTCAGGATCTTATGAACTATGTAACTTTTTTAGATAGTGAATGTTGTTGAGAAATCAAAAATTAGTTCCTAAAATGGAAGGTGCAAAGGAGATAGATAAGAATAATAAATATGCAGGGGTAGAGGTAGAAAATAGAAGTGAAAATGAATCAACGAAGGAAATGTTAAATCAGATTATAAGTAAAATGAGTAATATGTAGGACAGTTTAAGACAAGATATTACTAATTTGGGAGTTAGTATAAAGTCACATATGAATACTGTAAAGTCAGATATGAATGAGGAAAAAATTGATAGGAATTCACAAGATGTGAGTAATTAGGAAGTTGGTGTAAGTTCAGATATGAATGAAGTGAAATAAAATGTGGATAAAGGTGTAAATGATTTGAGAAAGGAATTAACACAAAGTGAAATTTATTTAGAGGTTAAGTTGTCTCAGAAGTGAAAACAAGAAATGAAATGTGAATTAGCACAAGAAATTAGAGATGGGCGAAAAGAATTTAGGGATAATATGAAAATGTTAATGCAATTATAAAACAGTGGGGAAGAATGTAAAAATAATTCAAATGTATCACAAGTAAAGGAAAGAGATAAAAATAGTATCATACAAGATCTGTGAATAATAAGACAAATAATGTAGAGAGATTAATTTTTGAAGAGGCAATATTCCTATAAATAATGTAAAAGTTACTCAGAAATGTAATAATACATAAAAATGAAATAGCTGTTTACTTACCGAACAAAGAAAGTAACATCAGTGGAACGAGTAGATGAATCTTGCAGATTCAGACAATCAATGTTTTGATATGAATTGTAGCATGTATGTGCAAGATATGTTTACACAAATACGCATGACTGATCCAGAATATACTGGCAAGGCATATCAAACACTGTATGAAACAAACTCGATCAATTTAAGACAAATATACAATCATTACCTAAACATAACCTCAAAACAGTACTACCAAAACACGTACAAAGGACACGGGAAGGTTAAATTACTGGATTCACCTGATAAACTCAATGGCAATTACACTAACATGATTTTATTTTAGGAATACGGGGGGGGGGGGGGCGGGAGGCACAGAGTCATACTATCAAAATTTTAACAATGGGCGTGTGAACAAAAATGCAACCTCGCAAACTCATGTGAGTAGAGAAAAGCAGGTTAGGCAATTCAGCGAAAAGTATTACGCAAACCGTAATTTCCCCAAAGCATGACATAATGATGTAGCTAACCACACTTTTCACACAGGACAACCTAGAGAATTAATCAAACAACATAATACTCAAAACAGAGAATTATTTTGTAAATACTATTGTATATAACTTCAGATTGTTGAAGAGTAATTTGTTGTTTGTTATTCTTGTTCAGTTTTATTTTTATTGTTAATTTTACTGTTATCATTAGTTATAGTTAAATATTATCACGAGTATTTTTATAAATATATGAAATCGCATGGTTGGAATGAATAAATGTGTATTGCTTTCCATATATTTATAAGAGAGGCATCTGATACACATATTCATATGTGAAGTTCCAAAATTATGTTAAGCTTATTTATTTAGTAATAATATTGATGTATTTAAAATGATGAGAGTCTTGCTTTTGAATTGGTATGAGTTATAGTTGGCAATGACCGAATGAAGTTGGCCATAGTCAGTGAAGATGAATGTTAATATCTAACTAGTTAAATGGTAAATATCATAAATGAAACATAAATATAGGATTATAAAAAAAATTGCTTTAGGATTTTATATTTGGAAAATAAGAAAACTATATAATTTTAAAATTAATGTATTGGCCACAGGGAAAAGTAATGTAGACTATAGTGTCAACCGAATGTCGGAACTCCCGATACAACCGGCTGGCAGTAGGGCCCGATGGGAAGCATTTAGCCCACGCCTACCCATTGTCTCGTGTCACTAAATGAAGGGATGATTAGTAGAGCGGCACGAGCCCTGTACCATCTCTTTCCCCTCCGCCTGCCGTCTGGAACCTTCGGGGTGATTTACTGAATCGCGAGACTTCCAGAAGCAGCGATATCCCTATAAAAAGAGTCTGCAGTTGGCGAGTCAGTTCAGTTCTTGGCAAGCAGCCGTGAGGAGTGCCCAGTGAGCGAACGGACCGGAAGACTGTGTACGTGCATCGGAGGAGCGTAAGTAATTGCGAGTGCAAAGTGGAACTGTAACGAAGAACTGGTGAATTGTAATTGTGTGCGCAACGTCATTCTGTGTAATCGGCAAGTGTTACAACTGTAATTCGGTAGAAATAAAGAACATTTTGTGTTTGTGCAACTGCACTTTTAATTTAACGAAACCACAAAGTCACAATAATAATTAGTTACCATGGTAATAAGGAAAAGGTCAATAAGTGAAGAGGACAAGATAGCATCTTTTGTGTCGTGGTCGAAGAGCGGGGAGACGCGTGTGCTAACTATTGCATGAACTGTACTAATTATTCATCATCGATATAATGAAGTTTTGATATAGTGCAACCTTATTTTCAGAAAACTAATGTTTGAAAAGCGAACAATTCGCGTGTGTGTTTAGACAACAGAAATCTGAATAAAATTATTGTATTAGGATTGTAATAATCAGAATTGTATGATAATATGTTTGATCATCGTAGACGTTGTGAATTGCAGTGAGTTAAAATTAAAGAAACCCCTGCAACCAGTTTTTGCGTTAACATTGAGTTCCGCAATCCAAGTATCCGAGGCCACGAACAAGAGAAGATCTCATACAAACCGGAGCTACAAAGCACGCCACAACAAGAACATCATCACTACTAGTAAATCTTCATCCACCACCATCAATACTGCTACAAATAGAACACCATCCCACCATCTTCCCATCATCGGCCATAATTCCGGTTGCAGGGACAAGTGACAATTATACATAAGTAGGGACGATCCCTACAAAATAGGGACGGATGGTAACCCTAGTTACAATCTTGAAAACGTTTCATCCTTCTCAACATTATATTCTGTATTATTTCCTGCAGTAACTTTTAACAATGTTTGACGTGATACAAGTCAAAGTCAGTGGCACTGCAGTGTTGAACAGAGGTGACATCTGCCAAAGTTAATACAGAAGTTTGGATTTGTAAGAAACAGGAGAAACAACAAAATTTTGTACCAGACTTATTTATGAATAACACAATAATTCCCTATTTCTAATACTGCGTTGTTCAGTAACTCTAACACCAACAGCATTTAGAAAGTCAAAACATAGTTATACTAATTTAAAATATAGGAAATGATCAATGTCACAGTGTATTTGTTTTCGTTTTTAGCTTCAAGTGCAGTGTAACTGATAATTGATTTATGTCCTAAGGTAAAGGAGAACTTACTTGGTGATTGACATATAGCCCTGTGAATCAGTGCACTGTATGGTATCTCTCGGATCAGTTACGTTGATAACCAATGATTTATGAAGGCAATAACTTAACAAGAAATAACATATAAAGACAAAAGTCAGTAAGATTAGTTAGTAGATGTCAACCCTCCAGCAGGAAGATGTGATGATCACAAAATAATTTTCCCCTACTATAGCTTTATGTCTTATGATAATTGAATATCTTGAGTCAAACACGAGAGATTTGTATATGTTATGTTGTTTGAGAAAACAAAGTAACAAATAATTCACCAACAGTAAGTTTCTGCGGTATAAATACAACGTGTGAAAATGGTATTGAGAAATCTCTTCAATGTATATAAAGACGACATCTGTTTATTACTTCCAATGTGGCATATATACTATTTTGTTCCAAACCAAATACGATATAATGTTGGTATAGCGATCAGAGAATTAGTCTAACTGAGCAGATATATCTGCGAGAGCGTCTAGAAAAGTGAATAATTTGGTCCTTCATGAAGACAAATCAGAATCCAGAAATGTGTGAATAGAATTTTAAGGATTTTCAACAAAAATGAGAAGCTTGTTGCTCAAAATTGTTATTGCTAACATAGGATAAAACTTGTGATATTCCGTAATTTAGTAGATGGTACAGTAGGGTTCTGTTCCACACCGTCGGAGAACCGTGATTTATTTTTATGTATAAATGTCACTGACGTCCCTCTCTTCAAGGTAAAAAATGTAAATGTGGCACAATAGGAACTAGAAATTCAAATCACAAATTTTGAACTCCAAATTTATTGGAAAAATCCAATCCGCAGCATCCTGATTCTCCCATAACGCTAAGGACCTTACCGGGTGATAAAGAGAATAAACGACGTGGTTTATCACACCCAGAAGGGGCCCCGAGGAAAGATATTGGTGACACACCTGGATCGTTTGGCCCACTACGATGGTGCTGTTCGGGACGACCAGCCTTGAGGAGGGAGCAGTGTCGAGAGGCGATTATTATGAGGTGACAGACAGAGAGGAAAGTGGGGAGGGAAAGAGGCAGATGGAGGACAGCCTGGACGTCGAGATCGATGTCTGTTGGAGTGAGCAGCCTCACTGGCACCTCCTCTCGGCATGGCAACTGTATCCTGGCTACACAGGGTCCGCGCACAGGTGTCTTTCGGTCCAGCATAATGTTCTTGTTCCGCTGGCCTTCCAGTAACGCCGTCACCACAACGTCGCTTCTCGCGGGGACAACCAGTCCTCCCCTCAGAACCCTTCAGATTCCAAGGCGTTCTTCGGGTCGCTGGAGAATCACCTCTACCACATTGGGCCGCAGGACCTTCCTGCCGACGTCAACAGTCGCCTCGTGGCTCCTGAGGGCATGCAACCCCAGTATCACCTCCTCAGCCACCTTCGCGATGAACACCCACAGACGCATGTCACTGCGCCCCAATGTCAACTACAGCAGAGCGGAGAGCATTTCCAGTGTCCGACCGAGGCAACAGGCTCCTAATGGTGGCCTCGGACTACTTCACCAAGTCAGCCAAGATTAGTTTGTACATGACGACCCTATAGCAGGGGGATGTCTCATCAAAAAGGCAATTTTTCCCCCGCTATATCTTTATGTGTAATGACAATTTAATATCCTAAGTCAAAAACCAGACATTTGTAGATTCTATGTTAGCTGGAATATTATCAAACAATATATCAGAAATAAGTCTCTGCGCCATAAATACATCGGAAAGTTGTCTTAAGGGATCTCTCTAATGTATATAATGAAGGCATTTGTTTTATTATTTCAAGTGTGGCATATATATTCTGTTGAAAAGCCAAATACGATATAATACTTGTATAGCGATCAGAGGGTTTCTCTACCTGAGCAGATATATCTGCGAGATCTCCTTCAAAAGTAAATAATTTGGTCCTACATGAAGACATATCATCATACGAAAATTGTGAATAGAATATTAAAGATGATCAAAATTTAAACATATTACAAATTATCTAACGGCGTTTGTCAAACATAACATAGAATAAAACTTGTGATGTTCTATTGGCTGTGGATTACCTAGCTGAAGGCCTTCGCCCAAAGTGGTGGAGTCAGCAACTGTAAAACTAATACTACAGAATTATGATGAGTGGCTTTAGGAACTGTCCCCTTAATCTCTTTCCGGTGACCGGATACTAACTGATTTCTGACTGATGTCTCGCTGATGAAATGTGAAATTAAACACTTTGTAATTTATTGAACTTCGTTGCTGTTTTGTTGATTATTGAAGCAAATGCATGTGCTTCGTCGTAACAAAATATAAGGGTCTTTCTTAAATGTGTTTTTAATCCATCCGTGGCATTTAGCGACCGTGACAGGACGAGATGGATAATTTAAAGAAAAAATGATTGGGCATGAGAAGATCGTTTACGCGACCGGAGAACGTATTTTAAGAGAAATTAAGGGACAGGAATTCCCTAACGCATGATCTTGCCGCAAGCTTTAAAATACTGGAAGATAAAGTTGAACGTCTCTTCAGAAGTAATGAGCTACTGCAAGAGGAATATCGTACGACTGAGAGAAGTGAAGAAGAAGCAACAGTAGACCTGGATGAGACCCAAAGTTAAGGTGAAAGGTGGCTGATTCTAAGGAGAAATTACGAAGAAATGTTGAACGGTCGCGGACATGGTGAGCATTAAAATACTAATCTAAATAGTGTGAACGTAGATGCTAGGAGAAGTCTAAAATTGCCAGTTAGAACTTAAAAATTTGAAGCGATAAAAACGTGTTCTTTTAGGGTTCTTTTATACTTAGGTTCCCAGAGATCTTACATTACCAAGTACAGCGTGCATAAATTAGGATTGAAAAAAGTAAATTACGAAAAAATGGTGCATTATCTCTTCGGAGGAATGAGCACTGGTCAAGAAGGCCATGGCTTGGACAAATTTACGTTACGCAGCCTGACCGAGAAATTTGATTGCACCGTTTCGCTGTTAGACAAAGACATATTCATATGTTCCACGGTTGGAAACTCAACTGCACTCCTCAACTCCACTGCTGAAGGTGAACAACATAACTTTATCTGATGTAGGTTATAATATACCACAAGTGAAGTTTCTTTTGGGGACAGTCGTTTTACCTAGGTTGTTGATAGGAAAGATTGTGGAACTGAATAAAGATATATCTGCACTGGAAGCTAAGCTTGTTTGGACACTAATGGGGTAGAGAACAGTGATTACTAACTTAGCTACATCCAGTACCATCAGCTGCTTGAATAGTTTGGATATTTCAGATTAGTGGCAGTTTTAAACGCTAGGTATCAGAGATCCTGTTGAAGTGAAAACAAAAGAGAACCTAGAGAAGGTCTCGTACGGGAGGGAATCTGTCCCCTTCAGCTGCCGTGGTGTGGGCGCTGCGGACCCTGGCACTCGTGGTACCTCTGACGTTCCTAGAGGAGCCTCGGACTTAACATTCGACCCAGGCGGCTCTACCGCGGTTAATCGGTAGCCTTCCCCTTTGGCGTTGGCGCGCGTAATTGGCGTATCCACTTCCATCCCGTCTTGAGTCCATAGTACCAGATGGGGGCTTGTTTGTCTCTCTCTCTAGGTCTTGCCCAATGGAAAGCTCCACGGAGGCGCAGGGCGCTCGTTTGGGACAGCTCGGTAACACCCTATTTATTAGAGGGGGGGGAGGTCAGTCTTCACTCTGTGTGGATTGCCCTTGTAGATACCCTGGAGCTTATATAACCTCTAGAAGGAAGTTTTGGAATATTTCAAGTAAACTGTCAAGTTTAAGGAAGAAGCTAGATACTAAGTTCGACTGCCATTCAATAAAGGTCATCCACCATTAAACAGCAACAAGGAGATGGCAAAGAAGAGGCTAATAAAACTTCAGAGATTAAAGGACATGAATAAACATGAAGATTGTGATGCTGTACTTCTTCATTGGTTAAATGATGGTATTTATGATGATCCTGCTTGCGGTAACAATGAAGGAGATTACTACTTACCTCATCGAGCAGTAATTAAAGAATCCAGTTTGACAACTTAAGTTAGACCGGTGGACAAGTATGGTAACTCATTAAATAACTGCCTAGAAGCAGCTCCAAATTTAATACAAAAGATTACACATATTCTGATATAATTCATGAAACACAAGATAAGGGTCATAGCTAATATCGAAAAGGCCTTTCTACAGATTGGCTTAGAAGAAGGTGACAGACATTTCTTAAAATTCCTGTGGCGGTAGAAAGGCAAATTAGCGGAATACAGGCATTGCAGGTTAGCTTTTGGAGTTTCTTCAAGCCCTTTTTTACTTGAAGCAACACTATCACATCATGTGGAAGGAGCTCCAGATTAAATGAAGAAAACTGCAGTGAAATTGCAACAGTCGTTCTATGTAAACAATTGCATTACAAGTGTTGTAAATGAACAAGAGCTAGATCAATTTGTGAAAGAAGCAGTAAAACTGATGTCATCTGGAGGCTTTAATTTGCGCGGATGAATCAGCGGTCTTAACAATTACCCCAGAGAAGAAAGTTCAGAGTGAAAATGGGTTCAAGTCCTTGGACTAATTTGGGACCCAGAATCAGATAAACGTTACTGTAACACTGACATGAAATCGGCATTGTCACGCCCGATTACAAATAGACGGATATTGTCAGTTTCCCAGAGAATATTTGATTCTATTGGGTGCTTATGCCCTACAACTTTAATTCCCAAACTGTTACTGCAAACATTCCGGTAGGGGAAGTATCTTTGTACATATTAACTAATGCTAAATAATGAACTTAGCAGTGTATACCACGACAGCAGTCAACGAGAGGAGATTAAATCACGTCAGCGTTAAGAAATACGAGGTAAGCTGGTTTCAAAACAAGGGATGAGTACATAAATATAAACGCATGACAAAACCTTCTGAAAATAGAATAATGCAGTCTTAAGTGCCAATTCATCATAAAACAAAGGTGCAGTTGGCATACGTATTAAGTCTCAAAGTTTACAATATTACACAAACAAGCTATGGAATTGAGATTGTCAAATGAAACTAAAATTGTCATACTCCGTGAACTACTAGACATCAACGTAGCCTTCTGTTTCATAAGGATGGAGAACAGTGACTTATTTTCAGGTGTAAACTGCTTTATCAAGGATCTTTTGTAAAGCAGCAAAAGGTGCTAAAGATTTCCTTACTATAATTGAAAGCAATGATCTAAACTGTCTGTCTGAAGTTTCGGTTTTGACAGTTCTAATCCGCAGGGTCCTGATTTTCCCATGGTGGTATCTTTCGGTCGACGAGTTAACTACGTGACCACATGCGCTCCTAGTGGCGGAATCATTGACTGTTTTATCATGTGGTGCCTTCTAGTTTTAAAGCAGAAGGACAAAAACGTGTTCTAATTGTACGTTTCCCGATAAACCATGTAAATATTGAGGCCAGCATTACTTAGTACAGAGTTGTGCTACACGAACAATCTTTTTACCTACATTACAAGAGCACTGACCGAGAGTCCGCATTAGCTAGAAGCTAGAAGCTAGAAGCTAGGAACTTTAATTTACCATTATAATATTATGGTTTCGAAATATAAAATATCTGCATCTTAACAAAATACAATTGCAGGCAATCTGCAAACATTATATATTTAAGCATCATTGCTGAAAGTAAAGAATTTTAAGTCATAATTTACCATTAAATCACTAAAAAAATTTATTGTAGTCACTGATATTAACGTTCTTAATATTTTAATTAGTTTTAAGATTACACATTAAAACAATTTGTTTGCGTAAAAATTTTCCAGAAAGTTTATTTTTATACACATCATTCTCACTGTCAATTTCAAGCAAATCATTCACGGCGATTGTAATTCTTACCGTATAGATATGCTGGGACATTTTCCAAGCACGTAAATTTACTGTACGGTCTACAAGAGGACCTTGCTGCCAGAGACTCGGATATTTAGTTGTGGTGCTGTAGGAGTAAATTGAACTTTCGGTGAACCCAATATTTCCCTGACGATGT
This sequence comes from Mantis religiosa, assembly GCA_030765055.1. Taxonomy (NCBI): domain Eukaryota; kingdom Metazoa; phylum Arthropoda; class Insecta; order Mantodea; family Mantidae; genus Mantis; species Mantis religiosa. Next base: position 216,534,086 of record CM060949.1, on the reverse strand, counting down.
TCTTGATGCTTGTAGGAGTATTTAGCTTAAAGACCTTCATTTACGATAAATAATTTTTCTAAATAAATAAACAAACAACTTTTCTAAATCTTGTGATTTACATTGTGTAATATTAGAAAGGAGAAACCTCTCTTCCCTGCCAAACAGAATTGTTAGAATTGATGACGGAACAGACTCACAGGAATACACGCACGTGTAGACAATGACTGTCTCCGATTCTGACAGTGATTTGTTAAGGCAGGAGTGAAAGTAGAAAAAGCCACTAACAGAAATGTTGATTTTCTAACTAATTGTTAACAGAAAATAAAAACTGCGCACTCACAATGTCTTCACATACAGAAAAGATTATTGTTAATTAATATCCTTCTGTAAATTGATTTCTCTTCTTGCTAATATGATTTGTTCACATATCCAGCCACTTCAGAATGTGTTTATTTGAGCTCAAATAAGTAGTGGATTATGTATCAATCATTTTACTGTAATTACTATAACTTGAAATTTTGTGCAGTTGCATATTTTATTCCTTGACGGTTAAACATATGCATGTAATAAATTTATTATAAGTTGAAAGGAGGTTGTTAAGGAAGTTTTGTAATGATTTAAGTGGATAATTGAGGCGTTAGTGCATATTTAACTAGTACGTGCATATTTATGCATATATTGTAGCTTTTTAGCAATGATTCGTACTTTTTTTAAGTTAATATATGGAAATAAATCATTTCTTCACACTAGCCGTTTTACGCTAGGGTCTTTGATAGTCAACATGAAAAATTCAATGACATGCCCGGGATTTCAACGGCGAATCTCCTGGTTTCCGTCCAATCGCTCTAACCCCCTGAGCTACCATTGCCAACTTGCAGTTACGTCATTAATTTCTCCATTTGACTCGATTATTTCCCCGGTAAACCAACAGGGCCTCCCGCATTCAAGATACGCCGTTTGTGGCGACTTACTATCGTAAGCATTTGAGTCACAGGCTTCATCATTTCACTCTTATTATTTTAGTTAATTGCTGGAAATTATTCATTTCTTTACACTAGCCGTATATAGGCTAATGTATCTGATTGAGAGAGTCATCATGAAAGATTCAATGCCACGGCTGGGATTTGAACCACGGCATTGAAGTTTTCATGTTTACTCTATCTGTCAATGATTCGTACATATATTTCCCCACGAGAAACTTTCTCTTGTATTGTTCTTTTGCGTAGGATAACGGATCAGTTCGGACGGGACTAGTCAGGGAAACCACACTTGGTTTAATGTATCTATGCAATCAAGAGGGCATACCCGTTGAGGAAGGATGAGGCAAAAAGACACAGATGGCAACCGACCCAAGGTGTCACGCCAGTACAGAGGACAGGGTCCCTATATTTCACTTAGATGGAAATTTCCCCGGCTGACCAGGATAACGGACATCCTGACCTACTGTTGTTGGGTAACTCTCCCACTACCAGACCTATGTGCAGCGAACTTAAACTGTCCTACCGGAGGAGGAATTGGTTTACTCAGAGTATATCACCCTGCCATGCAACACCAAGACATCCGTCAATACTTCGAGCCTTAAAGAGACCATCAGATAAGAGATAATGTGAAATGATAATGAAAATTAATGAGAGGACAGAAAATTCGGGGAATGGAATTAAGCTACCTACCAGCATTCGACCGACAACCCGAGAAAACTGTACAGCGTATTACAAAAAAAAATCCGGATATTAATATTTTATGTTCTGTTAGCAAATATCTCCAAGGCGACAGTGTTGTGCTTCCAGGACAAATTCCTTCAGAGCTTTCTAGTTCTATAGCTACTGTCCAATCAGGTTTGTGGATGATGAGAGGACCCTCTCTGCATATTATCTGATAAACGGCATACATTTACTACTGAAAATTTGGAAAAATGATGATCATGTACTACAAATCAAATTATCTCCTCCATGATGACGCAGTATAAGGGAAAAGATTCGACGCGAGTAAATGTATCAAATTGTTTACCTATATATAGTGCATATTAGCACATTTTAAATATTCTATAGGTAAATCCTTGCATATTTTAGAAGTTTTAGTACATATAAACAATATGTCTAGTTGCTATCTATATCAATAACGATAACTGCGAAAACACGTATCGAATGTCTCACTAAGAGAACATAAGTATACTACACACAGCAGAATTCACTTGGCAGCTTCAACAATGACTATACTTCTGAATAACTTAAAAAAGTGTATTTAAATACAGAACATTGTAGAAAATGAAAAAAAGGTACTTTTCCTAAAAAAAGAACAATAGTCATTTAAAGCCCAAAGAATGCAAAGCAGAAGTACGGAATATTGTTTCATTTTTAAGAGGAATGAATTTATATTCAACTCTACATTTTCCGAATGACTCCGAAAGTGAGGATATCTCATCAAGTTCCCAGCCTAATGATACTTTATTACCTCGAGTCAAGCACTGCACATTTGTACGTGTTATCAGGAAAGAGAATGGAACAAAACAATTTATCAGCAATAAGACTCTGTGTGATAAATACAAACGTGGGAAGTGGTCTTGCGTGTCTCTCCTGTGTATGTAAAGATGTTATTTGTTTATTATTTCAAGTGTGTTATATTGAGTACGTTACAAGCCAAATATGGTATAAAGTTTGTGCATCGGTCAGAAAATTACTCATTATATAAGTACAAATCTTCTTCTTTACGACTTTGGACATTTCAATCCATTCCGGCTCCACTATGGTGTGCCCATCTCTTCTACTACTCTCTTTGAGTTTGTGGCTATTTTACGTATTCTGTTATTATTCATTGACATACTTTCCCATTGATTTCTGTCATTAGCAATAAAATGATTTATTTCACTTGTAATACTTTCCTAATGTCTTGACACCACTTTTTATCATACTTAGTGCATCCACTCATAAATTTCGTCTGCGATATCCATATTAAATAGATGACATCTAAGTAGATGTCTATAATATATGGCAATGCATGAGAAAACTTGTATAACAACACGGCTCTTGAATGACAGTAAATATCAGAATTTCAATACAATGATTGCAAGACTTAAACGGTTCAGAATTTTCAACAGAGCAACATATTCACCTTAATAGAATACATTCACAATAATTATTAGCTTCAATTGGGCAAAGAAATTATAAGCTCTAATATGAAGGAAAACTTGTCATGCACCGTGATTTAGTAGACGGCACGCTAGGTTTCTGTTCCTAACGGACGGAGAATAGTGATTTATTTTTCAGGTATAAACATCAGTATCATCATTTCTTTGAAAGGAAACAAAAGCTACTAAAAATTTACTTGCTATAAATGAAAGCAACATTTAAAATAACAAAATGCTTGAAGTTCTTTTGACAATTCCCATCCGCAGCGTCCTGATTGCCTCTTAGCGCAATCTAACGGAAGAGAGTTCACTACTTGAACACATGCGCTCCTAGTGGTGGAATCAGTGACTGTTGGTATACAGATAGTCCCGCTCCGGTATCTTCGTTCCTTATAAACAGATCATTGTGTATGTTATATTTTAAAGCAGGAGGACAAAAATATGTTCAAATGTCCCTTTCCCCTTAAACCATGTAAATTTTAAAGTCAACTTTATCCAGTAAACAGTTCAGTGTTACGTGAATCAAGTGATGTCTGTTACTATTGTTCCAAAGCTTATTGTTGTATTTACCTTAATATTAATCAAGATACCTTTTCTTCGGATATTTATCAATTTTCTTATAATTGCAAGAACAATGTTATTAAATAAAACGATAAACCTGTTTTCAAAATAATATCGTTGTGGGACGTCCGATCCTCATCTGACCAAGAGAAAAAGCAAATAGAGACTTATTAAATAAAAGGGTTAACGGTTTGAACTTATACAATGAACAACATGGAAATGTTTAACGCTAGAGAAAACCCGAAAAGGAGAATTTGTAAATATGCTTTAATAAAAAGAAAATGTTTTCGTTTATTAAGGTTATGCCGAATTTTTTTGTTATGAAAGACTCACAAGTATTAGTTTCATGCTTTAAGTCTGTGGCAGTAACTGTTAAAATGTAAGTTAGTATGATTAGCGTATACATATGAAATAAATAATCACAAAATTTATCGAACTTCTTATCTCGTGACTTAATGGACAAGGTCCGAATAAAACAGTCGTTAACTTAGTGTGACTCTAGTTATCTGTGAATATCTTTAAGTCATTTTTGTCACTTGTACATGCCAGCCTTGAGGTCGAAGGAGAGTCCTCCTCCGCTAAGGGGGGTCCTTCGGCTATTGTTATACCGGGGAAAGGTCTCTTACTGAAATTGTGAGGGTTTCATTTATATAAATGACGGTAGAAATGAAATGTGTAGTGTTTAACGCTCGCGCTAACTACATACGGCACCGCAGGCGATGACACGGATAATACATGAGATGAAGATGGAGCACCGGTGGAATGAGATGGCGGCGGAAACCGGAGATCCCGGAGAAAAAACCCGCCCCAGCCCCGTGTTGTCCATCAAAAATCTCACTTTGCAGTCGCCTGGGATTGAACCCGGGACGCCTTGGTGAGAGCCAGGCAGTCTAACCACTGAGATACGGCGCGGCCTTTAAGGATGGTGGGTTAATGGTGGTGATTAATTTAAGGATTTAAGTGTTTGATTAAAGTAAATATGGAATGCCATATAATAATACGTCAGAGTTCCGAATTTTATTTAGGTCCTAGCACAAGTCTGGGTTTCTTTTATGTTTCTCCAAGGTCGAGATCATATTCCCCAAGTCCTCGGATTAGGTTGTTGAAGCTGTTTGGGAGGTTAGAATAGAAACTATGGGACATGTGTAGGATATAGTCAGATACTTTAGAGAAGGATAGGTCTGAATGGACATTGGCATTTGGGATAAACCAGTCGGCTGCGACTGCAGACCTAAGGAAACGCTTTTGGAGGACTTGGAGTTTGGAGAGGTGCGTTATAGCTGCAGCACCCCAGACTTGGCATGCGTAACTAAAAACCGGCCTTAGAAGTTGTTTGTATAGTAGGAGCTGGTTAGGAAGAGTCATAGATGATTTCAAGTTGTATAGTGGATTCAACACAGTCATCCAGAGCTGTAATGTGCTCTTTCCATGTAAGGCGCATGTCCTTAAGAACACTAATGTGTCTTGCCTGAGTAGAGCAGAGTACGACTGCATATCCTAGACGTAGGTTGGGTACACCCAGTAGTGCTCGCCATGTAAAGATGACGGCTTAGGACTTATTGGCATTGAGTTTTAACCGCCAGGTCGCAAACCAGAAATACAGCATATTCGCAATTATCTGAACCCGCTGCACTGCGATATCATGTCGCTTTGATGCTGTTGTTATGGCGTTTTAGCACTCTGGTTTACCTTTCACCTATCCCTAATACTACTAGTTCTCTTGCTGACAGTGTTATGATGAAGCCACTTCAATACCTAACTGTAATATATTCTAAGAATTTTGTTTATTTAGGCACTCCAACATTATATCACATCGGACGATGAATGAAATGGGTGAAATGATACACAATTGAGCCTGGGAACATAGAGCATAGAGTCACCGGAGATTCAGCTCTAAATAAAAAAATAAAAAATATCGCAAAAGCGCCTTATCCAGATAACTCGTCCTGACTGAGTTTCAAACTCGGGACCTCTTGAACTTAAGCATACCACATCACATGGACCGGCAATATCGATAATAATGTGTGTGGCAAAATAAAACAAAAGGTAAACTGCAAACTCTGTTTAATTTTAAATAATCATAATGATCCCGTAAATTATAATATATTGAAGACGCATTTGTGTAATTATTTTGGACGTAATTTCGCTTTTTTCTAATAAACATCTCGTCTTCCAAACGAAATGCACCGTATTACAATTAGTTTTGCTACATAATTTCCATGTTTGTAATTTAAGTTTTTTCTGTCCAACAGAATAAATAAAAGAACATATTAATTTTGTTTACAGCAACAGCAAATATGTAATCATATATAAGTTCTCTAAACTTTTAAAATGTTAATAACTTCAAACCATTCAAAGATTACCAAGAGTTTGACAATTCATTGAATTCAATTTCATAATGGAATGTTGCTATGGTTGCTCAGTGGTTAGAGTAAATGGACCCGTGACCGTAAGATCCACAGTTCAAATCCCAGCTATAGTAGGTGTTGAAATTTTCACGCTGACCCTGCCTCTCAAAATTTAAGCTTATACAGAATTTCTATTAAGGTTGTATTTAATGTGCTCTCTGCCCTCGACCTTGTACATCACCTGCTCATCCGGTACTTCCCTGGTACTACTACAATTAATTTATATATTTCAATTACTATTTCTATCATATTTGAACAAAGTATTATTAAACATCTTAGTCCCACATTTACGTTACATCCCTCGATATAATCGTTATGGTATAAATAGTTTATTATATATGTCTTTGTGGTTACAATGTATAAGAATACAGTTAGTATCCAGTCACCGGACATTTCCTAAAGACACCATGATATACGTTCTTTGATCGTGTTAGCTTTTAAAGTTAGTGACTCCGCCATAAGGAGCGCATGTGGTCAGGTAGTTAACCAACAGCCGATAGATGGGGATGATGTAAGAATCAGGACATTGCTAATTGAAATGCCAAAAGAAGTTCAGGCAATTTGGGATTTAAAGTATTAGTTTCATTTAGGGTAAATAAATGCTTAGCAGCTTTCGTCTCCTGTTATAGGGCGGATGATAGAGACGTTTACACCTGAAAGAAAAAACCACGACTCTCATCGTAATGGAACAGGAAGCTACCATTCTATCTATTAGATTACGGAGAATAACCGATTTTGTTTCAAATTAGGGTTTACAGTTATTAAATCAAGAATAGTAAATTTGTTGCTAAGTTGAACATTTTGAACATCTGAAATATTCAGATACTGCTGGTTATCTGGGTTTCAAGAAACTTCAAATGTCACATAGTGAGTTGAAGCGGTTGTAGCTCAACTTGCAAATTTCACCCTCTATCTATAATAGATATTTTCAAAAAATGTATTTATTGCTTTTCATAGTTTTTTGTAAGTTTTATAAATTATCCCAGTCCGTGCAGTTTTTCTTTAAGAAACTTTAAATTTCAAACTCAGATTTCTATGTACGTCAGTTATAAAAGCCTTTTAGAATGTGTTTGGTTAAAAATAAATTATGGAAGAATATATTAAATTTTCCTTAAACTTTTGGCAATTTTGAGGTTCTAAATTTAATAATAAATTAACTATTCAATCTGCTACTGAAATAATAACACGTTTTATGAAACATTTATTTGGGAATATGCATGCAAGTGTGATAACATTTATTGAAAACTGTAGACGCTGGAGCAATTTTAACCATACAAAACAATTGAAAAATAATTTTAAAGGTTAGGATATAAATTACATTACTTTGCTTCAAAATTCCCTTTCATCATATGTAGGCCTTGCAACTATGCTATTAGCTTTCTTATCTTTCATTTAGTTACCCTTAGCCCTTTCCTAATGATTTTTCTGTCTATAACACCTTTTATCAAAAAATGGTATTTGTATTTTTGCTGCAATTTGTTTAACTTAAGAAAAATGTTGCATTATTTAAAAAGTTCATTATGAATGATTTAAACTTAAGATTTCTATTTCGTTGGATAATAGATATGTAACGGTAGTTCTGGTTTGAAATGAGCTTTGTTTTCTGATCTGACTATTAGTGGGCCATGTAATGACAATATAAAAATGATGAACGTTTGCATGGGAAAAATAAAATCAATAGTCTTCAGAGAGATATATATTCTTTAATCTTGTTTCATGACGATGGAAAAATGTCGCGGTGAATATAAAAGTTTAGTAACGGAAAATCAATAATCTTCATAGATGTGTTCTGTAATCTGGTGAGAGCAGGAGTAAGGAGTTTTATGTAATAATTGCAACTGTTTTTATTAAAGAAGCAAGAATTTATCGATATGGTGGAGGTAACCTGCAATTGACTAGGAGAGAAAGTTCAAGTAAATTGTAATCCAAATAATACAATTAAATTATTTGTAACAATGTTGGACTTCTACAAAACTTTATTTATTTTAATCCGTGTCACACCTGAAAACCAGAGATCTCTTGACCTTTATTTATAATAAGATGATACAATTGGTGACTGGAAGAAGCCGATAGCAGCAAAAATCACACGAGAAGAGAAAGAATTGTGTTTCCTGCTCCAGTTATAAACTCGTATATGCTCATTTGTCTATGTTTAATGGACCATTAGAAGGAAATTTCAGGAATATGATACGTTTTTTAATGTTTATTAATTTTGTGTTTTAATAACACTGATTACTAAATTGTTTCATATAATACCAACTTTTATTGCACACATATAGAGGAATATACATATATGCAACACTTAGAGAAATTCATTGAAAACTTCAATGTCTAGAGTACTTTGAGCATGAAAACATGCTAAAAATTTGATAAGAGAAACTTTTAGTTAGAAGCTCTAAATATAAACAAAATTGTTATAAGCTTTAAAACCCTTCTGCACTATAAGAAGGTCCCTCAGCTAGTCTTCTATCATAATTTAGTCACCTTTAACGGCTTCCTAGCATATTTATGTGTGCTCAGCGCCCTTTAATCTCTCTGGTTTACCTTTCATCTATCATGGGTTTACATACAGCAGGCAGTGGGCTGCAATTATGTTTACAAAAATAAAAACGTTTTAATTAATAATAATCATTTGTAGAGGTACTAAAAAGCTCTTTAGATATAAATGAATGATTGTGATTTATTGATTGAAAATATCACTGTCTTCCGTACACTAGTAGCTATCATGGCGTCTCTCAGTTTCGTTTTCACAGAGGAAGAAGTTTTATTTCCCGACATCAAGGTATTTTCATTGGGTTTTGTTAAGAGTTCATAAAGCCGGTGTAAAGATAAATTAAAAAGTAAAAGAATCCTATATCCTGAACTAAAGGAACATTTTGCTTTTGGCTTTTCTTTCACTAAAGTATATATTTACCCTTGGTGCTATCATTCGGCGGTGGACTAACCACTTGAGACCATACGCACCTAGTGACGGAGTCAGCAACTACATCAGTAACCAAGATTACAAAGACCGCTAGTAGTTATCGACTTCGACACAGAAATCCGGGTTCAATGTCTTTACATACAGGAACGTCTATCATTAAGATTTATTGGATCCAAAACAAGAATAGCATTGGTGTGATTCTTACTTTAAACTTTGTTCAGAGATAACAGCAGTATACCAGGAACTATCTCACGTTACGTTTGTATTTCTGAATTACTAAGGATCATCCGTATGTTGTTTAAAGGTTGATATTTTTGCTGTTAAATCGGAGGAGAAACATGCTGTTCACATTTCTAGCTTTAGACATATCTAAAGAGAAATAGAAATAGTAATCTAGAAGTGAACATTGCTTAGTATGGAGCTGTGTGTTACATGTGAGTGAAAGAAACATACACATCTAAAATAAATAACATAAAACCTGAATGTTACACTCATCTGACTTTCTCTACTTACCCTTCTATAGCTATTCTTACAAAATGAATACCCTTGTTTCTACGTCTTGTCAACTGAGACAAACTTTCATTAGATATTTACGCATTTTCTTGCAGTTACGAGGACGACTTGTAAGCTGAAGCGATAATCAGCTTTTTAAGATGCCGATCGTTATATGATGTCTTTGAAGTTGCATGATCCTTAACTTACAGGAGAGAAACACGAATAGCGACTTACTGCCTAAAAGGTATATGTACATGAACCTTCAAATCTTTAATAAAGAATCCTCCGAAGACCTACGTCAGCAGCAAATATTTTACGTATTTTTCAGGGAATGTTACTGTTTATTTTGGTGCAAACCCAAGCAAGGTAGACATAACTTACATTAAAATTGTTATGCGTACGTACAATTTAGTATAACGAATTGTATTACTGTGTTATAGCTCAGTCTTTAAGCTGAATTATGATGCATCTATAAACAATTGGCAGTCAGATGGATTATGTTAAATTCCTAATTCACTCTTCAGATGTTTATTTCGAAACGCTGTAATTCCATCAGGTGTCGGTAATTTTCATTTTGCAGTGCATTGTTTCCAATTTTACGTCCTCCCGTTATGTCATTTGACGATGAATGAGATGTTGTTCAAATGAGTTCAGGGTATATAGAGCTTAGGATTACCAGACATACATATTTCAGGATAATGGAAAACTCTGGGGAAGAAGTTCATTCAGTTAAGACATCTGAGCGAGATTGGAACTCGGGAAGAGAATAAATTAGAAAATATTCCAATCTCCTTCTCGGGTAGGTATAATTTTGAAGTTGGAATAGCAAATTTATTGTTACCGATTATGCCCGCAAGCCATGCGGAAGAGCCAATGGCGTTTTAAGCGGCGTTCATTAGTTCGATAAATCCTAAGAGATGTAAACAGGGCGCTCTGTTGGTGAGGCCAACTTGCGTAAAAGTTTGCGGCCTTGCGTCTAATAACATCTGCCACATATTGGCGAGATGAGGCTTCGTGCCCCACAAATCCGTCACTACGTGGTTAAGTCCGCCTGGGACAGGCACACGCATCAGACACAACGCGCTGACCCTCAGCCACCATCTGCCGTGACTCTTTGCAACAAGCTAGCAAAGGTAATTTAAATGGTCACTTCCACCTCCACACGGGCATTTAGATCATGACGTGGTTGTTCTTTAAAGTGCACTAGGGCGTAACTGACGGCAGAATCAGAAACTACATTGATTAAATATAATTTGAAAGCAAAAGATGGAAAATACCACATTTTGTCATTTTTGACGAAATCTCACTGACGCTTCCCCTAAAGTATACTTTCTGAAGTGTTATGATGAAGTTGTTTCAATACCTAACTGTAATATACTCTAAGAATTTTGTTTATTTATGTACTCCAGCATTACGCCATATCGGACGATGAACGAAATGTGTGAAATAATGCTCAATTGAGCCAAGGGTACATTGAGCTTGGAGATAACTGAGATTTATTTCTAAACATAAGAGAAAAACCCGGAAAAGAACCTTATCCAGATAACTTGTCCTGACTAAGGTTCAAACTCGGTACTCTTGAACTTGAGGCACACCACAACACATGGACGGGCAATATTGACAATTATGTGTGTGGCAAAAAAACAAGAAGTTTCAACTGTAAACTGTGTTTGATTTTAAATAAACATAATGATCCCGTGAATGATAATATATTGAAGACATATTTGAGTAATAATTTTAGACGGCATTTCACATATTTCTAATAAATATCTCGTCTTCCGAACGACATGTACCGTATTACTATTAGTTTTGCTACATAATTTCCATGTTTGTGATTTAGCTATTTTCTGGCCAACAGAATAAATAACGATACATATAACTTTTGTTTACATCAACACCAAATACGTTAAAATATATAAATTCTCTAAACTTGTAAGATGTTAATAACTTTAAACCTTTCAGCGATTACCGACAGTTTTAAACTTCTTTAAATTTAATTTCATAATGTCATGTTGCTATGATATCTCAGTGGTTAGGGTAACTGAAACCGTGACCGGGAGAACCATGAATCAAATACCGGCTAGTGTATTGAATTTTTCAGGCCGACTCTGCCTTTCAAAATTTAAGATTAGTCAGACCTTCTATCAAGGTTGTACTTATTGTGCTCTCAACCCTCGACCTTGTTTATCAGCTGCTCATCCGGTACCTACCTGAACTCATTTACTCTTTCTATCCATTCTTGAACAAACTATTTTTAAACAGCTTACTGTCCCATTTACTTTACATCACTCAAGATAAACGTTATTTTATAAATAGTTTTATTATATATGCCTTTGTGGTTACAATGTATATTTACAGTTAGTGTCCAGTCACCAGACATTACCTAAAGGCATCATAATAAACCTTCTGTGATCGTATTAGCTCTTAAAGTTAGTGTATCCGTCACTACGGGCGCATGTGGTCAGGTAGTTCACTAACAGCCGACAGATGGTGCTAATGGCTAATGTAAGAATCAGGGCGTTGCGGATTAAAATGCCAAAAAGGTTCAGATAATTTGGGACTAAAAGTAGAAGTTTCATTTAGGGTGAATAGCTTTCGTTTGCTTTGAGAGTGCGGATGATAGAGACTTTTACTCCTGAAAAAAAAAAAAAAAATTCACGGCTCTCCGTCGTAATAGAACAGAAAGGTTCCATTCTGTTTATTAGATCACGGGGCATGCCGGGCTGACTCCCATGATGCTCCGCCATCTTCCCTGCAATGTGGTTTCCTTCCTGACTAGGATTTTCAATATGTGCCTCGCCCTTGGGTACTTTCCACGAGAGTGGAGAGAGGCCCGGGTGATTTGTATATTGAAACCTGGGAAGAATCCGGTACTCCCTTCCGGCTACCGATCCATTAGCCTCCATTCCACCCTTTCGAAAGTTCTCGAGAGGCTAATTCTTGCTCGCTTGTCCCCAATATTGGTAGACATTCAAGTCATTCCTGACCACCAGTTTGGTTTTCGTCCTGGGCACTCGACAGTTCAGCAGTTGCTGCGTGTGGTGGAGACCGCCGCCCTGGGTTTCCAGGAAGGCGTCTTCACGGCCGCAGTTTCACTGGATGTCGAGAAGGCCTTCTCTACGACATAGCAAGACGGACTCCTATAGAAAATTATGCATCTGGGGCTCCCAACACAAATGATCAACATCCTACGCAGCTTCTTGCGACATCGCACATTTAAAGTCCCAGTCGCGGGGAAAACATCAACACTAAGGCCAGTGAGAGTCGGAGTCCCCGAAGGCTCTGTGCTATCCCCCACCCTCTTCAACGTCTTTATGGCAGATTTAACCGCAGAACCACGAGTCGTAATGGCAGAATAAGCCAACGACGTGTTTCTTTTCTGCAAGGTCAAACACATCCTCAGAGCTTTCAACCCCATTCAAAGACATCCCCGCCAAACACAACAGTGGTGCCGGCGTTGGCGGATGTCCGTAAAGCCGGACAAAAGCCACGCCATACTTCTTACAAAGCGCCACACCCCCGCAGGCTGACTGCCTCAACTTCAGCTACCGAGGTCGAAGGATAGAGTGGTCTAACTCTGTCCAGTACCTAGGAGTAAACTTGGACAGAGGTCTAACTTTTCGCCGACACATCAGGGACATTTCGGCGAAGGTACAGGGAGCAATTTCTGCTCTGTACCCAATGCTGGGGTCGACCTGGATGCCAGTCCGCATGAAGTTGTACCTCTTCCGTGCCCTGGTAATTCCGGTGATGCTATATGCCTGCGAGATCTGGGGCATGGCAGCAGACAGCTGTTTAGCATGGCTTCAACGTGCACAGAATAAAGGACTGCGGTCTATCCATTCTGTGGGACGTTATTTATCTACCAAGTTGCTCCACGAAGCATCGGGTCTTCCATACGTGGAGGAGGAAATTAGGCACCGGGCTTCAAAATTATACGCAAGTTTACCATCTCATAGAAGCGCCCTTGTCAGATCATTGGGAAATTATGACCCCACTAGACGCCGATCTAGACTTCATCGGGTCCCCCGTATGGCATGCGGGCACCCTAGATAACCCAGGAGCTAACCCTATCAGCAGCTAAAACTGAGCTCCTCATAATTCTTCCAAGCTGTTTGGCATCTAAATTTCTCCCCAACTAAAATCTAAAAATTTAAAACAAAAAACAAAATTTGGGTGCTAAGTACTGCATCCTCCCCTTCAACCCGAAGGTACTTTGCTAACCGCAAAATTAACTCCCAATTAAAAAACCTACATCACCTTCATCCTACATCATTCAACAAAAATCCTACCTGCAGTAAAACCCTCAATGGGTGGGCACGCAGCAAAAACCTTCTGGCTGTATACAGCCAGCCAGCACGAGCGAGTGAGCGAGGGAGCGAGCGAGTTTTGGTTCATATTACCGTTCCCAATTGCAGGTTGTTGATTCTTAATTCGTTAATTTGCTGTGTTGTTTATTTTGAACCACTAAGATATTCCGACGCTATTGGTCATTGGGCTTTCGATGAACTTCATATGCTACATATAGCAGAACCCCACAAGCACACTTTCCCATGTTTGTATTTATCTCACAGAGACTTACTGCTGGTAGATTCTTCGTTTCTTTTTCTTTTCTGCTAACATAACACGTACGTGTCTAATTTAAGATACTAAATTATATTATACAATGTCAAATCGAAATAAAATGTTCATTTACTTTGTGGTTGAGGCTTAAGAGGTAACAGATGTTCTGTAATGTTGGTAACCTCTGATGGTTAAATTAATTCATTAGTGCTTTTATTTTACACTACGCCAGAACATGAGTAATAGACATAAGACGTTAATGTGTTATTCATAAAGCAAAGTTCCTATTTTAAAACCTTTTTCGGTTCTAGCTCCTGTTTTCATAAATCCAATCTTCTACATGTGCTCTGGCGGACATAGCACCTTCGTTCAATAATGTAGTGGCACAGATTTGCACTTATAGCACGTCAAACGTTGTTAAAATTTACCACAGGAAAACATACAGAATATAATGATAGAAGAATAAAACGTTTGCAAGATTAAAACTCCTTTCCGAATTTGTAGGGATTGTCACTACTTTTCTATAACAGTCCCATGTCCCTACTTCAGTACGACGAGATATCTTCAGGGCAACACTGTTGTTTTACTTTTACGTTATGGCAAAGAGATGAGGCAACTTTTACTGACCGTCGCTACATTCGCTTGTTATCTTATTTATTAGAACAACGAAATAATAGAGCAATTGGAAAATTCCAAATCACAGCATAGTGTGACTTTGAGGGTTCGTGAAATTAGAAGTCCATTTTGCAGAAATTCAAAATGCTCTTTATTTCCGTAGAAAGACACTGTTTGTACATCCCTGAGGAGCCGAATTACGTAACATACACCAATACAACCTTCAAGGTCGTCTGCCACTCAATCACAAACAAAAGAGTTCACTTTCCAATCACAGATGCACGCACACGATTATCGAGTCCAATTACGTCTGCCACTCGAAAATCTTGCCGCGGCTTCTTTTACATCTCCACTCACTGCTCTAGAAATTTGTGGCATGTTCTCTAACAATCAGGACGGCATCAGAAGAAAGGCGAACCTTCCAGACATCTGTCTCTTTCCTTCTCCTTTTCGGAAAGATTTTATCTCCGCGTTGCACTATCTGTCTGTTTGCTCGCGCCAGCTATGGCCGTCGCAACAATACCTCGCGACAATACTCATTATACCGTGCTGCTCCCTATGGGCAATGAGCTAACAACTGAAGCCGAGTTGGAAATAGAAATGTTAATTCAGAGGGCAGAATTCCTTAGAACATAGTTCTGTGTTATATATGTGAATATAAACGTATGGTGATCTCTTATACAACTGGCTCTATTTACTGACAGTCACTTCTAAACATCACACTTATGCGGTGAAGCGGACTCAGTTTTATGCCGACATGCTGACCGCTTGGTTTACTACCTGGCGCCTAAAAATAAATGCTACAAAATCTCAGGCAGTTCCTTTTACCAGACGAGTGCTTCAAGACGTCCCCAATCTCCAGCCATTAGGAGAAGTGCCATGGTCCAAAACGGCGCCTTATCTAGAGGTCACTCTAGATATGAAACTTACATGGAAGAACCATATAACAACTTTGGCAAATAAAGCCAAAGAAAATTATGACTGTATTGGTCAGTATATATGTCTGAAGTCCGATAAAACACACTTTTATACCACGAAAGTGTGGCTAAACGAGGACCAGATGAGGTGTATAAATTTTAGCAACTTTAATTTTCTGATTTTCCACCAATTGCGAAAACGCTCTATATATGTAGTGATTCGTGCGGGGAACAAAACAGGAATACTACAGTTGTGCGATTTTTATTATCATTGACAATGGCAGTAAGGTTCAATGTCATTCAGCAGTACTTTCAAGAAAGCGATCACTCTTTGTTGCCGTGTGATCGCGACTTTAGTCTCCGTCGCCATGATACAGTGTATACACCATTTGAATATCTTTCTCTGATATTATCATCTAGGAAACGCCCAAATGCTTTCGTGACAACAGTAAGTCACTGAGAACATCATAGGCTTCAAAACCTGGTTACAGAGCTATTTTGAGAAGACAACCAGGGCTGTTGCTGGACCTGATGGTTCTCCTTGTGGGTCTGGTGTGACAGTTTCCTAATATAAGCGTCTAACTTAGCACAGAGAACATTATGGTTATCTCGGTGTACGTGAGTATATTGATGGGTTCATTCAGTACTCTTTATTTAGGCAAAAGGAAGGCACGTCCAGTTCTACCTTCCAAGTAAGTTTATAACACAACTTTTCTGCCAATCAACAGAAAGACAGTAGCAGACGTTAAAAAATAGCACAATACATCCCACATGAACATGTCCAGTGCCACCAGAACATTTTGACATGGACAAAGACTGAAGTCGAAGTTGATGAGTAGATGCTGAAATTAATCAGTGTCAGTACTTCCACATAGCACAATATATTCATTAATCTCATTATAGATTTATTGCACGATTACATTGTTCCATTAATCCAAAATTGAACAAATAACAGAAAAATTTTTGGTTTTCCATTAAATATTCCATCATTATTATAAAAGGGAAATTCATCCGTGGTATAGAACATGTCTGTGGATCATAGACATGCAAATTTGATGTTACTGATTAGTCCAAGCAGTTATTAACGATTAATTCTTCAAGTTTTGTGTTGAATATAAGTGAACAAGATGCCCACAGTCCACCATATTAAGTATTGGTTCTCAAGGTTATAAAACAAGGACTGATTTGTCTTTTCATATCACCGATTCATCTGAAACATTTTTACATTTTGCTCACTCTGAAACTAATTGTCGTAGAGAAGTGACCGGAACACCCTGAACATTATTCTACGAGCAGACTAAGCTACCTATCCAAAAACGAAAAGAGAGCACTCATTACCTTCCTGTTCCAACCAGGGAAGCCTGTCTCACTATCCGTCTCTCTCTTTACCCTCCCAGAGGTGTACATAAACATTGCTGTAGCCTGAGATAGCGTTATATGTATTATAAGCACGTGATTATAAAGTCTAATTATTAAATAATAGAATATTTAAGTAGCATTATGCCTTTTTTAAAAAATATATATACATCCTCCAACGTTAAGTAAAGTCGAAGGAGGAATGAAGTGTGTGGAATGGTTCTCAAATGAGCCCAGGGTACATAAAGCTTAGTGGTAGCAGATATTTATCTTTGACGATACGGGAAAGGCTGTATCCAGATAACTGACACTGACCGACATTCCAACTCGAGAAATCTTGACCTGAGCAGACAGGTTACCTCTTACGTTACAGAGACAAGTATAAGTGTATTGTGTGGTCAGCTAACAACGTTATAGTAAGGAAGTAATACTTGTATTGAAGTAGTGGCACTTTTCAAACGTGACTCATAGGTACCACACCACATGGACGGGCAATATTGATAATACTCTATGTAGCAAAATAAAACTAAAGGTTCAGCTCTAAACTGTGTTTGATGTTAAATAATCATGATGAACACGTTGCTGATAATCTATTGAAGACACACTGTGTAATTATTTTGGACGGCATGTCACATGTTTCGAATAAACATCTCTACTTCCAAGCGACATTTTCCATATTACAATTAATTTAGCTACGTAGTTTCCATGTCTGATTTAACTTTTGTCTGCCAACGGAATAAATGACGATATATGTTATTTTTGTATACAGCAACACAAATATGTCGTCATATTTAAGTTCTGTAAACTTGTAAAATATTAATAACTTCACACCTTCCGACGATTACCAACAGTTTTAAACTTCTTTGAATTCAATTTCATAATGGCATGATGCTATGGTAGCTCAGTGGTTAAAGTAGTGTACCCGTGACCGTAAGATCCGTGGTTCCAATCCGGGCTATGGTATTGAATTTTTCAGGCTGACATTGCCTTTCAAAGTTTAAGATTAGACAAAATATCTAAAAAGGTTGTACTGAAGGTGCTCTCTACACCTGACTTTCTACATCACTAGCTTATCCGGTACTTCAGTAGACTCTTACGAATATTATAATACTCTCATTTGCTCTTTCTACTCAGTCTTGAACAAATTACTATTAAACGGTTTATTGTACCATTTACTTTACATCACTCGAGATAAACGTTACTGTGTAAATAGCTTTTTGATATATGTCTTTGTGGTTACAATATATATGAATACAGTTAGTATCCAGTCACCGGAAATTTCCTAAAGGCATCATGATAAACTTTCTGTAATAGTATTATCTTTTAAACTTACTGACTCCGCCTCTACGAGCGCATGGGGTCAGGTAGTTAAGCAACAGCCGACAGATGGTGCTAATGTAAGAATCAGGACGTTGCGGATTGAAATGCCTGAAAAATTCAGGCAATTTGAGATTTAAAGTTTTAGGTTCATTTACGGTAAATAAATATTTACCAGCTTTCGTTTCCTTAGTAAAGATGGGCGATAGATGATTACACCTGAAAGGAAAACTCACTGCAAATCCGTCGTTATGGAACAGGAAGCTGCTATTCTATCTACTATATCATGAAACATTACAAGTTTTGATTTGTATTAGGGTTGGCAATAAAGTAAGAATTGATCAAGTTGTTTATAGCTATTTTGAATATTTCACATATTCAAACATCACTGCTTAGTTGAATTCTGAAAAACTTCATGTACCACAAATAGTAAAGATTGTTAAGCCCACTTTGCTATATTTGTATTTATCTTACAGATATATTAATGCTGGTAAATTCCTTGTTCCTTTTTCCTTCCTGCTAACACATCACGTACTTATAATATTTCAAGAAAGTAAATGTAAATTTGCCGCGAGTCAGTATCATTCAGTCGTTTTCTGACCAGAGGGTATGGAAACTGAATTGTCCATGTTCGTAGATATATGGTGTGGTGGCAACCATTTTAACTTGTTACTCACTTCGTGTATATAGAAGATTATATTAAGCCAACATGATGAAAGAATGGCTAAATATGAGAAAGTAGCAATTCTCTTGTATCTGAGCTATCAACTACACGGTGTTGCAGACAATGCAAGAAAACGGAAAGCCCTTGGAGAAATGAGTTTAACAGAACCTATACGTATGTTGTATACAAGGAACGGTCTATTAACTGTTCTCGTAGGTCAATGACAAAACGCAGGCTGTAACAAATAGCGCCGGGGTTGGCCATTCTATACCTAACGTGTGGGCATACTTTCTTTCTCCAAATTGTTTACTTTGTTAGACGCCGTAACGAACTAACTTACAACTGTTCTCTTGCAGGTAAACTATGGCAATGTGGATTATAAAAGAAAATGGTAAGCATATGGAACGCTGATTTTAAGAGATCCAAAGTTACATTCGAAATTAAGCTGCACCAAAGCACGGCTCTCGTAGCTCAATGGTAAAACGCACACTGTATGAAATCGAAGTTACGCGGTTCGAACCACGGCCCGGCACCAAAAGTTTTGTTTCAGTAGTATTGGTTTGTTAGACATAGTAACGAAGCAATTTAGAAATGCGCATTACCTGGCATTAGAAGACAGGCATTCAAGAACAGGAAAGACAAATGGAACGACGTTATTTATAGTCCATATATAGGTATATAGTCTACGTTACGGTATCTGTTGCCGTAGCTCAACATCGTAGTTCATTGATCTTCAATTATTAAAACCCCATACTCTGGTGGTTTGCGAGGCTTTTTCAACATAAGTAACACGGCCAACCATTTCTCTCTTTTGAGCTGCTGTCAGCTCCACACAACCCCGTGTAGTGAAAAATTTACTGTGAGAAAACCTTAGCGGATAATTCTATTGCTGTGCAAAAATAACTTCCAGGAATATTTTTGTATATATACCATACATATACGAGGGCTATCCAGAAAGTAGATTACGTTTTGGTATAAAAAGTAAACAAAGTATAGGAAACAAATTTTATTATAATCAGATGAAAGCCACACTCAAATACTACTTTTCGACATAGTCACCATTCAAATTAAGGCATTTATCGTAGCGATGTACGAGCTTGGAAATTCCTTCGTCGAAAAATTCGGCCGCCTGCGCCTTCAACCACTTCGTTAACTCTTCTTGCAGCTGTGCGTCGTCATCAAAACGCTGCATAGCCAGCCACTTCTTCATTGCTGTGAATAGGTGGAAGTCGCTCGGTGCCAGGTCGGGACTGTACGGCGGATGAGGAAACAACTCCCACTTAAAAGATTCAAGAACTTCACGAGTGACATTTGCCGTGTGGGGCCGGGCGTTGTCGTGAATCAACAAGATCTTAGAGCTCGACATTCCTCTTCGCTTGTTTTGAATGGCTCTTCTGAGTTTTTGGAGAGTTTGGCAATACCTTTGAGAGTTTATTGTACTGCCTCTTTCCAGGAAGTCCACCAAAATCACACCTTTTCTGTTCCAAAAAACAGTCGCCATCATCTTCCTTGCCGACATTGTTTGCATGCATTTCTTGGGTTTTTGGGGAGAACTTGTGTGCCCCCACTGCATTGATTACAATTTCGTTTCACAGTTCACGTGTTTCACCCATGTTTCGTCACCAGTAACGATGTGATCGAGTAAAGAGTCACCATCCTTATGGTAAACGTCCAAAAAGTTCAACGCTGCAGCCATTCGCTGATTTTTGTGGTCCTCTGTCAAGATTTTTGGAATCCATCTTGCACAAAACTTGTGGTAACCAAGCTTTTCGCTGATGATTTCGTGCAACAAACTTCGCAAAATTTGTGGAAAACTCAAAGAAAGTTCCGTTATTGTGAACCTTCGATTTTCACGTACTTTAGCATCGACTTTTTCGACAAGTTCGGCAGTCACTATGCTGGGTCTCCCACTTCGATCTTCGTCGTGAACATTGGTTCGGCCATTTTTAAATCTGATGACCCACTGACGCACTCCACCTTCAGGGATAATGTTGTCCCTATACACTTCACAAAGCTGCCGATAGATTTCTATCGGTTTACAGTTTTTTGCAGTCAGAAACCTTATTACTGCACACACCTCGCAGCTCGCGGGATTTTCAATTAACGCAGGCATTTCAAACCGTCACAGTATCTGAACGGAGCACAGCACGAACCTCTCACTAGCACGGCTAGATGCCGACTGAGCTGTGCAACGCTCTGACCCCAAGATGGCCGCGCTAGCCCCGCCCTTAGCGGAAACAGACGAAAACGTAATCTACTTTCTGGATAGCCCTCGTATAATACATTAGATAATATATATTGACTGAGGCACTGCACATTTGTATGTGTAAGCAGGAGAGAGAATTGAACAAAACAATCTATCAGCAATAAATACAATAAATACAGTAAATGCAATAGATACAAACGTGGGAAAGTGGTCTTGACAGTCTCTGCTATGTATGTAGAGATGTTATTTCCGGTGTGTGATATCGAGTTTGTTCCAAGTTAAATATGCCATAATGTTATTGAGAGAATTACTCATTACATAAGAAGAAATCTTCTTCAACTTCACGACTTTGGACCTCTCAGGTACGGTTGCATAAAAATCGCTAACTGCAGTTCATTTATAATCGAAGACCAAAATTGAACTAAGTTTGCGAACCCGCGTCGGTTGTAAAATGCTGATCTTAGATCAGAAGAACATCGTTTAGTACTGATTCAATATCACAAAAACAAATGCGGCAACATCGCCAAATATGTTGTAACTTTCGTGTTGTATCGAAAGGATTTGAGAATTATCGGAATTACTCGACACTGTCTAATTCAGGTACACAGAGTAGCCAATCTAGACATAACAATAACTAAATAAATCTTTCGCTTTATGCTTATTTGTCCTAGAAATAATATTATTTTAAATAAACAGTATAAGAATTCACTCCATATTTTATAAAAGTTAATTATTTGGCTTACTTTATCTCATTTATATGCCCAATGTACATCTCTTTCATTTTCGTCTGTTTACAATACTGTGAGTTGGAAAACATAAACAAAAAAATGGAAGTTAGAGCAAAAGAGAGGATGTTATCAGTTAACATTAAATTTCGCTTAACCCTTCTTATTTCACACTTTTCCATAGGCATTATGATGAAATGAGATTATAAAGCTGCTATCTCCCTTGTAACTTTCTGTATTGTTCTAAACGCAGTCCCTTTATTTATATTGTACATATTTCTAATCACCATATGGAAGATTTTAGCTCCACAGAACCGTAATGTAAGCATAATCATAAATATCGGATTAAGTGCATAATTCCTCATGGTTTGTGTTCTTAATGGTGCATGTAGTCCATGCTCCAGTTCTTTAATTACATGCTTTGATAGTCGAAATCTCATTTTGTATTTTTTGTCATTCAGTTCTGAGATGGGATTTCCTCTATTTTGGAAAACATGAGGAGACCTTTCAAAATGAAAATTCTAATCATCAGAGATATTACAGTAATTTCAATTCTGCATATACTGCAACTTTATAGGTTATGAACACAAATTATATACCATTAATATACATTTGTGAAATAAAGAGGATAATTATTTATACAAGTAACCACAAAAATGCTTTATTTACTATTTATTTAAAGTTGCACTACTTATTTCTTCTCAGAAACTATTGCGCAAATTCTGAAGTTCTGCTGATCTAGGCTCAATCAAGTTAACTGGAGAAAATTCACCAGTTAGGTTTGATCTTAGATCAAGACGCCATGAATTTAAATCAATGTTTGTACAACCAAAATTCTAAGTTCAGCTTGACTGAAGATCATTTTCATATGCTTGAACTTAGATTATCTTTAATGCAACCGGGCTACAATTACGTTCCGGCTCCAAATTAGTCTGCCCACCTTTTCTTCGGTCTTTCCTGATTTCTTGTACATTTGTGCTTATACTTATGGCTAATTTACTTATTTTGTTGTTAGTAATAATAGACTTACTGCTTCTATTTTTAATTTCTTTTTCTGTGTACGAATTTATTGCTATTTCAAATTTCTTTTCTGATATCCGTATTAAATATCTATCTACGTATGTGTATTTAGAAGTGCATTAGAAAACTTCTAGAACAAGGAATAATATGGTGTTAAATAATAACAAATCATCAAACAGAAATGTTCCATAAGCAACTGAACAGATCCAAAACTTTCAATATAACAGCATAGTTGCCCAATAGAATTTGTCGAAATTGTGCATCAAAATATACAAGAAATCTCCTGTACAAGTTCTAATATTAACCCTAACATGAAGTAAAACTTAGAAAGTTCAATGAACTAGTAAAAGGAATAGTAGCTTTCTGTTCCTGACCGAGGGAGAGCAGTCATTTATTTTTCAAGTGTAGAAGCCTTTATGAAGTGTCTTTTGAAAGCAAGGAGTAGCATCAGCTAGACAAGCATCTGTCCTAAATGGAAGTAATATTTTAAGTAATAAACCGTCTTTGTTTATTTGGCAATTGCAATATGCAGCGTCCTGATTCTCCTATGGCGGTATCTATCGGCGATGAGTTAACTACGCGAACACAAGCGCTCCTAGTGGCGGAATTAGTGACTGTTGCTTTTATCATGGATGGCATTACAAATTTTCCGCGTCCGGTGACTGTATACTGACTCATGTTACTTCATGTCTTATAAACGGATCATTTTGTATATTATATTAGTTTTAAAGCAGCAGGACGAGAAGGTTTTAAAACGTACCTCTCCCCTTACACCATGTAAATTTTGAGGCTAGATTTACTTAGTACTCAGTTCTGAGTTATTTATGAATCAAATGACATGTCGCTGTTCTGTTACTATTCTTCCAAAGGTTATTGTTGTATTTACGTTATGTTAAGTAGGATACATTTTCAGGAAAAAAACCAAATAACGACTTAGTACCTAAAAGGGATGTACTTGAACGTACACTGAACAATTCGGAAATGTTCAGCTAGGAGAAATTGAGGTACATAAGGAGAGAAAGAGAATTGTAAAATCTGCTCCGGTTATACAAATGATATTCATGATGATGGGAGTTGATACTGCTATTCCCTGATAAGTATATATAGTTGACATAATAAATTTGACTTCTAAATGCGTTAAACGTTTAGCGTAAATATCATTATATAAGATTATTGAGAAAATTATACAATAAAAAGTTGTTTCAATGTATAAGCTAATTTGTGATGAAGGATTTTCTACAAAACCTTCACATGGAAGAGAATGGTACCGAGATTTGACAACGTACGGAGTCTGTCTTACTTAGTGAGGTGCACAATCGGAAGTTTTTAAGAATCGTATATATTTGTGAGAGTTTCTTTAAGTAAAGAACCTTCACTTAAAATTGAGTTTCTCTGGTATTATAGTATCTTCACACCTCAGTCCTCATCCTGGTTGCTATCCAATAAGCTGAACCTTACATAGAAGACATGTAGAACTGTTTCTATAGGAAGTGACTAATGACTTGGATTGAGAAGCGATTTTTAATATATGACAGATATCAAATATAATCTTTATATATTTTGAATAAAATGCAAACAATAATAGATGTGACACAAGGATATGGATCTCGTTAAAGTAGACCGTTTATTACAAATACATTTGTCGCGGATGGTAGATTACACAAATATTTTACTTATGTCATGCAACCTGTACACACAAAGTTTGCAATAATAACTACACACACGAGATAGGCAAGTAACGAAACCAGCAAGACATTTGTACATATAACAACTGCCGTTTCCATTCTGTTTTGTTTGTGAGTGTTCTTATTTCATTCAAAGATATTGTAATACTCCACATAGTTCCTTTCTTCCTTAAATTCTTCTTATTTTCATTTACTCCTTCCTCAAATATCACGTGTTGTTTTACACATTTGTCCACTTATTTGCAATACAACCAATTTATATTTGGTTAGAGAGCGCTAGATGTCTTATTAAATATGTTATGAAAAGACACAAAAGCATTAGTTGTAAACTGGAAGGCTTGGAATTACTATCAAAATATAAGGTAGTAGATTTTATATTAGATTAGATTTATTTTTCATATTGCAAAATGTTACAATTTACAACTTTAGTCTACATTTATTTGTTTTTATTGCAGTCTTTAGCGTCATCATCGCTGCTCTCTAGACCCACGTTTATAATTATATCTTCAATTGTTTCCTCCAGTAACCCATCTCGGCGTTTAAAATCTTGCTCAGTTCATTTCACTTGTCTTCATGCTACTATACAATCAGTTTGTGTAATTTTAGCTATGCAGCTTGTTGTCATAGCTTTCAGATTACTCTAAGTAATCGAAGTGCTTCTTTGCTGCAATCTTTGCTTAATTCCAGATAGCGCTATAGGGTTAAGGTCACAGTGCTACGGAGGAAGACGTAAGACTGTAAAATCTCTTTGCTCCAATATTAAATCAAGTCAATAAACAGGCTTTTTAAATTAATTTCACTATCTCTAGTAGCTCATTTTTTGTCAGTTGCGGGTCATGTGTAATTTTCCTTTGTGTTAGCCAATGAATAACCTGTGCCTTTCGTGTTCAAGTGTTAGGGGCTTTATTTTCCTGTACGGTACGGCAAAACAATGCTTTCAGGTAGAATATTTAATATTAATTTCCCTTCTACCCACTTTTTATAATCTACCCACTTTAATTTAATCGTGGTTGTCTGCTGATTTGGATTTGGAATCGTAAACCAATTGAGTTCCCTCAATAAATCCCATGGACACCTCTGCATGTGCAATTGCACTTTGACCAGCACTAGTATTAGTCAAAACACCTGGTACTTCCTCATGTTGCTTGACAGTTTAGTGAGTATAGACCCAAGCCTCGTCTGTATAAACTACTGGTTTACGTGGCCCTTTTTCATTTTAATTAATATCCCTTAAGTACACTGCAAGTTTAGCAACTATTTGTGGTTTCTCCTTTAGCACAGATCGTTTATTTTTGGATTTCTTATATTGAAACCCAATTTCTTTCAATATTTTTCTACATATTTCTTTCCCACCCTGAAAGTTTATTTGTTATTTACCGAAGTTCAGGAGTTTCCTCAACGTAAGAATTTCCTTTTCTGTCCATAGTACTTCAAAAATTTCCTACACACAACGCACTTATCAAATCCATCAAGAGATATGGTTCTGCGTGACTTTCGATTTTTCCTCGAAGTAGAAACCTTAACCCGAGTTGATGAAGCATTTTATGTTCATGATGGTTCTCCCAGAATTTCCCACTATTTTTGCTGTCCAAACTGCTGCTTTTTCAAAGGGTACGAGTAACCATTTTTCTCTTCTTTCTTGTCTACAGAACTGTATAACCTGATATATGGTATGCTTTACATCAGAATAGGATACTTCTATTGTTTTAACTTTGTAGGTGCTTCCGTAATTAAACTCTTCACAAGCACACGCCAATTTTATCCCAACGAGCACTGCAACTGCCACTATATTATTCGAATTTTAACTGCAGAAGAAAAGGTTCGAAGAAGCACCGTGTTGAACTACACTACATCTGCGCGTCACATCTTGGTATTGTTGATGTTTGCGTTATCCGCACTGTACCTGCGGTACTCCGCTCACTTGTAACGTAACTGTTTAGTAACGCTTCTCGCCGAGTGCATTCATATCGTGGTCGACTAGTACATTATGAATTTTATCTATATTTATATTGTAATGCTTTATTTAGCTATTACTGTTTACCAGTTATGCAAAAGTCATTCATGATAAATGGAATTCAAAAACAATTTCTAGGAGATTTAAGACATTTATGTAATTTCCGTGAGCATTTTAAAATAACATTTACAGTCACTTTTGAAAACATAAAAAGGTTCCAAATACGCTCTTTGTAAAGGGTACTCTGAAGTGCTAGCCGCTACGCCGTTCCTGGGTACTTCAGAAAGTGTACTGGTTTTACTTACAGCTTCTTCCGAGGTTGTTCCACTAAGATTTTCAAGAAACTTATTTTATACCGAATTCCTTTTAGCACCGTGTGCTCCTCGGTGTTTCAGCCTTACCCAGGCTACCATCGCGGTGTTTACTCTCTCGGGTCCGGCGCGTTCAGTTTTCTGGGCGTACCCCTTTTTCGGGACACGGTGGCGCCCGTGGATTGGCTCCCCTGTGGTGGCTGGGTGTGTAAGTGGACACGGGTGTTGTTGGTTTTGGTTATGCGTCAGACGAAGAAGGAGGGAGGTGACTTTTGCTGGTGCCTGGTTTACCGATATTTTTGACTCTTCGTGAACCTGGGTAAGTTGCGAGTGCCTTATAGGCTTTCCTTGTTGGGCTTACAGTGGTACAATTTACAATCATTTTGGTTACGCTTTCCTTATCGTGGGTTTTCCTCCGCTTACAGTATACATTAGGTTGACCTCGCTTTCATACTTCCTTCTGTTCTGGTGCCACACGTGTTTGTACATACCTTTAAATGTATTTTGAACATGGAATTCTCGGGCTTCGCTGTGTACCTTTCAGTTAATAAGGGGGGAAGGTAATTCAGAGGAATTTGACTACTAAGTGCATATACAGTGATATAATTGTGTTACAGTTAGGTTTTATATAGAATTGTTATCTTATATCTTCTTATTTTATACCTTTGTATATATAATTGTATTTGGAATTTGGATAATATGTTTTTTGCGAGAATTGGTAGTGAATTTACTACTTTAGCATGTTATATTTTTATTAACGGCCTTCTGCCATCTTATGTCTGTAAGATGCACATTCACTACAGGGTCTGTCCCATTTGATTTGCCATTGCATCGTTCTAATTTTGTTGTTTACTTATTCCTGTATTCTGGTTGTTAGGTTAATTAATTCTGTAAATTTATTTTTATTAATCAATCATTACAGCGGCAGATGTATATAGTGGATTTATATTCTAGTGTTCAACATTTGTCACATTGGTTTTGTTTCTTACATTTCTAAGCTTTTATTTCCTTCTGGATTTTAATTTTTAGCTGTAAGGTTTTAAAAGAAGTAACAGCCAAAAAGAAAGAGACTGAAGTTTATTGTATATGATATGTGCATGATGTTGGCCAAGTTCAATAAATACTTGTTACATCAGTAAACTGGTTGTTCTAGCAACTAAACCCGTTTTCCTGTGTTCCTTCTTACAGTGAGAGGATCCTTATGTTTACTTCCTTACGTCACTTGAGATTGTTTTGCTGTTTGTCAGTCGTACGGGGAAGCTACAGGCTCACTTTTCAGAGAGAAGCGTTTTTATCCTTCTATTTCCTTCCAATGCTCTATCAATTTTGAGTAATATACAATATGAAATCCTTTCAACGTTTGAACGTGCAAATGAGTACTTTAAATAAGTCGCTATTCCTTTACTCTCTTGTTCACATATATACTTGACTTCTAAAACTTGGCTGTCACTTCAATTTACAGTGCCGTTGTTGCAACTACAAGGAAATTTGCAAATAATTAATTTAATTATATCGATTAAAAACAATAAGTTTATGCAACAATAGTAACAGTACGATAGTTAGAGAAAGTCATGCCGAAACAAAAAGTTACTTGAAGACTATATGTGTTTGTTTTACATATAACACAGAACCTACATCTGAACCCTCTTAGAAATATTGTTCCTGTTTTCATCCAAGCTAACGTTCCTCTCTCTTGCCTATTGCAGTAATCTACATATGCTTCTCATCCCCAATTTATTTTTAGTTGTTTGTAAAATTGTAATGATTTCATTTTTCTAGACTTCCCCAAATTTGCTGTCTTTCTATATCTTCTATTCTGCATTTTACCAGTTTATCCACATCACTTGTATTCCTTTCCTCTAATCTCCATATATCTCTCATTCCTATTCTTTCCACAATTCCTCTTATTTCTGCCCACCAACTATTTCAGTTCTCTAATCTTTTTTGCTGTCTCATGCCTAATTTCATAATTTCCCCTTTAATTTGGGCAAACACTTATACCAAAGTTTCATTATTCTTTCCATTATTATTCCATTTCTTCATGTCTTTCCCAATTCTACTAAAGCTATTTCCCTAGTTTCTGATCTTAGTAAGCCTAGTAGCTCTTTACAAAACCTTCTGTAGTTTTGGTCCACCGCTTTGTCTACTTCTCCTCCCAAGAACTTCACTGCATACTACATTTTGGATTCAGCTAGCTCTATGTTATATGTGAAGCAAGTGATGCGTTGGTCTTCTATTACTATTCTTCCAAAGGCTATTGTTGTGTTTACGTTAAGTAAATCGAGATACATTTTCTTCAGATTTTATAAATTCTGTCGTAATTGCAAGAACGATGTTAAATAAAACGATAATCATGTCATAAAATGATGTCGCTGTGGCATGGCCGGCCCGCATCTGAACAAGAGAAAAAACGAATAGCGACTTGCTACTTAAAGGGATAACTGTTTAAACGTATACAAAGTACTACTCAGAAATGTTTAACACGAGATAAGGAGTTACATAAGGAGAGAAAGAGCATTTCTAAATATGCTTTAATGAGAATGAAAGGTTTTCGTTTAGCAAGATTCTGCCAACTTCCTGCTCCGGTTATACAAATGTCATTCATAGTGATGAGAGTTTAACTTGATATTCCCGGATAATTATATATATATATATATATATTTGTCTTCCAAATGCGTTAAACGTTTTGTATAAACGACATTATATAAGATTATCAAGATAACTAAATATTAAAAAAATTATTTCAGTGTATAAGCTAATTTGTGATGAAGAATTTTCTAAAAAACCTTCACATCAAAGTTAAAACTAACAAGGTTTGAACCTGGTTTCTCATCGTCAAAGACCAGCACGTAGCTCTACACTGCGGTGATGGTACGTATATGTCCTCAAGTAGTCTGTTGCGATTGAATTGTTACATAACTGGTAAATGTATGTTAATCATAATATTATCGTAAACAAATTGAGAAATATTTCCTGCATCACTAAACACACGTTCACAGGAACCGATGTAGCTGATACACAAAGTAATTTCTTTGCTATGGATGAAAGAATTGGCAACTGAATAGAACGTGTCTTCCACCACTGAAGAGGATTTGTGAAGTCGTCATCCAGTTCGCCCAAAGACTTGTAGACTCCTTGTAGACTTTCAATCAGAAATGAAGTCCAGAAATCTCCTGTTAAGCTAACATATTTCGCATACTTTAATGTGTCCAATAGCTTCGATCTTTCAATATCGTATAACTTGTCAATTCGTCTATTTGCAACATCTTTTGATGGAACATTATATGAACTGTTTCCAATGGTTTTTCTTAAAACTTCTTTTAGCCTTGTGTTAAAGAAGTTAAAATAAGGAAATGATTTTAAACATGTAAGTGCGTTCACATACTTGGAGGTAAGTGCTGCTCTTCATTTTGTTCTGAGTGGAATTAAAATTACGGCATATGAAAATTTACGAGGGAAACTGCGTGTACATTTTGCCTTTAGCCAAAGGAATCTGGTAAAATGCCTGACAGAAAAAAAAATGTTTTGTACAACTTGTGGGAAATTATTTAGTACTAGTGGTAATTATAGTAGTTTGAATTATCGTTTGAAACACATCCATTCATTTCAAAGTGCTAACGAATCATCTCCAACCGTTCCTCAGGCATCACAGTCCAATCTAAATAATTTCATAGCCAAACCGATTTCTTCCATGAAGGAAGCTGAATAAACAAATAAAATCGTAAAATGGATAATAAAGGGTAGCCGACCTATCAATATTGTTTCGAATGAAGGGCTAAGAGAACGTCACCAAACGAACACGTTCAATGCGAATAATTTTCTTGTTGGTTTATCCAAAGTTCTTCACCATCATCTTCTAATATTTCTTCATCTTCTCTGCTGGTTGTAAAAAAAGGAACAAAATTTCGAATCCCAAACTTGTCTACCTGCTCTTAAAACATCTGAGAATCATTTAAATTAACTGTGCTCTCTAGTTCCCAAAGCATTTACAAGGAAATATTACATATAAAACCATTTATGCAACTGTTTATATTTACATCTAATAAATAAGAAAATAAGCTTTCTTAAGTACAGTTTATTAGACAAGGTCAATGAAGGTATCACATCACGTATGTCCTGAGTACTTTAATTAAATATTTCACCCAAATATGTACAAGTGTACCGAACTGAATCAACAGTTTGGTTACAGCAGAGGAAGACAGCGTCGAGAGTTGTGACGTATTTCAGCCGGGAGCGAGGCCTGCAGTGCGTGTGACGTCAGGCAAGAGCCGTGTAGGACCGAGTTGCCTATATAAATGACACTATGAGTACAGAATCTGGGAGTTCAGTCAGGTGTAGCACACTCGTTGACAATAATGTGGCTGCCACGTACCAAATGGAACTGTTAAATTTACAATGTGACGATTTATTGAAGGACAAATGTACACACAAGAAAGACTTATTATTTATGTGCAGAGGAACTACTTTCAATAGTCCAGGGCCCCTAGGACCAAGGACCCGGGCCTCCTTCTACCCGGGAGCGATGGATACTTCGGAGCTCTTTCCATAGGGCAATACCTGATTACTTTAAAAAGCCCCCAACCCCAATGAGCACAACGTCAAGGTGGGATTGAATTGGATACGCCACGCGCGTCAACCCCGCAGGGAAGACTACCGGAAACCTCGGTTTGTCCGCCTGGTGATCTAGCACACCTTCTACTAGCTCTGCAGGCTAGTACCCGGGTGTTATTAGGCAACCCTCTAACCTCCGGGCGGCGTTATCCTGGCCGGAGGTGCCCAATTCCCCGTGGGTGTCGGGAAGACACTGCCCCCTCGAGTCCAACCCAATCCGAACAAGTCCCCGACGGGAGGGGCTCGGCAGTTTGGCCCGAGGTTCCTCTAGTAACGTCAGAGGTACCACGAGTGCTAAGGGTCCGCAGCGCCCGCACCTCTGCAGCTGAAGCGGACCGATCCCCTCCCTTTCGGGAACAAGAAAGACTTGGCTGATTTTTCAATAATGTCCCCCAAACAAGATTCCCGAGGTGATATTCACTTGCCACCCGGATATTGTGTATGTTTGGCTCGATATATGTTTGCAAACAATTGTTTTTTGTGTTATGAAATTAGCTAAGTCCATACCCCGAAGTACCTTGTCGTATCACAATCTAACATGCAGTCTTCGACTACAAATTTCCCAGATATTACGTCCTGACATTGATAGACTAGTTCAATAAAACCGTGACAGAAAGTGTCGGAAAATGTCCACGTAAATTTGTTCTGAATTGGTCTCCTCTAATTTGGAGAGAAAATTACTTCATGTTTTATTTGAATTTACTTTATGACATGCCTGACCTTCAGATAAACTACGAGTTGAAGTTTTATATATTTTCTCATATTACATAGCCAAAATGTAATTGTTTATAAACTGTGACAAATTGTGTAATTAAAGCAGTCAGCATTAATATTACAACACCAGAGAGGTTAATTGTGCATATTATTAATACCCAATACGTTTCATGTCTTTGCTACCCGCGCACATCAAAATATTCCTTCATCTCCGACAGCAGTAATCAGCGCGGTGACGTCACACACTAACCTGCCTTTCGTTCGTGAACATATTTAGAGGTGAGAGCTGGCAAAGCTGACGTCACAGCACTACTACCTATCTTTCCATGGGCTAGAGTATTACTACGCTCTAAAACTGATTGGTTCATGTACACCAAGGTACACCAAAACTTTTAACTAATCTACAATGCATGTTATTGTCAATAACAAATGTAATCACTATAATTGATGGATTTTATCCAACATTAATGGGTTTCAGACTTAAGTTATATAAGTAGGCAAGAATTGAACAATGCGAGGAATTTGTGAGTATAGACAGACTGAGAAATCCAATGTCATAGCCGGGATTTGAACCACGGGTCTACCACTCTCCGTGTTGTTACTCTAACCCAGTGAGCTACTATGGCCAACGTGCCGACATGACATTAAATTCTCCAGATGACTCGTATGTTTCCCGTTAGACCACTAGATGCTCTCATATGCTATGATACACGCACCTTTTGTGGCGACTTACTACGTTTTAAGTACCTAGGTCTCCCCAGGCTTCTAAGTTAAACCATTATGTTACTCAGGTAAATTGATGGAAATAATTATTTCTTCTACACTAGCCGTGTGTAGGCTAAGGGGGAGATCCATGGTTCAAATCCGTGCTATAGCATTAAATTTTTCAGTCTGTCTCTACTCATTCAAACCTAAGCCATCACTCGGCTTGTGTGGAATTAATGATTATTTCCAATGCAAGGAATGTTTAAATGCCGATCTTGGACTTCAGAGCAAAACTGACGGCTCGTAGTAATGATTGACATATTCGAACATCGTCTCTTGTTTCACCGATATAGTACAATGTGCCCTAGAAGTACATTAACTGGCGTATTCGTAAGGACAGGTGCTCAGTCGTCGACCGCATTTTTTGCGAGGTAGCGCGGCCGACGCACACAGATATATTGTGCAGCTCGAAGATAAAAGGTTTGCCAAATCAGATAAATTTAGATAACTAGAACATTTTAGTGCCGTCTTGTTCATTCTAGAGATATGAGTAGAGGTATATATAAGAAATCGTGACACGCCAGGAGACAGAGTGTAATCGGAGCTGATTCGTGTGCCTGCAGCTGCATTTTGAAAGTGAACGCTTTTGTATATGGTCAGCGACCTTGGAAGATTGTATTTGTGTATGTTACGTAATTCTGCTACTGTAACGATTGACCAAAGTGTATTTATACGGAAATAAAGAACATTTTGAATTCCTGCAACTGTAACTTTTAATGTTACGAACCCAAAAAGCCACAATATGCATCTAAATATCAAAGTATCTATCTGTCAATATATTTTGAACAGGAAGACGAGAGTTTGCTTCTTATCAGTGAACAGCTTGTTCCCTTCAACCAAAACCGACAACCCCATGTCAGTAGATATGTTTGCATGCAAAAGAATTCCTATGGGCCAAATTCCGGCATATCGGCGGCGTTGATAGGAACATGGGAACTGACAAAGTCGTTAATAATAGTATATTACGATATTAAGTGATAAGCACTAAATACGGAACGAAGAAAAGTTTGAAAAACAAGGAGCCTGCTCCGAGTTTTTTTTTTCCCCTTCAATTTCCGAGATTACGTTATATGCTTACCGCATGTGTATTGGATCCCATTGTTTGACGTATTTATATCAATCTGAATTTTAGTAGTTAAGATATTAACTAAAATATTAATAAATAAAATTGAAGATAAAGGTTAGATTTTAGAGCATGCATCGCCTACATGTACCGCTTTGGAGAAATTACTTAGCGCACTAGTACGAGATTGTCAACTTACGATGCATAGCAACAATAACGCTAAGTATGGAATATTAGTTATATAGTGCAAAAATAATCTGAAAGAACGCACACATTAGAAGACGCTACGATGCATTGAATGTGTGAACAACTTCTTTCTGTTCTTAAAGTAGGCTAATACAGGTTAAATATGCATGTTTTGTTGAAATGTAATAACCTCGAACGCTGGTTTATATTTCATGTGTTGATAGGGTAAGAGGGGAGTATCCGTAACTTACTTCTAGGCAACATTGCAGCACCCCACCTGGAGAAACAGATGACCTACACGTATCTTCTTTTAAAAATCAGACTGTAGCACTAATTGTGGACCCAGGATCAGATAAACTTTACTGTAATAGTGATATGATCGCGGCACTGTCACGCCCGATTAGAAATAGACCGTTATTGTCATTTCCCAGAGAATATTTTATCGTATCTGGTACTTATGTCCCACAACCTTAATTCCCAAACTATTACTGCTAAAATTCTGGTAGTAGAAGTATCGTTGGGATGAGAGTTGCCAGATCATATAACGGAAGGGTTTGTGTTATGGACAAAGCGAATACATTGGCTGTAACAGTGTGGTATTCCGAGAACACTTTCATCAGACATCTCAAGGGCAATACATATACTCTTTGAACATATAAGATAATGCTAAATAATAAACTTAGCGGTGTATGGCACGAGATAAGCCAATGAGAGGAGATTAAATCACGTCAGCGTTAAGAAATACGAGGTAAGCTGATTTCAAAACAAGGAATGAGTACATAAGTAGAAAAGCATGACAAAATCTCCAGTAAATGGAATAATGCAGTCTTAAAAGCCAATAAATCATAAAACAAATATGCAATTGGCATTAAGTTTAAGAGTCTAAAAGTTTACAACATTACATAAACAAGCCGTGGTATTTAAATCGTCAAGTGAAACAAAAGTTGTCATACTCGGTGAACTACTAGACATCATCGTAGCCGTCTGTTTCATAAGGACGGAGAACAGTGTATAGAATAAAAAGAAGTATTTCAGAAAGTGGAGTGCCATTGTTAATAAAAATAGGCAAGTGAGTCAACCTTGTATATACTTTTCTCCACTTACAAGTACCTAATTTTAGTAACGGAGAAGAGTGACGTACTTTTCAGGTGTAAACGTCTTTATCAAGGATCTTTTGTAAAGAAGTAAACGAAGGTGCTAACGATTTATTTGCCATATATGAAAGCAATGCTCTAAAATGTCTGTCTGCAGTTTCGTTTTTGACAGTTCCAATCCCAATGTCCTGATTCTCCCATGGCGCGATTTTTCGGTCGACGAGTTAACTATGTGACAACATGCGCTCCCAGTGGCGGAATCATTAACTGTTTTATCATGGGTGCCTTTTAGTTTTAAAGCAGGATAAAAGCTTGTTCTAATATACCTTTCCCGATAAACCATGTAAATGTTGAGGCCAGCATTAACGCGCGATCATTTTACCTCCATTAGAAGCGCGCTGACCGAGAGTTCGTATTAGCTTTTACGGAACTTTATGGTTTCGAAATATAAAATATCTACATCTGAACAGTATACAATTGCAGGGAATCTGAAAACATTTTATATTTAGGCCACATTGCTGAAAAAAAGAATTTTAAGTCATAATTTACCATTAAATCACTAAGAAAATTTACTGTATTCACTGATATTAACGTTCTTACTATTTTAATTAGTTTTAGGGTTATACATTAAAACAATTTGTTTGCGTAAAAATTGTTCAGAAAGTTTATTTTATACATAACATCAAATTTTGTGCAGTTGCAACTTTTATTCCTTGACGGTTAAACATATGCATTTAATAAATATATTATAAATTGAAAGGAGGTTGTTAAGGAAGTTTTGTAATGTGTTTAGGTGGATAGTTGTGGCGTTAGTACATAGTTAACTAATATGTGCATATTTATGCATATATTTTAGTTTTTCAGCAATGATGCGTACTTTTTTTAGTTAATTGATGGCAATCAATCATTTCTTCACACTAGCCGTATATAGGCTAAGGTTTCGATAGCTAGAGTCAACATGAAAAATTAAATACCACGGCCGGTATTTGAACCATGAATCCCCTGGTTTCCGTCCAGTCACTCTAACCCATTGAGCTACATGGCCATTTGGCCGTCATGTCACTAAATTCTCCATTTGACTCGTTTATTTCCCGGATAGACCACTGGGGACTCCCGCATTCGAGATACACCGTTTGTGGCGACTTACTATTGTAAGTAGTTGAGTCACAGGCTTCATCATTTAACTCTTATTATTTTAGTTAATTACTGGAAATTATTCATTTCTTCATTCTAGCCGTATATATGCTAAGGTTTTTGCTATATAGATAAAGTCAACATGAAAAATTCAATTTCAAGTCCGGGATTTGAACCACGGCATTGAAGATTTCATGTTTACTCCATCAATGATTCGAACATTTATTTCCCGTCGATATTTTAAGAAGAGAAGAATACGAGAAACTTTCACTTTTATTGCTCTTTTGTGTGTAGGATAACGGATTAGTTCGTCGGGACTAGTCACGGAAACCACACTTGGTTTAATGTATTTATGCCATCAAGTGGGCATACCCGTAGAGGAAGAATGAGGAGAGAAGACACAGATGGCGTTCGATCCAAGGTGTTACGATAGTGCAGAGGACAAGGTCCCTACATATCACTAGGATGGACACTTTCCCAGCTGACTAGGATAACAGAGATCTCAAACTACTGTGGTTGGATTACTGTCCCACTACCAGACCTACGTGCGGAGACCGGCGACTACCTTACCGGAGGAGGAAATGGTTTACACAGAGCATATCACCATACCATGCGGCACCGAAACATCTGCCAATACTTCGAGCCTTATACAGCCACCAGATGAGAGTTAATGTGAAATGAAAATGGAAATTAATGAAGGGACAGGAAATTTGGAGAATGGTATTAACCTACAAACCAGCATTCGCCTGACAACCCGAGAAAACTGTACATTATATTACAAAAAACTCCGGATATTAATATTTTATGTTCTGATAGCAAATATCTCCAAGGCGACAGTGTGGTGCTTCCAGTTGAAGTTCCTTCAGAGCTTTCTAGTGCTATAGCTTCTGTCCAATCAGGTCTGTGGATGATGAGAGGCCCTTTTCTCCATATTGTCTTATATAGGTCATTCATTTACTGCTGTAAATCTGGAAAAAAGGATCATTACTGCATATGAAATTATCTCCTACATGATGACGCAATGTAAGGAAGAAGATTCGATACGAGTAAATGTATCAAATTGTTTACCTATATATAGTGCGTATTAGCACATTTTAAATATTTTATAGATAAATACTTGCATGTTTTAGAAGTTTAAAATAAATATAAACAATATGTCTAATTATTATCTATACTGATAGCGAGAACTGCGTAAACACGTATCCCATGACTCACTAAGGGACCATAACAATACTACGCATAGCAGAATCTATTAAGCTGCTTCAACAGTGACTGTACCAAGTGAATAAAGTAAAAAAAGCGTATTTAAATCCCGAACACAGTGGAAAATACAGCAAGAGGTACTTTTCCTAAAATACTGAGCAATAGTCATTAAAAGCCCCAAGATTGCAAGGGAGAAGTACGGAGTATTGGTCCATTTTTAAGAGGAATGAGTTTATATTCAATTCTACATATTCTGAATGACTCCGAAAAGAGAGGATATCTCATCAAGTTCTCAGCCTAATGATAATTTATTACCTTGAGTCAGCACATTTGTATGTGTAATCAGGAAATAGAATGGAACAAAACTTTTTATCAGCAATAAGTCTCTGTGTGATAAACGCAAACGTGGGAAAGTAGTCTTGAAAGTCTCTCCCATGTATGTAAAGATGTTATTTGTTTATTACTTCAAGTGTGTCATATTGAGTATGTTACCAGCCAAATATGATATAATGTATGTGTATCGGTCAAAGAATTAGACATTATATAAGTACAAATCTTCTACTTTACGGCTTTGGACTTTTCAAACCATTGCGGCTTCAATTTGATCTGTCAATCTACCTTTGACTTTTCGGCTATTTTAGGTATTCTGTTATTATTCATTAACATACTTTCTCATTCATTTTTGTCGTTAGCAATAGAATGATTGATTTATTTCACTTGTAATACTTTCCTAATGTCTTGACACCACTTTTTATCATATTTAGTGCATCCGCTCATAAATTTCGTCTGCGATGTCTGCATTAAATAGATGACATCAAAGTATATGTCCATAATAAATAGAAATGCATGAGAAAACTTGTAGCACAACACGGTTCCTGACTGATAGCAAAATCACCGAGCTTCTATGTAATAGATGCAAGATTGAAATGGTTCAGAATTTTAAACAGAGCAACATATGTGCCTTAGTGGAACATCTAAAGAATAGTAACCCTTAATATGGAGTAAAACTCAACTCAACTCAACTCAACTCGATGCTGGCGGGCTGTTTGGAACAGCCCGAAGGGTGGTCAAATCGTGTACCCGCTCTGGGAAGAGCTTAACCACGTAGTGGTGGGATGTGGATGTTGCAGAATGACGGGTGTATTTTAAGTGGGGTTAGTGTAGGGAGGTAGCTTTTTGCTCCTCAGGGAATGAAGGGAGTGTCTTGATTGACTCTTAGTGCAATCTATCGGCAGAGAGTTAACTACTTGACCACATGCCCTCCTAGTGGTGGATTCAGTGACTGTTGCTTTAGAGATAGTCACGTTCCGGTGACTTCGTTCCTTATTAACAGATCATTCTGTATATTTATTATGTCAGTGTTAAAGTAGGAGACCAAAAACGTGTTCAAATGTCCCTTTCCCCTTAAAACATGTAAATTTTAAAGTCAACTTTATTCAGTAAACAGTTCTGTGTTACGTGAATCAAGTGATGTCTGTTACTTTTCTTCCAAAGGTTATTGTTGTATTTACCTTATATTAATCGAGATACATTTTCTTCGGATATTTATAAAGTTTCTCATAATTTAAAAAACGATGATAGTAAATAAAACGATAAACATGTTTTTAAAATGATATAGCTGTGGGACAACCCACCCTCATCTGACCAAGAGAAAACGCAAATAGTGACTTACTACTTAAAAGGGATAACTGAGCTTATACAAAGAACAACCACTTGGATATGTTTAACGCCAGAGAACAACAGAAAAAGAGAATTTGCTTTAATAAAAAGGAAATGTTTTGGTTTATTAAGATGATGCCTAATTCTTTTGTTATGAAAAGACTCACAAGTATTAGTTGTATGCTGCAAGTCTGTGGCAGTAACTGTCAAAATGTAAGGTAGTATGATCAGCTTATACATATGTAATAAATAATCACAAAATTCATCAAACTTCTCATCTCGTAACTTAATGGACAGGTTCCGAATAAAACAGTCGTTAACTTAGTGTGACTCTAGTCATCTGTCAATAGTTTGTCATTTTTGTCACATTTACGTATCAAAACGACATTGGCCTCACTCCACACAGTATTTATTGCAGTACGTTCAATATCAGTAATTACAAAAACTCTTTTTAGTTGCAGGTTCATGCTGAGCCATCATTCAGAAATCGATTTTAATTCATAAACATAAGTTTCTAATTTTCCCATATAACAGAGAGTATATAAATTTTATCCAGTATCCATGTTATACCTCATGCACGGCAAATAGTTGTTTAAAATACTTAATACAAAACTGAATGTGCAGTCATTGTAGAGGGTTGGACAATCTAACTCAGGGAAAGACAGGTAGTGCAGTGTGACGTCACCTCCACCAGCTTTCACCACAAAATATGTTGCCATTCGAAAGGCAGTTTGGCGGGAGACGTCACTGCGCTGATTTCTGTTGCCGAAGTGGGAAGAATAGTAATAGTTTGATGTGTGTGGGTAGGAAAGACAGGAAACGTATTGGGCATTAATAATATGTACAACTTACACCTTGGGTGTTGTAATATTAATGCTGACTGCTTTAATTACACAATTGGTCACAGTTTATAAGCAATTACATTTTGGCTCTGTGCTATGGGAAAATATATAAAGCTTCAAACTCGAGCTTACCTGAAAGTCAGGCATGTTATAAAGTAAACCAATAAAACTGCAAGTAATTCTCTCTGCAATTTAGAGGAGACCCATTCAGAACAAAACTTCTTGGACATTTTCCGACACTTTTCCTTTCGTTTTTAATTAACTAGTTTATCAATGTCAGGACGTAATATCTGAGAACTTTGTAATCGGAGGCTACATGTTAGATTGTGAAACGAAAATTATTTCGAGGTTTGGACTTAGCTAATTTCATAACAGAAAGAAAATTGTTCGCAGACATATGTGGAGCCAAACACACACAATGTCCGTTCGGCAAGTGAATACAACCTCGGAAATCTGGTTTGGGGAACATTCTTGTAAAAACCAGCTAAGTCTTTCTTTTATGTATATTTGTCCTTCAATAAATCGTCATACTGTAAATTTAACAGTTCCATTTTGTACGTGACAGCTACATTGTTGTCATGGAGTGCGCCAAACCTGAATGAACCCTCAGATTCTGTACTCACTGCGCCATTTATATAGGCAGCTTGGTATTACACGGCTCTTGCCTGACGCCACATTGTGAAGGCCTCGCTCCCGACGGAAATACGCCACAACCCTCGAAGCTGTCTTGCTCTCATCTTTTTCCTTTAATTTTACGTCCTCCAACGTTAAGTCACATCGGATGGTGAATGAAATGGGTTAAATGATGCTCTAATATTTCTAGGGTCCATGGAGCTTAGTTACTCGACATTCGTCTTTCAGGATAAGGGAAAACCCCGGAAAAAACCTTATCCAGGTATTTCACCCTGACCAAGATTCGAACACGGGACCTATGGAACGTAGAGCAGACATGCTGCCATCTACGCTTCCGAGAGGGTTGTCTTCTTCTGATCTAACCACTGTGACACATTGTTGGAAGGAAAAAAAAAATAATAACTTATATTCCCATTTGATGATGGATTTAAGCTGTTCACCACTACTTGCAATTTGTTTATGCTCCTGGACAAACCTAACGCTATCATTTTACGTAATTTATTCCTTCTAAAGGGGAGGCATCTGAGAAAAATGCTAAATTCCAAAGTTTATGAAATTTTGTGATAAGTGGGTTGAGAGCAGTCTAGCTAAGCTTTCAAATTTCATCCTTCACTCTTCAATAGTTCCTTTCAAAAATAAATTTATTGCATTTCATAGTGTCAATTTTGTAAGTTTTATAAAATACCCCAGGCCGTACTGGTTTTGTTTTGGAAACTTTAAATTTCAGATTCCCATTTCTATGTACGTCAAATATAAAATGTTTTTAGTTTGTGGCAAGTAGTTTGGTTGAAAAGAAGTTATGTGGGAATATATTACATTTTCCTTAAATTGTTGGCAATTTTGTAATTTTAAATATAGTAATAAATTAACAATTAAATTTAGCACTGATATAATATCAAGTTCTATTAAATATTTATTTAGGAATATGCATGCATGTGTGATAAAATTTTATTGAAAACTGTAGATGCTGGAGCATTTAAACCATACAAAGCAGCTGAAAGATGAAAGACGGGAAAAATGAATTTAAAGATTCGGAAGAAATTAGGTTACTTTGCTTCAAAATTCCCTTTCATCAAACATAGGTCCTGTAGCTATCTTATTAGCTTCCTTATCTGTAATTTGGTTAAACTTACCTCCTAACTAATGATGTTTCTGTCTACAAAACCTTTTATAAAATGGTAATTGTATTTTTGCTACAATTTGCCTAGCTTAGGGAAAAAGTTGCACTCCTTGCAAAGTTTATTATGAACGATTGAAACCTTGCATTCCTGTTTCTTTAGATAATTTACTATTTTACTCTTTCTACCCAATATTGAACAAACTATTTTTAAACAGCTTACTGCCCCAATTACTTTACATCACTCGAGATAAACGTTATTGTATAATTACTTTTATTATATATGTCTCTGTGGTGACAATATATATGAATACAGTTAGTATCCAGTCAACGGACATTTCCTAAATGCACCGTGATAAACTTTCTTCGATCCTATTAGCTTTTAAATTTAGTCACTCCTCCACCATTGGCGCATGTGGTCAGACAGTTCACCAACAGCCGCTAGATGGTGCTGATGTAAGAATCAGAACGTTGCTAATTGAAATTCCAAAAAAGTTCAGGCGATTTGGGTATTAAATTATTAGTATCATTAGGGAAAATTAATATTTAGCAGATTTTGTTTCCTTTGATCCGGCGGATGATAAAAACGTTTACACATGAAAGAAAAAGTCACGGCTCTCCGTCGTAGCGGAACAGAGAGCTACCATTCTATCTATTAGAGCACGCAACATGACCAATTCTGTTTTGTTTCAGGGTTCACTTCTGAACATGTG
Organism: Mantis religiosa; assembly: GCA_030765055.1. NCBI lineage: Eukaryota > Metazoa > Arthropoda > Insecta > Mantodea > Mantidae > Mantis > Mantis religiosa. The sequence continues at coordinate 216,491,526 of CM060949.1, read as the reverse complement.
TTTTGATCTAATTTGTTGCTATGTTACAATTTTGAATGCCTGACATATTCAGACGCTACTGGTTATTTGGGTTTCAAACAACTTACATATGCCATAAATAACAAACTCTCAAGCACACTCTCCCATGTTTGTGTTTATCTCACTGAGACTTATTGTTCGTAGATTCTTCGTTCCTTTTTCTTTTCTGTTAACATAACACGTACGTGTCTAAGTTGTGGTGTTAAATTTTACTATACAAGGTCAAATCGAAATAAAATGTTCATTTGCCTTGTGGTTGAGGCTTAAGGAGTAACAGATGTTCTGTAATGTTGGTAACTTCTGATGGTTAAATTTATTTTTCACTGCGCCTGAACATGAGTAATACAGATAAGACATTAATGTGTTCTTCATAAAGCTAACTTCCTATTTAAAACATTTTCTGCTCTTATCTTCTGTTTTAATAAATACAATCTTCTAAATGTGCTCTGGCGGACATCGTAGCTTTGTTCAATAATGCAGAGGCACAGATTTGTACTTATAGCACGTCAAACGTTGTTAAACTTTACCACATGAAAACATACAGAATATAATGATGAAAGGATAAAACGTTTACAAGATTTGAACTCCTTTCCGAATTTGTAGGAATTGTCCCTACTTTTCTATAACTGTCCCATGTCCATACTTGAGTATGACAAAATGTCTTGAGGTGCCTACCTTTTTTTTACTTCATGGCAAAGCTTTGAGGCAACCTTTACTGAAGAGCACTACATTCGCTTGTTATGTTATCTATTAGACCAAACGAAATATAGTACAATTGGACAATTCCAAATCACAGAATAGTGTGACTTTGTGGGTTCGTGAAATTAAAATTCCAATTTCAGAAATTTAAAATGCTCTTTATTTCTGTAGAGAGGGATCTTATATACAGCCGTGAGCAGCCGAATTACGTAACATACACAAATACAACCTTTAAGGTCGTCTGCCACTACAACCACAAACAAAAGAGTTCAGTTTCAAATCACCGCTGCACACACACGATAATCCAGTCCAATTACTACTGTCACCCGACCAGCTGGCCGCGGCATCTTTTATATCTCCACTTATTGTTCTAGAGATTTGAGGAATGATGTCTAACAATCAAGACGGAACCAGAAGAAAGACAAACCTTCCAGACATCTGTCTTTTTCTTTCTCCTTTTCGGCAAGCTTTTATCTCCGCGCTGCACTATCTGTCCCTTTGCGCGCACCGGCCGGCCCCTTCGCAACAATGCCTCGCGACAATACTGATTATACCGAGCTGCTCCCTATGGGCAGTGAGCTGACAACTGAAACTAAGCCGGAAATAGAAATGTTAATACAGAGAGTAGTATTCCTTAGAACATAGTTCTGTGTTATATATGTGAATATAAACGGAAATAGGAATTTCTTCAGAACCTTAGAATCGTAACCTCGGAAAATGCTCAATTTAAATGTAATATCGTGTTAGGTGTACTGAAATGGAAAAAAGCTACTTTTGTAATTTGCGGCAGATAGGCAGTTTTGTGTTCTACAGTCCTGGTGCACTGCTGATGGATTGGATTTCAATATGAGTGACATAATCCTGAAGTCCAGAAGAATTCAATATGTGAAGAAGATGATACTGCAATAGCCGTATTATATGCAGAATATGGAGCTTCCATCTTTGTCTGTACAGTAAATGTTTTACCTGAGAACATTATGATCTATATGCATGTATATATGACTTCAAATATGTATATATGACTTCAAATATGTATATGTGACTTCAAATAACATAACGCACGATTTTATTTATATCACAAAGGTGTGGCTAAACGAGGACTGGTTGATGCGTGTAGCTTCTTGCAAGACTACCTTTCTCATCTTCCACCAATTGCGAAGACGCTCTATCTATTTAGTGATCCGTCCGGAGTTCAAAACAGGAATGATACAGTTGTGCGATTTTTGTTATCATTGACAATGACAAGAAGATTCAATGGCATTCAGCAGTACTTTCCTGAAAGGGGTCCCTCTTTGTTGCCGTGTGACCGCAACTTTGGTCTCCGTCGCCATAATACATTCTATACAACATTTGAACATCTTTCTCCGATATTATTAACTAGGAAACTCCCAAATGCTTTATTGGCAACAGTAACAGTCTCTGAGAACACCATAGACTCAAAACCTGGTTTCAGAACTATTCTAAGAAGACAACTAAGGCTCAACTCAACTCCATGCTGGCGGGCTGTTTGGAACAGCCCGAAGGGTGGTCAAATCGTGTACCTGCTCTGGGAAGAGCTTAACCACGTAGTGGCGGGATGTGGATGTTGCAGAATGACGGGTGTATTTTAAGTGGGGTTAGTGTAGGGAGGTAGCTTGTTGCTCCTCAGTGAATGATGAACCGGGTGCTGCGGACAGCGAGCACCGCTGATGGGTTAGTTAATAAACTAGGAAGAAGGTATGTAAGTAATTTTGAATATTCCAGGATAAAAATTTTGGATTAGCTGAAATGTAATTTAGGCTGGAATGGAGATCATGTGGTTACCGGTAGTGACCGCAAGACATGCGGGGTAACCGGTATCGCTTTAAGCTTTATGTTCACGAGGAACATAATCCCCAAGGGATCTGACGAGGGCGCTCTGATGTTGGGGCAAATCCTCGAAGAATTTTGTCGCCCGGCGTCTAATTTCATCCTCCACATAGCGGAGGGATGAAGCCTCGTGAGGTAATCTCACGGGGAACCTTGTGCAAACAGAATAAATAATCCGAAGACATTTATTCTGTGCACGTTGGAGCAGAACTAGATGTGAGCCTGCGGCCATACCCCAGACTTCGCACGCATAGAGCATGATAGGGAGGATTAGAGCCATAAAGAGGCGCAACATCAGGGGAACAGACATCGCAGACCGAAGCACAGGATATAGTGATGCCACAGCACCACACGACCGATGAGCTTGCTCATGGATGTGCTCCCGAAAAGTTAGGCCCTTGTCCAGCTTGACTCCCAAGTACTTGATTGAATTCTCCCATCTGATCCCTTGCCCGAAGTAGGTAAATTGGGGGAAATTGGCAACTAAGGCTGTTGCTCGTCCAGGCATTTCTCATTGTGGGCCTGGTGCGACGGTTCTCAAGTATGAGCATCAGCAGGTCCCTACTGCTGTTTTACCTTCATTTCATGGAAAAGAGTTGAGGTACAGTGACTTTTACTGTCAAACGCTACATTGGCTGTTTATCTTATTTATTAGAACATTGAAGTATAATTAGAATTGGGAAATTCCAAACCACAACATACTGATTATACCGTGCTGGCATCTATCGGTAGTGAGCTGACAACCGACGCTAAAGTAGAAATGTTAATCCTGAAGGTAGTAATCCTTAGCACATGGTTCTGTGTCATATATGTGAGTATAAACCTATGGCTTTTGACGTAACTCGGTCTGTGAAGAATGTCTTGTCGTAACAACTCTAGCGTTATCTGAGAAAAATTACGGCTCTACCTTTAACAAATCAACATTACTTACTGGCCTCTCATAAAACATTCGCCTTACACCAGCAAGTTCAATACGAAGTGAATGAACAAGATTGTTTTCAATGTCGATAGTACATCTATATATGACATCATCGCTAGCTGAGCCTATACTGTCTACCCACCACAAGAAAGCAAGACAGAGGAATTTGCAACATACCCGCTTAGGCTATCCACACGGTGTTTATGCTAGCCTTGCAGGTATGACAAGGGTGGAAGCCTCGTTTAAAATACGCAAGATTTGTCGCATAACTTACCCATACATAATACTATCGCGAGCCATTATTGCGATAGCGCAGCCGGCGTGCAAAGAGGGACAGAAAATTCAGTGCGGTGATAAAAGGTATGCCGAAATAGATAAAGTTAGATGACTGGAAGGTTCGTGTTTACTCTGGTGCCGACTTGTTTGTTACAGAACATTCGAATAATTTATAGAAATCTAAGTAGAGGTATAAAAAGAAGCCGCGACTCGCCAGAGACAGATTCTAATCGGAACACGTGCAGCTGTGTTTTGCAAGTGAACTCTTTTCTCTGTGGTCGACGATCTTGTCGATTGTATTAGTGTATGTTACATAATTCTGCTGCTGCCAAAGGAGTACAAATTGTATTTCTACGGAAATAAAGAACATTTTGAATTTCTGCAAATTGAACCTTTAATTTTACGAACCCACAAAGTCACAATACCCATCACTACATTTACTGCAACAAACATTTGATCTGGCAGCATGGGAGACTCATATGCTCCCTCTTACACTTATTTCCTAGTAAACAGATCTACTAACAGAGCAGATAAACAGTTCAAACCCCTTTCCTCATCATTCGTCTCTTGCCTTCTTGTGGTGGGTAGACAGTAGTTCCCCTGACTCCTCCAGGAAAAACATCTCCCGCACACGTTTTCACCTGAGAGTAAGTGTTTGTCTTAACGCGGGGAAGCATCATCATTATCTACATTGATAACGATAACTGCGTAAACACGTATCCAATGACTCACTAAGAGACCATTACAATACTACTCACACCAGAATTCAGTAAGCAGCGTCAACAATGACTATACATGAGTGTTTGAAAGAACAAAATTGAACAAAATAGAAGTAAAGCTACATTTCCTAAAAAATAACCAATTATCATTAAAATCCCAAGAAAGCAGAGTAGAAGTAGACAATATTGGTTCATTTTTAAGTGAAAAGAATTTATACTGAATTCTGTGTTCTAAGTGATGACTCAGGAAAAAGATGATATTTCATCAATTTCCCAGTCTAATGATAATGAATATCTTGAGTCAAAAACTGAAAATTTGTATGTATTAGCAGGAATGAGAATTGAACAAAACATGTTATCTGCAATAAGTTTCTGTGTGATAAATACGAACGTGGGCAAGTGGTCTTGACAGCTTCTCCTATGTATGTAAAATATTATCTGTTTATTACTTCAAGTGTGTCATATTGTGTATGTTACAAGTCAAATATGGTATAATGTTTTTTGTATCGATGAGAGAATTACTCTTTGGCTAAGTAGAAATCTTCTTCTGCTTCACGAGCTTGGACTATTCAATCCGTTCCGGCACTAATTTGGTCTGCCCATCTTTTCTTCGGTATTCTCTGCTTTCTCTACATTTAATTTTATAGTCCATGGCCCTTTACGTATTTTGTTGTTAGTAATAATATGGTTGATTGCTTCTATTTTTAATTTCTTTTTAATACACTGATCCTCCTTTTTGTCCCTTTTTGTGTATCGGAGTTATTGCTATAGAAAAGCTCTTCTCTGATATCTCTATTAAATATACATCTAACTAGATATCTGTATTAAGTAGAAGTGCAAGGCATTATATGTTGTTAAATGACAACAAATCATGAAAAGTAACGTTCAAAGCTTCAACATGACAGCACATTTGTCCAAGTTCATAAACGGAGAACCATAATACAAAACAAAATTCACGGCATTTGGCAGCTGACTGAGGGTCAGCGCGTTGTGTCATACGTGTAACTGTCCTAGACGGACTTAACCACTTAATGACAGGATATGTAGCGTTTTGTAGGGTGGCGGGTTTAGTTTAGGTGGATGAAAGAAGGGAGGTAGGCGTAGCTCCTCAACGGTTGCCGACTTGGGTGAAGCGACTGTGTGCACTGCTGATGTGAGAATATTTAGAAAGAGTTAAATTTAGAATAATTGCCAGTCTAATTCTCAGGTAGGTATAATTTTGAATTTGTAATATCAAATTTATTGTTACCGGTTTTGCCCGCATGCCATATGGAGAAGCCGGTAGAGCTTGAAGCGGCATTCCGTTGGTTGATAGCTCCCAAGAGACCTAAAAAGGGCACATTTAGGTTGAAGCAAACTCGCGTAGAATTTTTTGGCCCGGAGTCTAAAGAAAACTTCCACATACTGGAGAGATGAGGCTTCATGAAGACATCTCACGGGAAAGCAGCAATATACAGAATAGATAGCCCTAAGACATCCATTTAGTACACGCTGAAGCTGTAGCAATTTGGATTCTGCAGCCACGCCCCAAATCTCACACGCATAAAGCATTATAGCATCATATAAAGCATTATATTAACGGCGTCGGCATCCCTGACCGCATCATGTGGTACAACGAAGCCGAGGCCCCGCAAGCCCGATGTGCTAACTGCTGGATGTGAACCCGTAAGTTAGGCCCTTGTCCAGCTTTACACCCAAATAAGTGAGAGAATTTTTCCAGTCTATCCTCCGACCAAAACAATTAAAATAATGTAAGTTGGCGGGAAAGGGGTGCTTGGTGAAAAGTGTGCCTTGGCTTTTGTCCGAGTTGATGGACAATCGCCAAAGTGTGCCACAATCCTGATATACAGCCTAGGTGTCGCTGTATTGGGTTGAGGGCTCTGCGTGAGTGTTTATCTGTGTTACAGAGCAGCACGACATCAGCATAATGAGCTATGTTGAGGTGCGGCTGTGTATGAAGATCGGGTACATATACGCTAAAAAGCGTAGGGGTAAAACAGAACCTTCGGGGACTCCGTCTCTAAAGGGTCTTCAGGTGGATAGCTTTCCCGTCACGGTGACAATGAAATATCTAAAATAAGACCTGAAGCTTTCCTGGCGACGAATACGCTCACTTACTTCTCGGGCAGCCAGCCAGGTGAAAAGATGATTAGTTATCAACGTTTTGGGAGTGTGCATCTCTCCCATCATCAGGATATTTATAAAATGTTATAACCATAATTGAATCACTGGATATAACACAACTATAAACAAAGACAAAACACTATCAATTTTCGCATTACTGAACGAGTCTGTTTTCAGTAAATTAAATGCCAGGTCAAAAGATGGCGTGAATATAGAAAATTGTGTCAAAGAAACGTAACTAATTATCTTGATTATCGATCTTTATTAATCTTTGCTTCTTAATTCAATGTATTTCCATTTTAAAGCCCGTTTCCAAGAGAAGCTGAACTGAAATCCAGCATCATGATTAAGGGTGCTCCTTTCAGAGCAAATCGCCAAAGCCTCCTTATCTCCGCTCCCAGTAACTTTTGCATTTTGTCGAGATGGTCGCCTCCCAAAAATTGGCTCGATGGTCCTTATCAAAACAATGCTACTGATTTTCAAGTACATCAGATCATGTTTATAAATTCTATTGTGTTTATATCTGATTCTATAAATTAATATATACGGGATAAAAATATTTCTAACATAGGTACCTAGGTATGTTGTCAATAACAACTGACATTTGATTGGCAACATCTAATCAACATTTCTTATCGTTAATAACCAAAACGAGCGTTGCTACCTTAATATGAGAACTTGACTGACTCCGTCGTACGAATTCTTGGCGATGTAAACATATGAGGACACACCCAGACCTGTGATTGTAGTGACCACCTGATGAACATGTTCACATACAAATCAAATTATAGCGATGTTACTGCAGATCCTTGCCTTTGTTCTTCCTGCGCGTGGTAAATAGCAAAACACCTCCAAATACAAAAAGTTACTGTAGTTACATTGAATTATAAAAACTCACTTTCTACCGTAAACTAGTAGCTATTATTGGAGCTTTCAGCTCTACTCTAACAAAGAAAGAACATTTATTTTCAGATATAAAGGTATTTCCAGTGACTTATTTTGATAAGTAAGTACACATAATATAAAGCTGAATTGCAAATAATAGAATCTCATATCCTTAGTCGAAGTGTCTTTTAAGTTTTTTGGTTTCTCTAACTGCAGTGTCCTGACACATTCTTAGCACCATCTATCGGTGGCGGGCCAATACTTAAATTCCTGCGCACCTAGTGGTGGAATCAGTGATTACATGAATAAAAGAGGTTACAAAGTGCGCCAACAGATATCGTATGGTATATAATGAACAGATGAAATGCGAGTTTAATGTCTTTAAATATAGGGAAGATTATTATTAATACTTTTTTTATAATGATTTCTCTTCTTGCTAGATATATGATTTGTTTACATATCCAGCCACATCAAAATGTATTGATTTGAGCTCAAATAAATATTGGATTATGTTTCAATCTTTTTATTATAATTACTATAACTTGAAAGTTTGCGCAATTGCATCTGCCATTGGCGGGCTAGACACGCTGCTGGTAGTGGCCTACGATCCTCCTGATGCTCGCTTCTACGAGGCGGACTTCAACCTCCTGTTCAACCTTCATCCAGTGATATGCATCGCCGGCGATCTCAATGCGAAACATGCCCAGTGGCATAGCCGCACAGCTAACACCAAAGGGCGTGGGCTCTACCGCCTCATCAGCGGAAACCCAAGCCTTGTCGCGCACGGCCCGAGAGGTCCTACGTTCCATCCAGCCCACGGCAGGCCGGATGTGCTCGACATCATGCTCACCAAAAACTTCCCATATAATCTAGACCTCTCGGCAGTCAACGAACTGGACTCCGACCACGACCCGGTCCTGGTGGACGCTAGCGTTGGCATGCCAGCTCTGTTAAACCCAGACTGGACATATGAGATCGACTGGGATGCAGCCGTCCTAAACCTGAGCCAGTCAGTAGACCCGCGTCCACGTATCGACTCCATCGATGCGCTGGAAGCGGCAGCCTCTGACTTCTCCAATCACATCGTAAATGTGGTACGTTCCCACACATACCGCATTCCCTCACACCACCACAACCCCATGACCATTCCAAACGAACTCCGGCAGCTGCTTAAAGCTAAAGCAACTGTCCGGAAGCTATGGCAGCGCTTCCGCCACCCTAGGCTACAGGCAGTCTACCAGAGGTTCAAATCCCTGGCCAGACGGCTGCTTCGTGCTCACCGCTCTGCGGCCTGGGAGGCAACAATGAAGCGGGTAGACCTCGCGGAGAGGCACCCGTGGCGGATAATCCGTTCCTTACGGAAGGATAAAAGCCAATACCAACACCCTCTTCATGGCACTCGAGGGCGACTCGCCTCTGAGCCCCAAGAGAAAGCCACAAGTTTCGCAGACTATCTGGAGTCTCAATTCGAGCCACGGGAAGACCCGCAAGACGACGAGTTCACCGAACTCGTGGAGGAGGCTGTGGAATACCTCTACGAGGACCCCCCTCCCCCACGCGATGTGATCCACATTACCATTGCCACCCCCAAACAGGTGGCAGCCCAAATCCGTATCCTCAAACCTAACAAATGACCGGGGCATGATGGTGTCACGGCACTCATGCTCCGAAACCTTCCCAAAAGAGCTGTGATCCACTTGACGCGGATTTACAATGCGTGCCTCTACCTCCGCCACTTCCCAACTTGTTGGAAAGAGGCGAGGGTGGTATGCATTTTAAAGTCCGGTATGGACCCACTCTTCCCCTCAAGCTACCGGTCCATAAGCCTTCTCTCAGTCGTCTCAAAGGTTTTTGAGCGACTGCTCCTGGCCCGCCTGACTCCTCTCTTCGAGGAAAGGCACCTCCTACCGGATCACCAGTTCGGTTTCCGTCGGGGCCACTCCACGACTCTCCAGCTACTGCGATTGGTAGAAAAGGCTGCCCTGGGCTTCCAGGACAACCTCAAAACCGTCGCGGTGCTGCTGGACGTGGACAAGGTCTTCGCCACAACGTGGCACCAGGGACTGTTATACAAGCTCAAGGAAGCACAACTCCCCGCCCCATACCTCACCCTGATCAGTAGTTTCCTCCGGGACCGAACCTTCAGAGTGCGGGTCGAAGGCAAACTCTCCACCGTAAGACCCATAGCGGCGGGAGTCCCGGAAGACAGTGTACTGTCGCCGTTACTCTTTGCTGCCTAAATGTCTGACTTCCCCACAGAGCCTCGCACTATCCTGTGCCAATATGCTGACGACGTCCTCATATTGGCCCAGAACAAAAACGTCCGCTACTGCCTCCCTCCGCTGCAACGATCACTCCGGCCCATCGGCACGTGGAGTGAAAGGTGGAGGATGGCCATCAGCCCGCAGAAGAGCTCTGCCCTTCTGCTGGGGAAAGTCCTCCGCTGGCGCCCGGAAGGAGACCTGCGGTTAAGGCAGAGAAGGATCCCTTGGGTCCGGACTGCCAAATACCTGGGTGTCCGACTGGACCGTGGCCTCACATTCACCCCACATGCGCGTGAAAAAATCGGCCTCGGCCATGCAGCGCTCAGGCAGTTATACCCCATATTCCGCTCGACCATGCCCATCCGCCTGAAACTGCGGGTGTACCACGCGATCATCCCGCCCCTGATCCTGTATGGATGCGAGGTCTGGGGATCGGTGGCTCGTACCACCATCCGCAGACTGCAAGCCGTGCAGAACAAGGCGCTTAGGATGATCTATGGTACTGAACGTATGTTTCCCTCATACATTCTCCACACCCATTCTGGCATACCTTACATTGAGGACGTAGTGCGCGAGCGCTCGCGCTCATTGTATGCCAGGATTACATTCCATTCCAACCACCTAGTGAACACACTAGGGCAGTATGACCATCACTCACCTAGGAGGAGAAAGAGCTACCGCCTCCCCAAGGACGCCCTTGGGTGGTGAGACCAGCCTCTCATCCCCTCAAGTCTACACTCTGTTCCGGCCACACTGAGGCCGGACCCGGCCCGCCGGCTGAACCCCGGCAGCCGGGTCCCCCGGTGTGACACCAATAAACACCTTAACATAGCGATCCCTAACTTACCCGACCTCTCGCTCCTGGCCCCGCCACGCTGGACGGACCCTGCAACGCAGACCGCCAACAGCGGGGCGGTTCAGGGCACTGGCCTCCTTGGAAGCTACCCCCGCCGCCAGGAGCATTAGCAGAGGTCGAATCAGGTCCTTCAGTTGACAATGACATCCAAGCTTTGGCGAAACGACAAAATCTTTAAGACCGCACGGGTAAATCCGCACAGCGGATAGGTACCGTGGCGATCTACCCACCGTCCGGGAGCACCCGGACGACTTGTTCTCGCTCTTGGCTCTTTTATTCCTTGTCCTTTGAACATATGCATGTAATAAATTTATTATAAATTGAAAGGAGCTTGTTAAGGAAGTTTTATAATGCATTTAAGTGGATAGTTGAGGCGTTAGTGTATATTTAAATAATGTGTGCATATTTATACATATATTTTATTTTTTCAGTCATGATTCGTACCTTTTTAGTTAATTGATGGAAATTAATTATTTCTTCACACTAGCTAGGCTAAGGTTTTTGAGAGATAGTCATTATAAGAAATTGTATACCACGGCCGGGATTTCAACAAGAAATCTCCTGGTTTCCGGCCAGTCACTCTGACCCATTGAGCCACCATGGTCAATTGGCCGTCATGACACTAAATTCTCCATTTGACACGTATATTTTCCCGGTTAACCAATAGGGGCTCTCGCATCCGAGATACACCGTTTGTGAGACTTACTATACTAGAGTCCCAGGCTTTATCATTTAACTCTTATTATTTTAGTTAATTGATGGAAATTTATTATTTCTTCACACTAGCCGTAATTGGGCTAAGGTTTCTGATAGAGTCAACATGATAAATGCAATGCCATGGCCGGGATTTCAATGACGAATCACCTGGTTTCCGTCCAGCCGCTCTAACCCACTGAGCTCTCATTGCCAACTTGCCGTTACAACATTAAATTCTCCATTTTACTCGTATACTTCCCCGGTAAACCAATAGGTGCTCTCGCATCCGAGATTCTCCGTTTGTGGCGACTTACTATCGTAAGTACTTGAGTCCCAGGCTTTATCATTTAACTCTTATTATTTTAGTTAATTGATGGAAATTATTCATTTCTTCATACTAGCCGTATATAGGCTAAGGTCTTTGATAGATAGATAAAGTCAACATGGAAAGTTCAATTTCATGCCAGGAATTTGAACCCCGAATCTCCTGGTTTCCGTCCAATCGCTCTAACCCACTGAGCTACCATGGCCAACTTGCCGTCATGACAATAAATTCTCCATATAACTCGTTTATTTCCCGGGTAGACCACTAGGGACTCCCGCATTCGAGATGCACCGTTCGTGGCGACTTTCTATCGTAAGTACTTGAGTCACAGGCTTCATCATTTCACTCTTATTATTTTAGTTAATTGATGGAAATTATTCATTTCTTCACACTAGCCGTATATAGGCTAAGGTTTCTGATAGATAGAGTCAACATTAAAAATTCAATGCCATGGCTGGGATTTGAACCACGGCATTGAAGTTTTCATGCTTACTCCATCAATGATTCGTACATTTATTTCCAAACGATATATTATGAAGAGAAGAATACAGAAACTTTCACTTTTATTGCTCTTTTGGATGTAGGATAACGGATTTGTTCGGAAGGGCCTAGTCAGCGAAACCACAATTGGTTTAATGTATCTATGCCATCAAGTGGGCATACCCGTAGAGGAAGGATGAGGCGAGAGGACACAGATGGTGGTCGATCCAAGGTGTTACGATAGTACAGAGGACAAGTTCCCTACATATCTCTTGGATGGACACTTTCCCCGGCTGACCAGGATAACAGAGATCTCAAACTACTGTGGCTGGGTAACTGTCCCACTACCAGACCTACGTGCGGAGATGGGCAACTACCTTACCGGAGGAGGAAATGGTTTACACAGAGCATATCACCATACCACGCGGCACCGAGACATCTGCCAATACTTCGAGCCTTAAACAGCCACCAGATGAGAGATAATGTGAAATGATAATGGAAATTAATGAAGGGACAGGAAATTCGGAGAATGGAATTAACCTACTTCCCAGCATTCGACTGACAACCCGAGAAAACTGTACAGTGTATTACAAAAAAATCCGGATATTAATATTTTATGTTCTTTTGGCAAGTATCTCCAAGGCGACAAGGCAAGAGAAATTCCTCCAGAGCTTTCTAGTGCTATAGCTTCTGTCCACTCAGGTCTGTGAATGATGAGAGGCGCCTCTCTCCATATTATCTTAGATAGGTCATTCATTTACTGCTGAAAATTTGGAGAAAAGATGATCATGTACTGCTAATCAAATTATCTCCTCCATGTTGAGGCAATATTAGTAAAAAGATTCCACGCGAGTAAATGCATAAAATTGTTTAACTATATATAGTACATATTAGCATATTTTAAATGTCTTATAGATAAATGCTTGCATATTTTAGACGTTTTAAGTGCGTATAAACACGATGTCTTATTATTATCCATATCGATAACGAGAACTGCCTAAATACGTATCCAATGACCCACTAAGTGACCATAACAATACTACACAGAGCAGAATTTAGTAAGGAGCTTCAACAATGACTATAACAGGTGAATATGGTAAAAATGTGTGCTAAAAGCAGAACACTGGAGAAAATGAAAGTAAATTTCCTAACAAAATGAGCAATAGTCATTAAAAGCCCCAAGAATGCAAAGTAGAAGTACGAAATATTGGTTCATTTTAAGAGGAATGAATTTATATTCAATTCTACATTTTCTGAATGGCTCTGAAAAGAGAGGTTATGTCATAAAATCACAGCCTAATAATGTATTGCCTTAAGTCAAACACTGCACATTTGTACGTGTTATCAGGAAAGAGAATGGAACAAAGCATTTTACCAGCAATAAGTCTCTGTGTGATAAATGCAAACGTGGGAAAGTGGTGTTGGGATCTCCTCCTATGTATGTAAAGATGTTATTTGTTTATTACTTCAAGTGTTGCATATTGAGCATGTTACAAGTGAAATATGGTATAAAGTTTGTGTATTGGACAGAGAATTACTCATTATATAAGTAGAAATCTTCTACTTCACAGCTTTGAACTTTTCAATCCGTTCCGGTCCCAATTTGTTCTGTCCATCTTTTCTTCGACCCTCTCTGGTTTCTTCTACCTATGAGATTGTGGCTACTTATGTATTCTGTTATTATTAATTAACATACTTTCCCATTGATTTCTCTCATTAACAATAAAATGATTAATTCATTTCTCTTGTAATACTTTCCTAATGTCTTGACACCACGTTTTATCATACTTAGTGCACCCACTCAGAAATTTCGTCTGCGATATCTGTATTAAATAGATGACATCGAAGTACATGTCCATAATGAATAGAAATGTATGAGAAATCTTGTAGAAGAATACGGTTCTTAACTGACAGCAAATCATACAACTTCTATGTAATGGATGCAAGATTGAAGTGGTTGAGAATTTTCAACAGAGCAACATATTTGCCATGAGCGAAAGTTATGTAATTGTAGCCTCTAATATGGAGTAAAACAAGTAAGCACAGTGGTGTCGTTGAGGGTAGAACCTCCTCCTCAGAAGAGGGACCCTCGACATCTTGCCATATCGGGACCTTGTCCCTTACTGGCTTGGTGGTGAGTTTTGAAGAAATGGCGGTGGGTAGATGGTGGAGATAAATAGGTAATGATTACGTAGGTAATGAGTAGTCGATGGATTTAGTCTTTGGGATTGTCTAAGTATTAAATAATGCTGTTAGTCTTAATGGTCTTGGAGTTACGGTGCTGTTAGCAATAGCCTTGGGCATTTGTACGTTTCCCCAGGGTCAATATCGTATTCCCCGAGGCCTCTAATTAGTTCATTAAAGCTGTTTGGAAGGTTGTTGTAGAAACTATGGGAAATTTGTAGAATGTATTTTTGTTTAATCAACAACAGTGTAGATTGGGTATGGGTAGGAAGAAGGATGGGGGCATGGGCGGGATGTTGTTCTGAGGTGATTCTATTTATTAAGGCCTGTGGTGCTAATTTTGTTGGGACTATGAGGCGAATTTGGTGGCCGGTACCGCCTGAGCAACCGGGCTGTTCGTGGGTAGAAACTAGCTGTGCGGAAACCCGCTTGTGGTGATCAGGTAGCAGTCATGATCCAGGAGACCCTGGCTACGACCTGTGTACAGTGGTGATGGTTTTATGCATGACTGGATGGTGTCATTAGGTCCTCGTTGGAACTGGATTGTGGTGATGCAGAAGGGCCATGGCCGTCACAGCTCATGACCGGGGGGGGGGGGGGGGGAGAGGCGGCGTTGCAGGTCTGATGGCGGCGGCGTCCTGCGTGTGCGGGTGTCTCGATGTGGCAGAAATTGCAGCGGAGAGACCCCGTGCTCTGGAGCCAGACACATCTTCAAGTCGTAGATGCTCTGGGTGATGTGGTCCTGATGTTCGCGAAGGGCTTCGTGTAGCTTCTTGCTGGGTGCTTGTAGAATGTAGGCAGTGATTTGGAGTAAAATACACACACACAGCAGAGTGGTGTCGTTGAAGGTGAACCTCCTCCGCAGAGGAGGGGCCTTCGACGTTTTGCCATTTCGGGACATCGTCCCTTACTGGCATGGTGGTGGTTATTTAATGATATGACGGTGGGTGGATGGTGGCGGATATAATTTAAGGGTTGATTGGTTGGTTTGTTGGAGGTGAAATGTAATGAAATGTAATGAACATCTGGAGGGGATTGTATGGGCCTATGGTGGTGCAAGCACTAGTCTGGGTCGCTTGTAGGTTTCACCGGGGTCTAGGTCATATTCACCCAGACCGCGGATTAGGCTGTTGAAGCCTTAAGGGAGCTTGTTATAAAAATTTTGAGATAGGTTAAGGATGTATTCTGAGATTTTTGGGAAGGAGAAATCTGCATGGATATTGTCGTTTGGAATGTACCAGTCGGAAGCGGTTGCTATCCGAAGGTAGCGGTTCTGTAGGACTTGTAGCTTGTAGAGATGCGATTTTGCTGCAACTCCCCAGACTGTGCAAGCATAAGTTAGTGCAGGGCGGAGTATTTGTTTGTAAATGAGCAATTTGTTCTGCAGGCTCATTGTAGATTTCCTATTTATCATGGGATATAGCATGGCCATCCTTCTGGACACTTTGTTTGCCACAGTGGTGATGTGCTGTTTCCACGTCAGACGCCAATCCAGGGTTACTCCAAGGTATGTAGCCTCCGAGGACCATTGTACTTCCTCTCCAGCCAGGCGGAGATTGGGTACGTCTTGTAGAGTACGGCGGGTGAATGTGACTGCTTGAGATTTTGTTACATTAATCTTCAAGCGCCAAGTGATGAACCAGGCAGATAGCATATCAGCGTAACGCTGCGCCTTGGTTACGGCATTAACGTGCCGTTTAGATGAAACCGTTAATGCGGTGTCATAGGCGAATAGATAGAGGTTACAGCCTATTAGGGTAGGGAGGGTGTTTATATAGGTGAGGAACAGGAGGGGACCAAGGACACTGCCTTGTGGTACCCCTGCTTGAATACCATAGGGTTGAGAATGGATGTCGTCCCTGGCGACGACAAAGGAACGGTTTTTAAGGTAGGTGTTGATGAGTTTTATAAGGTATGCTGGGATATTGTAGTGGATGAGCCGATAGATGAGGCCGTCGTGCCACACCGAGTCGAATGCTCGAGAGATGTCTAGGAATAGTGCTGTAACGTAATGCCGATTATTAAACCCGCGTATTACATCGTCCACGAGGTGGAGTAACTGGTGAGAGGTGGAATGTTGACGTCGGAAACCAAACTGCTCGGGTCGTAGCACATTGTGTTGGTCCAGCAGATGTTGAAGGCGGGCCTGCAACACCTTCTCGAAGATTTTACTGATGGCCGGCAGCAGACTGATGGGTCGGTGACTACTAATGTTTTTGGGGTCCTTTCCTGGCTTAGGAATGGTGATAATCCTTGCGTGTTTCCACGCAGCAGGGAAATGAGCTAATTGTAGTAGGCTGTTGAAGAGGTGGACCAACAGTATTATCCATGCTGCTGGTAGTGTTTTAAAAGCAGCATACGGCAAAATGTCATACCCTGTTGCTTTATAGGGGCGCACTTTAGTCACAATACTCCTCACTTCTGCGACTGTTGTTAAATGCACATCGTCCGCATTAAAGGGAGTGGAAAGAAAAGCTTCAACACGTTCCACTATTTCATCGGAGAGCTCCTGATCATGAGATTCTGCTGGATGAAAAGTGGAGGCTAGATGTTCAGCCATTAAATCCACTTTTTCTCTCGTTGACTCTGCCGTCCTTCTGCCATCGGTAAGAGGTGGGTCAGAAGAAGGTATTCGTAGCAGCGCCTTGGACATGCGCCAGAGTGATTGGTCCTGCGGATCAAGAGCGCATAGACGGCGTTCCCACTCGTCATTCCGGAAGTCAGCGAGCTCTAGTTTGACTAGGTGTTGTAGTCTGTTCCACTCCCTTTTGTGTAAGGGATTACGCGTGTTCTGAAACCGACGCCTAGCTTTGTTTTTATCAGCTATTAACTTCCGTAGTTGTGAGGGAAGTGGCTTCTGGGCACTATAGAATTTGCGCCGTGGTGGAGTGGCTTCAACCAATGCTTGTGCCATTGTAGAGGTGATGGTTTTTGCTAGGTTATCGGCTTCAGCTACGCTGGTGCATGGTGTAACCTCAGCAGATTTTGTTGCCATTATCTTTGTATACATGCTCCAATTAGTCAGACGAGGATTCGGACTATTTGGTGGAGTCTTGGCTGTCGCCCTGGCTTGGTATAGAAAAAGGATGGGGTAATGGTCTGAAGAAAGTTCCTGGATGGTAAGGATTTTCGGGTGACCTCGAATATGCCGGAGGATAGCAATATCCAACCAGTCAGGTGGTCGGCGATCCCCGTAAGTTATGGTTGGTGAAGATGGAGCAAGTACTACAAGAGTTCCACTGTGGGCTTTTGGCATTTAGGTCACCCATGGCAATTGTTTGGGCTCCTGTGGAAAACACTGCGTCCAAATCGCCCTGCGATATTGGTCTGCCAGGCGGAATGTAGAGGGAGAAGATGTTTAGAGGCCCTCTATTTGTGGTCAACTGTATACCAGTTGCTTCGAGAGCCACTGTGTTTGCCAGTTGTAGCCGATGATGCTGAATGTTGCGGCTTATGTAGATGGCCGTACCACCATAACCATCTGCGCGGCCGGTGCGATGGCTGAGCATGCCAGGGATGGAGGCCTTCTGGGCACTAGAAAGATGTGTTTCTTGCACCAGAAGAATCTGCACTTTGTTGACCGCTATGAAGTTTGAGACTTCAGTTAACTTGTTCCGGATACCATTGGCATTCCAGGAACAAATTTTGAGTCCAAGGAGGTCTGATATCATATTAGTCCTGTCTGCCATATCGTCCCATAAAGATGAATACAGTGTGGACTAATATGGTTTCGGGTGGAATATTTTCAGGTCACTGTGCCAGAGCTTCGGCTAGGACGGTAGCAAAGTCCGGTTGGTGATGGACAGGGATCCTGCTCATCAGATTTAGGAACTGAGCATCAGGGATGGTGGGTTTTAGCAGGGGTTTGCTTGGAATGGTGGTGGTGGGCGGGATATGAGCCGGCAGGCGCTGCTGGCCTGGTTGCCTCAATCCACTGTTGGAGGGACGTGGACGCTGCACGTTCTCCTTCTGGGCAGCTGGTCGGGCACTTCCAGGGCGATCAGGGTTGCTCCCCGACATGGCGTGCTGTTTGGGGGGCGTCGTCTCATCAGCTACAACTCTGGTAGTGTGGTTTGTAGCGACTTTTTGTGTGTTACCCGGGCAACTGCCCAATGGTTGCTGCGGGGTGTTATGCTGCTTAGTTTTCAGCGCCTCTGCATACGAAGAGTGCTGGATTCTGTTAACAGGCGGCAGGCCTGGGTATCTGGTGCCCTTGAAGGCTTCCTTTGGAAGGCCCATTGGGTTTGGCACCTTTGGTGCAGCGTCGAATCTACTTCTCTGCCCATTTTTATTGAGCAGCATTTCTACTCTAGCTTCCTGCCATCCAGGGCATTTGGCATACCTGCAGGAGTGTTCTCCGCCGCTGTTGTAGCATGTGGGTTTTTGGTTGGCTAAGCCCACTTTAGGACATTCTGCCCTTTTGTGTCCTGATTCACCACAGAAGGAGCAGACAGGTTCCAGCCGACATCCAGCAGCACTGTGTGTAAACTGCTGGCAGTTTGTACATTGCAGGGGTTGTGCCGGAGGACGATAGGATTCCACGCGGATGATGGCGTTGAACATCCTCGTCTCCTTGTATATGGCTTGAAAGTTGCCTTCTTTCCGCAGAGCAACTCGGAAGTATGGAAGTAGTTGAGGAGCTGGACTACGATTTGATCGCAGTTGTCCAACCCTCTCCACAGGATAGTTAAAACCCCTGAGCATTGTGGTGACGTCTGCCTCTGTGATGTACATGGGCAGATCCTTCAGGGTGACATATAGCAACTTCTCCTCAGGCAAGAGAGTAGTAAGAAATTGGACACTACTCTCTGTGAGAAGTTTACGGAGCGCCCGGTGGTCTTCGGGCGTCTCTGGCAAGAAGGCAACAGTGCCACTCATGTTGCGCACGGAGTACTTCAAGCTGGGATGTTTTTCAGCAAGATATGTTGAGATCCCGTGCTTTGTTGGGGTCTCTCAGGAAAATAGGTGTTGTCCTGTTAGATCGGTTAGGAGCAGTGCTTGTGGTAGTTGTGGGCGGTGCCTGTGGTGCTGGAGTAGGAGTTGTGGTGGCATATGAGTCATCATCCATTGGGGTGTCTGCAACTTGATTGCTGCATCTGCGCCGCTTGGTGTTGACTCCAGTAGAGGCTGATGCTGTTGGCTCTTCGGGGGAGAGAACAGCATAGATGTTGGAGGTGTCAATTTGGGGTAGTTGGGGTTGGTTCTGGTTTGGCAGAGCGCTTGGTAACAGTGTGCCAAGTTGTAGTAGAAACTGCCTGATTATGTTTGCGTAACAGTTCCGTAATAGCACTGACACGGTTTCTGTGAGCCATGTGTACCTGGAACTCAGCAATTGCGATGGTTTCGCTGGTTCCTAAGGCTGATTGCACTTGGAGTAAATGCACCGTCATGTAGTAGACGGCACGCTAGGTTACGGCTCCTAACGGACGGAGAGCAGTAATTTATTTTTCAGGTATAAACATCAGTATCGTCAGTTCTTTGAAAGAAAACAAAAGCTACTAAAGATTTATTTGCGATAAATGAAAGCAACATTTAAAATCACAAATTCCTTTTTAGGTACTTTTGAAAATTCCTATACGCAGCGTCTTGATAGCCTCTTAGCGCAATCTATCGGAAGAGAGTTAACTACTTGACCACATGCGCTCCTAGTGATGGAATCAGTGACTGTTGGTTTATGGATAGTGCCGCTCCGGTGTCTTCATCCCTTATAAACAGATCATTGTGAATATTTGTTATATTTTATATTTTCCTTAGCTTAATTGAGATATATTTTGGTTCGTCATCTATAAATTTTCTCATAATTACAAGAACGATGTTATTAAATAAAGCGATAAACATGTTTTTTAAAATGATATCGCTGTGGGACGACCGAACTTCATCTGACCAAGGAAAAAAGTGAATAGCGACTTATTACTTAAAAGGGATAACTGTTAGAACTTATACAAAGAACATCAATTTAGAAATGTTTAACCCCAGGGATAAGGACAGAAAGGAAATCTGTAAATATGCTTTAATAAAAAGAAATGTTTTTGGTTTATTAAGATTATGCCAAATTCTTTTGTTATGAAAAGACTCACAATCATTAGTTGTATGCTGTACGTCTGTGGTAGTAACTGTCAAAATGTGAAATAATATCATCAACTTATACATATGTAATAAATAATCACAACATGTATGAATCTTCTGATCTTGTGACTTAATGTACAGGGTCCGAATAAAACAGTCGTTAACTCAATGTGACTAGTCATCTGTCAAAAGCTTTAAGTCACTTTGGCACATTTACCTATCAACTCCAACTTACCTGGATTGACTTAGGGAAAATTTACATAAAACAAATTGGCCTCACCCCACACAGTGTTTATTGCAGCACGTTCAAGATCAGTAATTACAAAAGCTGTATTTAGTTGCAGGTTCATACTGAGACATCAGTCAGAAATCGGTTTTAATAAACAAACATAAGTTTCTAAGTTTTCCTATATAAAAGAACATTATGCAAATTTTACCCAATATCCATTTTACACTTCATACACCGCAAACGGTTGTTTTAAATAATTAATACAAGAGTGTTTTTTTTCGATTGGAGGAGAAATCTATTTATGCACTTCCACTGTGTTGCACGGCACATTGGGCAGTGTGGGCTTCATCTCGGGCTACTACTGCAATAAAAAACCTCCACCGGTTAGGACTTCGTGTTTGTTATATGGATTTGAGAGTTAGGTTATTGCAGTGCCGCATAGCACCCGCATAACTCAAGTGAGCGGTGCGATTGTGCCCGGTAGGCGGGAGCGAGTGTATGTTCACTCCTAGGCATCGGTCATGACTAAGGGCCCTGACCGCGGCTCTAGGGGGCTCAAGGAAAACATAAGGGGAAATTGCTTCCCAGGATGACCTGGGCGTGACTTACTGAATAGGCTAATATGTTAAAAACTAATATATATTACCGGAAGGCACGACCAACTGACGCCTGAGGGAGGGACGTGAAGCATTCGTCTACGCCTACCCATTTATCTTGTAGCGCTAACGAGAGGATGGTTGGAAGACGTCACTATCCATCTCTTCCCACTGCCGTCTGCAACAGTCGGGATATTTCATCTAACCTGGAACTTAAAGAGAGGTCAGTTGGTCTTATATAAGCGACGCGCCGGGCTGCAGAGAGGAGAGCTCTTGGCGTGCAGCGTGAGGAGTGCCGTGCTAGTGAACGGACTGGAAGACTGTGTACGTGTATCAGAGGAATTGTACGTAATTGTGAGTGTAGAGTGGACCTGCGACACACGAACTGGCGAATTGCAATTGTGTGCGCTACGTAATTCAGTGTAATCGGCAAGTGTTCCAACTATAATTCGGTGGAAATAAAGAACATTTTGAGTTTGTGCAATCGGACTTCTAATTTACAGGAACATACAAAGTCACAATATATATGTGTGTCTCTATGTGTGTGAGTGTGTGTGTGTGTGTGTGTGTGTGTGTGTGTGTGTGTGTGTGTGTATGTGTGTGTCAGTTGTTAATTTCGTTTATTTTAATGAGAAGGATGTCTTAAGTTTAGGTTTTCATACAGTAATTGTATTCGTTCGAGGTCATTTAGTTAGCTTAATCTTCGTTAGTAGACTCCTGTCTGGAAGGGGCTCCTTCCATCACGTCCGGTTACCTACTAGCCGGTGGATACATACACCGATTGTCTACTCGAGTCCATTTGTCTTTTAGACTGTTCAGTAAGTTTGTGTGTCCGGAAAATGCCCCAGCATATCTATAAAGTGAGATCAGCAACTTCCGTGAATTATTTGCTTGAAATTGATAGCGAGAATTATCTGTATGAAAAAGTAAACTTTCTGAGCAAATTTTCTACAGATAAATGCTTTAATATGTGATCATAAAACAGATGAAATATAACGTTTATATCACTGACGACAATAAATGTTCTTAATGGTTTAAGAATAAATTATGATTTAACATTATTTATTTTCAGCAGTGCTACTTAAATAAATTAAATTTTCAAATTGCCTGCAGTTTATATTGTTCAAATGCTGATGTTTGATATTTCGAAACCATAATATTAAAGTGGTATATCAAACATCTGTAAAAGCTAAATTTCTTGGTCAGCGCGCGTGTAATGGAGGTAAAAAGATCGCGCGTGTAACGGTAAACATGTAACACACACCCCTGTACTAAGTAATGCTGGCCTCAACATTTACATGTTTTACGGGGAAAGCTACATTAGAACACGCTTTTTTCCTCCAGCTTTAAATCTAAAAGGCACCCATGATGAAAATAAAACAGTCACTGATTCCGCCACTAGGAGCGCATATGGCCACGTATTTAACGCATCGACCGACAGATTTGCCATGGGAGAATCTGGAAGCTATGAATTGGCATTGCCCAAAAATACTTCAGATAGGTTATAGTATTGCTTTCATTTACTGCAAATAAATATTTAGCAGCTTTTGCTTCTTTTCAAAAGACTCATGATAAGGACGTTTGTACCTGAAGCAGAAATCACTGTTCTCCGTCCTTATGGGACAGAAAGCCACCATGATGTCTATTAGACCACGGAGTATGACTATTTACTTCATTTGCCTGAATTATTTACTTGTTATTGCTCGAGAAAATAATTCTCTTTCGACTCCAAAGTCAAATTTCGACGATTGATATTTCTAACTCGTAATTTGGCCTTAGAAAAGGACACTCAACAGACCAATTCTTAAGATTAGCAGATGACGTCACTGAGCAAATTAACAAGGTGGCTTCAACGTCGGCGCTATGTTTGGACGTAGAAGCCGCATTTGATCGGTGCTGACGCAACGGCCAGAATTACAAACTGCACCGAGAGTTTCCCGCTCAACAAAATTCGCTAACATTGCTGTATAATTTTTTAGGAAATCAGCGCTGGTACGTCCAAGTGGATCGCTCTTCAAAGGAGAGAGTGATGCAGGCTGGCGTACCACAGGGGGTCATTATGTCTCACTTCCTGTACATACTGTTCATCAACGACTTTAGCGTGAACTCCAGATTCAAAGTTGCAATGTATGCTGACGACACTGCAAAATACAACCATCATAAAAATCCACGTTTTGGCCTTCTAGAGATGCAGCGGTTCATTGGCCCCTTCCTTTCATGGCTTCGTGACTGGAAAAATCAAAATTTATGCGACCAAATGCCAGCTTATACATTTTACAAAGCGGTGCTCTTTGGCAATGGACACAACGATCGATGGTCAAGCATTGCACTGCCGTCAGCAGGTCAAGTACCTCGGCGTGACGTTGACAGGCGCGGTGCAGTGGACTACCCACCTAAAAGATAGCACCAACAGAAGGCGGCAGCGATTAAAGATGTGCGCCCCCTTATTTGGGAGCAAACAACCAAAGCTGCTCTTTAAGATTGTCCTCTACCAATCTTTTATTTTATCCGTAGTCCTGTGCGCCTGCGCGATCTTGGCCAAAACCTCCAAAACTGCCCTAAAATACCTCCAAACCTTACAAAACCTCTCCTTACGTAAAATACTATCTGTCCCTATCTGCACGGCTACTGCCAGCCTTCATCAAGAAACCCATATCCCCTACATCCCCGAGGCCGTTACAAAACGAGCCTCTTCCATCTGGGCGCGCATACGGCAACATTGCAATCCAAAAATTAACAACTTTGAGAAAGGTGAAACTAAACACCGTAAGCATGCACGCATAAAAATATTCTAATGCCAGCGTTACACCACAATGTGCGCCCAAGTCCTTCCGTCCCAAGCCTTTCCCCATATGCAGAGGCCGCCGCCAAAGCAGCCAAGGAGACAGCAGCACGCTGCGCCACGGAGCAGTGTAAATAGTGATGTGTGTGTGTGTGTGTGTGTGTGTGTGTGTGTGTGTGTGTGTGTGTTTGTGTGTGTGTAAATAAAAGCGCAAAATAAGCGCCTGTAAATATTGTACATATCAAAAAGGGATATGGAATGACACTAACATAATAAAACTGTTCTCGTTGGGCTAAGAAGGATCACCGTATGGGTTTTATATATACCCACGTAGAGTATAAGCATATAATTCCCAAAATATAACCTCAATGAAAATTTAAGCCTGTAAGCCGGGCCCCTTTGTACCGGCACCAGCCCATGAAACTCAAAATAAAAACCTGAAACCTTTACTTCATATTAGGATTAATAATATGTGAATGGGCAATGAGATAAGCATGTAGTTATGTTGAAAACTGTTGAGTCTTAAATCTCTTGCCAAATGCACATTTGTCTTATTCTATGCATTTGAGGTTTTCTCATGCATTTCTACTTATTCCTTGTTTCACGTCGGCTTACCTCGTAACTCTTAAAGCTCACGTGACCTAATCACCTATCATTAGCTGTTGTCGTGTCATAGTGTAGTGCGGTAAAAATAAGTTATTTAGTTAACATGATGATATATCTTAATATGTTCGAAGACAATTATCAAATTTATATGAACATAACAGAATTAAAGTGAGGGCAGATAAGCTTTTACTGTGCAGTAGCATCTCAGGCTCGGAAAACAAAAGAACACAGAAAGGCTGTTGTACGTACAAAGTGAAGTAAGACAATCCACTCTCTTTTTAATCCAAGCTCGGGAGAATTATACAAATTAATAGATATCTTTGTAGAACGTTGGTTTCGGCCGAAAGTCCGTTAGCAAAATAAATAACGCTACATTACGGCAATTTCTGGAGCAGTACACTTAAGGGCAGAACATCCCAAATGAATCTACCATTTGAAATGTTTCCTCATTATCTGAGAAAGATAACGGCTCCACTTTCAACATATCAACATGCCTTATTGGTTTCTTATAAAACATTCGCTGTTGCACCAGCAGTGGTTAATACAGGATGTCAGCGAATGAACAAGGATCGTTGTCACTGTAAAACCATAATCGCGAGCTGATACTATAGTTGCCCTGTCTCCTCCAGGAAAAGCATCCTCTCTTGTTTTTACCTGAGAGCAAGTGTTCTTCTTAACGCGGGGAAGCACATCGATATACATACATCTACATCGATAATGATAACTGCGTAAACACGTATCCAGTGACTCACTGAGAAACCTTAACAATACTACATACAGCAGAATTCAGTAAGCAATGACCATACATGTGAATAACGTAAAAAATGGGGTGATTAAAAGAAAAAATCGAACAAAAGGCAGCAATAGTACATTTCCTAAAAATTAAAACCTTAACATTAAAGCCCCAGATATGAACATTCGAAGTATATTGGCTCATTTTAAAAGGAATGAACTTATATTTAATTCTATATTGTCTGCAGTAACTCAGAAAAAAGACCATATTTCATGAAATTCCCAGCCTAATGATAATTTCAAATCTTGAGTCAAACCCACCACATCTGTATGTGTTAACAAGAAATAGAATTGAAAAAAAAGAAAACAATTTATCAGCAATAAGTCTCTGTGTGATAAATACAAACGTGGGGGAGTGGTCCTGACAGTCTCTCGTGTGTAGCTAAAGATGTTATTTGTTTATTACTTCAAGTGTACCATATCGAGCTTGTTACAAGCCAAATATGGTAAAATGTTTGTGTATCAATCTGAGAATTACTCATGGGCTAAGTAGAAATCTTCGTCTACTTCACGACTTTGGACTTTTCTCTCTGTTCCTGCTCCAATTTGGTCTGCCCAAGTTTTATTTGTTGTTTCCTCGTTTCTTGTGACTATGATTTTATAGTTAGTGACTATTTTAAGTGTTTTGTTGTTATTCATTCTTTAGGGATTCTTTTCCCATTGATTTCTTTCACTTTTATTTATTTCCTAATATCCTGACTCCGTTTCTTCTTTTTTTCTAGTGTACGCAACTACTGCGCGTATAAATTTCTTCCCTAATGTCTATATTAAATAGATGACTTATAAATTTTGTTTCATATAACTTTGCCCGCTGACAGTATCCCTCCGCATTTTACTGGATTCCCCTTTACTCTAATTGGCTATTGTTTTCGGCGCCGTAGGCGGTGCAGTGTACGTCATGTACAGTTCAAAGCAAGGTCAATGTTAAATGTCATAAAAACGAATACTAATACCGATAACGCACCTGCCACGTCAGTCAAACCGAGGAACAGATTTGAAGGAAAGGTTCCTCCTCTTTATTTATTTTAAGAAGTGACATGTGTTCCAGATAAATTAACTCTGTTGCGCAAAAAATTTAATTCATACTGCCATGGAAACGTCAATTTAACAATTCTCTTTTAACATATTAAGATATATCATGTTAAATAATGAACCCATCTTTACCGCGAAACATTCTATACCACGACAGTAGCCAATGAGAGGTGATTACGTCACGCGAGCGTCAAGAAATACGAGATAAGCTTATGAGAACAAGGATAATGTACATGCTTGTAAGTAGAAATGAATGATAAAACATCCAGAACATGGACTCATGCAGTGTCATGTGACAACAAATCATAAAACAAGTGTGTAATTGACATTAAATATATGAGGCCCAAAGGATTTAACATAGAATATATGCATTGATAAGACATTTTAATGCTAATCCTAATACGAATTAAAATTTGTTATACTCCATGATCTAGTAAACGTCATGGTAACTTTCTGTTCCTTAAAGACGGTGAACAGTAATTTATATTTCATCTATAAACATCTTTGTCATGAGTCTTTCAAAAGAAAGCAAAAGCTGCTGAAACTTTATTTGTCGTAAGTGAAAGTAATACCCTAAAATTATCTGTGTGAAGTATATTTTGACAATTCCAATCCGCAGCGTACTGATTCTCCTATGGCTCAATCTGTCGGTCAATGATTTAACTACGAGATCACACGCGCTCCTAGTGGCGGAATCGGGTGACTGTTGGTATTATCATGGGCGCCATTTTGTTTTAATGCAGAAGGGCATATACATGTTCTAATGCACCTTTCTAAATAAACCATGTAAATGTTGAGGCCTGCATTACTTAGTACAGAGCTGTGGGTTATATTTTTACGGCTAAACGCGCGATCTTTTTACCTCCATTGCACGCGCGCTGACAGAGAATCCTTATTAGCTTTTGCGGAACTTCGATATACCATTCTGAAATTATGGTTTCGAAATATAAAATATCTGAACGGTATACAAATGCAGGGAATTTGCAAACATAATAAACCATCACTGCTGAATATTAATAATTACAAGTCCTTATTCACTCTTAAATCACTAATAACATTTATTGGTGTCACTGATGTTAACTGTCCTGCTATTTTAACTGGTTTTAGCAATACACATTAACACATTTGTAGAAAAATTGTTCAGAAAGTTTATTTTTCATACAAATAATTCTCACTGTCAATTTCAAGCAAATCATTCACGGTGGTTGCTGTACTCGCTGTATAGATATACTGGGGCATTCTCCAGGCCCGCAAATTTACTGTACAGTCTACAAGAAAAACATGTTGGTCTGTTTGTCTTGCTGTCAGAGAAGTTAAATCTTCCTCGGATATTTAGTTGTGGAGCTGTAGGAATAAATTCATCTTTCGGTAAACACAATATTTCCCTGATGATGTTCTTGATGCTTGTAGGAGTATTAGCTGAAAGACCTTCATTTACGATCAATAATATTTTTTCTAAGTAAATAAATAAAAAACTTTTCTAAAGCTTATATTTTATGTTTTGTAATATTAGAAGGCAGAAACCTGTCTTACCTGCAAAACAGAATGGAACAATTTGATGACGGAACAGACTCACAAGGGTACACACACATGTAGTAGACAATATTGACAGTGATTCGTTAAGGAAGGATATTGGACTGTAAGACATTGTCCACTCCTTAATACTGTACTTGAATACTTCACTCGATTATGCTCAAGTTCAAGAATTCTCGTTTTTATATATCCCAAGTACAATATTGAAAAACATCGCTTAGATTGCTCCAGATGTATTGAACTCTGTGGAGATCTTCGTTCGAATAAGCTTTGTCGTAAATTTGGTTGATGCTCACATCTTAAAGGTAATATGTAAACCTTGTACACTTGTGTATGAAGAAGGACGTAGTGAGCTGACTAACAAATATCCTATAAGATAATTCCCTGACCAGGACGTAACATGAGTATATGACATACAGGTAAAATATATTATTTACACGTCGTCAACTTCTTTCCATATTAAGGCTAACCAACTGTTCCCAAATATAGCAACATAAGTTAGACTGTATTTTAATGAATAGTAACAAATGAATAGTGTCAGTATATGACAATTTCATATGTCATTTGTCTAATCTATAATGTGTTTTACCTTCTCTACTATGTAGTTACAATAAATAAGGAAAGTATTGCATTCCACCCAAAAATTTTGTACCGACATCTCAGTGAAAGTACACATTTTACTGTCCCTTGTATTGCTGTATTGTTAGAGAAAGTTTAGCTAGAATGTGTGTGTCTTTCCCTGAACATTGTAACTAATAAACAAGAAGTTGGTTAAATAAAAAATTTGGCAATTACACAACTTCAGTATCCTTCAAAGATATGACATGATGATTTTCTGAAAAATCGTTCCATACCGGACTATGTACCATAATATGGAAATATTTTGACCACTTTGATTTTCGCAAAAATATTTAAATACGTTTATTAAAAGGCTATATATTTTTTGATAGTGTTAGGACAAATGAAATATCTTGAATGTTAAGGTATGTCTTCAGATGTCATCTTTACTCTGGGTGACTTTTGTCTTCACAGAAAGACAATATTATAGAACAAAAAAGTGAAGATCCCGTTAAAATATACAACTCGTGTCATGCATGTTTGGTGGAGGTATTCCTTGTTATTTGTGAGAACTTTGCAACAGATTACATTGTTATATCAAATGAGAACCTGACACGCTTTTCTTTATTCCTTGTTTATGCAAAGATGACGTAATTTAGAGTCACCATACGCAAAGCAACTTTAAAAGATCTGACAATTGCTTATACTACTATATTTCTGTATTACCTTTTACGTACAACAATGTTATAAATTCATAATTGAATTCATATTTATAATACTGAACAGCTACTGAATTTCAAATACATAAAATCGCAGTTGCAAATTGGATTGTAATGAAATGAATTAATCCATACCCTATAGTACAATTTTGAACGTACATTTGATAAATAATATCATATTTGCAGTGCATCAGAGCAACAGTTTTCGATAACGACCAGAAGGATGTTACCATAATATCCGAGAACTTGAATTCGAATATATTATAACGACTAAGTTGTAAGATTACATGTCGATTTAAACAAATGACATAAACCGACGGCTGTGATTGGAGCGGCCACGTGATCGACATGTCCAGGATAATAACACAACTTACCGATGTTGTGTAGCCTCATTTGTATTCTGTCGTGACACAAAGTAATATATTTTATCACTTTATCTACGCTTACCCGATTTGAGGCACGCGGCATAAGGCAACACTCTGCTAACAAACTCAAAATCTATCGCAACAAGAATGACATAGAAAAACATCCAAAATTTTGGCAATCACGGAACACAGTTTAGAGCCTGTAGTACGTTTGTTCGTGGCTCGGCATTGTCCTTCATAAGAAATAGAACTTCTAACTTACTTTCACCTTGCTTTTTTGCGATGTTTAACAAATTACGGCGATTTCTATTTCACCGCGAAAGGGCAGGATTAGCCAGAAACTCACCTTCGGTATAGATTTGGGCAACGTAATACGAAACGTTGGGAAGCAAAGAATGCCGTAGCTGTCACAGAGGTGCTTATTTACTTGGGTTTACATTCAGCAAGGAGTGCACTGCAATTATGTTTAATAATATAATGATGTTTTAATAAGTCATAATTAATCCTTGGGTTATTATAAAAGCTCTGATGACAAAAAGTGGTTAGTATTAGGCAAATTCTAAACGAAAATTTCTTTTTTTTTTTTTTTGTTTTTTTTTCGAGTGGAGGAAAAATGCATTTACGCACTAGTCCCGGGATCGGAGTGTGGGACTCCTCTGACGGAGAAGATCCGTCAGCCCTACCCACTAAAAAACCTCCACCGGTGA
Source organism: Mantis religiosa (assembly GCA_030765055.1). Taxonomy (NCBI): domain Eukaryota; kingdom Metazoa; phylum Arthropoda; class Insecta; order Mantodea; family Mantidae; genus Mantis; species Mantis religiosa. The sequence continues at coordinate 216,461,248 of CM060949.1, read as the reverse complement.
GAATTCGGGAGAGGAAGTGCAGCAGTACCGCTATTGCACCTGCGGATTCTGGGAGAGGATATTACGGCCAGGCAAAGCCTAGGCCGGGTGAGGATGGCGCCAGGACACAAGCATGACCAAGGTCCTACTTGCGCCCTTGGGAATTCAGATGTGGAATTGGTTTACGTAGTATTGTTGTGCCTCGGGACGGAGGCATCGTCTTACAAGATATCTGTGAGGTCCTGAAACATAAGGACGGTGTCATTAATTGTTAGTGCTTAATAATAAGTTTTTTAAGATATCAGGCCCAGAGCGGCGCTGAGTCTGGCGTCAATTTGTTAGGTATTGGTTTACATGCATTCAATGTGAAAATGGATATATTTAATGTAAGTTAACTAAATAACAACCAAATATTTTGGACATATGCTCAAGATTGAGTATGGTCCACGTCATGTGAGCTAATCTTGCTAGATTATTGTTTTGTTTATACATATACAATTGAGTAGTCTTCTCATGTCCATGTGGGATGCTTTGGTCATTTTCACTGGTCCCCAGAACGACCCTTAGCAGGGACTTCCAGGGCCACTGGTCTGTCAGTAGTGTTTTTGCTAAGCCATGGCTTCCGATTAAGGTGGTACTAAGTTGTTCAGGTAATCTTGAATGTTTATTTCTGGTTCCCCCAGGCCAAGAGTTCTGTCAAACAATGAGAGCGGTCTTTTGTGTACGTCGTGTTGTGTACCGTATGCGCCTAAGTCGCGAATTAGAGGGTTTTTGTTTTTTGCCTTTCTGTCATATAGGTTATAACTGAGTAGTTTAATAAATTGTTCGATCGAGTGGAGCTTCAGTTCTTCGTGCAGCCGATAAGCTGGAGCTACTATAGGAACCTTTGCAATAATTCGTATTATTCTGTTTTGCAGTGTCTGCAGTCTGTTTATATGCGTTTTCGCAGCGTATCCCCAGACAGGGGCTGCGTACGTCAATATTGGCCTGATTAGTGTTTTGTATAGCGTAAGACCCATATTGAGTTGCAGTTGGTTATTTAAATTAATCAAAGGGTAGAGTCTGTTCAATTGTCCATTTGCTTTGGCCCTGATATTTTGAATGTGTTTTTTCCATGTGAGACCTTGATCCATGGTGACCCCTAAGTAGGTAATTTGGTCTTTCCATTCGATTCTTTCGCCATGATACACGAGAGGTGGCTGTCTGTGCCTGGGATGTCTATGTTGGATTCTTTTTGTGAAAATAATTGATTGGCACTTTCTGGAGTTTACTGTTATTCTCCATTTTCGAAACCATGGTTCAAGATCATTCAGGGCATTCTGTAGCCGCAGGTGTATTATCCGCGGTTGAGTGGACTGAGTTACCAGTGCCGTGTCGTCGGCGTATATGTATTTTTCAGTGCGAGTAAGTTCTGGCATATCGTTAACGTACAAATTAAAGAGGGTCGGTCCTAGCAAACTTCCTTGTGGGACTCCTGCCTTAATAGGCTTTAGAGAGGAGGAAGCATCCTCCACAGTTACTCGGAACCGACGCTCGCTTATATAATCTTTAATGAGGGCAAGTGTCGAATCAGAGAAATTGTATGATTTGAGCTTGTAAAGTAGGCCCGCATGCCATACTTTATCAAAGGCGCGTTCAATATCTAAGAAGATGGCGCCAGTCGATTTGTTAGTATTGTAACCTTTGGATATGGTTTCCGTAAGGCGGAGAAGCTGCTGTGTTGTAGAATGCTGGGATCTGAAGCCAAATTGTTCAGAAATGAGAATATTGTGTTTTATAATATGGGAATTTATTCTCTTTAGAATTATTTTCTCCAGTACTTTACCAAAGGCGTTCAGTAGGCTAATTGGCCTATAGCTGGAGGCGTTAGATAAGTTTTTATGTGGTTTTGCAATCATTACTATGTTTGCTACCTTCCATTGTGGTGGGAACCTGCCGCTGTCTAGAGTATAATTGAAAATCTTTGCTAGAAGCTGCAAAGCTCTACGTGGGAGATTTTTTAAAACGATGTTGGGTATTTTATCGGGCCCCGGGGCCTTTCTGTTTTTCAGGTGCCTGATAATCCAGCCGATTTCTCCCGGATTAGTCTTTCGCATTTTGTTGTGTGTGACAGTGTAGTCTGTGTCGTGTATTTCCTGTTCTATGCTTTGAATCTCTTGCAGATTCACTGGACCCTCAGCCGGGTTTGGTGTGAAGACCTTCTCAAGTGTGGCAGCAAATACCTCAGCTTTGGCCTGGGGAGTTTCTGCGACAGTGTTGTCATGTATGAGTGGTGGTATGTTTGTTTTTGCTCTGGTTAGGCACTTAGCTATACGCCAAACAGAGTTAGAGTTCGGATTTAAGCTCGCGAGAGTTTGATTCCACTGATTTGATACAAATTCCCTAGTTCGGGCCATTACGGCCTCTCTGGCATCAAGGTAGTCTTGTCTATGTAAAGGATTTCGCGATCGTTGCCATTTTGGTCTTAGTCTGTTCCTATTTTGATGTAAGATTTTTATGTCTAACGGATATTGGGCGTTTACTGAGTGTGTAAATTTTTGTGGGACACACGTTGTGGTCGCTACCTTAATTGCCAATTCGAGTTTGGATACAGCTTCGTCGTGTTGCTGTGGTGAAGTAATTTCGTTTTCCGGTAAGTATCTTTCTAAAACGTTATTGAAGTCTTCCCAATTGACTAAATTATAATTCAGTTTTGGGATTTCTTTCTTAAACTTCAAGGGAAGTGTGACCTCAAGGAGTACTGGCAAGTGATCAGATGTCAGTTCTTGCAGTACTGTGCATTCGATGTTAAAGGGTATATTGTTTAATATGGCTAAGTCTAATACGTCTGGGGCGTGATTGTTAACATGAGGTATGTGGGTGGGCTCATCGGGCCCCATAATAAGAAAGTTAGTGTTGTTGATATAATTTAGTAGTTTAGTCCCTTGAGGATTGGGGTTTGTACTGTGCCACAAATAGTGCTTACAGTTGTAGTCCCCTGCCGCTATTACTCTTGGTCCTAGCTGCATAATTTTTTGGACATCTTCGGTGTCGATGTCACCTGGTGGGTTGTATATAGCTACTAATATGATCTCTGTACTGAAGGTGCTAATCTTTACTGCAGTCGCTTCTAGGCGGTTTAATGGGGGTACATGTACTTGATAGTGTCTGATGCTAGTTTGTATTGCTATTGCTGTCCCCCCTCCCCTACGATTACGATCGGTTCTGAAAATAGCATAGTTTGGTATTGAGAATTTATCTACGTCCCCTAAATGGGTTTCGTTTAATAGGGCTACTTGTATTGAGTTGGCTTGTAAAAAGTCTGCTAAATCTTTACGTTTACGGCGTATTCCCTGGCAGTTCCAGTGTATTGTTCGTAATGTGTCTGTTTCAGCCATGGCTGTAGCTGTGTAGGTCATTCAGAAGTTCTAGTAGCCAGTGTAGTGTGAGTGTGGTGTCAGTACCCTGTTCTAAACAAGCCCCGAACATTGCTATGTGTTCCTCAACATAATTCTTGGGAACGGAGTCTCTGGGCAGTCCCAGGACGTTCAGCAGTTTTGCCAATGCTGCTTCATTGCCTTTGTGTCCCTTACCGCGGGGGGGAGCGACTTTGTGGCAGGAGGGTGAAGCCCTCTGGCCCTGGTCTGTTGGACTTTGTGTGTGTGTGTGCTTGGAGGATTGGGGCGTCGCTCATGACCTGCTGGGCCCTCCTCGGTGGCAGGCCGGGGAGCCACAGCTGCAGGGGGCTCGGCTAAAGGGGCTGGTCGCTGTCGACCTCTAGTATCCCTAATGAGCCACCCTGCGTTTTCTGTCCTAGCGGCAGCCTTAGCATAAGTTTTAGGTGGCAACGAGGGGGGTCCCTGTGGCTGCGCGCGGACTTTAGGCATACTTTTAGTGCACTCTGCGCGATATACAGTGCAACCGCGCCAAGTTGCACCGTGGCCCTTCTGGCCGCATAACACGCAGAGCCGTTCCGCGGGCGGAACGGAGCACGTTCCTGATGGGTGTGGTCCTGTGCATTTGGCGCATACCCAGGATGGGGACCTACATTCACTTTGCAGGTGCCATAGTCTCTGGCATTTTCTGCATTGTTTAGGTTCGGGGTCTGATCGGTACCTTTCTACCCTTATGCGGAAATGTCCTAGGTGTGTGAGTCCTAAAATTTTGGTTTCAGTGTCGGGGGTCCCTGCCACCTCTATGAGGAACATCGGCAGGGGGGTGCGCTGCCAATTACGTTTCCGCATTTGGACAGCTCTCAGCGCCTCTATCCCTAAGACGGCCAGGTCTTCCTTAATCTCGTCACTGGTGATTTCGGCGTACAATCCTTTGAGTACGAATCTAGATGTCCTATCTTGGGGGTGAGGCAATAGGTAGAAATTTACGCCGGCTTGCTTGAGGTATTCTACAAAACTTCTGTAGTCACTCAAGCATTGCAACTTAACCATAAAATCACCACTGTTTCTAGCTATGGATACTGTGTATGTGTGTACTGGTTTTAGGTTGTCAAAGTCTCGTGTGATCTTTCTTATGTGAGTTGCCTGGCCTTTGTTGATCATGACCGGTGAAATTTCAACTTTCTTCCGTGCACTAGTACCTGTCATGGCGGCTATCAGTTCCGTTTTCACTGAGTAAGAAGTCTTATCTCCCGATGTTAAGGTATTTTCATATAGGGTTTGTTAATAAGTCATAAAGCCGGTGTAAAGCTAAATTAAAAGGTGAAAGAATCTCATATCCTGAACTAGAGGATCATTTTGTTTTTTTGGGCCTTTCTTACACTAAAGTATATATTCACTTATAGCGCTATCTGTCGGCCTTGGACTAACCACTTGAGACCCCGCGCACCCAGTGACGGACTCAGTAACTATATCAGTTACCTACATTACATAGACCGCTAGTAGATATCGACTTCGACACAGAAATCCGGGTTTAATGTCCTCACGTACAGGAACGTTTATCGTTAATTAAGATCTACTGGACCCAATAACAAGAATAGAATGATTCTTGCCTTCAACTTTCTCCCTAGATAACAACAATATACCAGGAAACTATCTCACGTTACGTTTGTATTTCTGAATTACTAAGGATCATCCGTATATTGTTTAAATGTTGATATCTTTGCTGCTAAAACGGAGGAGAAACATGTTGTTGACATATCTAGCTTTAGGTTTATATCTACAGAGAAATAGAAATAGTAATCTAGAAATAAACATTACTTAGTATGGAGTTGTCTGTTATATGTGAGTCAAAGAAATATACATATCTAAAATAAATAACATAAAAGCTGAATGTTACATTCATCTGACTTTCTCTGCTTACTCTTCTATAACTATTCTTACAAAATGAATGCTCTTGTTTCTACGTCTTGTCAACTGAGACAAACTTTCATTAGATATTTACACATTTTCTTGCAGTTACGAGGACGACATTGTAAGCTGAAGCGATAATCAGGTTTTTAAGATGTCGATCGTCATATGATGTCTTTGAAGTTGCATGATCCTTAACTAACAGGATAAAAACACGAATAACGACTTACTGCCTAAAATGTATAGGTATATGCATCTTCACACATATAACAAAGGCTACTCCGAAGATTTATAGCAGCAGCAAATAATTTACGTAAGTTTCAGCGAACGTTATATCCGAGTGGAATGGCTTAAGCGGTCTCGTCTCTGTCCCGCATTTGGGAGGCCCGGGTTGGATTCCTGTGGCCCACCTACCTGACCCATGAGTCTCTTCGGAGGTTTTCACGGGTCGCTAGGGGAATGCTGTGTAGTTTAATTACATCCCCCGAATTTCCATTTCTTCTCCATTGTCATTTCATATTATCTCTCATCTGATGGTCTCTTTCAGGGTAGAAGTGTCGGTGGGAGTCTCGGCGGTGCATGGCAGGATGATATGCTCTGAGGAAAAGTACTTCCTCCTCTGGTAGGTCGGTTGCCGGTCTCTGCGCCTCTGCTGGGACCATTTCGTGACCGCCAGGCAGGGACTTTTGAGGCTTGGATCACCTGCCTGGGACCTTTAGGGCTCGAATGCTGGGTCGTTGTCGTCCCACTGTAGGGGAGCGAGTTCGTGGCCCTGGCCTGTCGGGGGAAGACTCTATCCAAGTAAACTGTAGGGACCCTGCCCTCTGTACTGTCGTGGCTCCTTGGGTCGGCCACCCTCTGTTTCCTTTCCCCTCATCCTTCCTCCCGGGGCTGCCCCCACTTGGGGACATAGGAACAATGGACCGAGCATTGTGGCTTACAAACCGAAACCCCTCCGTAATGAAATCCTAATCCCAGGGAACGTTATTGATTACTTTGGAGCAAACCCAAGCGAGGTAAACATAACTTATATTAAAATTGTTATGCGTACGTACAATGTAATATAACGAATTGTGCTACTGTGTTATAGCTCAGTCTTTAAGCTGAACTTTGATGAATCTATAAACAATTGCCAATCAGGTGGATTATGTTAAATTCCTAGCTCACTGGTAAATCACTGATATCTAAACAGAAACATATATTACCTTTCATCGAATTATTACTTTCCAACTTTCTGAAGTGTATTTCGAAACGCTGTAATTGTTTCAGGTGTATGTAATTTACATTGTGCAGTGCGTTGATTTTAATTTTACGTCCTCCCATTTTGTCATATTAGACGTTGAATGAGATGATCAGACATACATATTTCAGGATAAGGGAAAACCCCGGGGAAGAAGTTTATTCAGTTAAGACATCTGACCGAGATTAGAAGTCGGGATCTCTTCAGTGTGAGTCAGACACGTTAGAGAGGCGCGCTTAAGTGCATTGTGTGATCAGTTAAGCATAATGTAATAAATCCCAAACTAATTAGGAGAAACCTTCATTTGTGCGACGGAAGAATATTTTCTAAGTCGAAAGGAGCACATATACGCATGCGCAAGCGGACGACCAGGTGGTTCGCGCGTTGTAGCCAACATGAGAGAATTATGTAAAACTTGTCACCAACGTCTGCAAAAATGCCCCAGAGATAGGCGAAGCAATCCGTGTGCAAAGGAAGATGGTTTGAGCAGGCTAAGTTTCGCCTGGTTAAATTTTGTTACTCATGCACTGCTTCGAACATAAACAATGCTACGACACGACGATAATGGAGTGCTCCGTAGGAAATAAATGTATGAGCTCACGGACTGTATCGGACTGGTTCGGCTGCTGCCGCGAAGTCTAGTTGATCTCAAATGACACCAAGTATAGTGTAAGGGGGTAAGTTAGCGGTCCCGGTCACGTCGTGCAAATCGACGAATGCAAAAAAGACAACGCAAGTATCATCGTGGGCGTGTCGTAGAGGACAACTGGATCCTGGGAATGATCGGCGTGGGAACAAATGAGATGCGGATGACGATATGCCCCAACAGGAGGGATGCAAATACGCTCTACAGGCTAATTGCAGCACCCACGATGAAACGGTCGACGTGGCCGGGACCGCCAATTTTCGCCCTTGCAGTACACTTGGTGTCATTCGCCATAGTGCACAATTCGCGGCAGTAGCTGAACCAGTCCGCTACAGTCCATAAGCTCATCCATGTATTTGCTAGGGTGCACTCCATTATCCTCGTGTCGTGGGATTGGTTATGTGCAAAGCAGTGCATCAGTAACAAAATTATAACGGGCGATAACTTAGCCAACTCAAACACAGTGTAATTTAGGGACAAGTCAGACTGTTGGCAGCATTGCGTTCAGTGGAGAAACAAGCATAGTTTGGCTGCACTGAATTTTTCAATAGGGTTACATTACGCAGTAAGTAAATAAACAAACAATTGATGACGTTGAAACAATGCCCTCCAACAGGAAATTGCACTACAAATTAAAGAAATGATGTCAAAAGTCATGGTTGTATATAAGACCATAAGAACAGTAAAGGAATTAGAAAAAAATCTCTGCATCACATATTAGAAAGAAGAGTCCTAATTTTATATTGTCACTTTGTGGGTTCGTAGAATTAAAAGGCCAAGTTGCAGAAATTAAAATTCTCTTTTATTTTCGTAGAAATACTCTTATAGATTACAGCAGCATTACGTTACATACACCATCAGTCTACCAAGATCGATCACAATAACAAACAGTGTCAGCAGATTACATCCTTAACTCTCGTTACAACAACACAGCTGGCTGTCTCTCATTTCACTTCACAACACTGTTTCACAACTCACAGTTTTACAACAACTCTGTTTACTACTGACTCATCACTCGCCATGGCTTCTTTTTACACAGCCATTCATGAATACCATACTGCTCTGTCAATAACTAGATGTTTCTGGAAAACAAGGCATCTAATGGCGTAATCCGAATATTCTATTACATTCTAGAAGCATAACTTAATCTATGACGGCGAGGCCTTTACCTCAGATTTCTTGCTCGCCGGCTATTCTTAACAATAGCCTCGCTATCATTAACTGCTTAGCAAGGCTCATTATTACCATGAAACTTTATCCGCCGACTGTTTTCTTATTTGTGCCGAAACTTTTATGTCTGTTGCCGTGACAAAATTTATAAGCCTTACGTGCTACTGATTTTCAAGTACAGCATATAGTATTTCTAAGTTCGAATGTAGTTATATCTGTACTAGTCGGTCAAAATATGAATGCACTTGAAGGAGGGCGCCACTGTTTCTGTTTACTACTTGAAGCTTAGGAAACAGCGCGGAGCGAGGGAAGCGCCTGCTGATACCTTCACGTTATTTATCGGAAGCAGCAAGTTTTGGAATGTTTCTTTCAGGCCCTTCATTGCTATATCCGTGACACTGTTCGCTTCATCAGCTGTGCCACTGTCACTGCGTCTCTTTTCTTCAATACTGATATTCTCAAAATAACGTTCATCACGACTGCAATCTTAATTGTAATCACCGTTGCTCTCTAGAACCACTTTATAATTATATCTTCAATTGTTTCCTCCGTTAACCCATCTCGGCGGTTAAAATCTTGCTCAGTTCCTTTCACGTGTCTGCATACTTCTATCCGATCATTTTATGTAATTTGCGTTATGCAGCTTGTCATAGCCTTCAGATTTTTCGAAGTAGTCGATGATACATATTTTAATTACAGTCCGGCCGTTATATCTCCGGCTCTGACGTTTTGCGACTACTAGAGGTGGAGGTGGAGGGGGAAGGTTAATAATACCAACATACAGTAATGAGCAATTGAA